>CM038674.1:124791428-125991428 GCA_021605145.1 Aegilops bicornis | reverse complement strand
TCGAGGCAACGGCCCGCGCTTGGGGTAGCTTTTGAGGGGCGTTCGAGTTCATACTCTTCGCTGCAAGGACTTCAGTCCATCCGCCTAGCAGGTGTCTTGGTCAGCTCTAAGCTGTTGCTGCTTTTTCTTGAGGCTGCTTGCCGTGGCTATAAGCCTGCATTTGAAACGCCTCTGTTCGGGCGGGATCCTCGTGCACGATTTAATTGGCGTCGTTGAGGCTTGCCTCATCTTCGAGGGAGGCGATAATTATCATCCTCTACCTCTCTTTCTGCGCCTTTGTCGTGCGGACTTGCTTCTCCTCCTCCCGCGCAGAGTCTGCTGGAGGGTTGTCTTCGCACCGTCCGGGTGTTATTATCTCCGTGCCGGAATCACCGCTTTTGCTGTGGTGGGATTTAGAGCGGCGCCACCGACGCCGGGCGCTCGATTGCTTCTTGAGGGGTCATCCTCCGTTGTTCCATCGCCGCTCCCATCTTTTGGGATGTCTACCATGTATATGTCGTATGACGAGGTGGCCTTCCAAAGGCCCCTGTAGGCGCTGGTTCTTGGTCGCTTCCAACATCGCCGTCCATACCGCCGATGTCTTCGGAGTCGAAGTCGAGCATGTCGGTTAAATCGCCGACGTGGCTACAAAGTGGGTGGTGGGTGGGTGTTGAATTTCTTCGTCCGTGATCCCAACCTTCCTGACCGTAGTCCGCCAGGCTCTCTGGATAAAGAGAGAGACTTTAGTGAATTCAGGATGTCGCCAAAGGGCGTAGTGCTGAAAGATGTCCGCGGCAGTGAACTCCATGACCGGCGCCCAATCGGATTCGACAAGGGGGCGCTGGAGGGTCCGGAGTCCGGAGAGGAGTCCGGCACCTTGGAGTCACGGTCTTCAAAGCGACATGGATTGTGTTCGGCTCAATCGCCGTAGAGATTTCAGCCCCCGAGGTGGTGTCCAACCAACCATCCTTGATTGGCGAGATCGGCTCCGAATCAATGTTCGGAGCGGACACTAGTGCGACCTCCAGGACACTGTTCGGCGGCAGAGTTAGATCATGCCCATCGAGATAGTGCGGCGCGCTTGGCTGTAGCTCGAATCCATCAAAGATCAAGTATCCGCAGATGTCGGTCGTGTAGTTTAAACTTCCAAATCTGACCTGATGGCCAGGGGCGTAGCTTTTGATCTGCTCCAGATGGCCAAGCGAATTGGCCCGCAGTGCAAAGCCGCCGAATACGAAGATCTGTCCGGGGAGAAAAGTCTCACCCTGGACTGCGTCGTTGCTGATGATTGAAGGAGCCATCGGGCCTATAGGTGACGACACGGAGGAACTCTCAATGAAAGCACCAATGTCGGTGTCAAAACCGGCGAATGTCGGGTAGGGGGTCCCGAACTGTGCGTCTAGGCGGATGGTAACAAGAGACAAGGGACACGATGTTTTTACCCAGGTTCGGGCCCTCTCAGTGGAGGTAATGCCCTACTCCTGCTTGATTAATATTGATGATATGGGTAGTACAAGAGTAGATCTACCACGAGATCAGAGAGGCTAAACCCTAGAAGCTAGCCTATGGTATGATTGTTGTTCGTCCTACGGACTAAAACCCTCCGGTTTATATAGACACCGGATAGGGTTAGGGTTACATAGAGTCGGTTACAATGGTAGGAGATGTACATATCCATATCGCCAAGCTTGCCTTCCACGCCAAGGAAAGTCCCATCCGGACACGGGATGAAGTCTTCAATCTTGTATCTTCATAGTCTTGGAGTCCGGCCGCGATGATAGTTCGGCTATCCGGACACCCCCTAGTCCAGGACTCCCTCAATAGGAGTGTGATGGTGATACGATACCGGGGCATCTCCCCCAAGATTGGCAGTTGCCAAGGGGAGTGCCCATACCCATGTGATTATATCTCCTTCTTCGAGGACGGAGAAGACGGTGGTGATGGTGGGTAGTCGCACATCGAGCGTAAGAGTTCCTGCAACTTGCGAATAATGCCCTTGAGTGCGACGGTATGCTCCTTCAACAAAATATTTTCACTTGTGATATACTTATTTTGTATACGAGCTAACTCAATCATCTTGAAAGCTTCAATCTCAGTCGGAGTGAAAAGAGGTGGAAGGATGTCTTCTGCTGCAGGAACTTGCTCCTCCATGGCCTTCTTGATCCCATCATCCTTGTTGATCTCCACGGGTTCTTTTCTCTTCAGCTCTATCTTCATTAGCCAAGAATCGTTGTCACCATTGTTGGAGGAGGGGGATGACATGATGCTTGGCCTTGACAAATCTGGCAGAAAACAACTCGAGACGAAAAAAGAGGATAATTGCGTGATACGGTGGTCGAAACCCTCGAGAGATTATATAGTGAATTTTTACCAACAAAAATACGTAATGTGCAAGAAAACGGAGTCCGGAGAGCGCATGAGGTGCCCACGAGGTAGGGGGCGCGCCCAGGGGGGTAGGGAGCGCCCTCCACCCTCGTGGAGGCCTCGTGTCCTTCCCGGAGTGCTTCTTATTTTTCTATTTTTCTAAATATTCCAAAACGGAGAAAAATTGCCATTAGAACTGTTTTGGAGTCGGTTTACTTACCGTACCACATACCTATTCCTTTTTGGAGTCTGAAACGTTCCGGAAAGTGTCCCATATGTATTCCTCCGGGGTTACGGTTTCAATAACATTTGTTTCAACATTTATGGGATTACCTGAGATATAATGTTTGATTCTTTGTCTGTTCACCACCTTCGGATACGTGCCTTCAAAGTTGTTGATTTTTATGGCACCGAAACGATAGACTTCCTCGATAACGTAAGGGCCTTCCCACTTAGAGAGAAGTTTTCCTGCAAAAAATCTTAAACAAGAGTTGTATAGCAAAACATAATCACCTACATTAAACTCGCGCTTTTGTATCCTTTTGTCATGCCATCTTTTAACCTTTTCTTTTAATAGTTTGGCATTTTCATAAGCCTGGGTTCTCCATTCATCAAGTGAGCTAATGTTAAATAACCTCTTTTCCACCGGCAAGTTTGAAATCATAATTGAGCTCTTTAATAGCCCAATATGCCTTATGCTCAAGTTCGAGAGGTAAGTGACATGCTTTTCCATAAACCATTTTATACGGAGACATACCGATAGGATTCTTATATGCAGTTCTATAAGCCCATAATGCATCATCAAGTTTCTTGGACCAATTATTTCTAGATCTATTAATAGTCTTTTGCAAAATTAATTTGAGCTCTCTATTACTCAATTCTACTTGACCACTAGACCGTGGGTGATATGGAGATGCAATTATATGCTTAACGTCATACTTAGCAAGCATTTTACGGAAAGCACCATGAATAAAGTGTGAACCACCATCAGTCATTAAATATATAGGGACTCCAAACCTTGGAAAAATAACTTGTTTAAGCATCTTAATAGAGGTGTTATGATCGGCACTACTAGTTGGAATAGCTTCTACCCACTTAGTAACGTAGTCAACATCAACTAAATATGTGTATATCCACTAGAGGCAGGAAACGGTCCCATATAATCAAATCTCCAAACATCAAATGGTTCAATAACAAGTGAATAATTCATAGGCATTTCTTGACGTCTACTAATATTACCTATTCTTTGACATTCATCACAAGACAAGACAAACTTACGAGCATCCTTGAAGAGAGTAGGCCAATAAAAACCGGATTGCAATACCTTATGTGCAGTTCTATCTCCAGTGGTGCCCTCCATAAGCCTCGGAGTGAAACTTATGAGGATCATTCCTGTTCATGCTCGGTACACAACGCCTAATAACACCATCTACACCTTCTTTATAAAGGTGTCGGTCATCCCATAAGAAAAGTCTTAAATCATAGAAAAACTTTTTCATTTGCAGGTATGTGAAACTAGGTGGTATAAATTTAGCAACAATGTAAATAGCATAATCAGCATACCATGGAGCAGTATGAGAAGCATTTATGACAGCTAATCACTACTAGGGAAAACCTTATACACAACATCTTAGCAGTAGCACTGGACAAAATCATGCACTGCTGCTACTTAGTAGCAGCGCGCATAAATAAACCGCGCTACTGCTATGACTTTAGAAGTAGCGCGCACTAGAAAAAAGCGCTGCTGCTATGTTTGAACTGGGCGCACATGGCTAGCCCAACTTAGCAGTAGCGCGTATACTGGCCCGGCGCTACTGGTACTCTCCTTAGTTGTAGCGCTTTTCTCCCAAACACGCTACAAGTAACCCTACCTTATCGTCCCCATGCGCGCGTCCGACCCTCTCTCTCACTCACACTCTCCCCCTCTCTTAGTCACTCTCTCCCGCGCGCCGATAACCGTCGTCGTGCGTCGCCGCCGCCGCCGCCTTCGTCCGTCCGCCGCCGAGGTACTCCTCCTTCATCCCTCCTCCTCCTCCTCGCACCGCCTCCTCCTCCCTCTGCCTCAAGGCCGCCCTCCTCCCTCCTCCGCCGGCAGCCCTCCTCCCCCCGCCCTCGACCTCACCGCCGCCACCCGGTCCCACCCAGCACCGCAGCCTCCCGATCCCGATCCCGCCTTCGCCGCCCCTTCCTCTCCGTCGCCCCCACCCCATTTCTCTCTGCTTAGTTAGTACTAGATGTTGTTTAGTAGTAGTAGATGTTAATTTAGGGTTCATAGATAATGATTTTTATTAGTAGTAGATGTTAATTAGTAGTAGTGATGGTACTAGTTAACTACGGCAGTATGATTAATAGTAGTTGTAGTTGAACTACTTTAGTTGTAGTTGAACTAGTTTAGTAAGTAAACTAATAAACTAGTTGATTTAATGTATTTTTAGTAAGATAATTAATATAACTAGTTGAACTACTTTATTTTTAGAAAGAACTAGTTTTTTTCTATTTATATTATGTTTATATTTATTAATAACTATTTTAATAAATAAATCTTGTTGAACATGTCATATTTGTTTTTTTTTTTAGTTTAAGCAATTATTCCGGATGTATTAGTGATAACTTATACGGTTTTTGCTTTTGCAGAAATCAAGGAGCCCCTCCATCATCCCCGTCGTCGTCCCGTCACCGACCCCCTCCGACATCGAGGTGAGACCAGCCAAATATCCATGTATATCTTGTGTTGCTCAAATAGGATATGTGGTTGCCCAAGTGGTCGTTCATGTTCAGTTTACACCTCCGAGTGGCCTATGTTTTGCCGGAGTGTTGATTAATTTCCGTTCTGGCAAACTTCAGGCGCTCGATATGTCCTTTTTTAGCAAAGGTCATGCCGGATTTTTTCGTGAATTCTGGCATGACTTGTGCTAGAATATGTAGGAAATATCGAGTGGCCTGGATTTTCTCGAAAAATAATGATCTAATTTAGGTTTTTTAGTACATATATTTAATTGTACAAGTTTAATCTTTGAATTATGAACGTAGGAAATGTCGTACTCGGACGACTGACAGTCTCCGGGAGTGCACGGTGGTGCCACGACGATCGAGGTATGTGCGATGGTTCGTTGAGTTGGATGAAGATCGGCGCTTCAAAGATTAAGCTCGAGGAGACCTTCGATGTTGAAATGGTACGCAACAATGACAATTGTTTTTTCTTAATTAAGCATGACTTCAACTATTTCAACGTCTAATTTTCATCTTTTACAATTCGACTAGCTTATCCCATGCCATGCAAGACGCTGTGTCTTGGAGAGGATGGGTTTTGAAGACCATGAAAATTTTGAAACAAAGAAAATACACCTAAGGACCCATCATGATATGGATTTTGAAGTAAATTTGTACAATGCTCAGAGCGTAACCCATTTTGGTTGCCAAAATTGGGAAGCACTTTTCAAAATGTATGGTTTTTATGAGGGTATGATTGTCACCATGGATCTTGGTGATCCTGACATCGAGCAGGACAATATGGACATTTGGGTCCTTGTTGATACGCTTCCGATTCTACCGCAATGTG
Source organism: Aegilops bicornis (assembly GCA_021605145.1). Classification (NCBI taxonomy): domain Eukaryota; kingdom Viridiplantae; phylum Streptophyta; class Magnoliopsida; order Poales; family Poaceae; genus Aegilops; species Aegilops bicornis. Next base: position 125,985,526 of record CM038674.1, on the reverse strand, counting down.
AGTTTCTCAAACATAGTTATTAACTAATTTATATTGTTTATTTCAAAATAGTTGACAGCTTATTTCCATTGACAGCTTATTTTGAATCTTCAAAGAATGTGCGTAAGATGGTAGACAAAACCCACTACAATCGATGGCTCAATTAACTTATAAGGAGAAAAGTCATCTGATTGCTTATTGTACTTATCTTGAGAATTACAACACCTATTATCGAACTCCTCTAAATTATGGTGAAGACGTGCCACTAGTGCACGTGTTGAACCACTATAACTTCTATGCAGATACGCTGGTAAGATTTTTTACTATTACGATATCTGTGCATCTTTTGCATACTTTTAAAACTAGTACATCATTGCTAACTACGAAGTTATACCTATGTTTTTCAACAGAAAATCCCGATGGATTGTGTGCCTCATCTGATGTATCAGAATGGTCGCCTTGCAGTTCTGAACATACATCCAGGTCAATCTAAGGAGCTCACCTGTGCATATCGGATTTCTAAAACCGGTGAACACATGCTAATCAAAGAATGGAAAAAATGTTTGGACATTCGCAAGGAGGTTCTTGGAAGTAACATTAAGCGGAAGGCAAGAATTGGAGACAGGATAATCTCCATTCTCCATAATGGAGAGTCAGGGGCTATCTTGTTTTTTGCTATTTTACCTTAGAGAATATAGTAGGTCCTAAGAGAATGTAGTAGGTCCTATGAGGTACAATATGTTTATTATGTGATACAATGTGTTAGAGTTGATGATGAGGAGTACTTGTGATTACGACTAGTGACCAATTTGCTATGTGATGTCTCATTGATGAAAACGATGATCTTGAGGAGGTGTTATATGGCAATGATGTATTATGATGATAACTTGTTAATGATATGATAATGATGATGATATTTATTATATCATTGGGTGAAAGAACCGCGGATTAGTTTCAAGTGGATGTCCATCCACTTGAAACTAGTCCTGATTCTTTCACCCCGTGATGTAATAACTCAATATGATGTAAAACAATCTCTAAATTCCTGTTGTATGAAAACTTGTGTAAAGGTGTTTGAAATACAACATGAAATAAAAAGAAATAAAATACTAAATAATAGTAGTAGCGCTGGCAAGGAGGAGCGCTACTACTAATTACCAGCAGTGCTGCTCTGGAGAAGTGCTACTACTAGATCAATTTAGCAGTAGCACGGGTCCAGGCACGCTACTGCTAAGCTTTAGCTGTAGCGCCTTATTAGTAGCGCTCCTGGCCGCGCTACCGATAGGCCTAAAACCCGCGTTGCTGCTAGGCTTTTCCCTAGTAGTGAATTGTTCATCAGGAAAGCTGTCATCAATACGTAGAGGGTCATCAAGAACATTCTCTAACCTAGACAAGTTGTCTGCAACGGGGTTCTCAGCTCCCTTTCTATCAAGAATATGCAAATCAAATTCTTGTAGCAGGAGAACCCATCTAATAAGTATAGGGTTAGCATCTTTCTTTTCCATAAGATATTTAATAGCAACATGATCAGTGTGAATAGTTACTTTAGAATCAACAATGTAGGATCTAAATTTATCACATGCAAATACAACTGCTAAGAATTCTTTTTCAGTAGTAGCATAATTTCTCTGGGCAGTGTCTAGAGTTTTACTAGCATATTGAATAACATTTAATTTCTTATCAACTCTTTGCCCTAGAACAACACCTACATCATAATCGCTAGCATCACACAAAATTTCAAAAGGCAAATTCCAATCAGGTGGCTGAACGATAGGTGCAGACATCAAAGCTTTCTTAAGTATTTCAAATGCTTCTACACAATCATCATCAAAGACAAAGGGTATATATTTTTGTAATAAATTAGTCAGAGGCCGAGAAATTTTTGAGAAGTCCTTAATGAACCTCCTATAAAAACCGGCATGACCAAGGAAACTTCTTATACCTTTGATGTCCTTGGGACACGACATCTTCTCAATAGCATCAACCTTAGCTTTATCAACTTCAATACCTCTTTCAGAAATTTTATGCCCCAAGACAATGCCTTCATTAACCATAAAGTGTTACTTCTCCCAGTTCAAGACAAGATTAGTTTCCTCACATCTCCGCAAAACTCGATCAAGGTTGCTCAAGCAATCATCAAAAGAGGATCCATAAACGGAGAAATCATCCATGAAAAGCTCACATATCTTTTCACAAAAGTCAGAGAATATAGCCACCATGCATCTTTAAAAGGTAGCAGGTGCATTACATAAACCAAAAGGCATACGTCTATGAGAAAATGTACCGAAAGGGCAAGTAAAAGTAGTCTTTGATTGATCATCAGCTGACACATGTATTTGAGAGAAACCAGAGTAACCATCTAGAAAGCAGAAATGTGTATGTTTGGATAATCTTTCTAGCATTTGATCAATAAAAGGTAAGGGGTAATGATCTTTTTTAGTAGCTTTATTTAACTTGCAGAAATCAATTACCATCCTATAACCTGTAATAATTGTTTGCGGGATCAATTCATCTTTATCATTAGGAACGACAATAATACCTCCCTTCTTTGGGACACAATGCACATGACTTACCCACTGACTATCAGCTACGAGATAAATAATACCTGCCCCAAGAAGCTTTAATATTTCCTTTCTTACCACTTCTTTCATCTTAGGATTCAGCCGTTGTTGGTGATCACGAACTGGTTTGGCGTCTTTCTCCAAATTTATTTTATGTTGACATAGAGTGGGATTGATGCCCTTAAGATATCAAGAGTATATCCAATAGCAGCGCGGTGCTTCTTCAGAGTTTTCAATAATCTCTCTTCTTCATGCTATGAAAGGTTAGCACTAATAATAACATGATGTATCTTTTTATCATCAAGATAAGCATATCTAAGAGTATTAGGTAATGGTTTGAGCTCAAACACGGGATCACCCTTGGGTGGAGGGGGATCCCCTAGGATTTCAACAGGCAAATTGTGTTTTAGAATAGGTTCTTGTTTAAAGAATACTTCATCTCTTTCCCTTCTTTCATTCATAAACATATCATTTTCATGGTCAAGCAAATATTGTTCTAAAGGATCCTTAGGAGGCACGACAATAGAAGCAAGACCAATAATTTCATCTTTACTAGGGAATTCCTCTTCACGATGTTGTCTACTAAATGTAGAGAAATTAAACTCATGAGACATATCATCCAGACCAATAGTAACAACATTCTTTTCGCAGTCTATCCTAGCATTAACAGTGTTCAAGAAGGGTCTACCAAATATAATGGGGCAAAAGCTATCCTGTGGGGAACCAAGAACGAGAAAATCAGCAGGATATTTAGTTTTTCCACACAAGACTTCAACATCTCTAACAATTCCCATTGGTGAAATAGTATCTCTATTGGTGTCGGGGGTTGGGTGCGACATATGCCAAAGGATGCCTTATCATGGAGGGGGCGAGTAGAACGTCGCCGGTGCCTGGAAACGGGATGAGGCGAAGACATGCACGCCGGCGAATCTTACCCAGCTTCAGGGCTCTCCGAGGAGATAACACCCCATCGCTGCTCTGCGGGGTCTCCGCATGATCACTATGGCAAAGTGGGTACAAGAGGTTCCTTGAGCTGTTCGGGGTGAGGAAGGAGAAGGGCACAACTTGCTCTTCTCTCCCTCTATATGTGTGTCTAAAACTACAAGCTTCCAACCCTTTGCATGGGTGCCCCGGGGGGTTTATATAGGCCTACCCCCCGGGGGTACAATAGTAATCCGGCTGGGTGTGGGCCCAAGCCGTCAGTCTCTAAGTCGCCGCCTTCTCCATGACTCACGGGGCCCGCCGACTAGTGGGCTCTCACGACGGCCCAAAGATGGGGCCGACAGCCCTTGTCCGCCGCGGGCAGGTCTTGCCGGCTGCAGATCACTGTAGCCGTGCTTCTAATGACGCGAGCTTGGTTGTGGGGTTATGGCAACAGTGCCGCCGCCTGGAGGGCGATCACTGTTGCCATTCCCTGTCATGTCTGGTTAATGGCGCGTGGATCCCGCGGGGGGAGCCGACCGACTCCCGGAGGCCGACTCCGTCGGGTCCGTCTTTGGGGTGCTCGCCCGTCTTGGTACTCCCGCCGACAAGCGGGTCCCGCCGCCTTCGGTCGCATGCAGACGAGCCATCGTGGGTACAGGAATCTGCCCATGGTGCTGATGTCAGGGCCGGTATGGCAACAGTGCTGCACCGGGTGGAGATCTCCGTCGGTACGGCGCTCTGTAGCCATACCTGCCCTTTATGGATCAAGGGGATGGGCCGCGAGGCGGCTTTACCCCATAGTCGCCCAGGCGTGAGGTGGTGGAGGTCGCGGGCCGACTCCTTGTAGCCGGCCTCGCTGGAGGTCGCTGGCTTGGAGTCGGCTTGTCCTGAAGGCGGCCTCTGGGCCGAGTCCCAGAGGGGTAGTCGGCCCCGATGTTTTGGAAGGTTCAGGGGCGCGGGTCTGCCTACCCGTAGTCCATTACTCCGACAGTAGTCCCCGAAGCTGGGGAGGCGCCGAGGGCAGCCCGTCGAGGAGCCTCGACAACTTCATCCCTTTGATGGAAGAATTTAGACTCGGCCCGCCGTCTCCGTCTGGAGTCAGCTTTGCAGAGGGCCGTCTTGCTCTTCAAAGGTTTCGAAGGTCGCAGCGGGATCCAGGCGGCGTGCCTGATAAGCTTCCCGATAGCCGCCCGTTGTGGGCCCTCCACGTGAGGCCACGCGGCAGGGCCAGTCTGCCAGCCCACGCGCGTGACAAGACAGGCCCGTCAGGCGGGGCCCGCCACTACCATGCCCCGACGCGCAGCGGATCCGCTGCGGTCGTGCGGGCGGTTGGACTCCCCACGTCGTTACTGCGCGTAGTAACGTCGTGGGTTAAAATGTGGGGGCGTGAGGACGTGGGCGCAGTTAATCCCACGCCCGCCCCCTCGGCTTCGCAGCCTAGGCACCTATAAGTAGGCGGGGGGAGGGAGGGGGCGGTGACGCACGCACACTCTCTCATCCCCGCTCCCTGCCTCGTCTTCTTCCTTGCTGCACCGCGCCGAGCCTCGTTTCTTCCTCGCCGCGGAGATGAGCTCCTCATCAGCCGCCGCGCCTCCCACCGCGCGCTCCGGCGTGTGGGACGGCTCCATCATCGACGACGACATAATCGAGTTCCTTCGTCAGACGCGCCGCATCCCCGGCAGCCACCTAGTGCGAGCCCGCGCCCCGCCGGAGGGCGAAATCACGCCGGCGCCGGAGGAGGGCGAGCGGGTGATCTTCCGCTCGCACCTCACGCGCGGGCTGGGGCTGCCGGCGAGCGGCTTCTTCCACGCGTTCTTGGAGTTCTTCGGGCTCCAGCCGCACCACCTCACCCCCAACACGGTGGTGCTGCTGGCCGCCTTCGCATCCTTATGCGAAGGTTTCCTCGGAGTTCTCCCCACCATCGAGCTGTGGGGGGAGTTCTTTCAAGCGAAGCTCGGGACCCACGTCGCTCACGTGCCGGCTCTGTGCGGCACGTTCATCGCCAAGAGGAGGCCGGTGCCCGAGAATCCTTTCCCTGCCATCCCCCTCATCAAGTCGGTGAAGATGTGGCAGCGCTCGTACTTCTACGTCAAGAACGTCGCCCCCGACGGCGACTGGGTCAACTTGCCGCCCTACGTGGGCGGCGAACTGGCGGGCCGACCCACCAGCTGGTCCTACAGGCCCGGGTTCTTGACCCTCGCGAGCACCGCGCCGCGTCAGCGGCTCCGCCTGATGATACAGTCGGAGGGCCTGACTGGGGCAGACTTGCTGGCCGCCTTCATGGCGCGCCGAGTTCTCCCTCTTCAGAGCCGCCCTCATCTGATCTGTCAGATGAGCGGCCGCCGGGACCCCAGCCGGCTGTGCTCCAAGGACATGCCCCACGCGGAGGTGGTAGACACGGTGAACTTCTTGGCGAACTGCGACCTCACGGAGGAATGGCGCTTCGGCAAGGAGCCATACTCGCGCGCCAATCCCCCGCCGATGGTAAGTCGCCTCTCGCTTCTCTGTTTCCTTCCTTAGCCGGATCCGGCTCTTACTTTCCTTGGTCCTTTCTGACTCAGAATCCTCTCATGCCGCCCTCGACCGGCGCCCGCAGGGGCGGCTCGCGATTGCCCCAACCGGGCGGAGAGTGACGCCGACGACGACCCGACTTGGGCGTGGCGGCGATGGAGGCCGACGGCGAAGGAGGGAGGGGCCGACGACTTCAGGCCCTCGGCCACTTTGCATCCGCCCGATGATGAAGTCGCTCACTGGCCAAAGCAGAGAGAGCCAAGCCATCCAGCGCTGAGCTCCTCCGCCTTTGGGGGCCGAGAGGCGAAGAAGCACCGGGCCGGGCCAAGTCAGCCAAGCTGCCAGTCCAAGAGAATCGGGAGCGGCCCCGCGACTCAAATGAAGAAGCGGTCGAAGGCTAACCGCTTCCGCAAGGAGGTGAAGAAACCACCGCTGGTCTCCGCGTAAGTATCTTTTTATTCTGTCTTGTTTTCTTCTGGTCCGTGTTGCCCAAGTCTTCTCATGTCCTTTTTTCTCATCAGGGCTCCCCTCAATTTGGAGAGGGTCGCCGCCGCCTCCGTCATGGGGTCGGCGGAGACATCCGCCAGCAGTCGGCGAGTTGATCCTGCGGCCGCCCTCCGGGAGGCAACATAGCGGAATGCGCAGGAGAAGCGCGACGAGGAGGCGGCCGCCTGTCGGGAGAAGGCGGTGACCGAGAAGGCGGTCGAAGCCACAGCAGCAGCAAGAAGGCAAGCCGAGGAGGCCGCGCGCCTTCAATCGGCGCTGCTTGTCACTCCGCTGAGCTCAGCGCCACCACCGCCGGAGTTCACGGGGCAGTCGGAGGGAATCGGTGGTGAGGTCCCCGTCGCAGGGAGGGAAGGCGGCGAGGTCTCTTCGCCGGGCGCGGCCGCGCCACCTCCGCCGCCTCCGCCGCAGTCTGAGGTCGCGCGAGGCAAACAGCCGGTGGACCCACCCGAGCCGCCGACCGACGAGGAAACCGTGGCACAGCTTCTTCTCCAAGTCGCCTCGCCAGTGCGGCACCATCTTGAGAAGGCGGACTCGGCGCCGCGCCCCTTGGAGACCGGCGCCGCCAGCTCGGCCATCCCCGACGCTGAAGCGACAATCGCCGCGCCCGCTGGGTGGGTGCGAGGAGGTGGCACGGGCCTGCTGAACACGGCGCTCCTGGACGTCCAAGCGAAGCTGCGAGCCGAAGGCGCCGCCCTCTAGAACCTTTCCAAGGCGCACCTGGCGTCGCGATCCGCCGTGCGGGTATGTTTTATTTCTGAATTTTCTCTTGATCTTCTCTATGGGGGCGTGCCAGCGCACCCACTGGGTGTAGTCCCCGAGTTTCGGGTCACCCGAGCAAAGCGCCCGTAACTTTATTTGCTTACTTCCAAGTTTTTATCGTATGCGGAATCCTTGTTACAGGAATATCACAACCTCCACGCTACCGCCTTTCAACCGCAACGTTGAAGAGCTGAACAAGCGGCTGCTGACCGGGCGAGGAGCCGAGGTGAGTTTTCTTCTTCACGGGCGCGCTTGCGCACTGCTGGCTGTAGTCCCCAAGATTCGGGCCGACCGCCGCGGTCGGGCCGGATCTTCCTGGCGACCTTCTTAACTGACGACTTCGCGTCCTTCTTCTTTTTATTCTTCAGAATCCAACGCCGCTCTGCGGGGGCAGCTGGGTACGGTCGAGACCGCCTTGCGTGCCAAAGAGGACGAGTGCGGCAAGCTCGCCGCAGAGCGCGACCTGCTGGCTACGCAGCTGGCGGAGCAGAGGGAGCTGCTCAAGGCGGCGCGGGCCGAGGCAGAGAAGAGAGAGGCCGCCCTCCTGGCCGAATTTGAGAGCGAGCGCTCCGCCTGGACCGGCAGAGGCGCAGCTGACCTCCGGCTTCCATGAAATCGAAGATATCGTCGATGGTAAGTTTGCTTTTACTTTCTCTTTTGGGTTGCCGACTATGGGTTAAGCCGGCTCGCTTTTTTCTAACTTGCTTTTCCTTCTTCTTGGCAGACTTCTTCCTGGTCATACGCAGCGCCAATCAGGCCATCGAGGCCGAACGCGAGGCGTGGAGGGCGGGTGGCACTGAGATCGCAGCCAACGCCCCCCGGACCCTTGACGAGCAGCTCCTGAGCATTGAGGCTCGTCTGCGGCCGGCACATCGGATGATGCACCGTCTTTAGCGTGTCGGGGCCCAGGCGATTGCTGCCCTGTGGCCGGACATTGATCTGATGATATCCTGAATATGCATCTAAGAAGCTCAACAGCTCGCATCCGGCTGTGGAGTCTATCACCTGATCGATTCTGGGTAAAGCGAACGGGTCCTTGGGGCAGGCTTTGTTGAGGCTTATGTAGTCAATACACATCCGCCACTGCTTGTTCTTCTTTAGCACCAGGACAGGGTTCGCCAACCATTCTGGAAAGAACACTTCCATGATGAAACCGGCTGCAAGGAGCCGGGCTACCTCTTCTCCAACAACTCTTCTTTTTTCTTCTGACAGGCGGCGCAAGGGCTGCCTGACGGGCTTCACATCAGGTCGGACATGTAACTTGTGCTCGGCGAAATCCGTCGGTACACCTGGCATGTCTTTGGGGGACCATGCGAAGATGTCCCGATTCTCACGGAGGAAATCGACGAGCTCGCCTTCCTATTTGCTGTCAAGGTTTGCACCTATGACAGCGTATTTCTCTGGGTGCTCTGGGTCCAAGGGTATCTTCTTGGTCTCTTTGGCCGGCTTGAACGAGCCCTCAGCTTCCGACTCCTTGGGGTCGGACGATATCTCTGGCTGCTTGCCGGCCATCGCCACGACCCGATCCAGGAGCCGCTTCACCGCGATCACTGTGGACTCGGCTAGCCGGCTGTTTTCAGCTGCAGCGGACGACTTCGTAGTCGTCGGGCCACGGTCGAATCCCTTGGAACTCGGCATCTTCATCTTGAGGTAGGCGTAGTGGGGGACCGCCATGAACTTGGCCAAAGCAGGTCGGCCAAGCAAGGCATGGTAGGGGTCTCGAGGTCCACCACTTCGAACCAGACTGGCTCTCGGCGAAAGTGATCCTTGTCCCCAAAGAGGACGTCTATCAGAATCTTGCCAATCGGCGAGCAGGAAAGGCCAGGTACAATTCCGTGGAACACAGTCCGACTATGCTGAAGCTGCCTCTGCTTGATTCCTAGCTTCTCCATCTTATCCTTGTAAAGGATGTTGATGCTGCTGCCTCCGTCTATCAGTACTCGCGAGAAGCGAGCGGCCCGCCTATCCGTGGCAAGGGTGGCTCCCAAGACCAGGGCGTAGGAGCCCGGATTCGGCATCACCTCTGGGTGATCAGCACGGCTCCAGCTGATGGGCCTCTCGGACCAGTGCATGAATTCCGGGGCGTTTGATGCTACGGCATTCACCTCTTGTTGCTGCTGCCGCCTGCTGCGGCGATCATCAGCCACGCTGGTAAACACGACATAGGCGCCGTGCTCTTCTGGGTAATCGTCTTGTACCGCTAAGGCCGACCGGTCGGACACCGTCATTGGGCGGCGGTGGAGGCGGCGGCCTAGCAGCGGAGGAGGGGCAAGGCCGTCTCCTTGGCGATCTGGTGAGCGGTGGCACTTCGGTGGTGTGATTTGATGGCTTCGCTACCGCTGTGGAACTTGCGGTGGTCCGTCCAGAGTCTGCTTTCAGAAGAGAAGGCCAGCAACCAGTTGGACTTGCCGCCTTTCGCCGCTAAGTGTGAGGCTGCCCTCCGCTGCTGGTTCGATTGCCGCCACCGCCGGCTGTTGGAAGCCGGCTGCGGGCCTTGCGCTTGTGATCATTCTCTGTTGCCGCCGGGCTGGCGTCGCCACTGGAGTTCGGGAGCATGAGGAGCTACTTTGCCAACAGACCGACTTCGATCTCCGTCTTCATGGAGGAGTCGGCGATGGCGTGCATTTGTCCGCTATGACTAGCAGCTCGTCAAGGGTCTCCGGCTCGCAAAGGAGCTTGTGCTTGAGGAGGGTGCCTTCTGCAACCGGCGGTGAAGTACTCAATTGCCTGCACCTCATGCACTCCTTCGCAGGAGTTCTGGAGCTCGCCCCAGCGCGTGAGGTAGTCGCGAGTAGACTCGTTGGGGCCTTGTACGCACAAGGACATCTGACGAGGCTTGGGAGGTCGCTTATATGTGCTCGTGAAGTTGAGGACGAAGGCCTCGGTGAAGTCGACCCAGCGGTTGATGCTGCGGGGCTTCAAGCTGTTCAACCATGTCCGGGCCATGCCCTGGAGCATGAGGGGAACATACTTTATGGCAACGCGCTTGTTGCCGTTCGCTATGCTGACGGCCGTGGAGTAGTCCACCAGCCAGTCCTCCGGCCTCACGGAGCCGGTGTACTTGGGTGTGTCTCGGGGGAGTGTGAATCCTCGGGGGAAGGGTTCGTCGCGGATGCGAGGTCCGAAACAGGGTGGGCCCAGCTCATCTTCTTCTAGCGCCAGGGATCGATGGAGTCGCTCGATCCGGTGGCGGGTGTCGTTCTCTCCGACTCCCTCTCGGCGGCCAAGGCGGTCGCCGAGAGTCGGATGCTCGACGGGTGGCGGGGAGACTCGCCTTTCTCTGCGGGGAGGCGGAGGCTGATAGTCGTCCCGCCGCTCCACCGCCCTGGGGCGGCCGTCTTCGTCACGTTCGATGGAGATGTGAGTCCGGCTATGGCTGACAGCCGGATCCTGGTTCTTTCTTCCACGGACGCCGCCTGTCGGCGTCCGGGATGTCGCGCCTTGATCTTGGCGAGGAGGCAAGTCGCCGTGTTGTCGTCGTGGCGCCTCCGTGCGGCAGCCGGCTTCGTCTTGCGCGGCAGCCGCGTCGAGGAGCTGCTGGACTCGCTCCGTCATCAGGCGGCGCTCCTCGCCGGGTTATCCAGCTGCCCACCGCTGCTCGGGCAGCGCGAATGTTCTCGGCTGGCGTATGCATACAGGCGCCGCCCCAAACAGATCGGGCGAGGGCTGCCAAGGCCGCGGACCGGACTGCGCTTAGGCGGTTAGGCCCGGAGCCGGGCGAGCCGCCACAGCGCGATCCATCTCAAGGCCGATAGGCTTCCGACAAGCCGCCTCATCCTTGCCAGCTTCAGGCGCCCACGAGGAGCTCAAGGCGGCGCGCCTCCAGCTGCTTTTGGCATTGGCGTCCTCCGGAATGGAGGGGGTCAGGTCTTGCATAACTGCGTCGAGTGGGTCACGAGCCCCCCCCCCCCCCCCGCCGGAGGGCTCACCTTGACTGATGACGAGTACTTCTGTGACGGTGCTCCCGCCGCTCTCCGCACGAGGGAGAGAGGTGCGTCAGAGACCACCACGTTGGTGGGAACGCGTCGAGCGACGCGGTGTCGAATCGACCAAAGATCGGGTCGGTGGAGCCCTACGGACTCCAGTGTCGGCGGCAGGCTCGCCCGTCGACGTGGAGCTGCTCGAGGAGGCCCGCGAGGAGGCTTTGGGGCCGTCCGTGCACTGCGTCGGAGGCGAACCTCGCCGACAAGTTCGGCGAGGCAACTCGCCAGGCAACCTCAGCGCCATGCAGCGCGTCGGCGCAAACTCCATCTGGCGTGCCGGGCTGGCTGCGCTCGCCAGGGAGGAAGAGGGTTCCCGTCCAGAGCAGGTCTCCGGACGATGGTGCACCAGGCCCCACGGTGGGCGCCAAATGTCGGGGGTTGGGTGCGACATATGCCAAAGGATGGCTTATCATGGAGGGGGCGAGTAGAACGTCGCCGGTGCTCGAAGCAGGATGAGGCGAAGACATGCACGCCGCTAATCTTACCCAGGCAGTGGCTCTCCGAGGAGATAACACCCTCTGCTCTGCGGGGTCTCCGCATGATCACTATGGCAAAGTGGGTACAAGAGGCTCCTTGAGCTGTTCGGGGTGAGGAAGGAGAAGGGCACAACTTGCTCTTCTCTCCCTCTATATGTGTGTCTAAAACTACTAGCTTCCAACCCTTTGCATGGGTGCCCCGGGGGGTTTATATAGGCCTACCCCCCGGGGGTACAACGGTAATCCGGCTGGGTGTGGGTCCAAGCCGTCAGTCTCTAAGTCGCCGCCTTCTCCGCCGACTCCTGGGGCCCTTGACTAGTGGGCCCCACGACGGCCCAAAGATGGGGCCGACGGCCCTTGTCCGCCATGGCGGCGGGTCTTGCCGCTGCAGACCACTGTGAGCTGCTTCTAATGACGCGAAGCTTGGTGGGGTTATGGCAACAGTGGCCGCCACTGGGCGATCAATGCCATTCCCCGCCTTGTTCGGTTAATGGCGCGTGGATCCCATGGGAGCCGGCCGACTCGGAGGCAGACTCCGTCGGGTCCGTCTTTGGGGTGCTCTCGCCGTTTTCGGTACTCCGCCGACAGCGGTCCCGCCGTCTTCGGGTCGTACAGACAGGCCATCGTGGGTACAGGAATCTGCCCATGGTGCTGATGTTAGGGCCGGTATGGCAACAGTGCTACGCCGGGCGGAGATCTCCGTCGGTACGACGCTCTGTAGCCATACCTGCCCTTTATGGACTGGGCGGGGATGGGCCGCGAGGCGGCTTTACCCCATAGTCGCCCAGGCGTGAGATGGTGGAGGTCGCGGGCCGACTCCTTGTAGCCGGCCTCACTGGAGGTCGCTGGCTTGGAGTCGGCTTGTCCTGAAGGCGGCCTCTAGGCCGAGTCCTAGAGGGGTAGTTGGCGACTCTGTTGCCGACTATCTGAAGGAGGCTCTTCGTCTTGGGGTCTTGAGGGGCGCAGTCTGCCCCGATGTTTTGAAAGGTTCAGGGGCGCGGGTCTGCCTACCCGTAGTCCATTACTCCGACAATTGGCAAGTTTAATTGTGACATCAATATCTTCTAACTCAACGGGTGCAATATCATGCATAATTTCTTTGTATAAGTCAATAGGTATTGCACTAGCACTAGCACCCATATCACACAAGCCATGATAACAAAGATCTCCTATTTTAACAGAAATAACAGGCATGCCTACAACATGTCTATGTTTATCTTTAGCACAAGGTTTAGCAATTCTAGCAGTTTCATTGCAGAAGTAAATAACATGCCCATCAATATTATCGGCCAAGAGATCTTTAACAATAGCAATATTAGGTTCAACTTTAACTTGCTCAGGAGTTGTATAAGTTCTAATATTGCTTTTACGAATCACAGTTGAAGCTTTAGCATGATCCTTTATTCTAACAGGGAAAGGTGGTTTCTCAACATAAGTAGTAGGAACAATAGGATCATTGTAAGTGATAGTCTTTTCTTCAACTTTAATAGGTTCAACTAATTTTACTTCTATGAGAGGATGATATTTAAACCACTTCTCTTTAGGGAGATCAACATGAGTAGCAAATGATTCACAAAAAGAGGCTACTATCTCAGAGTCAAGTCCATATTTAGTGCTAATCTTACAGAAAACATCGGTATCCATAAAAGATTTAACACAATCAAACTTAGGTGTTATACCTGACTCCTTACCTTCATCGAGATCCCAATCTTCAGTGTTGCATTTAATTCTTTCCAATAAATCCCATTTGAATTCAATAGTCTTCATCATATAAGAACTAGAACAAGAATTATCGAGCATGGTGCGATTATTTTCAGAAAGCCGAGCATAAAAAAATTGAATAATTATTTCTCTTGGGAGCTCATGATTGGGGCATGAATATAACATTGATTTAAGCCTCCCCAAGCTTGAGCGATGCTTTCTCCTTCACGAGGCCAAAAATTATATATATAATTGCGATCACGATGAACAAGATGCATAGGATAAAACTTCTGGTGAAATTCCAATTTCAATCGTTTATAGTCCCAAGATCCCGTATCATCACATAGCCTATACCATGTCAATGCGTCTCCCTTCAAAGATAAAGGGAAAACCTTCTTCTTAATAACATCATCGGGTATACCTGCAAGCTTAAACAATCCACAAACTTCATCCACATAGATTAAGTGTAAATCGGGATGCATTGTTCCATCTCCTGCAAAAGGATTAGCTAGCAGTTTCTCTAACATACCTGAAGTAATTTTGAACTAAACATTTTCAGCAGGTTCAGTAGGTTGAGGAGCAACTCTTTGCTCTTCTGGATAGGGTGAAGATAAGATACCCCGAACAAGCCCCTCAAAGGATTGCTTTCCATAGTAACAAGTGACAGTAAATTTCAGCACACTATATAAATTTTTCCTTACCAAGTTCCACTCACCAAAGGCGCTTCACTCCCCGGCGACGGCACCAGAAAAGAGTCTTGATGACCCAAAAGTATAGGGGATCTATCGTAGTTCTTTCGATAAGTAAGAGTGTCGAACCCAACGAGGAGCAGAAGGAAATGACAAGCGGTTTTCAGCAAGGTATTCTCTGCAAGCACTGAAATTATCTGTAACAAATAGTTTTGTGATAAGGTAAAAGGGAACGAGCAACAAGTAATAAAAGTAAATAAAGTGCAGCAAGGTGTCCCAATCCTTTTTGTATCAAAGGACAAGCCTGGACAATTACTTATATAAAGGAAAACGCTCCCGAGGACACATGGGAATTATCGTCAAGCTAGTTTTCATCACGCTCATATGATTCGCGTTCGTTACTTTGATAATCTAATATGTGGGTGGACCGGTGCTTGGGTGCTGCCCTTACTTGGACAAACATCCCACTTATGATTAACTCCTAATGCAAGCATCTGCAACTACAAAAGAAGTATTAAGGTAAACCTAACCATAGCATGAAACATATGGATCCAAATCAGCCCCTTATGAAGCAACACATAAACTAGGGTTTAAGCTTCTGTCACTCTAGCAACCCATCATCTACTTATTACTTCCCAATGCCTTCCTCTAGGCCCAAATAATGGTGAAGTGTCATGTAGTCGACGTTCACATGACACCATTAGAGGAGAGACAACATAAATCTCATCAAAATATCGAACGAATACCAAATTCACATGACTACTAATAGCAAGATTTCTCCCATGTCCTCAGGAACAAAAGTAACTACTCACAAACCATATTCATGTTCATAATCAGAGGGGTATTAATATGCATATAGGATCTGAACATATAATCTTCCACCAAGTAAACCAACTAGCATCAACTACAAGGAGTAATCAACACTACTAGCAACCTACAGGTACCAATCTCAGACTTAGAGACAAGAATTGGATACAAGAGATGAACTAGGGTTTTAGAGGAGATGGTGCTGGTGAAGATGTTGATGAAGATTGACCCCCTCCCGATGAGAGGATCGTTGGTGATGATGATGGCGATGATTTCCCCCTCCCGGAGGGAAGTTTCCCCGGCAGAACAGCTCCGCCGGAGCCCTAGATTGGTTCCGCCAAGGTTCCGCCTCGTGGCGGCGGAGTTTCGTCCCGTAAGCTTGCTTCTGATTTTTCTTCGGACGAAAGACTTCATATAGCAGAAAATGGGCACCGGAGGGCCACCAGGGAGCCCACGAGGCAGGGGCGCGCCCAGGGGGGTAGGGCGCACCCCCCACCCTCGTGGCTTGGGTGTGGGGCCCCTCTGGTACTTTCTTAGATCAGTATTTTTTATAATTCCCAAAAATAACTTCCGTGGAGTTTCAGGACTTATGGAGTTGCGCAGAATAGGTCTCTAATATTTGCTCCTTTTCCAGCCCAGAATTCTAGCTGTCGGCATTCTCCCTCTTCATGTAAACCTTGTAAAATAAGAGAGGAAAGGCATAAGTATTGTGACATAATGTGTAATAACAGCCCATAATGCGATAAATATCAATATCAAAGCATGATGCAAAATGGACTTATCAATGGTGCGATGGATGCCATGGAGCCCCTTCCCCAGGAGATCGTCGGGCGCGAGCTGGACATGGAGGCGGAGGTGGAGATCGACGAGCACCAGCGGTAGTACTACTCTTTGTTTTGTTTAATTAAGAGCGCCAGTCTTTAATTTGTTACAGTAATGTTTAGGTTAGCTAGCTTTGTTTAAAATGCTGAACTTGCTCGATTAAGAAGTGTGGGTGTGCTGTAGTCTCCTTTGTGTACCCAAATTATGCAATGACGTGGATGACCACTGTAACCATGGAAATTCGAACCAAAACTTTTGACATGCAAACTCATCACACACGGGTTAAGCTATCTGAATCGTTTGTGATGTCCACATATCATACACAGTTCTGAATAAGGGACCGTGTCTGATGACACTTCTTGGCTGATTTTTTTTTGAAGCGATTCCAAATTTTTGGCTTCCGCAGAAATATCTACCTCCCCGCCCCCTCTACCTTACCAAAAGCCACATTTCCTCTCTTTCTGCCTTCCATTCCAAGTTGAAACCTTCACTCCTTGCTTGCAGCGCCGCCTCCTCGTCGGCGACCCTCCTTCACGCTGCTCGACCTCCTCTATCTAGGCAGGTAATCCACACACGACCTTTGATACGTCTCCAACGTATCTATAATTTTTGATTGTTCCATGCTATTATATATTCTGATTTGGATGTTTAATGGGCTTATTTATACACGTTTATATTATTTTTGGGACTAACCTATTAACCGGAGGCCCAAATTTCAAATTGCTGTTTTTTTGCCTATTTCAGTGTTTCACAGAAAAAGAATATCAAATGGAGTCCAAACGGAATGAAACCTTCGGGAACGTGATTTTTGGAACAAATGTGATCCAGAGGACTTGGAGTGGACGTCAAGCAACCGACGAGGAGGCCACGAGGCAGGGGGCCGCGCCTACCCCCCTGGGCGCGCCCTCCACCCTCACGGGCCCCTCGTGGCTCCACCGACCTACTTCTTCCTCCTATATGTACCTACGTACCCCCAAACCATCGAAGAGCACCACGCAAACCTAATTCCACCGCCGCAACCTTCTGGACCCATGAGATCCCATGTTGGGGCCTTTTCCGGCGTCCTACCGGAGGGGGCATTGATCATGGAGGGCTTCTACATCAACACCATAGCCTCTCCGATGATGTCTGAGTAGTTTACCTCAGACATTTGGTCCATAGTTATTAGCTAGATTACTTCTTCCCTCTCTTTGGATCTCAATACAAAGTTCTCCTCGATTCTCTTGGAGATCTATTCGATGTAATCTTGTTTTGCGGTGTGTTTGTCGAGATCCGATGAATTGTGGGTTTATGATCAAGATTATCTATGAACAATATTTGAATCTTCTCTAAATTCTTTTATGTATGATTGGTTATCTTTGCAAGTCTCTTTGAATTATGAGTTTGGTTTGGCCTACTAGATTGATCTTTCTTGCAATGGGAGAAGTGCTTAGCTTTGGGTTCAATCTTGCGCTGCTCGATCCCAATGATGAGGGGAAGCGACACGTATTGTCTTGTTGCCATCGAGGATAAAAAGATGGGGTTTATATCATATTGCATGAGTTTATCCCTCTACATCATGTCATCTTGCTTAAAAGCGTTACTCGTTCTTATGAACTTAATACTCTAGATGCATGCTTTGGATAGCGGTCGATGTGTGGAGTAATAGTAGTAGATGCAGCAGAGTCGATCTACTTGTCGCGGACGTGATGCCTATATACATGATCATACCTAGATATTCTCATAACTATGCTCAATTCTATCAATTGCTCGACAGTAATTTGTTTACCCACCGTAATATTTATGCTATCTTGATAGAAGCCAATAGTGAAACCTATGGCCCCAGGGTCTATTTTCCATCATATTAATCTTCCGTCAACAAGCTATTTCTATCTTTGTTTACTTTGCAATATTTACTTTTAATCTTTATCATAAAAATACCAAAAATATTATCTTATCATCTCTATCAGATCTCACTTTTGCAAGTGGCCGTGAAGGGATTGACAACCCCTTTATCGCATTGGTTGCAAGGTTCTTATTTGTTTGTGTAGGTGCAAGGGACTTGAGCGTGGCCTCCTACTGGATTGATACCTTGGTTCTCAAAAACTGAGGGAAATACTTACGCTACTTTGCTGCATCACCCTTTCCTCTTCAAGGAAAAACCAACGCAGTGCTCGAGAGGTAGCAAGAAGTATTTCTGGCGCCGTTGCCGGGGAGTCTACGCACAAGTCAACATACCAAGTACCCATCACAAACTCATATCACTCGCATTACATTATTTCCCATTTGCCTCTCGTTTTCCTCTCCCCCACTTCACCTTTGCCGTTTTATTCGCCCTCTCTTTCCGTTTGCCTTTTTCTCACTTGCTTCGTCGTTATGGCTAGTCCTTTATCTACTCCTTTGTCTCCCGAGAATGAAGTTCTTAATTTTAAATAAAGGGAGGGAGAAAATCTAAAAGATGCTTGGTACAGAATTTGCAATGCGCAAAATAGATCTACTAGGAAGCAATCTACTTCCGTTCTTCTTTGCAATTTTTAGGTAGGCATAACTGCTTGGAATAGATATATTCTTGATACCATTACTGGAGAAAATTTCTTGGGTAGCCATACTTTTGATTCTTATAATGCTATGATAGATTTGTTTGGCCCACCACCTCTTTTGGTTAATGGAACTATTTTAAGTTTGGAACATGTGATGCAACGGCTTGAAATTATTGAAAATAAAGTTGCCACCGTAGAGTTGATTAAAAATTTGGATAGAAAGATCCATAACCAAATTACCCAATACGGATCTAAGGTAGGAGTTGCTCCTAAATTTTTTAAAGAAAAGGAACCTATGGTTAATGAAAAGATAGATCAAGATTCCACTAGAATTGATAAAATTGAGGATATTATTACCAACCTAGGATCTGCCTTTTCTTCCGTGAAAAACACTCCTTTTAATGCTAAGATTGCCAAATTTATTTATGTTCCTAAAAATAAGGGGGAAAATTTTAGTAAGGGAAATGCGGACCTCAAATCCACAAGTGTTCACCCCAACTTTCTCGCTATCCTTAAGGAACCTTTTGCTACAAATGATTTTCTCGATTTCGTGCCTAGAAGTTTGATAATTAATAAAAATGAAGAAACTCCTAGGGGTTATAGGTGTCTTATTGAAGAATTGCCTACCAAAGATGACAATACCCAGATCTATCCTCACTTTTATGCCTAGCTAGGGGCGTTAAACAATAGCGCTTGTTGGGAGGCAACCCAATTTTATTTTTAGTTTTTTTTTCTTTTTGGCTCTGTTTAGGAATAAATAATCCATCTAGCTTCTGTTTAGATGTGGTTTTGTGTTTTAATTAGTGTTTGTGCCAAGTTAAACCTATAGGATCTTCTTGGATGATAGTTATTTGATCTTGCTGAAATTTCCAGAAACTTTATGTTCACGAAAACAATTAAAAAAATTACCAGAACGTGATATAATACTGTTTCCAATTGCAGCAGATCAATAAACAAATTATCTAGGTCGTCCTATTTTGGTAGAATTTTTAGAGTTCAGAAGTTTGCGTTAGTTACAGATTACTACAGACTGTTCTGTTTTTGACAGATTCTGTTTTTCGCGTGTTGTTTGCTTATTTTAATGAATCTATGGCTAGTAATGGAGTTTATGAACCATAGAAAAGTTGGAATACAGTAGGTTTAACACCAATATAAATAAAGAATGAGTTCATTACAGTACCTTGAAGTGGTGTTTTGTTTTCTTTCGCTAACGGAGCTCACGAGATTTTCTGTTAAGTTTTGTCTTGTGAAGTTTTCAAGTTTTGGGTAAAGATTTGATAGATTATGGAACAAGGATTGGCAAGAGCCTAATATTGGGGATTCCCAAGGCACCCCAAGGTAAAATTCAAGGACAACCAAAAGCCTAAGCTTGGGGATGCCCCAGAAGGCATCCCCTCTTTCGTCTTCGTTTATCGGTAACTTTACTTGGGGCTATATTTTTATTCACAACATGATATGTGTCTTGCTTGGAGCATCTTGGATTATTTGAGTCTTTGACTTTTAGTTTACCACAATCATCCTTTCTGTACACACTTTTTGAGAGAGACACACATGATTCGTAATTTGTTGGAATACTCTATGTGCTTCACTTATATCTTTTGAGCTATATAGTTTTTGCTCTAGTGCTTCACTTATTTCTTTTAGAGCACGGTGGTGTTTTTATTTTATAGAAATTATTGATCTCTCATGCTTCACTTATATTATTTTGAGAGTCTTAAACAGCATGGTAATTTGCTTTAATTGTGAAATTAATCTTCCATATTGAGTTCATTGAATATCATGACAAGTTTGATACTTGATAAGTGTTTTGAGATATAAAGGTGGTAATATTACAGTGTGCTAGTTGAGTAATTTTGAAATTGAGAAATACTTGTGTTAAAGTTGGCAAGTCCCGTAGCATGCACGTATGGTAAAAGTCGTGTGGCAATTTTGACACATAAGGTGTTCTTTTACTGCTTTCCTTATGAGTGGCGGTCGGGGACGAGCGATGGTCTTTTCCTACCAATCTATCCCTCTAGGGGTATGCGTGGTAGTACTTTGCTTAGAGGGCTAATAAACTTTTGCAATAAGTATATGAGTTCTTTATGACTAATGTGAGTCCATGGATTATACACAGTCTCAACCTTCCACAATTTTCTAGCCTCTACGGTACCGTGCATTGCCCTTTCTCGCCTTGAGAGTTGGTGCAAACTTTGCCAGTGCATCCAAACCCCGTGATACGATACGCTCTATCACACATAAACCTCCTTATATCTTCCTCAAAACGGCCATGATTCCTACCTATCATGGCATTTCCATAGCCATTCTGAGATATATTTCCATGCAACTTTTCACCGTTCTGTTTAATATGACACGCTCCATCATTGTCATATTGCTTTGCATGATCATGTAGTTGACATCGCATTTGTGGCAAAGCCACCTTTCATAATTTTTCATACATGTCACTCTTGATTCATTGCACATCCCGGTACACTGCCGGAGGCATTCACATAGAGTCATATTTTGTTGTAAGTATTGAGTTGTAATTCTTGAGTTGTAAGTAATAAAAGTGTGATGATCATCATTATTAGAGCATTGTCCCATTTGAGGAAAGGATGATGGAGACTATGATTCCCCCACAAGTCGGGATGATATTCCGGACTGAATAAAAAAAGAAGAGAAAGAGGCCAAAGAAAGAAAAAAGAGAGAAGGCCCAAGAAAGAAAAAAGAGAAAAAATGAGAGAAAAAGAGAGAAGGGACAATGTTACTACCCTTTTTCCACACTTGTGCTTCAAAGTAGCACTGTGATCTTCATGATAGAGAGTCTCCTATGTTGTCACTTTCATATACTAGTGGGAATTTTTAATTATAGAACTTGGCTTGTATATTCCAATGATGGGCTTCCTCAAAATGCCCTAGGTCTTCGTGAGCAAGCGAGTTGGATGCACACCCACTTAGTTTCTTTTGTTGAGCTTTCATAAATTTATAGCTCTAGTGCATCCGTTGCATGGCAATCCCTACTCCTTTCATTGACAGCAGTCGATGGTCATCTCCATAGCCTATTGATTAGCCGCGTCGATGTTAGACTTTCTACCTTTTTGTCTTCTCTCATAACCCCCATCATTATACTTTACTCCACCCATAGTGCTATATCCATGGCTTGCGCTCATGTATTGCGTAAGGGTTGAAAAGGCTGAAGCGCGTTAAAAAGTATGAACCAATTGCTCGGCTTGTCATCGGGGTTATGCATGATGAGAAAGTTTGTGTGACGATATTGAAACATGGCCTAACTATATGATTATGTAGGGATAAACTTTCTTTGGCTATGTTATTTCGATAAGACATAATTGCTTGGTTAGCATATTTGAAGTATTATTGTTTTTATGTCAACATTAAACTTTTATCTTGAATCTTTCGAATCTAAATATTCATGCCACAATAAAAAGAATTACATTGAAAATTATGCTAAGAAGCATTCCACATCCAAAATTCTGTTTTTATCATTTACCTACTCGAGGACGAGCAGGAATTAAGCTTGGGGATGCTTGATACGTCTCCAAAGTATCTACAATTTTTGATTGTTCCATGCTATTATATATTCTGTTTTGGATGTTTAATGGGCTTATTTATACACTTTTATATTATTTTTGGGACTAACCTATTAACTGGAGGCCCAACCCAAATTCCTGTTTTTTTGCCTATTTCAGTGTTTCACGGAAAAAGAATATCAAACGGAGTCCAAACGGAATGAAACCTTCGGGAACGTGATTTTTGGAACAAACGTGATCCGGAGGACTTGGAGTGGACGTCAAGCAACCGACGAGGAGGAAACGAGACAAGGGGGCGCGCCAACCCCCCTGGGCGCGCCCTCCACCCTCGTGGGCCCCTCGTGGCTCCACCGACCTACTTCTTCCTCCTATATATACCTACGTACCCCCAAACCATCGAAGAGCACCAGGAAAACCTAATTCCACCGCCGCAACCTTTTGTACCCGTGAGATCCCATCTTGGGGCCTTTTTCGGTGTCCTGCCGGAGGGGGCATTGATCATGGAGGGCTTCTACATCAACACCATAGCCTCTCCGATGATGTGTGAGTACTTTACCTCAGACCTTCGGGTCCATAGTTATTAGCTAGATGGCTTCTTCTCTCTCTTTGGATCTCAATACAAAGTTCTCCTCGATTCTCTTGGAGATCTATCCGATGTAGTCTTATTTTGCGGTGTGTTTGTCGAGATCCGATGAATTGTGGGTTTATGATCAAGATTATCTATGAACAATATTTGAATCTTCTCTAAATTCTTTTATGTATGATTGGTTATCTTTGCAAGTCTCTTCGAATTATCAGTTTGGTTTGGCCTACTAGATTGATCTTTCTTGCAATGGGAGAAGTGCTTAGCTTTGGGTTCAATCTTGCGCTGCTCGATCCGAGTTATAGTAGGGGAAAAGACACGTATTGTATTGTTGCCATCGAGGATAAAAAGATGGGGTTTATATCATATTGCATGAGTTTATCCCTCTACATCATGTCATCTTGCTTAAAGTGTTACTCCGTTCTTATGAACTTAATACTCTAGATGCATCTTTGGATAGCGGTCGATGTGTGGAGTAATAGTAGTAGATGCAGGCAGGAGTCGGTCTACTTGTCGCGGACGTGATGCCTATATACATGGTCATACCTAGATATTCTTATAACTATGCTCAATTCTATCAATTGCTCGACAGTAATTTGTTTACCCACCGTAATATTTATGCTATCTTGAGAGAAGCCAATAGTGAAACCTATGGCCCCCAGGTCTATTTTCCATCATATTAATCTTCCGTCAACAAGCTATTTCTATCTTTGTTTACTTTGCAATCTTTACTTTTAATCTTTATCATAAAAATACCAAAAATATTATCTTATCATCTCTATCAGATCTCACTTTTGCAAGTGGCCGTGAAGGGATTGACAACCCCTTTATCGCGTTGGTTGCAAGGTTCTTATTTGTTTGTGTAGGTGCAAGGGACTTGAGCGTGGCCTCCTACTGGATTGATACCTTGGTTCTCAAAAACTGAGGGAAATACTTGTGCTACTTTGCTGCATCACCCTTTCCACTTCAAGGGAAAACCAACGCAGTGCTCGAGAGGTAGGAACCCCCATCCTCCTCCTCCTTCCACATCCCACATGCCCCGACCGCCGGCGCGAGTGCGACACCTTCCACCTAAATCACCGACCCCTCCACCAAATAAGTGCCGGCTTAAGCCATGGTGCACGCAGTATAGCCAGGACCTCAAGGAGTATTTGGCAGCGGATAAGCAAATCGCGGCCGCATGCGCGGATGAGGTCGCGACGGCTGCCATTCGTGCCGCACCCCAGATCTTGAAGGAGCACCTTGCCATTTTCTAGCCACGCCGGTTAAGCATGCTTGGTTTACCCGTTGTGTGTGCTGCTCCTACCTTGCCTTTAAAATTATAGTGAATTGTGCTATCTAATTTTACCATGCAATCTGTTGCTCTAGTGTATATGTTCTATATGTCGTGCAGTGTGGTGCTCACTTATTAACTGTTTTGTTAATTAGTTGGCGTCTTCAGTTAACTGTTTGGTTCAATTCTGCAAATGTGATGTTCAATTCTTCAGGCTGCAATTTTGTATTGTCTTCCATGTGAGAAATAAATCAAATTTATGTTTACATAATTGTGGGTGCATTCTGTTATTCTATACCATGTGAGGAATACATTGAATTTGGCTGTAGTAAATACATGAGAAACAAATACAATTGCTACAATTGGTTGTATTTAACTGTTTGGTTAACTGTCTGATCTTCTATTAGGAGTATGTTATATTGTGCAATGTGGTGCTCAGTTAATGTTTGGTTCATTCGTTGTGGTGTTTAGTTAACTGCTTGGTTCAATTCTGCAATGTGATGTCCAATTGTCGTGGGTAGAATTTTGTATTGTTGTGCATGTGAGGAATAAATCGAATTTGGCTGCACTTAATACATGAGAAACATATACAAGTGCTATATTTCCTAGTTCTTAATCATGCTTGGTTTGGGTAAATGAGTTTTCCGTGTGGCTTGAATTAATCTGATGAATCTGCAATGTGCTTATTTTTCATCAAGATATTTTACTCATAGCCTGCGAACCTTTACTTAACCTGAAGACTAACTACCTTATATGTGTTGTAGGGAAACAATGGGAAGCACTAAGGTTTACAATCGAGGTTAGCACGTGCAGTCCGTTGTCTAATAACACATTATTGTGCAATTGCAGGAACTATTCTAATATTTTGGTTTTTAACAATTTGGTCTTGCACATGTGGGTCCTGCTATCAGAGGTTTTGACCCACTGTTCGACCCTTTTGCATATGGGGAAATGAGTTGTCCATGAATATCAATCAAATCAAGAAACTCAGAAAGATTGTTAGGATAAAGAAATTAGCGACAAAAAACAACAAGATCTTTGTCTGCACAATGAAGAAGACATCAGTTCACTACAAGATGGTACTAACTATTATACCTTGTCTTTTTTTATTCCTTTGCCCCATTTCTAATATAGAGAAGATATTTGTGCACATCGTTGTTTTGAGGCCTTTCCAAAGCAGTTCACCGATGATTACCTCTCAAACCACCTCTATGGTCAGGAGGCGAGGAAGGTTTTCATACAACACCCATGGTTCAATATTGAAGTGTTCCTGAAGAGGTCGAAGGACGGACGGTCAATCATCCACAGGCACTGGCCTAAAGTTGCAAAGACCTTCAACATGAATGAAGGCTCAATATTTGCCTTCCGCTTCAGTAGTTTTCCAGATGAGATGCATCTGTCTATATACCATCTATGATGCTAATTTCGAAAGGTTCTACATGTTGCATGTGGAACTTGCTACTGGTGCAGTTGTGTAATGGGGTAGCTGAGTGCTGAAGCTATATCATGTTGTACTCTGATGTATTTCAATAATGAAATTCTGCTTTCTTAATATGGAAGTGAAATATATTGTGTGATTAATATGAAATGTCAGTTAGACTAATAAATGGATTATGAATAATTGGATAATTAGCCTGCTAATGGTGAATTTGCCTGCTAATAGGGTTTTGCTATTGCAAACGGTTGTTGAAAAAACACCGTGGGCGATGACCTCAGGCAACGCACACATTTTCTAGGAATAAACCGTGTTGGATCAGTGAACAATCACACACGACTTTCTCTTGAAAACTGTTTGCGTTAGGCCACCTTGCGCAAATGTTTACCACATAAAAACTGTGTGTGATGGACAACCTTTGCCACACAGTTTCTTCTACGGACCGTGTGTGATACATTAAAAAACGCAAACGATTTAATGGGAAAAATTGTGTATGATGTACTTGTGAACGGAAACGTTTTCCTTGGAGCGACTATGTGGGATGTACATACGAGCGTTTAGCGGGGACTGACTATGGGGATGTACTTGCGACCAGAAACAATTTCGCCGTATAATTGTATTTTTTTGCTCTACTGTATGTATTTCCGTATTTGAGCGCTCGACGATCGCACACGACCTCATTTTGCCGAACGTGTGTGCCAAGAGGGCATATCCCCGACGGTTTCTGGTTCGTGTGGGAAGGACCCCCCTATCGTACACAGTCACTTGGCGACGGTTCCAAATGCCGTCTCGAAAAGGGGTTAAAAACCGTTTGTTTAGGACTGACGCGCACCAGTGATTACTCTTGAGAGTTGCGCACTCTCTAGACGGATAGGTGTCGGCTCAAGTGTTGAAGAGTTATTGTCTTCACCTAGCAATATCTTCAGCAACCAAGAGTCATTATGGTTCGCGAAGAGATCTATCGAAGGTTTGGAGATCGCCGACAAGTATCTACCACGAGTGAAATCAACTGGAGTCTGATCAGCTCTGAGTTCAAGGAGAATAGGGTGAAGAGAGTTTATCTTCTGTATTAAATCTCAACCCCTTCAACCAGACGTAGTCCTTTGGCAGAAGGGCGATTGGTCTACCAAATCCATCTGTCGCCATTGAGCACCACTAGTTCACTTTACCTTACTGCATTAGCTTCAGCAGTTTAATTTCATGCTATGTTACGATAGTTTATCTAATCAATCATTGACTTACGCATATCATTTGTTCTGTCATCTCTGTCATTCCCATTCGTTAAATTTCATTGTTGACCTTGATGCATTCTCATCATTCATCTTAGCCGTCCCAGTCATATACATTTCTCTTTGCAGTTATCTTATTAAGACTAGCGCAATTTCACTGTATTGTGTACATTCACCTTGTCATTGATTTATCTAGTTGTTTTTTCCTTCGTTGTTCACACCTTGTCTTCTCTCATGCTACTGCTTTTGTTCACATATTGCATAACCATCATTATTGTCAAACCTCTGATATCCTATGTTTGAACCATTATTGCTTCCTACGTCGATAGATATGTTCCTCAATAACTTATTTGCTTAAGTTCATTTCTACCGAACCTTATTTCCGTTGCTGTGTTTGGGATCAGTTCATAACATTCGGAAGAATTTTGAATCTCCCATTGACCCCCCTCTGGTCGATATACTCTCGGTCCTAACAACTTCGTAGCTAATTTTTACCATTGTTAGCTAGGATACAATGTTGTAAACCACCTAATATGCTAAAGTTCCCAGATGTTATTATTTTTTTCTATGTATGATTTACACAATTTTTATGCTATTTGAGTATAAAAAATCCAGTTTCAGATTTTTTATGCAAATTCTATGTTTTGGTCGAGGGCTGCTGCTTCCTTCATGCATCGACCAGACACATCCTCTCAAAAATAAACAAAGCTTCTCTCAAATTATTTCTTCTCGGTGTGAAATAAGACACACAAAGTCGCAAAGTAACATTTCCACGTTAGTTTACATTTCTTTTAGATCTCTATATACAGTGTTAGATCATGAACACATTATAAAAAAGTTGCAATGTTCATCTAAATTCATAAGCTAACCATATAATAATGCTAATGATTGCACATACATGATACTAACTCAACAAGGGTAGGTAAATATGTGTGACGATGTCCTGGACTAGGGGGTAGCAACCCGTACAACCCACAGTCCATGGGCCGAGCTTACAGCCCACCAATCTTCACAAGGAAGGACTCTAAAAGCTTTGAATACTGACATGATCAAGATGGAAACCATCGAAGACTTGGCTTAAACTTCAAGGACAACTCTAATAGTCGGCATGTTTATTCCTATTTGGCAACCGACCATATGTAACCGTAGGCACCCCTAGTGCCTATATAAACCGAGGGGTTTAGTCTGTAGAGGCACAATTACAAGCCTTAGGGTTTGTAACACAACATATGATCTCGAGGTAGATCATCCTCTACTCGATACTCCATCACATCAATATAATCGAAGCAGGACGTAGGGTTCTACCTCTTAGAGATGGCCCGGACCTAGGTAAATATCGTATCCCTTGTCTCATGTTACCCATCGTTCCCAGGTCCACAGCTCGGGACCCCCTACCCAAGATCATCCGGTTTTAATACGGACAACATGTGATTTACAAAGATCATAGAGTAATAGAGTCATTTATAAGGAGATATTGGTTGAATATTAAGTAAGGTCGAGTCCATGGTAGTTTGAAAAAAATGCTAGAACTCCATATACATGGTCAGATCAAGAACATGATGATAACGTTGTAACTGTAACTTATAATTCATATAAGTACCATATAATAACTCAAATGATTGTACACAAAGTACATGCTAGTAACTAAATCGAGCAACTTTCCTTTTCACTGAGAACAATGGAGTAAGTAACTATGAGTAACTTACAAGAATCATAGAGTTACAACAATCATTTATGAGAAGATATTGGTCCAACATTTGGTTGGATGAACCCGTCCAATAAACCTAGACGAAGGGAGTATGACAGTAATAATACATAAATGCTAGAGGTGTGCAGCACAATCTTGAGGTAATAAATAAAGTAAATAGCTATGAGTTATTTGCAAGGATATTCAAATTAGATATAATCACTTATGAGAAGATATTGTCTAAAAGTTTGGTTGGATGAATCCATGCAATAAACCCGGACGGGAGGAGTACGACAATAGTAGTACAGTCATATTACAGGTGTGCAGTACAGTATTGAGCTAATAAATGGTGTAACTAGCCATGAGTGGTTCACAAAAATCTTTGCA
Organism: Aegilops bicornis; assembly: GCA_021605145.1. Classification (NCBI taxonomy): domain Eukaryota; kingdom Viridiplantae; phylum Streptophyta; class Magnoliopsida; order Poales; family Poaceae; genus Aegilops; species Aegilops bicornis. The sequence goes on along the minus strand of CM038674.1, from coordinate 125,957,167 downwards.
TTACACATAATCATTTATAAGAAGTTTTTTGGTTAAACGTTCGATTGGATGAACCCATCCAGTAAACCCGGACGGAGAGTGTACGACAGTAGCAGTCCACTCGTACTACAGGTTTGTAGTACAACAATTAATGTTGGGCTAATAAATGCTTGCTTGCCTCCAAAGAAAGAAAGTGAAACGTACATTCATCCACTCATTCTCCAAGGGCAATACCAGGAATACCACTTCTCCCAAGGGTCCAACACGCAAGATTTTCCTGAGTAGAAACGCTCGTTCGGAACCTTCCTCGTGCCTTCCACCAGCGGCGCGGGCCCTCGCTGATGCGTGGGATCCACTGCAAGCCCCCTCGCGCCTTCACATGGCCATTGTGTATATAGGGACTGGCCTCGCCGCCACTTGCCAACCCACACCTGCTACCACACTTCATTGAAAATTCTACCCAATTAACAATTCCGGCAAGGCCCCTCCCCCCGACGACAACTTCGGCGACGTACCATCAACCATCATGTGCGGCGGAGCGCCCCTCGCGGACGTCAAGGTTCCCACGGTGACACGGAAGATGACAAAGGCGACACTATGTCCCGAGAAGAAGAAGCCTCAGCGTTGCGGCAGCGGGGGCCAACGCTTCACGGGGCTTGGCAGGCGCAGGGGACCCGGCATGGATGACAATGAGGAGGACTTCGAGGCCGACTACGGGGACTCCGACGTGGAGCTCGAGCGCACTACTGTGGGTGAGAAGGATGACGACGAGGTCATCGAGATCAAGTCCTTTGGCTCCGTCAAGAGGTTCCTCTCCCAAGGTATCAGACCTGGGTCGCTTGGACTAGTCTTTAATATACGTATCATTACATTTTAGCGATTGATTGTTGTACCAGGAGATTGTGTGATTGGTTCAGAAAAAGTGTGATCATTTGATTGAGTAGGAAGAGAAATTGTGTAGGGTTTGTTGTTGGAAGGCTATGTTTGGGCAGTGTTACTCCTATTAGTTTAGCGATTTTGGATTGGATGCACTGTCATGAAGTTATTTGGGTGAAGGATTAGGCCTTTCCCATTTGTCTGTTGTGGTCGGTTGGTAGGCTATTTTCGACACTGTCCCTTTCTTTCAGAGAAGCGATTTTGGTTGTTAGGTTGTTGATCTTGTGATTTATAATTTTCTACACCTTCGATGGTGGTCCATAAGCTTAGCATTTAGTCAAAAGGGGTAGTAAATCCGTCGGAAGGGCCAAATTTCTTCGTTTTGCTTAGAGGCCTTGGCCTAATAAATCATTTCCTTGTTAGGTGGTCATAGGTGTGTGTGAGGATTGTTCTAGACTTCGTTGATTTATTAGTCTAAATGGTTATTCTGCCAATAATTGAATTTGACTAAAAAATATCATTTGCATCGTCTATAATCCAATTATGATTATTAATTGTAGAATGGTGTCAAAGGTCTAACATGAGGTCTTGTTTATCAGGACCCTATATTTTATTAATTGTTAAGTTGTGATTTTATTTTATTTTATTTCATTTGTTTTTTCGTTGACTAATGCTTTCAATCAAACTTGACCCATCATGGTTAAGTGTTCATTACCATCATCATATTTTACATATAAATTCATGTCCATGATGAAATTATTTAATTTTTGTTTGAGAAGTTTGTGTGTGTTGGTCCCTATTAACATTGACATTGATCTTCAAATGACTTAAGCACCATGACCACTGCAGGTTTTGATGGTCCTTCAGCAAAAAGGAAGAGAAAGAACCAATTCATGGGTATTCGTCAACGCCCCTGGGGTAAGTGGGCTGCTGAAATCAGAGATCCAAGCAAGGGTGCACGTGTCTGGCTTGGTACTTTCAATAGTGCTGAAGAAGCTGCAAGAGCTTATGATGTTGAAGCACACAGGATACGTGGCAACAAGGCCAAGGTTAACTTTCCAAAGGAACCAACAGTTCCTCAGAAGCATCATGCTCGCCATGTTGCTTCTAAACCACCCAAGCTAAGCGTGGCACAGGAACCTTCTGTCATGCCATCAATCAACAATCTTGCCAACCCAAATGCTTTCAGATACCCATCCACCGACTTTGCATCAAACCAACCACTTGCTCTGCCTGACAACGTGTCATTTGTTCCTGCAATGAACTCTTCTGCCTCTGCTGAAGCCTTTGTTATGAATCCATACTCTTACCAGGGAAGCAACTCCTTTGGCTGCTCTAACTTGGCCTGGGATTATGACACCAAGACTCCAGATATACCATCCATTGCTCCCATTTCTACCATTGCTGAAGGAGCAGAATCTGCACTTTCCCAGAGTATCGCCGACAACTCAGTGGTGATTGCTGAAGCAGCTGAATCTGCACTTGCCCAGAGTAACACCTACAACTCAGTGGTTCCTCATGTTAGGGAGAACAATGATGTCAATTTCGAGGCTTTGACAAGGTTTCTTATGGACGATGGCGTGGACGAGCCAATTGATAGCCTTCTAAATTTTAATGTGCCGCAAGATGTCGTTGTGAACATGGACCTCTGGAGCTTTGATGACATGCCCATGTGTGGCTAATTTTTATGAGGGATTCACACCCCGTATATAATGACAAAAGGTAAGCCTTTGCATATTGCATGTTTATGTGAGGTTGAAATCTTATCATCACTCTTAACTTTGTGTTCCGTGTTTCAGGAGTAAGACTATGGGAGATTAGGAAGCACCCTATTGTCACCTTCGGCTATTATATGCTTATGTCCAAGATTTGATGCAAAAAATTCGCATCCCGAGTCTCTTTTCTGATCGACCCTTTCCCTACTCAACTGTCTATGTGTGGCAGCCTTTTATGATGAACTGTTGTATTTATCTTTTGTCACCTTTTATGTCGTCGTTACCATTTCTGAATGTGAACAGTGTGAATCTATGTCCATTTGCGTTAATTTGTGCACTTGACCGTTTTTTCCTTTAGTTCTGCCTGTTTAATTGGCGATAGAAGTAACCTAGATATCTTCTGAATTTGGTAAGTTCATGGTTGTGTGCATCATATTCATGCATTGGCTGGACGTTTCAACCACTTTTTTGAAAGAGTGTGTGTTGGGCCAAACTAACCTCTATATTATACCTCTTCACTTCAAGCTGTGGCATAGTATACCAGATTTACTAATCTTTGATACTAGATGTGTGATCATATGGAGTTGTTCCTTCTACATGTAGTTCTTCTCACCGATGTAGTTCGTAGATAAACATTAATTGGAGTTGGGGGGTCTATTTCATTTCAGTGCATCTATCTATTCTATCTATTATATATAAAAAGTATTTGACGGGTTAACCAGAAAAAGATAAATACGCTAGAAATTACCACAATAAATAGAGACATCCAACCGTTAATTTTAATAGACATTCTTTTATAGCCATTAGATAGGATTTTAAGTTAACAAAATTACCCACCATTGCCATTAAAATTATAGTGGAGAAAATCAGACTAAAAACACACACAAAATAGAAGAAATCACATCATTAAATTTTAGAGATCATTAAGTATTTGATGGGTTTATCAGAAAAAGATAAATATGCTAGAAATTACCACAATAAATAGAAACATCTAGCCATTGATTTTAGTATCCTTCCTTTTATAGCCATTAGACAAAATTTTAAGTTAAAAAAATTACCCAGCATTGCCATTACAATTATAGTGGAGAAAATCAGACTAAAAAACACACAAAAATAGAAGAAAGCAGATCGTTAAATTTTAGAGATCATTAACGTCACTACATCTGAACCCTCAATTTTTATCACGGGAGCTCCCGTCCTATACGAATGAAAACAACACGGTAGAAAATTAGAAGAAACCCTAACCATCCTCTCACGTTGCCGCCGCCATCCAAGATTGTACGTGATGTGATCTCACTAGCGAGGGTCTTAGTCTAGGATAATACTCCACTCAATCCTCACCTACATGAGGTCCTGGCCGGTGCTTTTGGTCATGGTGGTGTTGGAAATGTGAGCAATTTACCGAATGATTTTATTAACAGAAATACTAGATAAAGCATGACTAATATAGCAGAGATAAAACAAGTCACGTGATCTGACAGAGAAAAGGTAAATAGCATCTACATATATGAATTGTAACCAAACATATCTAAAGCAGACAGTAGAACAGGTTGCATATATGAAGTAGAACCTAACATATGTAGGACAGGCACTAGAATAAAGAATTGCGACGGGACCTCTAACATAAAGAGCAAGAACACGTGCGGGACAGCAGCGGCAGTAGAAGCACTGGAACTGGGGTCGACATCCTCGCCAGCCATGCCGTCGAAGATGTTGTCGACCTCGGGGAAGTAGTCGTCGGAGTCCGGGGCGTCCGTGACGAAGAAGTCAGTAGTCACACGGAGTGCTCCCCAAAAACCATATCACCCTTCTCCTGTACATAACTCAAAGAGGTGCGCTTTCGGAGGCTTACTGTCCTGACCTGCAGTGCACGCTGCAAGCCGGGATGGGGAAGATCATGGCAGTAGCGCAGTGCTCAGGAACTCGGTGGCGAGAGGAAGAGAGTCTTCTGGTGTGTCTCTCAGGAGAGGAGCGACCTCCCTTTTATAGGCACAGGAGAAGAAGGCGATAGGCTATGCCGGGAGCTGAAGGGAAAGAGGGAGACAAAACGAATAGGCAACAGCCGAAGGGTGCAACATTCGTATTCAGTATACACTATAGCAAAAGCTTTCCAGCTCGCGAGTGACCTTTTGTATACCCGTAGTGTGTTGTAAGAATTTAGACATCGGCTTGGCTCATTCCCACAACCCGCGGCGCGTCGTGACGAGGCGTGCATGGCGAGGCGGGCGGCGGAGGAGGAGCGCGCATGAATGTCCCTCTTGTTCTCATGCTCATACATGTGGGAAAACATCCTCCCTTATAAGGAGGTCCAACTCCCACTAAACTAGCAATGTGGGACTAAACTTTAGTTCCACCTCTTTCCTTGCACGAATGGGATGCATGGGACTCTAGGATTTATTAGGAATTTCTGAAACTGCTATTGGGCTTGGCCCATAATAGAAAAAAATTCAGCAATCTCCCACCAAATCCCAGAGGAACACAAAATTTGCCTTTGGTTCCAAAACACTCTTTTATATACCGGTATTGCAGTGGAGACTCTTAAGTTGAACTTCCACCTAGAACACTATGCTACACTAGTAAGCAACTTGAATAGTGGACTGGGCCTTGAACTGCAAGTTTTCTGCGAATCTAGCTTCACACAAAGCCTTGACCGATACTTGGCTACCGTGGGTCTTCCTGCGGGTGGAGCTTATGCGTCATACTCCGAGACCTTTCATGAGTTTACTAGAGAGCACCCTACTCTCATAGATTGCGACGTTTAACAATCAGACTCATATAGGTGTGTTCTTCAAAAGATGTTCTGCAGGACAACATCTCTGCTTCAATGAGCCAATTAGAACACATTAAGATATACATCAACCTGCCATGCAGATTAGGAGAGTATTGCATCTTCATGGAGTGGTATTGTTAATAGTAAGGATACTCTCCTCTCAGTTGACCAACAACTTGTCTTCCACATCTAATTCACGGGATCTCCAATCATATAGACTAGGTTACCACTGTGAACAACTCATGTTGTGGGTCTCATACCCATGTCCTTCGATGCATTATCTATCACATTATGTGATAGACCCTTAGTAAAAGGATCTGCCAGATTTTTAGACGTTTGGATATAATCCGATGCAATAACTCTGGAGTTTCTCATTTTTCTGACAGACTTTAACCTTCTCTGAACGTGTCTTGATGACTTCATGTTATCCTTTGGGCTACTCACTTTCGTGATCACAGTTTGATTGTCGCAGTTCATAAGGATACCCGGTACAGGTTTCTCAACTACCGACAAGTCATTCAAGAGCCGACGAAGCCAATCCGCTTCGACTGTAGCTGTATCTAGTGTTGTGAGTTCTGCTTCCATTATTGACCTTGTTAAGATGGTCTGCTTGCAAGACTTCAAAGAAACAGCGTCCATACTATTGTATTATCTGTTTTGATGTTTAATGGGCTTTAATATCCTCTTTTATATTATTTTTGGGACTAACCCATTAACCGGAATCCCAATGCCAGTTTCTGTTTTTTTTCCTATTTTAGTGTTACGCAGAAAAGGAGTATCAAACGGAATCCAGACGGAATGAAACCTTCGCTATGATATTTCTTTGACCAAAAGCAAACCAGAAGACTTTAAGATGAAGTCGGAGACGCAACGAGGCGACCACGAGGCAAGAGGGCACACCCAGGGGGGGTAGGCGCGCCCCCACCCTCGTGTGCCCCTCGTAGCTCCACCGACGTACTTCTTCCGCCCATATATACTCTTATACCCTAAAAACATCAGGGGGAGCCACGAAACCACTTTTCCACCCCCGCAACCTTCTATACCCATGAGATTCCATCTTGGGGCCTTTTCCGGCGATCTGCGAGAGGGGGAATCGATCACGGAGGGCTTCTACATCAACAGCATAGCCTCTCTGATGAAGCGTGAGTAGTTTGCCACGGACCTTCGGGTCCATAGTTATTAGCTAGATGGCTTCTTCTCTCTCTCTTTGATTCTCAATACAAAGTTCTCCTCGATGTTCTCGGAGATCTATTTGATGTAATACTCTTTTGCGGTGTGTTTGCCCAAATCCGATGAATTGTGGACTTATGAACAAGATTATCTATGAATATTATTTGGTTCTTCTCTGAATTATTATATGCATGATTTGATATCTTTGCAAGTCTCTTCGAATTATCGGTTTAGTTTGGCCTACTAGATCGATCTTTCTTGCAATGGGAGAAGTGCTTAGCTTTGGGTTCAATCTTGCGGTGTCCTTTCCCAGTGACTGTAAGGGCAGCAAGGCACGTATTGTATTGTTGCCCTCGAGGATAAAAAGATGTTGTTTATATCATATTGGTTGAGTTTATCCCTCTACATCATGTCACCTTGCTTAATGTGTTACTCTGTCCTTATGAACTTAATACTTTAGATGCACGCTGGATAGCGGTCGATGTGTGGAGTAATAGTAGTAGATGCAGAATCATTTCGATCTACTTAACATTGACGTGATGCCTATATTCATGATCATTTCCTAGATATTCTCATAACTATGCGCTTTTCTATCAATTGCTCGGCAGTAATTTGTTCACCCACCGTAATACATGCTATCTTGAGAGAAGCCACTAGTGAAATCTGTGGCCCTCGGGTCTCTTTCTTATTATATTGCATCTCTTTTATTTATATCGCATCTCTTTTATTTATATCGCATCTCGTTTACTATTTTCCAATCTATACAACAAAAATACCAAAACTATTTACTTTACTATCTTTATTAGATCTCACTTTTAAGAGTGGCCATGAAGGGATTGACAACCCCTTTATCGCATTGGTTGCAAGGTTCTTGATTGTTTGTGCAGGTACTAGGTGACTTGTTGCGTTGTCTCCTACTGGATTGATATCTTGGTTCTCAAAAACTGAGGGAAATACTTACGCTACTTTGCTGCATCACCCTTTCCTCTTCAAGGGAAAACCAACGCATGCTCAAGAGGTAGCAAGAAGGATTTCTGGTGCCGTTGCTGGGGAGATCTATGCCAAGTCAATACATACCAAGTACCCATCATAAACTCTTCTCCCTCGCATTACATTATTTTCCATTCGCCTCTCGTTTTCCTCTCCCCCACTTCTAAAACGATTTTCGAAAACCTTTGCCTTTTCTTCGCCCCTTTTCCTTTCGCCTCTTTTCACTTGCGTCTTGTGTGCTTGTGTGTTGGATTGATTGTTTGTCACGATCTCTCAAGATAATACTAAATTATGTGACTTTTCCAATACCAACAACAATGATTTTATTAGCACTCTGATTGCTCCTACTACCAATGTTGAATCTTGTGAAATTAATACTGCTTTGTTGAATCTTGTTATGAAAGATCAATTTTCTATCCTTCCTAGTGAAGATGCCGCAACCCATCTAAATAACTTGTTGATTTGTGTCATATACAAAATAAGAAAGATGTGGATAATGATATTGTTAAATTGAAGCTATTTCCTTTTTCGCTTAGAGATCATGCTAAAACCTGGTTCTCATCCTTGCCTAAAAATAGTATTGATTCATGGAATAAGTGCAAAGATGCTTTTACCTCTAAGTATTTTCATCCCGCTAAGATCATCTCCCTTAGGAACGACATTATAAATTTTAAGCAACTTGATCATGAACATGTTGCACAAGCTTGGGCGAGGATGAAATTAATGATACATAATTGCCCTACACATGGTTTGAATTTGTGGATGATTATACAATTTTTTTATGCCAGATAGAATTTTGCTTCTAGAAATCTTTTAGATTCGGCCGCGGGAGGCACTTTTATGGAAATCACTTTAGGATAAGCTACTAAACTCCTAGACAATATTTTAGTTAATTATTCTCAATGGCACACCGAAAGATCCACTAGTAAAAAAGTTCATGCGATTGAAGAGATTAATGTTTTGAGTGGAAAGATGGATGAACTTATGAAATTGGTTGCTAATAAAAGTGTTTCTTATGATCCTAATGTTATGCCTTTGTCCACTTTGATTGAGAATAATAATGAATCTATGGATGTGAATTTTGTTGGTAGGAACGATTTTGGTAACAACACGTATAGAGGAAAATTTAATTCTAGGCCGTTTCCTAGTAATTCCTCTAATAATTATTCTAATTCCTACAAGAACTATTATGGAAATTTTAATAAGACTCCCTCTAATTTTGAGATTAGTGTTAAACAATTTATGAGTTTGCAAAAGAATTTCAATTCTTTGGTTGAAGAAAAATTGCTTAAGATTGATGAGTTGGCTAGGGACGTGGATATAATTTCTCTTGATGTTGATTCTTTGAAAGTTAGATCTATTCCACCTAAGCATGACATCAATGAGTCTCTCAAAACCATGAGAATTTCCATTGATGAGTGCAAAGAAAGAACCGCTAGGATGCGTGCTAAAAAGGATTGCTTTGTGAAAGCGTGTTCTTCTAGTTTTCATGATAATAATGATGAAGATCTAAAAGTGATTGATGTGACTCCTATTAAATCTTTGTTTTCCAATATAAATCTCGATAAAGATGGGACTGGAGATGAGTCAACTTTAGTTAAAAGGCATCCCAATGATTCAGAGTTTTTAGATCTTGATACAAAAATTAATAAAAGTGGGATTGAAGAGGTCAAAACTTTACATGGCAATGAACCCACTATTTTGGATTTCAAGGAATTTAATTATCATAATTGCTCTTTGATAGATTGTATTTCCTTGTTGCAATCCGTGTTAAATTATCCTCATGCTTATAATCAAAACAAAGTTTTTACTAAACATATCGTTGATGCTTTGATGCAATCTTATGAAGAAAAGCTTGAACTAGAAGTTTCTATCCCTAGAAAACTTTATGATGAGTGGGAACCTACTATTAAAATTAAGATTAAAGATCATGAATGCTATGCTTTATGTTATTTGGGTGCTAGTGTTTCCATGATTCCAAAAACTTTGTGCGATGTGCTAGGTTTTCGTGAATTTGATGATTGTTCTCTAAGTTTGCATCTTGCAGATTCCACCATTAAGAAACCTATGGGGAGGATTAATGATGTTCTTATTGTTGCAAATAGGAATTATGTGCCCGTAGATTTCGTTGTTCTTTATATAGATTGCAATCCTACACGTCCTACTATTCTTGATAGACCATTCCTTAGAAATATTGGTGCGATTATTGACATGAAAGAAGGAAACATTAGATTACAATTTCCGTTAAGGAAAGGCATGGAAAACTTTCCAAGGAAGAAAATTAAATTGCCTTATGTATCTATTATGAGAGCCACTTATGGATCGCATACCAAAGATGGCAATACCTAGATCTATTCTTGTTTTTATGCCACCAACTTAATTTTAATACTAGGAGGCAACTTAATTTTAATACTAGGAGGCAACTTATGTCGGGGAAGAAGTCATCGTCGGGTAAGTAGTCCTCGGAGTCCGGGGCGTCCGTGATGAAGAAGTCAGTAGTCATGCGGAGTGCTCCCCAAAAACCTTATCACCCTTCTCCCGTACAGGACTCAAAGAGGTGCACTTTCGGAGGCCTACTGTCCCGACCTGTGGTGCACGCCGCAAGCCGGGATGGGGAAGATCATGGTAGTAGCGCAGTGCTCAGGAACTCGGTGGCGAGAGGAAGAGAGTCTTCTGGTGTGTCTCTCTGGAGAGGAGCGACCTCCCTATTATAGGCACATGAGAAGAAGGCGAGAGGTTGTACCGGGAGCTGAAGGGAACGAGGGAGACGAAACGAACAGGCAGCAGCCGAAGGGTGCAGAGTTCGTATTCAGTATCCACTATAGCAAAAACTTTCCAACTCCCGAGTGACTTTTCGTATAACCGTAGTGCGTTGCAAGAATTTAGACATCGGCTCGGCTCATTCCCGCAACCCACGGCGCGTCATGACGAGGTGTGCATGGCGAGGCGGGCGGTGGAGGAGGAGCGCGCGTGAATGTCCCTCTTATTCTCATGCTCATACATGTGGGAAACAATCCTCCCTTATAAGGAGGTCCAACTCCCACTAAACTAGCAGTATGGGACTAAACTTTAGTTCCACCTCTTTCCTTGCACAAATGGGCTGCGTGTGCCTCTAGGATTTATTAGGAATTTCTGAAACTGCTATTGGGCTTGGCCCATAATAGACAAAATTCCAACAATCCCCCGCTAGATCCCAGATGGACACAAAATTTGCCTTTGGTTCCAAAACACTGTTTTATATACCGGTACTGCATTGGAGACTAGTAAGCAACTTGAACAGTGGACTGGGCTTTGAACTGCAAGTTTTCTGCAAATCTACCTTCACACAAAGCCTTGACCAATACTTGGCTACTTTGGTCTTGTTAGCACCAATCTTGATTTATGTATCCGCATATTTAGTTTTGTTATGCATGTAGCTTAGTTTGTCGAGAGAGTAGATCGTCCGGCGAAGTTTCAGTGGAGACGAGCGGAGAAGGCGAGATGCCGGGCTGCCGTGCGATGCGGCGAGCTTGATGAGATTCCGATGGCGACGTGGAACAGTGGTGCTGTGCGATGCAGCAGTTGTGTGACACAACAAGGCGCTTGACGGATGGAATTGAGGGACAAAATCAGCTAGAGGAGAATAAACAAGTTTATGAGTTTGTTAGGTGCATGCTAGCTGGTGACCAGGTGTGCGGCCGTTGAGGAAACGATGCAACTGGGCAGGACATGGACGTGCATGTGGCTTAGTGGGTGAGGGAGTCCTGGATTAGGGGGTGTCCGGATAGCCGAACTATCACCGTTGGCCGAACTCCTGGACTATGAAGATACAAGATTGAAGACTTTGTCCCGTGTCCGGATGGGACTTTCCTTGGCGTGGAAGGCAAGCTTGGCGATACGGATATGTAGATCTCCTACCATTGTAACCGACTACGTGTAACCCTAACCCTATCCGGTGCCTATATAAACCGGAGGGTTTTAGTCCGTGGGGCGAACAACAATCATACCATAGGCTAGCTTCTAGGGTTTAGCCTCTCGATCTCGTGGTAGATTCACTCTTGTACTACCCATATCATCAATATTAATCAAGCAGGAGTAGGGTTTTACCTCCATCGAGAGGGCGAACCTGGGTAAAAACATCGTGTCCCTTGTCTCCTGTTACCATCCGCCTAGACGCACAGTTCGGGACCCCCTACCCGAGATCCGTCGGTTTTGACACCGACATTGATGCTTTCATTGAGAGTTCCTCTGTGCCGTCGCTGTCAGGAAGGATGCCTCATCCTGTCTTTAAAGATGGCACCATTGCTAAAGGAGCTTTGGCCACCGGCCAAACTCTCCGGCTGGGCGGTTTTCTTATGACCGCCATTTCGGCCGCCGCGCCGACGATGACTTCTCGGGTCATCGAAAGCAATCTTCACGTTAACTCGGAACTCGCCGAGCAGTTAGATCCGATGGAGCTCTCTTCCTTAAACGAGCTCTTGGATCGCATCGCCGCCCTGGGAGTCGCTATAGACTACGATCAGATTGGGCCTAAAACCGATCTGAGAGAGATCAACTCTCCCCAGGCTACCCACCACGTTGTTGTGGTAGACGAACAATACGGCGACTCTTCTCCTACCTTAAGGACTAGCTATGTCCGAATTCCTGACCCCTCCATGCCGGATTCCCGCGGAGGGGAGGACACCACTCAAGCCATGAACTTAAAGTCAGGCAGCGGGCTAGATTCATTGGACAACCTCCAAGAACCCAAGCTTCCAAGTTCGGAAACTTCTTGGCCCCTGAATCTTAGATCGGACGGGGTTCGGAATTTAATTCCACCCGCCCACCCAAACATAAGCGATCTATCCCAAATCCGGCAAGAGCCCGGTGAAACAGTACATCATTACTGGGCCAGATTCCTCCTAGTTATGGACAGGATAAAGGACTGCCTCGAGGAGGACGCAATCTCATTCTTCTGCAATAATTGCGCAGACAAGGGAATCCTAAATGCCATAAGTCGTCGTGAAATTACACGCTTCGCTGACTTGGCGTCCATAGTACGAAAGTACTGCGCGATGGAGAGCGCCTGGAAAACCGAAATCAAATTTTGGGATATTCCATTTAATACGACCCTAGTCCGAAATAAAAGGGTGCATCATCACTAGGCACCTGGTTACATACCAAAAGCAAAAACCACCCAAAGGGCATGGAACCGTCTTTGGAGGGATGGCTCAATGGACCCTGCAAAATTCATAGCACAGAGGGCGCCACTCCAACTCATAGCCTTAGAGCATGTTGGATACTACGGCAGGTGGCCAAAAGTGGCGAAAGAACTCTTAGCTTCAGAGCACCAGCCCAGCAATACCAGTACGGTATTAACAGTCTTCGAGAATTTCGCATCAAATAATATGCGGAAACAAACACTACGCAGCCTTGCCGAAGTCTACAAGATAGCAACAATAAATCCATGGAGTGACACGGCTATTACCTTTAACGCCAAAGGATTTAACCTAAATTCGAACAGCCCGAGCACCAGCCGCATTGGTCCTCGGTCCAATAGTGGGCGGCTTTCGCCTTACCAAGGTACTCATGGACGGCGGCGATGGATTAAACCTCATCTACGAGGAAACCCTTGAAAAATGAAAATAGATCGGAGCCGCATTGAGCGAAGCAGCACAACCTTTAGAGGAATAATCCCGATCGGGAAGCATGTCTGACAGAAAGATCACACTAGATGTGGTGTTCGGCACGCCGGACAATTATAGGTCCGAGGAGGTCACATTCCAAGTGGCCCCGTTCAGCAGCGGATATCACGCTCTATTAGGGCGAGAGGCATTCAAAAATTTTCAAGCTATACCCCATTACGGGTACATGAAGTTCAAAATGCCCGGACCCAACGGAATTATCACTCTCGCTAGTGACCCGGACATAGCGCTCCGCGCCAAAAATAAAACAGCCGCACTTGCCCTTGAGGCACTATCCGAAGCCCTAGCGGCAGAGGAACTCACCACGCTGCGCTCCACGGTGAACCTTTAAACCGGCAGACGAAATAGTCAAATTCCAAGTCCATCCAACGGACCCTACAAAAACGGCCTCCATCGGGGCACAATTAAACCCTGATGTGGACGCCGCACTACGAGAATTCCTACGCGAAAATTGGGACATTTTTGCCTGGCACCCTTCAGACATGCCAGGAATCCCACGCCGGCTGGCAGAGCACAACCTAAATATCCTAAAAGGATTCAAGCCAGTTAAACAAGCTCTTCGGCGTTTCTCCGAAACCAAGAGACAGGCCATGGGAGAGGAGCTAGCTAAACTATTGGAGGCCGGATTCATCAGAGATATTAAACATCTGGACTGTCTAGCAAACCTGGTAATGGTACCAAAGAAGGACAAATCCTGGCGCCTACGTGTCGATTTTAAGGACCTTAACAAGGCTTGCCCAAAGGATCCCTTCCCTCTCCCCCGCATCGATCAAAATATCAACGCTACCGCAGGACACGATTCATTGTGTTTCCTCGACGCATACTCCGGCTACCACCAAATTAAGATGGCAGAGCCAGACCAAGCCACAACGGCATTCATCACTCCATACGGCCCATTCTGCTTCAACACAATGCCCTTTGGGCTCAAAAACGCCGGCGCAACATATCAGCGCATGATTCAGACATGTCTGGCAAACCAGATCGGCAAAACAGTGGAGGCATACGTAGACGATGTGGTCGTCAAATCCAAGCATGTTGAAACCCTAGTCGACGACTTGAGGCTCACATTCGATAATCTCCGAACATATGACAACAAGCTCAACCCAGAAAAATGTGTTTTGGGTGTACCAGCCGGAAAGCTCTTGGGCTTCATTGTATCCGGTAGAGGAATTGAAGCAAACCCAGCCAAGATCCGAGCTCTGTCACAATTGGATATCCCCAAAGACCTCAAACAAATACAAAAATTGACTGGATGCGTGGCGGCTCTAAGCCGCTTTATCTCCCGCTTAGGAGAAAAGGCATTACCCCTTTATCGCCTCCTCCGGTGCACCGAACACTTCGAGTGGACGGACGCTACCACGGCCGGACTCGAAGAAATCAAAGCCAAATTGGCAATAAATCCGGTCCTGGCCGTGCCCAACATGGGCGAACCAATGCTATTATACATCGCAGCAACCCATCAAGTTGTAAGCGTGGTGCTCGTTGTTGAACGAGAAACAGACGGACACAGGTTCCGTCTCCAAAAACCAGTTTACTACGTGTCCAGTGTCCTAACTCCATGCAAGTCATGGTACCTGCATTATCAAAAGATAGCGTACGCGGTGTTCATGGCATCCCGGAAGCTGCAACACTACTTCCAAGAGTGTTCGATAACAGTAGCCTCTGAAGTACCTCTTAATGACATTATAAACAATCGCGACGCAACGGGACGGATTGCTAAATGGGCCATTGAGCTCCTCCCGTTCGACATAACCTAGAAGCCACGGCGAGCTATTAAGTCGCAAGTTTTGGCTGACTTCATCGCCGAATGGACTGAAGCCGAACTCCCTAAAGAGTACGGCGCATATTCCAACTGGATCATGCACTTCGACGGCTCAAAAATGTTGGCCGGCCTGGGGGCTGGCGTCGTTCTGACGTCCCCAACCGGAGATACAGTCCAATACGTACTCCAAATAATGTATGCGGACTCCAACAACGCAGCCGAATACGAGGCGCTTCTACATGGTCTCCGGATGGCAGTCTCCATGTGCATTCAACGCCTAGAGGTGCGCGGGGATTCGAACCTCGCGATATCCCAAATAAATGGGGACTTTGATGCCAAGGATCCGAAAATGGCAGCTTATCGCAATGCCGTCTTAAAAATGTCAGCTCGGTTTGAGGGGCTCGAATTTCACCATATAGCACGGGATAACAACCAGGCAGCAGACGTGTTGGCACGCATTGGCGCAAAGCGCGATGCCGTCCCCCCAACATCTTCCTAGAGAGGCTCTTCAAGCCATCCGTATTATGGGAGGGAGAGTCCGGAAATAACAACCCGGACCCAACCACACTGCCCCACACCAAACATTTCGACATAGTTGGTGGTACCGCCAACGAAATAACACCGTTAGCCCATGCAATAATGGCAGTCATTGCCCCGTGGACAGAACCATTCCTAGCCTACCTAACTAGGCAGGAACTTCCCGAGGACCAAAATGAGGCCCGCTGCATAGTGCGGCGGTCTAAAGCCTATAAAGTCCATGAGGGAGAGCTTTATAAGAAAAGCACAACCGGAGTCCTTCAAAGGTGTATCTCCGAAGAGGAAGGGCGGAATCTCCTGGCTGAAATTCATGCTGGACTTGGTGGGCACCATGTCGCAGCCCGGGCCCTTGTAGGCAAGGCCTTCCGTACATGATTTTATTGGCCCGACGGCCCGGGCAGATGCTCAGGGACTTAGTCCAACGATGCGTCGGTTGCCAGCTCTTTGCTAATCAAAGCCACATGCCACCCACCGCCCTCAAAACTATACCCATCACACGGCCCTTTGCGGTCTGGGGCTTGACATGGTTGGACCCCTTAAAGGAGGAACCCACAAGCAAAAATACCTATTGGTCATGGTGGATAAATTCACCAAATGGATAGAGGCCAAGCACAGTAAGACGGCGAATCCGGACCGATGATAGACTTCATATCAGGGTAGTACACCGTTATGGCGTCCCCAGAGCATCATCACTGATAACGGCACGAACTTCACGGCCGACGAGGTCAAACTCTGGTGCAAAAACATGGGCATCAAGCTCGACTACGCTTCAGTCTATCACCCCCAAACTAACGGTCAAGTCGAGCAAGCAAACGGTCTAATCATGAGCGGCATTAAAACCAGGCTAGTGTGGTCCCTCAAGGAATCTAACACGCACTCTGGGGGTGTCCGGATAGCCGAACTATCACCGTTGGCCGGACTCCTGGACTATGAAGATACAAGATTGAAGACTTCGTCCCGTGTCCGGATGGGACTTTCCTTGGCGTGGAAGGCAAGCTTGGCGATACGGATATGTAGATCTCCTACCATTGTAACCGACACTGTGTAACCCTAACCCTGTCCGGTGCCTATATAAACTGGAGGGTTTTAGTCCGTAGGACGAAAAACAATCATACCATAGGCTAGCTTCTAGGGTTTAGCCTCTCTGATCTCGTGGTAGATCCACTCTTGTACTACCCATATCATCAATACTCAAGCAGGAGTAGGGTTTTACCTCCATCAAGAGGGCCCGAACCTGGGTAAGACCATCGTGTCCCTTGTCTCATGTTACCATCCGCCTAGACGCACAGTTCAGGACCCCCTACCCGAGATCCGCCGGTTTTGACACCGTCAGTGGGTTAGTGCATGTAATTAGGTGGGTTAGTGGCCGAGCGTGCTGGCCGGGATAGTGACGTGAGTTGCACGGCAGCATTGCCTAATCTTGTGTATAAATACTTCCCTGAGTAATGAAAGGAAGAGAGGTCGCGAGGGTTGAGCAGAGGAAAATATAGCACCTGTGTATTTCACCGGGAGACAAGGCAAAGCTAGCTTTCTCCTTGGTGAAGTGTGTGTGTGTGTGTGAGTTCCCCACCATGTGTGTGTGTTCTTGTGTAGAACAACCAATAGAGAAGAGGTGAGCTGTGAGTGGCAGCTCAAGGTAGAAGAAGAGCCGCGTTGAAGGAGGCGGCGCAAAAAATTGGTATCAAAGCCTTGTTGATCCGTGGCGTTGGCGGCGCAATGCCGTCGGCGGCCCGTTGCGGTGCGATGCCACTGGAGGAGACGACATGGTGATCGAAGCTGCGACGGCGTCGTCCATGTCAAGAGGTGGTCGCCGTGTGCGGCAAAATGGTGCAACGACGTCATCCATGGCAAGATGGTCCATTGTGACCGGCGTTGAGACGGCGTTGAAGGTGGCATGACGGACTCCATGCGAGATGGAGGCCGGCGGCGGCGCGATGCTGCTGGTGGCCGGTTGCGGTGCGATTCCGCGACATGATGATGGCATGGTCGGTGACAATATGGTGCATGGTGGTCGACGCTACGAGGGTGTCGTCTATGACATGATGGTACGTGGTGATCGGCGCTGCGACGGTGTCGACGTCCACGGGAAGATGGTACATGGTCGGTGGTGGGCGTTGCGATGGCGTCGTCCACGAGAAGGAGAAGTCGCTTCATACGGCAAGTGGCTGCGGGTGATCCGTATGATGGTTGATGAATCAAAATTAAAGGATAAAATATTAGCACTAATCTTGATGCATGTATCCACATATTTAGTTTTGGTATGCATATAGCTTAGTTTGTCGAGAGAGTAGACCGTTGAGGGAGTCCTGGATTAGGGGGTGTCCGGATAGCCGGACTATAACCTTTGGCCGGACTCCTGGACTATGAAGATACAAGATTGAAGACTTCGTCCCGTGTCCGGATGGGACTTTCCTTGGCATGGAAGGAAAGCTTGGCGATACGGATATGTAGATCTCCTCCCATTGTAACCAACTCTCTGTAACCCTAGCCCTCTCAAGTGTCTATATAAACCGGAGGGTTTTAGTCCGTAGGACGAACAACAATCATACCATAGGCTAGCTTCTAGGGTTTAGCCTCTACGATCTCGTGGTAGATCTACTCTTGTACTACCCATATCATCAATACTAATCAAGCAGGCGTAGGGTATTACCTCCATCGAGAGGGACCGAACCTGGGTAAAAACATCGTGTCCCTTGTCTCCTGGTACCATCTGCCTAGACGCACAGTTCTGGACCCCCTACCCGAGATCCGCCGGTTTTGACACCGACATTGGTGCTTTTATTGGGAGTTCCTCTGTGTCGTCACCTTTAGGCCCGATGGCTCCTCTGATCATCAACAACAACGCGGTCCAGGGTGAGACTTTTCTCCCCGGACAGATCTTCGTATTCGGCGGCTTTGCACTGCGGGCCAATTTGCTTGGCCATCTGGAGCAGATTGAAAGCTACGCCCCTGGCCATCAGGTCAGATTCGGAAGTTTGAACTACACGGCTGACGTCCGCGGAGACTTGATCTTTGACGGGTTCGAGCCACAACCGAGCGCGTCGCACTGTCACGATGGGCTTGATCTAGCTCTGCTGCCGAATAGTGCCCTGGAGGCCGCACCAGTGTCCGCTCCGACCCTTAGCCCGGAGCCAACTGCGCCAATCGAGGACAGGTGGCTGGACACCGCCTCGGGGGCTGCAATCTCTACGGCGATCGAGCCGAACACCAGCCTTGTCCTTTGCGAAGCTCGTGACTCCAAGGTGCCGGACTCCTCTCCGGACATCGAACCTTCTGCGCCCCTGCCAATCGAATCCGATTGGACGCCGATCATGGAGTTCTCCGCCGCGGACATCTTTCAGCACTCGCCCTTCGGTGACATCCTGAATTCACTAAAGTCACTCTCTTTATCAGGAGAGCCCTGGCCGGACTATGGTCAGCTAGGTTGGGATGCAGACGATGAAGGAATTCAAAGCCCACCCACCACCCACTTCGTAGCCACTGTCGATGATTTAACCGACATGCTCGACTTCGACCAAGACATCGACGGTATGGACGCCGATGCAGGAGACGACCAAGAACCAGCGCCTATAGGGCACTGGAAGGCCACCTCGTCGTATAACATATACATGGTGGACACCCCAAAAGAAGGGAATGGCGATGGAACAACGGAGGATGACCCCTCCAAGAAGAAGCCTAAGCGCCGGCGTCAGCGGCGCCGCTCTAAATCCCACCAAAGCAAAAACGGCGATTCCGGCACGGAGATAATAACACCCTGCATAAAGGTGCAAGACAACCCCCTCGGCAGGATTCAGACAGGGAGGATGGCGAAGCCAACCCTCATGAGAGAGCGGCGGAACAAAGAGGTAGAGGGCGATAATTACATGCCTCCCTCGAAGACGAGGCAAGCCTCGGCGACGCATTTAATTTGTCGTGCCTGAGGATCCCGTCGAACAAGGGCGTTTCAAACGCAGGCTTATGGCCACAGCGAGCAGCCTCAAGGAAAACAACAACAACTTAGAGCTGACCAAGACTTGCTAGCCAACAGATGGACGGAAGTCCTTGCGGTCGAAGAGTAAAAACTCGAACGCCCCTCCAAGAGCTACCCAAAGCGCAGGCTGCTACCCCAATTAGAGGAGGAAGCACCTAAACCTACATCACCAGCGCACGAGGCGGCCGACTGGCCACCTCGTGGTCGTGACAGAGAGGCCTCTCGGCCCTCCGCTCAGGCCGCACCCCGGCGTCGCTCAAAGAATACCAAGGCACGGGAAAATGTGCCAGACCTGCGACATATATTGGAGGACAAGGCAATGCAGACAAGATCGATCTACGGATCGCGTGGGCGCCCCACGACACATGACGATAACCGTCATGCCCGATACGGCAAATCCGGCCAGGCCGAACATAGTAGACAAAGCTCATTCGA
Organism: Aegilops bicornis; assembly: GCA_021605145.1. Classification (NCBI taxonomy): domain Eukaryota; kingdom Viridiplantae; phylum Streptophyta; class Magnoliopsida; order Poales; family Poaceae; genus Aegilops; species Aegilops bicornis. The sequence goes on along the minus strand of CM038674.1, from coordinate 125,937,300 downwards.
GCTACGTCATGATATAGACCAGTACAGAGGCGCCGCACACCCACTATGCTTCACAGATGAAGTAATGGATCATCAAATCCCCGAGGGTTTCAAACTCGTAAACATCAAATCATACGATGGCACAACAGATCCTGTGGTGTGGATCGAGGATTATCTCCTTCATATCCACATGGCCCGCGGTGATGATCTACATGCCATCAAATACCTCCCACTCAAGCTTAAAGGACCAGCTCGGCATTGGCTTAACAGCTTGCTAGCAGAGTCAATTGGTTGCTGGGAGGACCTGGAAGTCGCATTCCTCGAAAATTTCCAGGGCACCTATGTGCGACCACCAGACGCCGATGACCTAAGCCACATAATTCAGTAGCCAGAGGAATTGACCAGACAATTCTGGACACGGTTCCTTACCAAGAAAAATCAAATAGTCAATTGTCCAGGCACAGAGGCCCTCGCAGCCTTCAAACATAACATCCATGACGAGTGGCTTGCCCAACACCTAGGACAGGAAAAGCCGAAATCCATGGCAGCCCTCACAACACTCATGACCCGCTTTTGTGCGGGAGAAGACAACTGGCTAGCTCATAGTAATAACATGACCAAGAGCCCTGGTAATTCGGATACCAAGGATAGCAATGGCAGGTCGCGTCGCAACAAGCACAAGCGCCGCATTAACGGCGACAATGCTGAGGATACGACAGTTAATTCCGGATTCAGAGGCTCTAAACCCGGTCAATGGAAAAAGCCATTTAAAAGAAATACTCCGGGCCCGTCCAGTTTGGACCGAATACTCGATCGCTCGTGCCAGATACACGGCACCCCCGAAAAACCAGCCAATCACACCAACAGGGATTGTTGGGTGTTCAAGCAGGCATGCAAGTTAAATGCCGAAAACAGTGACAAGGGGTTGCATAGCGATGACGAGGAGGAGCCCCGGCCGCCGAACAATAGGGGACAGAAGGGCTTCCCCCCACAAGTGCGGACAGTGAACATGATATACGTAACCCACATACCCAAAAGGGAGCGGAAGCGTGCACTCAGGGACGTATATGCGTTGGAGCCAGTCGCCCCAAAGTTCAACCCATGGTCCTCCTACACGATCACCTTTGATCGAAGGGACCACCCCACTAGAATCCGCCATAGCAGATTCGCCGCATTGGTTCTAGACCCAATCATTGACGGATTTCACCTCACTAGAGTCCTTATGGATGGCGGCAGCAGCCTGAACCTACTTTATCAGGATACAGCGCAAAAAATGGGCATAGATCCCTCAAGGATTAAACCCACAAAGACGACCTTTAAAGGCGTCATAACAGGTGTAGAGGCCAACTGTACAGGCTCAGTTACACTTGAGGTGGTCTTGGATCCCGAATAATTTCGAAGCGAGAGTTAATCTTCGACATAGTCCCGTTCGCGATGGCTATCATGCACTCGCTTCGGACGAACCGCATTTGCAAAGTTCAATGTGGTGCCGCACTACGCATACCTCAAGCTCAAGATGCCAGGCCCTCAAGGAGTCATTACGGTCAATGGAAACACCGAACGCTCTCTCCGAATGGAGGAGCATGCGGCGGCCCACGCGGCGGAAGTACAAAGTAGCCTCTCAAGGCAATTCTCCAGTCCGGCTATTAAACGTCCGGACACCGTCAAGCGCGCCCGGAGTAACCTACAACAAGACTGCCTGGCACGTTCCGAGCACGCGTAGCAATGCGGCCCCAACCCCAGCCCTCGCGAAATTGCGAAACCAGTACTACGCGTACATAATTACGCTCTGGAAATACCATGGGCATAGGGGGAGGGACACGACCACGACATGCCTAAAATGCGGCTCAACCGCACTAGGGGCTCCCAATTTTGTCATTCTTTTTTCTTACTTTCAGGACTCCACTCTCTGGAAGGTCTGTCCGGCAGTACAATCGATGAACACACGATGCAACAACCTGGGAGGCAGAAATCTACGTCGAATGTCAAGGTGGTCTCTATAACGAGCTAAATACCTGTCTTACATACCATCCCGCAGCTCGCCCCTGGAGGGGGACATGTCAAATAGTCCAATCTCTTGCTTATCGCACTATTTGTATCGTTCTGCTTTTACCGCAGCCTTTTCGAATAAACAATACATAGCTTTTGTCTATTATTGCATTCCTTTTTTATGTGAATATGTTTAGTTATGACATTATGCAACCGTACACTTTGGTACGGCCAATACACCAGGGGCTTAAGTAACCCAGAATATGGTGTGAGAAGTCCGAACACTCTCACGAGTGCGGCACCCCGAACTTATAGCATTATATGCATCGGCTCCGAATCATGTCTTGGGTCAATAGTTGGGTTGGCCCGGATCCCATGTTTTGGTACCTTACGTTCCGTTATATCGGCTAAGGTAGCGCTGGGAGAACTACTGCGATTGTGCCCCGGTTGAGCTGGGTTAAGCACCTCAAGATGAAAGCTAAAACTGACCCGTCATGATAGGGCGAGAGCTGGTCGCTGTTCGAGAGGTTTCGAGTCCCTAAAGACTTATGCCGCTTAGAGCGAGGAGCCGGCTTTGTCCGGCCTAGGCGTGATAGCGCCTCAAACTCGATCTTCGAATACTAGGGGCTTCAGCGAAATTTAAAATTATAGAATTCTATGGCTAAGTGAGAGTGATAAAGCATTATAGTCCGATTGCCTTGTTCACAGTTGTCGGCGCCTCCCTCGAAGGACCCAAAAATGGGAACAAGAGCGCTCGGGTTTATCCCGAACACCCCAGCACTCGTGGCATGGGGGCAGAAGCCGACGACTCGCCATCTCTCAGATTTAATAAACGGCCGCACAGAAGGTAATATTTTAAATTCAAAAGGTGTTGCTTAGCGCATATGAACAAGTTTTCAGCGCACATGATAACACGAGTGAGGTTACTCATAAATTACATCCTTGGAACATTCATCCGCCACAAGGCGGCCACCCGTCCGGACGCCCTCATAATACATCTCGGGCTTGCGATGCTCCTTGCCCTGCGGTGGCCCATCTGTCACAAGCTTCTCAGCATCCATCTTGCCCCAGTGCACTTTAACATGGGTAAGGGCCCTACGGGCGCCTTCGATGCACACGGAGCGCTTGATGACTTCAAGTCGTGGACAGGCATCCGCCAGCCGCCTCAACAGCCCAAAGTAGCTCCCAGGCATGACCTCCCCAGGCCATAGCCGGACTATAAGGCCCTTCATGGCTTGTTCGGCCACCTTATGGAGCTCGACCAGCTGCTTCAGCTGGTCGCTCAAGGGCACCGGGTGTCCGGCCTCAGCATACTGAGACTAGAACACCTTCTCCGTCGAGCTCCCCTCCTCGGCCCGGTAGCAGGCGGCGGCGTCGGACTCACTGCGGGGCAGATCTGCGAATGCTCCTGGAGAGCTCTGGACTCGGATAAGTAATAAGTAATTCACTTTCACATGCTTACTTTGCATAAAGAATGCCTTACCCGCCGCTATCTTCTTCATCGCCTCAATTTCCTGGAGTGCTTTTTGGGCTTCGGCCTTCGCAGATTTGGCGCTCTCAAGGGCAGAGGCAAGCTCGGACTCTCGAGTCTTTGAGTCAAGCTCCAAACTCTCGTGTTTTTTCAAGAGAGCCTGTAGCTCTTGCTGCACCGCCGCCACCCGCGCCTCCTGCTTTTCTCGCTCGATGCGCTCCACGGCCGCATTTTCTTCGGCCTTGGACATCGCTTTCTTCAGGGTTGCCACCTGGGTTGTGGCCCCTGTAATACTCACGTTGGTCCTGTCATTTTTTTGCAACCACATCTTTTTTATATACTTGCATAAGGTATTACTTACCTTCCTTGTCCTCGAGCTTCTTCTTGGCAAGGCCGAGCTCGTTCTTGGACCGCTCGAGGCTCTGCTTCAATGCATCGACCTCATGATCGGTGTGGCGAGAGGTCGCCAGCGCAGCCTACATTCCCATATTGACATACTTATGTTAGACTCCTGCGTATATCTTTTTGATCCTCGATTCGGCTTTTCTTTCCGAACACCAAACCGAGCATCGAGGCTCTTGTCTATGCGGTAATATTTTTACATATCTTAAATACATACCTCAAAGCCTGTTAGAAGGCTGGCACAAGCTTCAGTCAGCCCGCTCTTGGCGGACTGAACCTTCTGGATCACCGCACTCATAATAGTGCGGTGCTCCTCATCGATGGAGGCGCTGTTAAGCACCTCCAGCAGATCATCCGGTGCCTCCGGTTGGACGGAGGTCACCGGTGTCGTCGGCTTGCCTTTCTTACTAGGGGGGCGCTTGCCGGACTCCGGAACCACTGAAGGTTCCGGTGCGGTGTCCGGCCCATGGCCGGACTTGGAGCCCTTGGGTTTTTTTTCCCATTTGCACCTGGAGTCCGGGAGGTCGCCTTGCGGCGGCTCCAAGACCACCTCCTCCTGGCTTGGACCCTTTTGGGACCCCACCTCGGCATCATCCGCAGCGCGAGGGGAGGAGGCGGCCGGAAGTGAAGTGCTATTCACATCCGACGAGCTTAAGGAGCCGCTCGACGACACGCCGACCTAGGCTCGGGGTGAACTGCATGATTATATTCAGTGTCAGAAGATACTGTGCAATAAAGGAACACCATGAGTTATTCTAATATCTGAATACTTACGATTTTGCCAGGGGCTTGGCCATGGATGGCTACTCCTCTTGGCCGTCGTCGGTGTAGGTGGAGTAGTCCGGAGGAAGGGTCCTTCCCTTCTTGGACCCTCCCACCCCCCCAGTTGGGGAGGCCTTTCTTTTCTTCTCTCCCCCCGCTGGGGGAGAGACCTCTCTTTCCTCCTCCTCGTTTTCGGGGGAGGAGTCCGCCTCGGAGTCATCGGACGATGAGTCCGACACCACCAGGCGCCGGGAACTCTTTCGAGTTCCCGTGGCCTTCTTCTTGGCCTTCTTCTCCGGCACCACGTAAGGCGCCGGAACCAGCAGCCCCGTCAGCCGGGCGTCCGCTGGAGTCTTCGGGCAAGAAGGGAGCCGGACGGTGGATCTGCCCGGACATCTTACGCCAATCTTGTCAAAGGTAAGGGAGTTTAGATCCCGCATTGAGTCAAACTATGAAAAACAAGTATCCCGTAAAGGGTAAAATAGCTTACCGCGTTGGCTTGATGCTGCGCGCTGAATCCGGGATCCTCGGTAGTGGATTCGGGAGCCTCGGCGCCCTTGAACAGCACCTTCCAGGCGTCTTCGTATGTAGTGTCGAAGAGCCTGCTCAGGGTTCGGTGCTGTGCCGGATCAAACTCCCACAAGCTGAAAGCCCGTTGTTGGCACGGGAGGATCCGGCGGATGAGCATGACCTGGACTACATTGACGATTTTGAGCTTCTTGCTCACCAGGTTTTGGACGCAGGTTTGGAGTCCGTGTCACGACCGGTTTTTCAATAAAAATATTTATTGAACAACCGACCTATGAAGTCCAATATGAGGAAAATCCTCCATACCGGTAGACAAAACTTTGATACAATAAGCCAGTAGCATTAAAATATTACAGGGGTCGGGCTGAAGATGCCCAACCAATTATTATAAACACGCCAATAATTATACATAATGGCGGATATGACACAATGGTGTGGGGTGGAAATACTACTGTCTCGAGTTATGAGTGATTGGTGGAATAACACAGTGGGGGTGGACAATAAGACTACTACACCGGCGGCTCATCGAGCGTCGAAGTGAGGCTCGATGAATTTATTTGGGTAGCGGAAGCGGATATATCACAATGACTAATCCAGGTCGACGAGACTGGGGGTCCTCTAGGCGTCGGAATCGCTATCGAACTCTTCATCCATGAGATCGCCTTCGTCAGCATCTGGCCAAATCAACAAGCCAGGTGAGTACTTTGAAAGTACTCGCAAGACAGTTCGGACAAAAGATATAACAAAAGTATGCATGAATGCGACATGATTAATTTTTAACAATGTGCAATCAAATCAGTATAACAAAATAAGAAAAAGGGAATTGGCGGTAGTCCGCTCGAAAAACCCAAAGAAGATAAATTCAAAACCGATCGAATTATGCGAGCGGCGCCTCGAAGGGTGAACAAATAAGTAAAACAGGCCACGATCGAGGCGTCTGAGCGACACCTCATAAAGGGCTTATATTGAAAGAGAAGACAATGCGTGCCGCAGTCGGACGTCGGAGCGACATCACATAAAGGGCTTATAACAAAAGTAAATAATAACAATGCCACAGTCGGACGTCTGAGCGACATCGCAGAAAGGGCTTATAACACAAGTAAATAATAACAAGGCCGCAGTCGGACATCTGAGCGACATCGTAGAAAGGGCTTATAACAAAAGTAAATAATAACAATGCCGCAGTCGGACGTCTGAGCGACATCGCAGAAAGGGCTTATATTTCATTATTCATAACTGACAAGAAATTGTGCTCACAAAAAATATTCCTCACAAGACAATAAGCGGGTTAGTCCATTCACAGGGAAATAAACATTTAACACTCATATGGTTATCAGGAGTTTCTGTCACCGAGACTGACATTTGACAGGATAAGGCGAACACGGTACTCGGACATGAATAAGATGAATTCAAGAATTTTGACTCTGCAGAGTTTGTACCAAAATTCTCCACAGCCAACGGATTTCCGTAGTCACGAAGGACTAGTTCCGTTTACGGTATTTTGTAGGAAACACAGCTAACTTGTACACACCCATCATACCTCACGTTGCGAGGAATCACCCTAGACAGTGTTCAAGAAAAACTTTGAGACGGGGAGATCACAATCTCGAATAGCATGGGATCAAATTTATTTAAGCGCGCTCTAAGGGGTGCCCCCCTCTCGGTCCCAACCGGAAACACCCATGCCCCCTGACCGGATGAAAGGCTTTAATCCAGGGCCATGGAACCCTCATCCCGGCCTCTCGATTTGGTGTGTATCAGGAAGTGGTTTGCAACTTACTAAGCCGTATCCCTTGCGGGAAATAGGTGGTAGTACGAAAGGGGAGATGGACGGGAATCTGACTGATTTATGTTGACACTGGGTCAACGATCCGCATAAGTTCGGCATGCTACAATACTGCCATCTTACCCATACTCATGCCAACTCATGGCCATGCAACATGTTTCCAACAACTCATGGATTTTCCGAACTCACTTGCCTAAACTCTTACGAGATAAACTATCATCGAAATGCTCATGAACGTGCCATGATACGAAAATAATGCAAACATACCCAAACACTCATCATATCAAAAGTTCAAACATTGCTTGCCTGGTTCGGAGTAGTCAGGGTCTAGCTCGGTGAAGTTCGCGGTTCCGTCACCTCCTTCGGTATCTACGGTACACAAAACACTGCAGCGCTAACGTAAATACTGTGGGGTACAGAAAAGTAATCCAAATATTTTTCAAATAAATATGATAAAAAACTAGACAACATTTTGAAGAGGACAAAAAAAGAATCACTCAAAAATCCCTTTCTGTTAAAAAGTTATAAGAGCTTTGGTCCAAGGACCCATCTGTAATGAAACAGAAAACCCTCAGGGGTCTTAGCAGAAAAGTGCAGAAAAACGGTTAAGGGTAGAAAGCCGATTTGCCAGAGTACGCTTTCAGAAAACGGTTCAAAAAAAACAATTAGAGAGGCTGACGGGCGGGTCCCACCTGTCAGGTTCAAATATTTGAAAGAGGCGGCAGAGCACGACGAGGTAGGGAGATCGGAAGGTACCTCCGTGCTCAGGGCGCCATTCCGCGTCTGTGGGTGGTGGTGGTGGTCGCCAGCGAGTACCACGTCGACGGCGGCGCTTGCTCCGGCGGACGGTGGTTCGGGTGGTCGTGGGCCTCGTCGGAGAGTGCTGGGGAGGTCAAATTGAGGTGGGGGTTAGCCTCCTAGTGGTGCCACGAGGCTACGGGCAGGAGTAGGGCGGTGGAGGAGTTCTCACCGAAGAGAATGTTGCTGGAGCCCGAGGCGGACGGAGTTGGCCGGAGTCGAGGAAGAAGGGCCCTTCGGGGCTCTTCCAGTGGCTAGGCGGGGTCTGGTGAGGTGTTGGAGTTGTGCGAGGGCGAGAGCAAGCTCGGGGGCTGCCATTTATAGATGGCCCGAGGCGGTTGCCATGAACGGATAAGTCCGGCGAGTGTTACGGCGGTGCAGTGCATTGGTCGGGGTGGATTTAGGGTTGAGTGCCGACGTGGAGGTCAACTGACTCCGTTTAGGTGTTGAACGAGCCGGGGTTTGGTTGCTTTGGGCATGCTCGACGGAACGGGGCGGTGCAGACCCGTCGGCGGCAGGGAGCACATTCTGTGCTTGCCGGGCCACGGCGACGGTGCCACGGTCATGCGCTGGCATGCATGAGCCACGCGGAGCACTAGGGAGAGCTGGGCGGTGCAGAACGGCGTTGGGCTGGGGTGGTTTCTTCTACCGACCGCCACGGGAGGTCCCGACGCCGCAGAAGACGCCGGCGAGGTTGGGCCAGGGCGCCACCGACGCCAGGAATGAGCCAAGCGCTCGTGTGGTGCTCCGGACAGAGAGGAGGGGCTGCGAACAACGTGCCAAGTGCACTGTCGACGCGTGACTGAATTCTGACGAGAAGAAACGACACTGAACTCTGAAACTTCTGAATATTCTGAAACTGCAAAGAAACAGTGCCGGCCAGGTGTTCGACAGAATGATTTTGGCATGTGGGAGTTTCTCCTTGAGCTGATTTTTGGTGGAGGGGCCTCTCATTGCATCTAGAGGCTGCCTGAATTTTTGTGGAATTTTTGGAGCAGAGAAGATATGAATTTCACCAAATTTGACAAATCTGGTCCAAACTTGCAGAGACTGAAATTTGAAATTTTTGAAAAGAAGAGGAGTGGATCTTGATTGTTCTAGGTTGTGGGTACCAAGGACTATCCAGGGGAGTTGGTTTGAGGTCAAAGCTCAAATGCATTTAGGTACTTGCTTTGCAAATCACCTAGGTTCAAAATAATGGACAGAAAAGATTTGGGAGGAGAAATAAATGAAATAAAATTCAGAAAAATTGAACTTGTTGAGATAGAATGTTTGGATTGCCCAAAGTGGAAGGAGAGATTTTAGGGAAGATTTTACCATGTGGTGCATGGTAAAGATCATGAGTGGTTTCAATATTGGAGAAGATGTAAAACTCCTAGGGTTTTCTTTTCTTAAAAGAAAAAGTAGAATCCAAAAGTTTTGAAATTTTGAGAAGAGGGCAATCAGAAGAAAAGTTAAAAAAACAAACAACAGAGTTGAAGGAGATGCCAAAATAAAATCCTTGCTAGAGGGAAAAAGTTTTTGAGAGTGATTTTTTTGGAAGGGTTTAGAAGACCTCCTTCAAATCCATCAAATTTTTTGAAGAAAACCAAAAGAACATTTTTGGAGTGTCACAACACCTACCCCCTTAGGAAAAATCTCGTCCCCGAGATTCCAGCTGATCCTCAAATAAATGTGGGTGCTCTGTCCGAAGGAAATCCTCTCTTTCCCAAGTGGCTTCACTTTCGGTGTGGTTGCTACACTGAACTTTGAAGAACTTGATGGTTTTCTGTCGGGTTCTCCTTTCAGACTCTTCCAAGCTTTTTATTGGATGCTCCCGATATGTAAGGTCTGGCTGCACGTCAATGTTTTTATGGGGTACTTGTTTCTCTGGGTTGCTTACGCACTTCCTCAATTGGGAGACGTGGAATACGTCGTGGATGTCGGATAATTCTTCGGGTAAGTCTAATTGGTAGGCTACCGTGCCTCTTCGTGCCACTATGCAGAATGGTACGATGAATCTTGGTGCTAGCTTCCCTTTAATCTTGAATCGATGCGGGCCTCTCATAGGGGATACTCGTAGGTACACAAATTCACCGGGTTCAAAATTGACCCCACGATGTTTCTGATCGTAATAACTCTTCTGTCGACTTTGGGCTGTCTTGACTCGGTCCTTAATCACCTTAACCTTATCTTCAGCCTCTTTGAGCAGGTCTGGGCCAAAGATATGGCTGTCTCCGGTTTCCAACCAATTTAGCGGGGTACGACATCTTCGCCCGTACAGAGCTTCAAATGGTGCCATTTGCAGGCTGGCACGATAAGCTGTTGTTATATGCGAATTCTGCGTATGGTAAGCTCTCTTGCCAATCGGTCCCATAGGTGAGGACACATGCTCTCAAAGATATCTTCTAGAATCTGGTTTACTCGCTCGGTCGCCCATCACATGCAGGGGATGGTATGCGGTACTGAATGCCAGGTGAGTTCCCAGAGCTTGTTGTAAGTGATCCCAAAATCGGGAGACGAATTGTGTGCCTCTGTCCGAGATTATTTTCTTTGGGACTCCATGCAAGCAGACGATACGGGAAAGGTAGAGCCTAGCAAGCTTCTGAGTGGTGTGGGTTGACTTCACGGGGATGAAGTGTGCTACTTTAGTCGGTCTATCAGTGATGACCCATAGGGCATCATGTCCGTGTCGTGACCGAGGTAGTCCAACAATTAAATCCATTCCAATCTCGTCCCATTTCCACTCGGGTATCTTATTTGGTTGCAATAGCCCGCCGGTTTCGTGCTCGGCCTTGATGCGTTGACAAGAGTCACAACATGCAATAAACCTGCCTATGTCTCTTTTTATACCATGCCACCAAAATGTTTCCTGGAGATCTTTGTACATTTTTGTTCCTCCAGGATGGATTGAATACGGAGCAGTGTGGCCTTCAGCCAGGATTTGTTGTTTAAGGTCATGGATATTTGGTACGCAAAGCCTATTCCTGTACCACAATATTCCTTGCTCATCGATAATCTAATTACGAGGCCTTGCCCAAATTCATCTTCCGTTTTATGCCTTCAATGCTGGGGTGTCCACGTTGAGCCTCTTTAACCTTCTCTAATAGGGTAGGCTGTAACTCTAAGTTCAACACACTACCTTCGGTGACCACCATCAGATTGAGCTTTGCGAATTCCTGCTGGAATTCAGGTCTCAAGTTTGGCATGCTGTCGTTGTCCGGACTGGGTTCCGACTCGAGCATCTGCTACAACATTTGCTTTGCTCGGGTGGTAGTGGATTCCAACATCATAATCCTTTACTAATTCCAACCAGCGCCGCTGCCGTGAAATTGAGTTCTGGTTGTGTGAAAATATACTTGAGGCTTTTGTGGTCCGTGTATATCTCACAACGATTTCCAAGTAAGAAGTGTCTCCATTCCTTGAGTGCATGAATAACTGCTGCTAATTCTAGGTCATGAGTAGGATAACTTTCCACATGCTTGTGAAGTTGCCTGGAAACATATGTGACAACCTTGCCTTCTTGCATTAATACGCACCCGAGGCCCTTTCGAGATGCGTCACAAAATAGCTCAAAATTGTTGTGTATATCAGGCACAATTAATATTGGTGCTGTCGTCAGTTTCCTCTTCAGTTCTTGGAAACTTTTCTCGCAAGCTTCCGTCCATTCAAACTTCCTATCTTTCTTGAGTAGTTGCGTCATTGGCTTTGCTATGGTGGAGAATCCTTCAATAAATCTTCGGTAGTATCCTGCCATTCCCAAGAAACTTCAGACATCCGTCCATTTGGCTGGTGGCTTCCAGCCAAGTACGGCCTTGACTTTTTCCGGGTCTACGGCGATACCTTCTTGGGTCAGTACGTGGCCCAGAAAACCTACTTACTTTAGCCAAAATTCACACTTGCTGAATTTAGCGTACAATTGGTGTTTCCTGAGTTCTCCTAGTACAATTCGGAGATGTTCAAATGCTCTTCTGGTGTTTTGGAGTATACCAGAATATCATCGATAAATACCACAACAAACTTGTCCATAAACTTCATGAATACTTTGTTCATGAGGTGAACAAAATATGCGGGGGCGTTTGTTAGTCCGAATGGCATTACGGTGAACTCATACAATCCGTATCTGGAGGTGAAAGCTGTCTTGGGAATATCTTCGGTTCGCACCTTCAGTTGATGGTATCCCGACCTCAAGTCCATCTTTGAGAACACCTTGGCCTGAGCGAGTTGATCGAATAAATCATTTATTCGTGGCATCAGATATTTGTTCTTGATTGTGACCATGTTTAGCGCTCGATAGTCTATGCATCTCAGTGTTCCATCCTTCTTTTTGGCAAACAAAATTGGTGAACCCCAAGGTGAGGAACTGGCTCGTATATACCTTTTTTCCAATAATTCCTTTATTTGCTTCTTCGGTTCTACCAATTCGGATGGTGCCATTCTGTATGGTTTCTTGTATATGGGAGCGGTTCCGGGTGCTAGCTCAATGCTGAATTCTATCTCTCGGTCTGGTGGCATGCCTGGTAGCTCTTCAAGGAATACATCCGGAAATTCACACACTACTGGAACTTTGCTCAATTCAGAAATATCCACCTTGTTCAATCTCGGTTGCTGGGATATTTTTCTTTCCTTGGCTAAAACCTTGATGGTCTTCCCGTGGTGGTGGGTGAGAATTATGGTCCTATTGAAGCAGTCAATAAAACCTTTGTTGGTGGTTAACCAATCCATCCCTAAGATGACATCCAGTCCTTTATTTTCCAACACGATAAGATTTGCGTGAAACTTCAACCCTTCAAATTCGATAACCACACCCTGGCAATAGTTCTGGGTAACTTGCTTAATTCCAGGGGACTTGACGATCATAGATTTTTCCAAGGGAAGCATCGAAAAATTATTTTGCAAAGCAAAACTTTTCGAAACGAATGAGTGAGAAGCTCCAGAATCAAACAAAACCATGGCAGGTATTGTGTTGACAGGAAACGAAAGTCACGATATCTGGGGCGTTTTGTGCTTCCTCTTTGGTCACGTAGTTCAGATGACCCTTCCTGTGGTTGTTATTTGGGTTGAAATTGTTGCGCTTTGGCGCCGAATTATTGCCTCCGTTGTTCGGCTTTGGGGTCGAAGTTCCTTGGCTTGGGGCACCTTTGCTTGGCATAGTGCCCTTCTTCTCCACAAGCGTAACAGGTAAAGCACGGCGGTATGTGAACTCCTTGTCCCTTGCATGGAAATTCTTGATTGGGCGTGAGACGCTTGTCGTGGGTTTGGGTGTCCAGTTTTTACGAACATTTGTCTTGCTGCGGTGGTTGCGGGCGTGATTAGTCTGGTCCCTCTTCCGCTTATGGAAATCTTCTAAGCTGCGTCTCTCATTTTCCAAGGTAATGGCCTTATCCACCAAAGGTCTTAAAATATGGAAAGGTGTGTACGACCAGTTGGCATTTAAGCGCGGGTGTCGACCGTCTAGGAATTTCTCCATCTTTTGTTTTCCGACATACGCTCTTCGTTGATGAAGCGAGACAGCAGAGTAAATCGATCGTTGTATTCTGACACCGTCATTGTCCTTTGCCTGAGGTCATCAAATTCTCTCTTTTTGATTCTCATAAGACTCCTAGGAATATGTGCTCCACGAAAACCTTTAAATTCCTCCCATGTTATATTATTTTGGTTGGGGTGCATGTGTAGGAAATTTTCCCACCATGATGCGGCTGCTCCAGTGAGATAGTGCGGAGCATAAAGCACTTTCTCAAGATCTGAACACTGGGCAATAATTAACTTTCTTTCCATGTCTCGAAGCCAGTCTTGGCTTCAAGAGGTTTGTCGGTGTGAGAAAAAGTTTGGGGACGTGTCTTACGTAGCTCGAGATAACTTTGATTGCGCCGACATCGCCCACGGTGATTCCCATATTGATGACTTGGTTCATTACTTCCTGATGTTGCTGTTGACTTTGTTCATAGAGAGGGCACATTTGGGAAAGTGCCGTTTCAACATCTGCTGACTTGTCTCGCCTCGTGTGAAGTTGTTGCTGGGGTGTTCCATAATTTTCCTCTGCCGGAGTTGGCATGGAGCTGGCCCAAGGACGAGACATGGTTCACTCTGGGGATATATTTTGAAACACTCATAAGAAAAGAAATTGAGCCGCAAAAATCAATAAATTCAAGAAGACGGCAAAAGTCGCAAGTGCTCCAAGATTTTTCAAGAGAATAAACGTTTGCGCACGGAGAAGGACTGTTCATTACATATCTTACACGCAAGCAGTAATTATACAATACATCACTCAGGATATGCGTACATAATCCTGACATGTTATTTAGGCTAGTGCACTCCTCCAGTTCCTACATGATGCGCAAACAAGCTACTTCTCACAGCCTATGTACATATAAACATATCGCATACAAGTCGGTACATCGCATGGCGGCAAAGCCGCATTTAGTCGAAGATGGTAAGGATTTCCCTTGGCCTGCCAAGGGTGAGGCGCAGTGAGGCTGGGGACTCAACCTCCTCTTCGGTGATAGGCTCCAGACGTGAGGTGCTGCGCTGAGTTGGTGGAGCAGGTGCCCTATGCGGGACAACTCGAACATGAGCGGGCACGAGGGGTGGTGCGGAACGAACCGGAGTAGGCGCAATGACATGGTTGAACTCCTCCGTGGTAGGCAGGCGACGAGTAGCGGTGAGAGCAGTAGGAGAAAATGATGCTGATGACGAGACGAAGGTCAGTGGCGGTGCGGTGCGCAGGAGCTCCCTCCTGTTGGCGGCACAGCCATGGACTGAGTCCATGCGGGGCAGCTACAAAGTCGTCCACCAGGTTGTCGAAGGCTGCCTCCAAAGCCCGGAGATACTCGATGAGCATCTCAAAAGCTTCGTCCCGTTCTCCTCTAGGGCAAGAGAACGTGTAGTGGCAGGTATATGGCATGTGACAGGGCAGGTAGCGGTAGCGACGAGTCTTCATTGAAGGAAGGATGTCCCTGAGACGAGCTATCGCCTCACGGGCTGCCATCTGCAGTGCATGCTTCTCCGTGGGCATGGCTCTTCCCAAGAACCAGAAGCGGCGTAACTCAATACGCCCTCCCTTGAATTGCACCGCGGCTTGGTGCATGGTTAGACGGTCATTGACCTTGTGATGAGAGAGTGAGAAGACTGGGCGCACAGTTGGCCCCATCGCGAGTTGGACGATGAAGGAGAGAAGCTTGACGAACCCATCGGGCATGTTGGCGAACATCTGCGACTCGCAGTCGTTGCCAGCCATCTACAAAAGTAGGCAAAAATCCTGAGTAGTCAAATCATAAATTTATGCTGACTGTCAGAAATTGACTACATTTGTAAAAAAATAATAAACAGCTCTATTCTGCTAATAATCGATTAGTGATCGCACCTAGTGGTTTCCTACAGTCAGCCTGGCTCTGGTACCAAGCTTGTCACGACCGGTTTTTCAATAAAAATATTTATTGAACAACCGACCTATGAAGTCCAATATGAGGAAAATCCTCCATACCGGTAGACAAAACTTTGGTACAATAAGCCAGTAGCATTAAAATATTACAGGGGTCGGGCTGAAGATGCCCAACCAATTACTACAAACACGCCAATAATTATACATAATGGCGGATATGACACAATGGTGTGGGGTGGAAATACTACTGTCTCGAGTTATGAGTGATTGGTGGAATAACACAGTGGGGGTGGACAATAAGACTACTACACTGGCGGCTCATCAAGCGTCGAAGTGAGGCTCGATGAATTTATTTGGGTAGCGGAAGCGGATATATCACAATGACTAATCCAGGGGTCGCACGAGACTGACAGGGATTCCTCTAGGCGTCGGACTCGCTATCGGACTCTTCATCCATGAGATCGCCTTCGTCAGCATCTGGCCAAATCAACAAGCCAGGTGAGTACTTTGAAAGTACTCGCAAGAAAGTTCGGACAAAAGATATAACAAAAGTATGCATGAATGCGACATCATTAATTTTTAACAATGTGCAATCAAATCAGTAACAAAGTAAGAAAAAGGGAATCGGCGGTAGTCCGCTCGAAAAACCCAAAGAAGATAAATTCAAAACCGATCGAATTATGCGAGCGACGCCTCGAAGGGTGAACAAATAAGTAAAACAGGCCACAGTCGGGCGTCTGAGCGACACCTCATAAAGGGCTTATATTGAAAGAGAAGACAATGCATGCCGCAGTCGGACGTCGGAGCGACATCACATAAAGGGCTTATAACAAAAGTAAATAATAACAATGCCGCAGTCGGATGTCTGAGCGACATCGCAGAAAGGGCTTATAACACAAGTAAATAATAACAAGGCCGTAGTCGGATGTCTGAGCGACATCGCAGAAAGGGCTTATAACAAAAGTAAATAATAACAATGCCGCAGTCAGACTTTTGAGCGACATCGCAGAAAGGGCTTATATTTCAATATTCATAACTGACAAGAAATGGTGCTCACGGAAAATATTCCTCACAAGACAATAAGCGGGTTAGTCCATTCACAGGGAAATAAACATTTAACACTCATATGGTTATCAGGAGTTTCTGTCACCGAGACTGACATTTGACAAGATAAGGCAAACACGGTACTCGGACATGAATAAGATGAATTCAAGAATTTTGACTCTGCAGAGTTTGTACCAAAATTGTCCACAGCCAACAGATTTCTGTAGTCACGAAGGACTAGTTCCGTTTACAGTATTTCGGAGGAAACACAGCTAACTAGTACACACCCATCATACCTCACGTTGCCAGGAATCACCCTAGAAAGCGTTCAAGAAAAACTTTGAGACGGGGAGATCACAATCTCGAATAGCATGGGATCAAATTTATTTACGCGCGCTCTAAGGGGTGCCCCCCTCTCGGTCCCAACCGGAAACACCCAGCCCCCTGAACGGATGAAAGGCTTTAATCCAGGGCCATGGAACCCTCATCCCGGCCTCTCGATTTGGTGTGTACCAGGAAGTGGTTTGCAACTTAGTAAGCCGTATTCCCTTGCGGAAACAGTGGTAGTCTGAAAGGGGAGATGGACGGAATCGATCGACGATTTATGTTGACACTTGGGTCAACGACCGCATAAGCCCGGCATGCTACAACACTGCCATCTTACCCATACTCAAGCCAACTCATGGCCATGCAACATGTTTCCAACAACTCATGGATTTTCCGAACTCAATTGCCTCAACTCTTACGAGATAAACTATCATCGAAATGCTCATGAACGTGCCATGATACAAAAATAATGCAAACATGCCCAAACACTCATCATATCAAAAGTTCAAACATTGCTTTCCTGGTTCGGAGTAGTTGGGGTCTAGCTCGGTGAATTTCGCGGTTCCGTCACCTCCTTCGGTTTCTACGGTACACAAAACACATGCGCTAACGTAAATACCGTGGGGTACAGAAAAGTAATCCAAATATTTTTCAAATACATATGATAAAAGACTAGACAAAATTTTGAAGAGGACAGAAAAAGAATCACTCAAAAATCCTTTACATTAAAAAGTTATAAGAGCTTTGGTCCAAGGACCCATCTGTAATGAAATGTAAAACCCTTAGGGGCCTAAGCAGAAAAGTGCAGAAAAACGGTTCAGGGTAGAAAGCGTATTTGCCAGAGTACGCTTTCAGAAAACGGTTCAAAAAAACAATAGAGAGGCTGACGGGCGGGTCCCACCCGTCAGGTTCAAATATTTGAAAGAGGCGGCAGAGCACGACGGTGCCCGGGAGCCGCGGTGGTTGCCGGCGGTGATCCACGGCGAGGTAGGGAGATCGGAAGGTACCTCCGTGCTCAGGGTGCCATTCCGCGTCTGTGGGTGGTGGTGGTGGTTGCCGGCGAGTACCACGTCGATGGCGGCGCTTGCTCCGGCGGACGGTGGTTCGGGTGGTCGTGGGCCTCGTCGGAGAGTGCTGCGGAGGTCAAATTGAGGTGGGGGTTAGCCTCCTAGTGGTGCCACGAGGCTACGGGCAGGAGTAGGGCGGTGGAGGAGTTCTCGCGGAAGAGAACGTTGCCGGAGCCCGAGGTGGACGGAGTTGGCCGGAGTCGAGGAAGAAGGGCCCTTCGGGGCTCTTCCAGTGGCTAGGCGGGGTCTGGTGAGGTGTTGGAGTTGTGCGAGGGAGAGAGCAAGCTCGGGGGGTGCCATTTATAGATGTTCCGAGGCGGTTGCCGTGAATGGATAAGTCCGGCCAGTGTTACCGCGGCGCAGTGCATTGGTCGGGGTGGTTTTAGGGTTGAGTGCCGACGTGGAGGTCAACTGACTCCGTTTAGGTGCTGAACGAGCCGGGGTTTGGTTGCTTTGGGCATGCTCGACGGAATGGGGCGGTGCGGACCCGTCGGCGGCAGGGAGCATGTTCTGTGCTTGCCGGGCCATGGAGACGGTGCCACGGTCGTGCGCTGGCATGCATGAGCCACGCGGAGCGCTAGGGAGAGCTGGGTGGCGCAGAACGACGTTGGGCTGGGGTGGTGCCTTCTATCGACCGCCACGGGAGGTCCCGACGCTGCAGAAGACGCCGGCGAGGTTGGGCCAGGGCGCCACCGACGCCAGGAATGAGCCAAGCGCTCGTGTGGTGCTCTGGATAGCGAAGAGGGGCTGCGAGCAACGTGCCAAGTGCACTGTCGGCGCGTGACTGAACTCTGACGAGAAGGAACGACACTGATCTCTGAAACTTCTGAATATTCTGAAACTGCAAAGAAACAAAGGCCGCCGTGTGTTCTGTAATGATTTTGGCATGTGGGAGTTTCTCCTTGAGCTGATTTTTGGTGGAGGGGCCTCTCATTGCATCTAGAGGCTGCCTGAATTTTTGTGGAATTTTTGGAGCAGAGAAGATATGAATTTCACCAAATTTGACAAATCTGGTCCAAGCTTGCAGAGACTGAAATTTGAAATTTTTGAAAAGAAGAGGAGTGGATCTTGATTGTTCTAGGTTTTGGGTACCAAGGACTATCCAGGGGAGTTGGTTTGAGGTCAAAGCTCAAATGCATTTAGGTACTTGCTTTGCAAATCACCTAGGTTCAAAATAGTGGACAGAAAAGATTTGGGAGGAGAAATAAATGAAATAAAATTCAGAAAAGGATTGAACTTGTTGAGATAGAATGTTTGGATTGCCCAAAGTGGAAGGAGAGATTTTAGGGAAGATTTTACCATGTGGTGCATGGTAAAGATCATGAGTGGTTTCAATATTGGAGAAGATGTAAAACTCCTAGGGTTTTCTTTTTTTTAAAGAAAAAGTAGAATCCAAAAGTTTTGATATTTTGAGAAGAGGGCAATCAGAAGAAAATTTAAAAAAAACAAACACCAGAGTTGAAGGAGATGCCAAAATAAAATCCTTGCTAGAGGGAAAAAGTTTTTGAGAGAGATTTTTTTGGAAGGGTTTAGAAGACCTCCTTCATATCCATCAATTTTTTTAAGAAAACCAAAAGAACATTTTTGGATTGTCACAGTCCGGTCAGCTCTTCCGAATTACCCCACGACAGGCCCTTCTCTTTCCAGGAAGTGAACCGCGTGGGATGCCAGATCGGAATTCGGGGGCCGCTGCCCATTCAGGGTCGCGCGACTTGGTGATGTAGAACCACCCCGATTGCCACCCCTTTATGTTGTCTATGAAGGAGCCCTCGAGCCATAAGACGTTGGGCATCTTGCCCACCATGGCACCTCCGCACTCCACTTGGAGGCCGCCCACTACCTTCGGCTTGACATTGAAGGTCTTCAGCCATAAGCCGAAGTGGGGCTGGATGCATAGGAAGGCCTCGCACACGACGATGAATGCCAAGATGTTGAGGATGAAGTTTGGGGCCAGATCGTGGAAATCCAGGCCGTAGTAGAACATGAGCCCCCGGACAAATGGGTGAAGTGGGAAACCTAGTCCGCGGAGGAAATGGGTGAGGAACACCATCCTCTCATGGGGCCTCTGGGTGGGGATGAGCTGCCCCTCGTCTGGGAGCCGGTCTTGTGATGTCATTGGACAAGTATCCGGCTTTCCTCAGCTTCTTGATGTGTCCCTCCGTGATGGAGGAGACCATCCACTTGCCTCCCGCTCCGGACATGGCTGGAGAAGGTTGAGGTGGGATGTGCGGACTTGGGCGCTGGAGCTCGAGTGCGCGAAAATGGATAAGCAAAGGAGGAAGAAGGCGTAGATGGAAAAGGTGGATCCTTATCCCCTTATATGGGCGGACAAAACTATGTGCCCCCACCAGCCTGGTAAAACTCGCTTATCTCCCAAGCGCCGTAAATTAATGGCACGGTTGGGTTACCCACACCCGTATTGATGAGAATCCCGGAATAAGGGGACACGATCTCCGCTCGACAAGACGTGCCAAGGAAACCGCCTCGCTAAACGCTACCGAGGTGAGACAAGAAACGATTCGAATAAAGGCTTGGCCGCGGTGTGGTGTCACGCTGCGGAATACGTCAGCAGATTAGATTTGTGTAAATATTATTCTCTCTACGGTAGTATGTGGAACTTATTTTGCAGAGCGGACACTATCCTTGTGTTCAAAATCTTCTATGAAGTATTCAGAGGAGGAACCCACCTTGCAATGTCGAAGACAATCTGCACGCCGGACTCGTCGTCATTGAAGCCTGGTTCAGGGGCTACTGAGGGTGTCCTGGATTAGGGGGTGTCCGGATAGCCGGACTATAACCTTTGGCGGACTCTGGACTATGAAGATACAAGATTGAAGACTTCGCCCGTGTCCGGATGGGACTTTCCTTGGCGTGGAAGGCAAGATTGGCGATACGGATATGTAGATCTCATCCAATTGTAAACGACTCTGTAAAAAACTAGCCCTCACTGGTGTATATATAAAACGGAGGGTATTAGTACGTAGTACGAACAAGAATCATACAATATGCTAGATTCTAGGGTTTAGCCTCGTGATCTCGTGGTAGATCTACTCTTGTACTACCCATATCATCAATATTAATCAAGCAGGAGTAGGGTTTTACCTCCATCGAGAGGTCCCAAACCTGGGTAAAAACATCGTGTCCCTTGTCTCCTGTTACCATCCGCCTAGACGCACAGTTCGGGACCCCCTACCCGAGATCCGCCGGTTTTGACACCGCAATCGTCCGGCGAAGTTTCAGTGGAGACGAGCGGAGAAGGCGAGATGCCGGGCTGCGGCGAGCTTGATGAGATGCTGATGGCGACGTGGAATAGTGGTGATGTGCGATGCAGCAGTCGTGTGAATCGGCAAGGCGCTTGACGGCTAGAACTGAGGGACAAAATCAGCTAGAGGAGAATAAACAAGTTTGTTAGTTTGTTAGCTACATGCTAGATGGTGACCAGGTGTGCGGCCGTTGAGGAAACGATGCAACCGGGCTGGACATGGATGTGCATGTGGCTTAGTGGGTTAGTGCATGTAATTAGGTGGGTTAGTGGCCGAGCGTGCTGGCCGGGATAGTGGCGTGAGTTGCGTGGCAGCATTACCTAATCTTGTGTATAAATACTTCCCTGAGTAATGAAAGGAAGAGAGGCCGTGAGGGCTGAGCAGAGGAAAATGTAGCACCTCTGTATTTCACCGGGAGACAAGGCAAAGCTAGCTTTCTCCTTGGAGAAGTGTGTGTGTGTGTCCGTGTGAGTTCCCCACCATGTGTGTGTGTCCTTGTGTGGAACAACCAAGAGAGAAGAGGTGAGCTGTGAGTGGTAGCTCGAGGTAGAACAAGGGCAGCGCTGAAGGAGGCGGCGCCAAAAACTGGTATTAGAGCCTTGTCCATCCGTGGCGTTGGCGGCGCGATGCCGTCGGCGGCCCGTTGCGGTGCGATGCCGCTGGAGGAGATGACATGGTGATCGACGCTGCACCGGCGTCGTCCATGTCAAGAGGTGGTCGCCGTGTGAGGCAAGATGGTGCGACAGCGTCATCCATGGCAAGATGGTCCATGGTGACCGGCGTTGAGACGGCGTCGAAGGTGGCGTGACGGACTCCATGCGAGATGGAGTCCGGTGGCGGCGCGATGCCGCTGGTGGCCGGTTGCGGTGCAATGCCGCGACATGATGATGACGTGGTCGATGACAATATGGTGCATGGTGGTCGACGCTATGAGGGTGTCGTCCATGACATGATGGTACATGGTGATCGGCGCTGCGACAGTGTCGATGTCCACGGGAAGATGGTACATGGTCAGCGGTTGGCGTTGCGATGGCGTCATCCCCAACAAGGAGAAATTGCTTCCTGCGGCAAGTGGCGGCGGGTGATCCGTATGATGGTTGAAGAATAAAGATTAAGGGGGAAAATATTATCACTAATCTTGATTCATGTATCCGCATATTTAGTTTTGTTATGCATGTAGCTTAGTTTGTTGAGAGAGTAGATCGTTTGGCGAAGTTTCAATGGAGACGAGCAGATAAGGCGAGATGCCGGGCAGCCATGCGATGCGGCAAGCTTGATGAGATGCCGATGGCGATGTGGAACAGTGATGCTGTGCAATGCAGCAGTCGTGTGAAACGACAAGGAGCTTGACGGCTGGAACTGAGGGATAAAATCAGCTAGATGAGAATAATCAAGTTTGTTAGCTGCATGCTAGCTGGTGACCAGGTGTGCGGCCATTGAGGAAACGATGCAACCGGGATGGACATGGATGTGCATGTGGCTTAGTGGGTTAGTGCATGTAATGAGGTGGGTTAGTGGCCGAGCGTGCTGGCCGAGATAGTGGCGTGAGTTGCAGGGCAGCATTGCCTAATCTTGTGTATAAATACTTCCCTGAGTAATGAAAGGAAGAGAGGTCGTGAGGGCTGAGCAGAGGAAAATGTAGCACCTATCACTACAAAAAATATGTCAACTTGTGACCTTGACTATTGGTCACTGAAAGGTCATTGTTTTTCATTTGTGACCAAAAACAGAAGGTCAAAAGCTGGCGGTCATAAACTCAAATTAACGACCTTCTCTGTGAGAAGGTCGTAGACGTTTACGACCAAAATAGAAGGTCGTTGAACCCATGATCTTTTGTTTTTGTCACTGCCTGTCTGCCCAGGCCACGTTGGATCAGACGTGGCAAAATTGCCACCAATTGAAAGGTCGTTGACAAGATTCAGTCCGGTCCGATTAGGTCTTTTACATGGGCCGAGCCTATTAATTATTTTTTTTCTAGCAATTTGTGTCAGCTACATGGGCCGAGCCCAAAATTTGGCATTTTTATTTTCTAGGACATGGCCTTCTACAGTTCATTTCTTTTTTGGGCCTCAAACTTTTTATAGTCCATTTCAATTTTGGGCCTCCATAACAAAGTAGTTCCAACGACAGTGAAACAGGGAATTCAAACAAGCATTTATCTTAAACAGCCACGGGTTACAATTTTATTTCTTTCAACAGAAAATGATTCCTTAAATAGCCACAGGTACACAAAAGGATTCCTTAAACAGCCACGCGTACAGCAATAGGTACATTCAACAAAGGGCAATCCGAGCACAGGAAGTACATAGGACTGTAGCTACCATTTCTACCGACAAAGAACAAAGATTCTACCGAAAGACAAGGAGGTACTACAAGAAGCTAAACTAACAGCAACCATCCATCATCAATCAGTGACACTAGCAATGAGCGACAGCGGCGACATTTCAGAGACCCCCTCCCCTTGCTGTTGCATGGCGTGCCACATCACAAGTCCCCCTACACACAAAAATTCAGATGTTCAAAACAGATCAACATGTTGAGCAGTTAGGGAATCACGGAGCCAATGTTAGTGTGGTGCAAGGCGATAGATTACATGATAAATATTAACAGAAGAAGAATCATTGAACAAATCATGAGCTAGCTATCACAGTATAACTAGCTCCAATGAGCTAGAACTCTATGCTTCTTCCGACTTGAACATCCTGGACCTCACAACAAAACATGAATATGAAGGCTAGCCTATGGAAGTTATCAAACAAAATGGTTAGAAAAAAGATAAAAGAAAATCTGACAATATGTTACACCAAGCAAAATGCGACATTTTTATCGTTTAAGCATAGAAGGACAAGGTCAACAACATTTCGATGTTTGAAAAATGAACCAGAATTTCAATGTTTGAACATCAAAAAAATAGATACACCAGATCATATGCGGTTTAAATCAGCCCCTAAGGACAGACACGTTGACACCAATGTTTGGCAACAAATGTAGAAATTGAACCTCATAAACATGCAATGTGGAATTTATATCTCAAAGAAGTATACATACTTATCAGGTTTAATTAGCACAGAGAAGCCAAATGCTAGTAGCTCATGATTAGTACACAAGACGGGATTCAACAAAGTAAACAAGAAGGTGGCTACAGTACATAACTAAGCTCATCACAGAATAAAATGAGTTTAAAAGTAAGCTCAACATAAGCATATGAGTTTTGTTTTGGCACCACCAGATAAAGCATAGCAACGCCAATGTGAAAAGTTTTAGCATTATTGCCATATGTTTCCTCGGAATCATACTACACAGAGAAGGGTTCAGCCTTAAGTCTGAACTAGCCTTACATGCAGTATAGGTTTCCTTCTATACCAGTGGACGTTGATGGTGTTCCCTTCTTTTTCGGAGGACTCCACATGTAGTGCCTACATAAACGAGAAGTGTCAGCTTAAGTTGCAAGCTTAAGTTGCAACCCGGAAGAGAAACACTTGCAAAAATCAGGCACTTGGGGTTTGGCAGGAGTACTACCTTGTGGATGTCGCCCATGAAGTTTGATAGGAACATGAGCGCTTCTGTCAGGTTATTTGCAGTATTACATGCAGAAAGAACATGGCATCTTCAATACTAATCCAATCAACCAGAAGAGATGTGCTGAAGTTCGTATGATGTAACTGAACATTATGTTGGCCGGAAGATCTAGAAGATGGCGATGGCGATTATGGTCCCTAGGTGAGGAGCTGGGAGGTGTAGTTGTCGATGGAGCTGGTGACGCAGCGGCCCTTGACACCCTCCTCGTCCTTGCAGTCCCCTGAGACAACACACAGACCATTATGCTATAGTTAGTTTCAGTCCAACAAAACAGAGGCTGCTCAGGTTACAGCGCCGACCAGTACTACCTGAACCTGACCTTGTCGGTCCAGGAGCAGAGGCTGCTCAGGTTGCCGGCAGCGCCCGACGGCAGCATCTTGTTCACTGCCTTAGCTACCTCATCGCTCAGCCGGCCTTCCAAGGGAGCAGCATGGTGCGTCGTGGTGCCTTCATCTGGAGTCGCAAGTCGGAGTTGTGGGCTGCTGCTTTGCTTCCCCATATAGCACACCAGGTTCTCCTAAGATAGCGAACTAAAAACACAAAACATGATTAGGGAGTTGGTACATAAGAAAAGGAATTCATGCACGAATGGCATGTACAACTAAATAAATCAGGCATCACATATTACTAGAATTGCATATTAGATGGCTGCAAGGTAAGTGTTTCTTCATATAAAATAACTAGAATTAGCACCCAACAGGATCCATTCCATGCGCAGGATCCTCTATATGTTGTTGCCTTTTTTTTGCTTTATCACATATTCTAGCAGTAAAAAAAGCACTTCATTATCTAAATCTAATATTCAACTAGCATGAACTTGAACAACAGATTGGGCATAGCGTACTAACCAAGGAGAGACTTGGCATGCACTGACCAAGTCCTGCTGCGTTTTTCAGCATACAGAAATTTATATGTGTCCAAAGAAGCCTTAAATCAGTTCACTTCTTAATTAATTCTTTTTTGTTGGGAAAAAATAAATATTTTGCAGGGCCACTTCTTAACTCTCGTTACATCAGATGCACTTCCTAACACATTGTTGCTTCAGTTGAAGCTTATAGAAAGACAAGGCAAATGACATATAGCTGCACTTCCTATTGCTGACATGTGAACTCGGGTTGCTAAACCAACAAAGATTAAGCACTTTCAACTGCCAGATCTAGACCCATAGTCTGCATGTTGCAATGTGACATTCCTAGAAGCATACAGTTACAGAACAGAAGCAATTTTAGTTACCCAAGTACCCACGACACAACCCCACTACCTTCATCGGAAACGCCTGCTCCTAATCAATAAGCCAAGACAGAAATTAACGCAATACACAAGCCACCAAACCCCTTTGAAACCCTGAAACCCCACGAGATGCGCCCCACACTATCCTGGATATATGAGTCCATAATTCAAAGAAAACCTGGCTACAGCAACATGCCAACATAAATCCCCTTTCCCCTTCCAAAATTACCACGAGCAAGCAGATGAATGGTTAGCAGTATGCAGGACACATCGCCAGCAATACCTGGAGGCAAAAAAAGCAAGCCAATAGCTTTCCATGATTCCTGAGACACTACTCTCACCACGTTTGTGTAGTTCATATAGATGTTGATCAAGCTATGGTTTACATTGCAGTGGCATTTGTTTCAAAAAAACATTGAAGTGGCATTTGGAAAAGCACATGTTCACTTTTATATATGCCCTGGGACTGGGATGTATCAGTTAGGTTGGAATCATGTTTTGTTGATGAGAATGTTAGAAAAAGCATACTGAAATTACCAAAGATTACCTGCAAACTAGGTCCCCCCACTAAGTCGATCAAAGCACATATCACTAGTACTCCAAGGTCATAGTCTACACAATCAAATTAAACTCGTCCATCAGATATGATGGGGCAGCAACACCATGAGCAAGCATAGCATTGCATTGCAAACTGAAAATGTGTGAATCTGAGCTGTCCGGTTGGGTTGAACAGGTAGGCCAGATTCGATCGCTTGTGTGGGGTTGGTTCACGTGCCAGCACCAGCAATGCAACGCTAGGCTACCCCGCAATCCTCCATGTCCCAAGTGTAAGTAAGACTAAATAAAGATAACACAGAACGACACAATACAAAACCAGAGCAGAACAACTGCTGATAAACACACCAACCAACGCAACACTAGGCTCGCTAATACTTATCACCGAAGAAGAAAAAAGATGAAAACTACGGGGCTTGCGCGAGGTGGTGAAGGGAATGCGTCGAAACCATTGGCGCCACCTGGCAGGAATTCCCCAGAACCGAAACCAATCTGCCGAACTAAAGTAGTAGTGCTAGCAGAAAAATAAGTGCAGAAACGGAGGAGGAGCGGCAGAGGAATCCATTACCCTCCTAGTCGACAGGGAGGGAAACCCGTCGGAACTGGGCGAGCGAGTCGTCCTCGAGTGAGTCTCGTGCAGCCGCCGCAGGACCCTGCACCATGAAGTGGAAGCGGAATCAGAAGGTGAGGAATAAGGCGGCCGATGGTTACCGGGAGCATGGGCGGCCAGGCGGGGAGAGGAGAGGAGAGGAGCGGCCGCCGCCCACCTTGGAATCGAGTGCGGAAATGGTGACGTACCCGCGCATGGTGTGCCAGAGGATCTTGGCCGGGGCGTGGAAGTGGATGGGGCCGTGGGAGGGCTTGGTGTTCATCCTCTTGTGGAGGAAGCGGAGGTACTTCATCTTCTGGCGGACGAGGCCGCCGGACATGCAGATCTCCTCGCAGCGGACCACCACCACGCGTTGCCTGTTGAGTAGCTCCTTGGCGACGATCGATGCCAGGCGGCATAGCATGTGGTGGCGGGCGTCCCGGTGGCGGCGGCGGCCCGGGGGCTCAGCCAGATGCCGCCGCCGAGGACGACGAGCGAGAGGACCAGGACCCCCGCTCGCGGTCGGTGGTGGCGACCATGTCCACGACGACCAGTGGAGGGGTTGGTGGCGGCGAGGGGAGGGATCTGAGGTGGGGAGGGGAGAGGTGGGTGGCGGCGGCGAGGATCTGAGGTGGGGAGGGGAGGGGTGGGTGGCGGCGAGGGGAGGGATTTGGATCGGGAGCGTTAGGGTTCGCTGCGCGGGGAGAAAGAGGAGTGGTGTGCGGTGGGTTTTTTTTAGGCGTAGCTCGCGGTAGGTGGGTGAGAGGGTGAGGTGCGAGCCGTTGGATCTAGGAGCATACAACGGTGATTGATGCACGATCCGCGTGAGAGGCCCCTGGACCAATCCGTACGCAGTAGACAGGTATGATATTTTCACCATTTAAATTGGTCGTAATCGACTAAAAGTTAGGTGCTACATCATGTTAGCTATTTTATTATGACCTAAAAATTAAAAATAAAAGAACTTCTCATTATCTCAGAAAATTACAATATAGTTTTCAGGAATAATCACAAATTAAAATAAGACAAATATTTTTTAAAGAGTTACGAGAAATGAGTTCTTTTAAATCATTTTCCATTTTTCGAGTGCCCAAAATGAGTTTTTTTTGTGAAGGACCTATAATATATTTGTTGCAAAATTGGACCAAATAAAATTTCTAAAATACTAGGCCATATTTAATGCACAAGTGACCAAATGGTTGGGTGTAAAAAGTTTTGATCCACCTCTAGTGAAAAAGACAAATTTCCGCCGATTCAACTAAAAGCGTGTCAAATTTGAACTGCGGCTGCCTCATAGTTTGCTCTTTATTTTTTTTCCAAAAATCATTTCTAGATACATAACTATCTTTTAATCAGAGATACAACAAAAGTTTTCCAAAATTCAACCACTAGCTAGGTACGGTCAAGCCCGCCGTTTTGACAGCATTTTGAAACGGGCATAAAAAATTAAAAAAAATTAAAAAAATTGGAAAACCTTCCCATTGTGTCATTATATGTGACCAAGTTACTAGGAAAAGTAATAAACTTACAATACGGCAATTCTTTTAAAAAAGTGTTCTCAGAAACGAGCCATCATGTGTGGAGATCAATGGCTTTCCAAGCCAAATGATCAATCTTATGGCCACATTCATGGCATAGTTTGTTCAAATGATCTCATATTGTGCACAAGGGTGCATATTGGAATGGGAAACAATGTTTCCTAAGGAAGTTTTCATTTTCTTTGGACGAAAAAATCATTTTCCATTTTTCGAGTGCCCAAAAGGAGGTTTTTTGTGAAGAACCTACCAAATAATTGTTGCCAAATTGGACCAAATCATTTTTCTAAAATACTAGGCCATATTTAATGCACAATTGACCAAATGGTTGGGTGTAAAACATTTTGATCCACCTCTGGTGAAAAAGACAAATTTCCGCCGATTCAGTTGGAAGCGGGTCAAATTTGAACTGCGGCTGCCTCATAGTTTGCTCTTTATTTTTTCCAAAAATGATTTCTAGGTACATAAGTATCTAATTAATCAGAGAAACACCAAAAAAATTCCAAGATTCAACCACTAGCAAGGAACGGTCAAGCCCACTGTTTTGACCGCATTTTGAAACGGTCATAAAAAAATCAAAAAAATCAAAAAATTGGAAAACCTTCGCATTGTGTCATTATATGTGACCAAGTTACCTGGAAAATTAATAAGCTTAAAATACTCCAATTCTTTTAAAAAAGTGTTCTCAGAAACGAGCTATCATGTGTGGAGATCAATGGCTTTCAAGACAAATGATCAATCTTATGGCCACATTCATGGCATAGTTTGTTCAAATGATCTAATATTGTGCACAAGGGTGCATATTGGAATGTCAAACAATGTTGCCTAATGAAGTTTTCATTTTCTTTGGACGAAAAAACCATTTTCCATTTTTTGAGTGCCCAAAAGGAGGTTTTTTTGTGAAGGACCTCCCAAATAATTGTTGCAAAATTGTACCAAATCATTTTTATAAAATACTAGGCCATATTTAATGCACAATTGACCAAATGGTTGGGTGTAAAAAGTTTTGATCCACCTCTCGTGAAAAAGACAAATTTTCGTCGATTCAGTTTGAAGCGGGTCAAATTTGAACTGTAGTTCCCTGTAGTTTGCTCTTTATTTTTTACAAAAATAATTTTTAGGTACATAAGTATCTATTTAATCATAGAAACACCAAAAAAATTCCAAGATTCAACCACTAGCTAGGAACGGTCATTCTCGCCGTTTTGACCGCATTTTGAAACGGGCATAAAAATTAAAAAAAAATCAAAAAATTGGGAAAATTGTTCCATTATATGTGGCCAAGTTCCCAGGAAAAATAACAAACTTATGTCTGGCAATTATTTTAAAAAGTGTTCTCAGAAACGAGCTATCACGTGTGGAGATCAGTGGCTTTCAAGCCAAATGATCAATCTTATGGCCACATTCATGGCATAGTTTGTTCAAATAATCTCATATTGTGCACAAGGGTGCATATTGGAATGGCAAACAATGTTGCCTAAGGAAGTTTTCATTTTGTTTGGACGAAAAAACCATTTTCCATTTTTCAAGTGCCCAAAAAGAGGTTTTTTGAAGGACCTCCCAAATAATTGTTTCAAAATTGGACCAAATCAATTTTATAAAATACTAGGACATATTTAATGCACAATTGACAAAATGGTTAGGTGTAAAAAGTTTTGATCCACCTCTCGTGAAAAAGACAAATTTCCGCCAATTCAGCTGGAAGCGGGTCAAATTTGAACTGCAGCTGCCTCATAGTTTGCTATTTATTTTTTCCAAAAATCATTTCTAGTTACATAAGTACCTATTTAATCATAAATACATGGTTTGGTGGCGATACGTCGAGGTTTGGGCGGTGGCCGAGGGCCCCAACTCTAGAGCTGCCAGAACTCGCATGCCCGTCGCATGGTCACCAGCGTGACCGTGGGCGTTGCCATGTGTTACAGGCAGCCTAGGCATGTCTAGTGGGTTGGGCACTCCCGGTAGGTGCTAGGAAGAAAATACAACATAAGTTTCTCACGAGGAGACCGATCGATGCTCAAACATGAATTAGCGACCAAGTGTTTGATTAGCTGATGCAGAAATGTACATGGCTAATGGGCGCGAGTTTTGGTTGAGGATGATCAGTTACTAAGAAGACCATCTTCACAAATTTTCAGCTCAAAAGGAGGAGCCTTGGTGGTAATTGCTTTGCAAAGTACCACACTGGACATAAATACTAATGTTGAAGCTGGGCTCAAATTAATGAATGGATTGAGCTGGAATTTGGTGGAGGATGGTTATTTGGGCATAGGAAAGCACTGTAGAAAATGGATACTATTTGGACATGCCAAAGTGGTACTTCCTTCACAAAGTGTTGTTCTGAACAGAATAGGAAAATGAATATTGTTGAATTATTTTTGAACTAGGCTAGGAAGGTTTTTTTTACATATTTAACGAAGATATGACCCAATGAATTTATGAGATTTTTTTGGGAATTTTGGGAATGACAGAAATGTAGGTTGCTTCACAACCTGGGGAAAAATTGCCACATGGACATGACACATAGGCAAAACTGATGAGGTGGCGCCCAGTCATAGCAACCCATCACAATTTACAAGGTTATGACCATCTATATTGGTCGTGATCAGCTAGAAATAAGGCAGCGGACCTGTGCTATCTACTTTATGACCATTTCGTGTAAGGAAATTACGACCTTTCTGACCAAAATGGTCGTTATAGTTTAGGGTATGGAGCCCCCCGAACAGCTTTTGACCAATTGGTCTCATATGGTCATAGATTTATGACCAATTCTTCCAGGGTCACTGACAGAAGGTCACTAGTTGACATATTTCTTGTAGTGTGTGTATTTCACAGGGAGACAAGGCAAAGCTAGCTTTCTCCTTGGTGAAGTTTGTGTGTGCGTGTGAGTTCCCCACCATGTGTGTGTGTTCTTGTGTGGAACAACCAAGAGAGAAGAGGTGAGCTGTGAGTGGCAGCTCGAGGTAGAAGAAGAGGAGCTCTGAACGAGGCGGCGCCAACAATTGGTATCAGAGCCTTGTCGATCCATGGCGTTGGCGGCGTGATGCCGTCGGTGGCCCGTTGTGGTGCGATGCCGCTGGAGGAGACGACGTGGTGATCGACGCTGCGACGGCGTCGTCCATGTCAAGAGGTGGTCGTCGTGTGCGGCAAGATGGTGCGACGGCGTCATCCATGGCAAGATGGTACGTGGTGACCGGCGTCTAGATGGCGTCGAAGGTGGCGTGACGGACTCCATGCGAGATGGAGGCCGGCGACGTCGCAATGCCGCTGGTGGCCGGATGCGATGCGATGCCGCGACATGATGATGGCTTGGTCGATGACAATATGGTGCATGGTGGTCGACGCTACGAGGGTGTCGTCCATGACATGATGGTATGTGGTGATCGGTGCTGCGACGGAGTCGACGTCCACGGGAAGATGGTACACGGTCGGCGGTTGGTAATGCGATGGTGTCGTCCACGACAAGGAGAAGTCGCTTCATGCGGCAAGTGGCTACAGGTGTTCCGTATGATGGTTGAAGAATCAAGATTAAGTGGGAAAATATTAGCACTAATCTTGATTCATGTATCCGCATATTTAGTTTTGTTATGCATGTAGCTTAGTTTGTCGAGAGAGTAGATCGTCTGGCGAAGTTTCAGTGGAGACGAGCTGAGAAGGCGAGATGCTGGGCTGCCGTGCGATGCGGCGAGCTTGATGAGATGCTGATGGCAATGTGGAACAGTGGTGTTGTGCGATGCAGCAGTCGTGTAAAACGGCAAGGCGCTTGACGGCTGGAACTAAGGGACAAAGTCAGCTAGAGGAGCATAAACAAGTTTGTTAGTTTGTTAGCTGCACGCTAGCTGGTGACCAGGTGTGCGGCCGTTGAGGAAATTATGCAACCGGGCTAGACATGGATGTGCATGTGGCTTAGTGGGTTAGTGCATCTAATTAGGTGGGTTAGTGGTCGAGCGTGCTGGCCGGGATAGTGCCGTGAGTTGCATGGCAGCATTGCCTAATCTTGTGTACAAATACTTCCCTGAGTAATGAAAGGAAGAGAGGTCGTGAGGGCTGAGCAGAGGAAAATGTAGCACCTGTATATTTCACCGGGAGACAAGGAAAAGCTAGCTTTCTCCTTGGTGAAGTGTGTGTGTGCGTGTGAGTTCCCCACCATGTGTGTGTGTTCTTGTGTGGAACAACCAAGAGAGAAGAGGTGAGCTGTGAGTGGCAGCTCGAGGTAGAAGAAGAGTAGCATTGCGAGAGGCGGCGCCAACAGGTCTTCCCCCAGGTTGAGCTTATGCGTCATACTCCGAGACCTTTCATGAGTTTACTAGAGAGCACCCTACCCTCATAGATCGCGACGTTTAACAATCAGACTCATATAGGTGTGTTCTTTAAAAGATGTTCTGCTGGACAACATCTCTGCTTCAGTGAGCCAATAAGAACACATTAAGATATACATCAACCTGCCATGCAGATTAGGAGAGTATTGCATCTTCATGGAGTGGTATTGTTAATAGTAAGCATACTCTCCTCTCAGTTGACCAACAGCTTGTCTTCCACATCTAACTCACGGGATCTCCGATCATATAGACTAGGTTACCACTGTGAACAACTAATGTTGTGGGTCTCATACCCATCTCCTTCGATGCATTATCTATCACATTACGTGATAGACCCTTAGTAAAAGGATCTGCGAGATTTTTACACGTTTGGAGATAATCCAATGCAAAAACTCTGGAATTTCTCATTTTTTCTGACACACTTTAACCTTCGATGAACGTGTCTTGACGACTTCATGTTATACTTTGAGCTACTCACTTTCGTCACAGTTTGATTGTTGCAGTTCATAAGGATACCTGGTATAAGTTTCTCAACTACCGACAAGTCATTCAAGAGCCGACGAAGCCAATCTGCTTCGATATAGTTGTATCTAGTGTTGTGAGTTCTTCTTCCATTATTGACCTCGTTAAGACGGTCTGCTTGCAAGACTTCCAAGAAACAGCGCCACCTCCATGAGTGAATGCATATCTGCTCGTGGCCTTTATCTCATCAGCATCTGAGACCCAGTTTAAGTCACTATACCCTTCAAGCACCTTTGGGTGCCCTGTGTAGTGAATTCAATAGTTCGCAGTGCCTTTCAAATAATGCAAAACTCTCTCTGGAGCTTTCCAATGCACATCTCCTGGTTTTGAGACAAACTGACTCTGATTGCTAACAGCAAAAGAGATGGCAGGTCTTGTAGCACTGGTTGAGTACATAAGCGAGCCAATAATATGAGAATATTTCAATTGATCTCTAGAAATTCTTCGATTCTTTCAAAGCAACGCACTGGCATCATATGATGTTGGAGAGGGCTTGCAGTCACTGTAGCCAAAGCGACTCAAGATCTTTTACACATAGTGAGATTGAAGCAATGTAATCCTGCCATCATCGTCTCTCAACAACTTCAAGTTCAGAATGACATCATCCCCTCCTAAATCCTTCATCTCAGAACAGCGAGATAGGAAATCCTCGACCTCCTTAATAACATTCAGATTTTTTCCAAAAATTAGTATGTCATCAACGTACAAGCAAAGGATAACTCCCTCGCCCCCACCATGGCGAAAGTACACACATTTATTAGCTTCGTTTACAACGAAGCCTGCAGCCTTTAAAGTTCTTTCAAACTTCTCATGACACTGCTTGGGTGCTTGCTCAAGTCCATTCAAAGACTTTAGCAATTTGCACACTTTTCCTTCCTGACCATCTACTATGAACCCATCTGGTTGTTCCATATAAATTTCCTCATCCAACTCTCCATTTAGGAAAGTAGTCTTAACATCCATTTGATGAACTAGAAGACCATGTGAGGCAGCTACTGAAAGTAGAACTCGAATAGTGGTCAGTCGAGCCACATGTGAGTAAGTATCAAAGAAATCTTCACCTTCCTTTTGGGTATAACCCTTTGCCACGAGCCGTGCCTTGTATTTCTCAATAGTACCATCAGGCCTAAGTTTCTTCTTGAATACCCATTTGCACCCTATAGGTTTGCACCCATAAGGACGATCAGTTATCTCCCAAGTTTCATTTCCCTAGATGGAATCCATCTCACTACGGACCGCTTCCTTCTAGTAGTCAGCATCTTCAGATGCATAGGCCTCAGAAATAGAACTGGGAGTTGAAGGAAATATGCCCTAGAGGCAATAATAAAGTTATTATTTATTTCCTTATATCATGATAAATGTTTATTATTCATGCTAGAATTGTATTAACTGGAAACATAATACATGTGTGGATACATAGACAAGCAGTGTCACTAGTATGCCTCTGCTTGACTAGCTCGTTAATCAAAGATGGTTATGTTTCCTAACCATTGACATGAGTTGTCATTTGATTAACGGGATCACATCATTAGGAGAATGATGTGATTGACTTGACCCATTCCATTAGCTTACCACTCGATTGTTTAGTATGTTGCTATTGCTTTCTTCATGACTTATACATGTTCCTATGACTATGAGATTATGCAACTCCCGTTTACCAGAGGAACACTTTGTGTGCTACCAAATGTCACAACGTAACCGGGTGATTATAAAGGTGCTCTCTGGTGCCTCAGAAGGTACATGTTGGTTGGCGTATTCGAGATTAGGATTTGTCACTCCGATTGTCGGAGAGGTATCTCTCGGCCCTCTCGGTAATACACATCACTTAAGCCTTGCAAGCATTGTAACTAATGAGTTAGTTGCGGGATGATGTATTACAGAACGAGTAAAGAGACTTGCCGGTAACGAGATTGAACTAGGTATTGAGATACCGACGATCAAATCTCGGGCAAGTAACATACCGATGATAAAGGGAACAACGTATGTTGTTATGCGGTATGACCGATAAAGATCTTCGTAGAATATGTGGGAGCCAATATGAGCATCCAGGTTCCGCTTTTGGTCATTGACCGGAGACATGTCTCGGTTATGTCTACATAGTTCTCGAACCCGTAATGACCGCACAATTAATGTTTCGATGGCAATTTTACTATGAGTTTATATGTTTTGATGTACCAAAGGTTGTTCGGAGTCCCGGATGTGATCACGGACATGACGAGGAGTCTTGAAATGGTCGAGACATGAAGATTGATATATTGGAAGCCTATATTTGGATATCGGAAGTGTACCGAGTGAAATCGGGATTTTACCGGACTACCGGGAGGTTACTGGAACCCCCCGGGAACTTAATGGGCCTTAGTGGGCCTAGGTGGAAGAGAGGAGAGGCGGCTAGGGCTGGACCGCGCGCCCCTCCCCCCCAGTCCGAATAGGACAAGGAGAGGGGGGCTGTGGCCCCCCTTCCTTCTTCTCCTCCACTCCTTCCTCCTCCCAAGTGCTAATCCAACTAGGAAAGGGGGGGAGTCCTACTCCCGGTGGGAGTAGGACTCCTCCCGGCGCGCCCTCTCCCTGGCCGGCCGCACCCCCTTGCTCCTTTATATACGGGGGCAGGGGGCATCCTAGAGTCACAACATTTATCTGTTTGATCTTTTAGCCGTGTGCGGTGCCCCCCCTCCACCATAGTCCACCTCGATAATACTGTAGCGGTGCTTAGGCGAAGCCTTGCGTCGGTAGAACATCAACGTCGTCACCACGCCGTCGTGCTGACGAAACTCTCCCTCAACACTCAGCTGGATCGGAGTTCGAGGGACTTCATCGGGCTGAACGTGTGCTGAACTCGGAGGTGACGTACGTTCGGTACTTGATTGGTTGGATCGTGAAGACGCACGACTACATCAACCGCGTTGTGCTAACGCTTCGCTTCGGTCTCACAGATGCGTGGACAACACTCTCCCCTCTCGTTGCTATACATCACCATGATCTTGCGTGTGCGTAGGAATTTTTTTGAAATTACTACGTTCCCCAACAGTGGCATCTGAGCCAGGTTTTATGCGTAGATGTCATATGCACGAGTAGAACACAAGTGAGTTGTGGGCGATCTAAGTCATACTGCTTACCGGCATGCCATACTTTGGTTCGGCGGTATTGTTGGATGAAGCGGCCTTGACCGACATTACAAATACGCTTACGCGAGACTGGTTCTACCGACGCGCTTTGCACACAGGTGGCTGGAGGGTGTCAGTTTCTCCAACTTTAGTTGAACTGAGTGTGGCTACGCCCGGTCCTTGCGAAGGTTAAAACAACACCAACTTGACAAACTATCTATGTGGTTTTGATGCGTAGGTAAGAACAGTTGTTGCTAAGCCCGTAGCAGCAACGTAAAACTTGCAACAACAAAGTAGAGGATGTCTAACTTGTTTTTGCAGGGCATGTTGTGATGTGATATGGTCAAGACATGATGCTAAATTTTATTGTATGAGATGATCATGTTTTGTAACCGAGTTATCGGCAATTGGCAGGAGCCATATGGTTGTCGCTTTATTGTATGCAATGCAATCGCCCTGTAATGCTTTACTTTATTACTAAGCGGTAGCGATAGTCGTAGAAGCATAAGATTGGCAAGACGACAACGATGCTACGATGAAGATCAAGGTGTCGGCGCGGTGGCGATGGTGATCATGACGGTGCTTCGGAGATGGAGATCACAAGCACAAGATGATGATGGCCATATCATATCACTTATATTGATTGCATGTGATGTGTATCTTTTTATGCATCTTATCTTGCTTTGATTGATGGTAGCATTATAAGATGATCCCTCACTAAATTATCAAAGTATAAGTGTTCTCCCTGAGTATGCACCATTGCGGAAGTTCTTCGTGCTGAGACACCACGTGATGATCGGGTGTGATAGGCTCTAGTTCAAATACAATGGGTGCAAAACAGTTGCACACGCGGAATACTCAGGTTAAACTTGACGAGCCTAGCATATAACTGATATGGGCTCGGAACACGGAGATCGAAAGGTCAAGCATGAATCATATAGTAGATATGATCAACATAGTGATGTTCACCATTGAAACTACTCCATCTCACGTGATGATCGGGCATGGTTTAGTTGATTTGGATCATGTGATCACTTAGAGGATTAGAGGGATGTCTATCTAAGTGGGAGTTCTTAAGTAATATGATTAATTGAACTTAAATTTATCATAAACTTAGTACCTGATAGTATCTTGCTTGTCTATGTTGATTGTAGATAGATGGTTCCGTTGAATTTTAATGCGTTCCTTGAGAAAGCAAAGTTGAAAGATGATGGTAGCAATTACACGGACTGGGTCCGTAACTTGAGGATTATCCTCATTGCTGCACAGAAGAATTACATCCTGGAAGCACCGCTAGGTGCCAGACCTGCTGCAGGAGCAACACCAGATGTTATGAATGTCTGGCAAAGCAAAGCTGATGACTACTCGATAGTTCAGCGTGCCATGCTTTACGGCTTAGAACCGGGACTTCAACGACGTTTTGAACGTCATGGAGCATATGAGATGTTCCAGGAGTTGAATTTAATATTTCAAGAAAATGCCCAGATTGAGAGATATGAAGTCTCCAATAAGTTCTACAGCTGCAAGATGGAGGAGAATAGTTCTGTCAGTGAGCATATACTCAAGATGTCTTGGTATAATAACCACTTGATTCAACTGGGAGTTAATCTTCCGGATGATAGCGTTATTGACAGAATTATCTAATCACTGCCACCAAGCTACAAGAGCTTCGTGATGAACTATAATATGCAAGGGATGGATAAGACAATTCCCGAGCTCTTCGCAATGCTAAAGGCTGCGGAGTGATGACCCACAAGTATAGGGGATCTATCGTAGTCCTTTCGATAAGTAAGAGTGTCGAACCCAACGAGGAGCAGAAGGAAATGGTAAGCGGTTTTCAGCAAGGTATTCTCTGCAAGTACTGAAATAAGTGGTAACAGATAGTTTTGTGATAAGATAAATTGTAACGAGCAACAAGTAACAAAAGTAAATAAGGTGCAGCAAGGTGGCCCAATCCTTTTTGTAGCAAAGGACAAGCGGAAAAAACTCTTATAATAGGAAAAGCGCTCCCGAGGACACATGGGAATATCGTCAAGCTAGTTTTCATCACGCTCATATGATTCGCTTTCGGTACTTTGATAATTTGATATGTGGGTGGACCGGTGCTTGGGTGCTGTTCTTACTTGAACAAACATCCCACTTATGATTAACCTCTATTGCAAGCATCCGCAACTAAAACAAAAGTATTAAGGTAAACCTAACCATAGCATGAAACATATGGATCCAAATCAGCCCCTTACGAAGCAACGCATAAACTAGGGTTCAAGCTTACATTACTCTAGCAACCCATCATCTACTTATTACTTCCCAATGCCTTCCTCTAGGCCCAAATAATGGTGAAGTGTTATGTAGTCGACGTTCACATAACACCACTAGAGGTTAGACAACATACATCTCATCAAAATATCGAGCGAATACCAAATTCACATGACTACTAATAGGAAGACTTCTCCCATGTCCTCGGGAACAAACGTAACTACTCACAAAGCATATTCATGTTCATAATCGGAGGGGTAATAATATGCATAAAGGATCTGAACATATGATCTTCCACCAAGTAAAACCAACTAGCATCAACTACAAGGAGTAATCAACACTACTAGCAACCTACTAGCACCAATCCCGGACTTGGAGACAAGAATTGGATACAAGAGATGAACTAGGGTTTGGAGATGAGATGGTGCTGGTGAAGATGTTGATGGAGATTGCCCTCTCCCGATGAGAGGCGCGTTGGTGATGATGATGGCGATGATTTCCCCCTCCCGGAGGGAAGTGTCCCCGGCAGAACAGCTCTGCCGGAGCCCTAGATTGGTTCCGCCAAGGTTCCGCCTCGTGGCTGCGGAGTCTAGCCCCGAAAGGTTGCTTATGATTTTTTTCTCATCGAAAGACTTCATATAGGAGAAGATGGGCATCGGAGAGCCACCAGGGGGCCCACGAGGTAGGGGGGCGCGCCTAGGGGGAGGGGCGCGCCCCCACCCTCGTGAGCAGGGTGTGGGTCCCCTGGCCTTCATCTTTGGCGACGATTTTTCTTTATTTATTTTAAGGTATTTCGTGGAGTTTCAGGACTTTTGGAGTTATGTGAGAATAGTCCTTCAATATTTGCTCCTTTTCCGCCCGAATTCCAACTGCGGCATTCTCCCTCTTCATGTAAACCTTGTAAAATAAGAGAGAATAGCCATAAGTATTGTGACATAACATGAAATAACAGCCCATAATGCGATAAATATCGATATAAAAGCATGATGCAAAATGGACGTATCACGGAGGAAGAAATCAAGAAGGAGCATCAAGTGTTGATGGTCAATAAGACCACCAATTTCAAGAAAAGGGGCAAAGGGAAGAAGAAGGGGAACTTCAAGAAGAACAGCAAGCAAGTTGCTGATCTGGAGAAGAAACCCAAGTTTGGACCTAAGCCTTAGAGTGAGTGCTTCTACTTCAAGCAGACTAGTCACTGGAAGCGGAACTGCCCCAAGTATTTGGCGGATAAGAAGGATGGCAAGGTGAACAAAGGTATATGTGATATACATGTTATTGATGTGTACCTTACTAATGCTCGTAGTAGCACCGGGTATTTGATATCGGGTTACATTGCTAATATTTGCAACTTCGAAATAGGGGCTACGGATTAAGCGAAGATTGGCTAAGGGCGAGGTGACGATGCGCGTGGGAAATGGTTCCAAAGTCAATGTGATCGCGTCGGGATGCTACCTCTACATCTACCTTCAGGATTAGTATTAGACCTAAATAATTTTTATTTGGTGCCAGCGTTGAGCATGAACATTATATCTGGATCTTGTTTGATGCGAGACGGTTATTCATTTAAATCAGAGAATAATGGTTGTTCTATTTATATGAGTAATATCTTTTATGGTCATGCACCCTTGAAGAGTGCTCTATTTTTATTGAATCTCGATAGTAGTGATATACATATTCATAATGTTGAAGTTAAAAGATGCAGAGTTGATAATGATAGTGCAACTTATTTGTGGCAATGTCGTTTAGGTCATATCACTGTAAAGCGCATGAAGAAACTCCATTCTGATGGACTTTTAGAACCACTTGATTATGAATCACTTGGTACTTGCGAACCGTGCCTCATGGGCAAGATGACTAAAACGCCATTCTCCAGAACTATGGAGAGAGCAACAGATTTGTTGGAAATCATACATACAGATGTATTTGGTCCGATGAATGTTGAGGCTCGTGGCGGATATCGTTATTTTCTCACCTTCACAGATGATTTAAGAAGATATGGGTATATCTACTTAATGAAACATAAGTCTGAAACTTTTGAAAAGTTCAAAGAATTTCAGAGTGAAGTTGAAAATCATCGTAACAAGAAAATAAAGTTTCTACGATCTGATCGTGGAGGAGAATATTTGAGTTACGAGTTTGGTCTACATTTGAAACAATGCGGAATAGTTTCGCAACTCACGCCACCCGGAACACCACAGCGTATTGGTGTGTCCGAACGTCGTAATCGTACTTTACTTGATATGGTGCGATCTATGATGTCTCTTACTGATTTACCGCTATCATTTTGGAGTTATGCTTTAGAGACGGCTGAATTCACGTTAAATAGGACACCATCAAAATCCTTTGAGACGACGCCTTATGAAATGTGGTTTGGCAAGAAACCAAAGTTGTCGTTTCTTAAAGTTTGGGGCTGCGATGCTTATGTGAAAAAGCTTCAACCTGATAAGCTCGAACCCAAATCAGAGAAATGTGCCTTCATAGGATACCCAAAGGAGACTGTTGGGTACACCTTCTATCACAAATCCGAAGGCAAGACTTTTGTTGCTAAATTCTGAGTTTTTCTAGAGAAGGAGTTTCTCTCGAAAGAAGTTAGTGGGAGGAAAGTAGAACTTGATGAGGTAACTGTACCTACTCCCTTATTGGAAAATAGTTCATCGCAAAAACCAGTTTCTGCGACACCGACACCAACTAGTGAGGAAGTTAATGATGACATCATGAAACTTCAGATCAAGTTGTTACTGAACCTCGTAGGTCAACCAGAGTAAGATCCGCACCAGAGTGGTACAGTAATCTTGTTCTCGAAGTTATATTACTAGACCATGACGAACCTACGAACTATGAAGAAGCGATGGTGAGCCCAGATTCCGCAAAATGTCTTGAGGCCATGAAATCTGAGATGGGATCCATGTACGAGAACAAAGTGTGGACTTTGGTTGACTTGCCCGATGATCGGCAGGCAATTGAGAATAAATGGATCTTCAAGAAGAAGACTGACGCTGACGGTAATGTTACTGTCTAGAATGCTCGACTTGTCGTGAAAGGTTTTCGACAAGTTCAAGGGATTGACTATGATGAGACCTTCTCACTCGTAGCGATGCTTAAGTCTGTCCGAATCATGTTAGCAATTGCCGCATTTTATGATTATGAAATTTGGCAAATGGATGTCAAAACTGCATTCCTGAATGGAGTTCTGGAAGAAGAGTTGTATATGATGCAACTAGAAGGTTTTGTCGATCCAAAGGGAGCTAACAAAGTGTGCAAGCTCCAGCGGTCCATTTATGGACTGGTGCAATCCTCTCGGAGTTGGAATAAACGCTTTGATAGTGTGATCAAAGCATTTTGTTTTGTACAGACTTTTGGAGAAGCCTGTATTTACAAGAAAGTGAGTGGGAGCTCTGTAGCATTTCTGATATTATATGTGGATGACATATTGCTGATTGGGAATGATATAGAATT
This sequence comes from Aegilops bicornis, assembly GCA_021605145.1. NCBI lineage: Eukaryota > Viridiplantae > Streptophyta > Magnoliopsida > Poales > Poaceae > Aegilops > Aegilops bicornis. The sequence continues at coordinate 125,895,382 of CM038674.1, read as the reverse complement.
TCTGGATTGCATAAAGGGATACTTGAATAAGAGTTTTTCAATGAAAGACCTCGGTGAAGCTGCTTACATATTGGGCATCAAGATCTATAGAGATAGATCAAGACGCTTAATTGGACTTTCACAAAGCACATACCTTGACAAAGTTTTGAAGAAGTTCAAAATGGATCAAGCAAAGAAAGGGTTCTTGCCTGTGTTACAAGGTGTGAAGTTGAGTAAGACTCAATGCCCGACCACTGCAGAAGATAGAGAGAAGATGAAAGATGTTCCCTATGCTTCAGTCATAGGCTCTATCATGTATGCAATGCTGTGTACCAGACCTGATGTGTGCCTTGCTATTAGTTTAGCAGGGAGGTACCAAAGTAATCCAGGGGTGGATCACTGGACAGCGGTCAAGAACATCCTGAAATACCTGAAAAGGACTAAGGATATGTTTCTCGTTTATGGAGGTGACAAAGAGCTCATCGTAAATGGTTACGTTGATGCAAGCTTTGACACTGATCCGGACGATTCTAAATCGCAAACCGGATATGTGTTTACATTGAACGGTGGAGCTGTCAGTTGGTGCAGTTCTAAACAAAGCGTCGTGGCGGGATCTACATGTGAAACGGAGTACATAGCTGTTTCAGAAGCAGCAAATGAAGGAGTCTGGATGAAGGAGTTCATATCCGATCTAGGTGTCATACCTAGTGCATCGGGTCCAATGAAAATCTTTTGTGACAATACTGGTGCAATTGCTTTGGTGAAGGAATCCATATTTCACAAGAGAACCAAGCACATCAAGAGACGCTTCAATTCCATCCGGGATCTAGTCCACGTGGGAGACATAGAAATTTGCAAGATACATGCGGATCTGAATGTTGCAGACCCGTTGATTAAGCCTCTTCCACGAGCAAAACATGATCAGCACCAAGGCTCCATGGGTGTTAGAATCATTACTGTGTAATCTAGATTATTTACTCTAGTTCAAAAGGAATCTGTAGGAAATATGCCCTAGAGGCAATAATAATGTTATTATTTATTTCCTTATATCATGATAAATGTTTATTATTCATGCTAGAATTGTATTAACTGGAAACATAATACATGTGTGGATACATAGACAAACAAAGTGTCACTAGTATGCCTCTACTTGACTAGCTCGTTAATCAAAGATGGTTATGTTTCCTAACCATTGACATGATTTGTCATTTGATTAACGGGATCACATCATTAGGAGAATGATGTGATTGACTTGACCCATTCCGTTAGCTTAGCACTCGATCGTTTAGTATGTTGCTATTGCTTTCTTCATGACTTATACATGTTCCTATGACTATGAGATTATGCAACTCCCGTTTACCGGAGGAACACATTGTGTGCTACCAAATGTCACAATGTAAATGGGTGATTATAAAGGTGCTCTACAGGTGTCTCTGAAGGTACATGTTGGGTTGGCATATTTCGAGATTAGGATTTGTCACTCCGATTGTCGGAGAGGTATCTCTGGGCCCTCTCGGTAATACACATCACTTTAGCCTTGCAAGCATTGTAAGTAATGAGTTAGTTGCAGGATGATGTATTACGGAACAAGTAAAGGTACTTGCTGGTAATGAGATTGAACTAGGTATTGAGATACCGACGATCGAATCTCGGGCAAGTAACATACCGATGAAAAAGGGAACAATGTATGTTGTTATGCGGTCTGATCAATAAATATCTTTGTAGAATATGTGGGAGCAAATATGAACATCCAGGTTCCGCTATTGGTTATTGACCGGAGACATGTCTCGGTTATGTCTACATGTTCTCGAACCCGTAGGGTCCGCACGTTTAATGTTTCGATGACAATTTTATTATGAGTTTATATGTTTTGATGTACCGAAGGTTGTTCGGAGTCCCGGATGTGATCACGGACATGACTAGGAGTCTCGAAATGGTCATGAAGATTGATATATTGCAAGCCTATGTTTGGATATCGGAAGTGTTCCGGGTGAAATCGGGATTTTACCGGAGTACCGGGAGGTTACCGGAACCCCCCGGGAACTTAATGGGCCTTAGTGGGCCTAGGTGGAAGAGATGAGAGGCGGCTAGGGCTGGGCCGCACGCCCCTCCACCCCCAGTCCAAATAGGACAAAGAGAGGGGGGCGACTCCCTCGCCCCTTCCTTCTTCTCCTCCACTCCTTCCCCCTCCCAAGTCCTAATCCAACTAGGAAAGGGGGGGAGTCCTACTCCCGGTGGGAGTAGGACTCCTCCCGGCGCGCCCTCTCCCTTGCCGGCCGCACCCCCCCCACATGCTCCTTTATATACGGGGGCTGGGGGCACCCTAGAGACAAAACATTGATCTGTTTGATCTTTTAGCCGTGTGCGGTGCCCCCCCTCCACCATAGTCCACCTCGATAATACTGTAGCGATCCTTAGGCGAAGCCATGCGTCGATAGAACATCAACATCGTCACCATGCCGTCGTGCTGACAAAACTCTCCCTCGACACTCGGTTGGATCGGAGTTCGAGGGACGTCATCGGGCTGAACGTGTGCTGAACTCGGAGGTGCCGTACGTTTGGTACTTGATCGGTCGGATCGTGAAGACGTACGACTACATCAACCGCGTTGTGCTAAACGCTTCCTCTTTCGGTCTACGAGGGTATGTGGACAACACTCTCCCCTCTCGTTGCTATACATCACCATGATCTTGGGTGTGCGTAGGAATTTTTTTGAAATTACTGCGTTCCCCAACAGGAGTGTCATCTATGAGATAAATAAGAAAGTCATCACCAAAGGACTTTGCAGTCCTTTGTCTCTTGCTCCTACTAGGAACTTCATTGTTCTCCTCCACAGGATTTTCAAAGTGTTCCATCGAAATGGCAGGTTCAGTAATTGTAATGGCGGTTCTGATTCGATGAACTAGGCATCTCCCCGATTAGATGAGGTAGCCATATCCTTCATGGGAAAGATATCTTCAAAGAAAGTCGCATCATTTGACTCCATAATCGCACCGACATGCATGTCAGGTATGTTAGATTTTACAACCAAGAATCTATAACCAATGCTATGAAAAGCATATCGCAGGAAAACATAGTCCACAGTTTTTGGTCCCAGCTTCCGCTTCTTTGGAATTGGCACATTGACTTTCACCAAACAACCCCAGGTTCGAAGATAAGAGAGCTTTAACCTTTTCTTCTCCCATTCCTCGAATGGAGTTATCTATTTGTTCTTTGTGGGAACCTGGTTTAGTATATGACATGCAGCCAATATCGCCTCCCCCCACCATGCCTTGGAGAGACCCGAAGTGTCTAACATGGCGTTAACCGAATCAGTTAGAGGACAGTTCTTTCTTTCGAGCACCCTGAGGGAGTCTTGGATTAGAGGGTGTCCGGATAGCCAAACTATCACCGTTGGCCGGACTCCTGGACTATGAAGATACAAGATTGAAGACTTCGTCCCGTGTCCGGATGGGACTTTCCTTGGCGTGGAAGGCAAGCTTGGCGATACGGATATGTAGATCTCCTACCATTATAACCGACTCTGTGTAACCCTAACCCTATCTGGTGTCTATATAAACCGGAGGGTTTTAGTCCGTAGGACGAACAACAATCATACCATAGGCTAGCTTCTAGGGTTTAGCCTCTCTGATCTTGTGGTAGATCCACTCTTGTACTACCCATATCATCAATATTAATCAAGCAGGAGTAGGGTTTTACCTCGATCGAGAGGGCCCGAACCTAGGTAAAAACATCGTGTCCCTTGTCTCCTGTTACCATCCGCCTAGACGCACAGTTCGGGACCCCCTACCTGAGATCCGCCGGTTTTGACACCGACATTGGTGCTTTCATTGAGAGTTCCTATGTGTCGTCATCCTTAGGCCCGATGTCTCCTTCGATCATCAACGACGACGCGGTCCAGGTGAGACTTTTCATCCCGGGCAGATCTTCGTATTCGGCGGCTTTGCACTGCGGGCCAATTCACTTGGCCATCTGGAGCAGATCGAAAGCTACGCCCCTGGCCATCAGGTCAGATTTGGGAGTTTGAACTACACGGCTGACATCCGTGGAGACTTGATCTTCGACGGATTCGAGCCACAGCCAAGCGCGCCGCACTGTCTCGATGGGCATGATCTAGCTCTGCCGCCGAACAGTGCCCTGGAGGTCACCTGGCGTCCGCCTCCGACCCTTAGCTCGGAGCCAACTCCGCCGATCGAGGACGAGTGGCTGGACACCGCCTCGGGGCTACGATCTCTATGGCAATTAAGCGAACTCCATCCTGTCCCTTTGCGAAGACCGTGACTCCAAGGTGCCGGACTCCTCTCGACTCAACCCTCCGCGCCCTTGCCAATCGAATCAAATTGGGCGCGGTTATGGAGTTCATCGTCGGACATCTTTTCGGCACTTCGCCCTTTGGCGACATCCTGAATTCACTAAAGTCTCTCTCTTTGTCAGGGGAACCCTGGCTGGACTACGGTCAGGAAGTTTGGGATGCGGACGACGAAGAAATTCAACGTCCACCCACCACCCACTTTGATTTAACCGACATGCTCGACTTAGACTTTCGAAGACATCGACGGTATGGACGACGATGCTGGAGACGACCAAGAACCAGCGCCTACAGGGCACTGGAAGGCCACCTCGTCATACGACATATACATGGTGGACATCCCAAAAGATGGGAACGGCGATGGAACAGCGGAGGATGACCCCTCCAAGAAACAGCCCAAGCGCCGGCGCCAGCGGCGCCGCTCTAAATCCCGCCACAGCAAAAACGGTGATTCCGGCACGGGAGATAATAACACTCCGGACAGTGCTGAAGACAACCCCCTCCAGCAGGATACAGCACAGGAGGAGGGAGAAGCCAGCCCTCATGATAGAGCGGCAGACAGGGAGGTGGAGGACGATAAATATATGCCTCCCTCCGAAGATGAGGCAAGCCTCGACGATGGCGAATTTGTCGTGCCTGTGGATCCCGCCGAATAGGAGCGTTCCAAACGCAGGCTTATGGCCACGGCAAGCAGCCTCAAGAAAAAGCAGCAGCAACTTAGAGCTGACCAAGACTTGCTAGCTGACAGATGGACTGAAGTCCTTGCAGCCGAAGAGTACGAACTCGAACGCCCCTCCAAGAGATACCCAAAACGCAGGCTGCTACCCCAATTAGAGGAAGAAGCACCCAAACCTACATCACCAGCGCATGATGCGGCCGACCGGCCACCCCGTGGCCGCGACAAAGAGGCCTCTAGACCCTCCATTCAAGCCGCACCCCGGCGTTGCTCGAAAAGTACCAAGGCATGGGGAAACGCGCCAGACCTTCGAGACATATTGGAGGACAAGGCAAGGCAAACAAGATCGATCTACGGATTGCGTGGGCGCCCCATGACACGCGACGATAACCGTCACGCCGGATACAATAATTCCGGCCGGGCCGAACACAGTAGACAAAGCTCATTTGAGCTGCGTCGTGATATAGCTCAATACAGAGGCGCCGCACACCCACTATGCTTCACAGACGAAGTGATGGATCATAAAATCCCCGAGGGTTTCAAACCCGTAAACATCAAATCATACGATGGAACAACAGATCCTGCGGTTTGGATTGAGGGCTACCTCCTCCATATCCACATGGCCCGCGGTGATGATCTACACGCCATCAAATACCTCCCACTCAAGCTTAAAGGACCAGCTCGGCATTGGCTTAACAGCTTGCCAAAGATAATCAATTGGTTGTTGGGAGGACACGGAAGCCGCATTCCTTGATAACTTCTAGGGCACATATGTGCAACCACCAGACGCCGATGACCTCAGCCACATAATTCAGCAGCCCGAAGTATCGGCCGGACAATTACAGAGCGGTTCCTAACCAAGAAAAATCAAATCGTCGACTGTCCGGATGCAGAGGCCCTTGCAGCCTTCAAACATAACATCCACGACGAGTGGCTTGCCTGGCACCTAGGACAGGAAAAGCCGAAATCCATGGCAGCCCTCACAACACTCATGACCGGCTTTTGCGCGGGAGAGGACAGCTGGCTAGCTCGTAGTAACAACTTGACCAAAAACCCTGGTAGTTCGGATACCAAGGACAGCAATGGCAGGTCGCGTCACAACAAGCACAAACGCCACATTAACGGCGATAATGCTGAAGATACGGCAGTCAATGCAGGATTCAGAGGCTCTAAACCCGGTCAGCGGAAAAAGCCATTCAAAGGAAATACTCAGGGCCCGTCCAATCTGGACCGAATACTCGATCGCTCGTGCCAAACACATGGCACCCCCGAAAAACCAGCCAACCACACCAACAGGGATTGCTGGGTCTTCAAACAGGCAGGCAAGTTAAATGCCAAACTCAATGACAAGGGGCTGCATAGCGTTGACGAGGAGGAGCCCCGGCCGCTGAACAATAGAGGACAGAAGGGCTTCCCCCCACAAGCGCGGACGGTGAACTTGATATACACAACCCACATACCCAAAAGGGAGCGGAAGCATGCACTAAGGGACGTATATGCGATGGAGCCAGTCGCCCCAAAGTTCAACCCATGGTCTCCTGCCCGATCACCTTTGATCAAAGGGACCACCCCACTAGCATCCGCCACGGCGGATTCGCCGCATTGGTTCTTGACCCAATCATCGACGGATTTCACCTCACTAGAGTCCTGATGGACGGCGGTAGCAGCCTGAAGCTGTTCTATCAGGATACAGTGTGCAAAATGGGCGTAGCCCCCTCAAGGATTAAACCCACAAAGACGACCTTTAAAGCCGTCATACCGGGTGTAGAGGCCAATTGTACAGGCTCAGTTACACTCGAAGTGTTCTTCGAATCCCAGATAACTTCCGAAGCGAAGAGTTAATCTTCGACATAGTCCCGTTCTACAGCGGCTATCACACACTGCTTGGACAAACCACATTTGCAAAGTTCAATGAGGTGCCGCACTACGCATACCTCAAGCTCAAGATGCCAGGCCCTCGAGGAGTAATCACGGTCAATGGAAACACCGAACGCTCTCTCCGAACGGAGGAGCATACGGCGGCCCTCGCGGCGGAGGTGCAAAGCAGCCTCTCACAGCAATTCTCGAGTCCGGCTACTAAACGTCCGGACACTGTCAAGCGCGCCCGGAGTAATCTACAACAAGACCGCCTGGCACGATCCAAGCACGCGTAGCAATCCGGCCCCAACCCCAGCCCTCGCGAAATTGCGAAGCCAGTACTACGCGTACATAACTATGCTCTGGAGATACCATGGGCATAAGGGGAGGGGCACGACCACGGTACGCCCAGAATGCGGCTCAACCGCACGAGGGGCTCCCCATTGTTTCATTCTTTTTCTTACTTCTTTTCTCTTACTTTCAGGACTCCATTTTTCAGAAGCCCTGTCCGGCTCTAGAATTGCCGAACTCAAGATGCAACAGCCAGGGAAGCAGAAAGCTACGTCGAGTGTCCAGGTGGTCTCTACTACGAGCATTATACCAGTTTTACATACCATCCCGCAGCTTACCCCTGGAGGGGGACATGTCAAATTATCCCATCCTTGCTTATCACACTATTTGTATCGTTCTGCTTTCATTGCAGTACCTTTTTGAATAAACAATACATAGCTTTTGCCTATTATTGCACTCCTTTCTTTATCTATATATATGTTCATTCATGACACGATGCACCCGTACACTTTGGTACGACCAATACACCAGGGGCTTAAGTACCCCAAAGATATGGTGTGACAAGTCCGAACACTTTCACAAGTGCGGCACCCCAAACTTATAGCATTATATGCATCGGCTCCGAATCATGTCTTGGTTCAATAGTTGGGTTTGCCCGGCTCCCATGTTTTGGTACCTTACGTTCCGTTATATCGGCTAAGGTAGCGCTGGGAGAACCACTGCGATTGTGCCCCGGTTGAGCTGGGTTGAGCACCTCAGTGGAGAAAGCTAAAACTGACTGTCATGATAGGGCGAGAGCCGGTCGCTGTTCGAGAGGTTTTTCGGGTCCCTAAAGACTTATGCCGCTTAGAGCGAGGAGTCGGCATTGTCCGGCCAAGGCGTGGATAGCGCCCCAAACTCGGTCTTCCGAATACTAGGGGCTTCGCCGAAATTTAAAATTATAGAATTCTATGGCTAAGTGAGAGTGTTCAAGCACTATAGTCTGGTTGCCTTGTTCGTTGAGTTGAGCGCCTCCTCGAAGGACCCAAGAATGGGAACACGAGCGCTCAAGTTTATCCCGAACACCCAAGCACTCGTGGCATGGGGGCTGAAGCTAATGACTTGCCATCTCTCAAATTTGATAAACGGTCGCACAGAAGGTAATATTTTAAATTCACTAGCGTTGCTTAGCGCATATGAACAAGTTTTCAACGTACATGATAACAAATGCGAGTCTATTCAAAAATTACATCTTTGGAGCATTCACCCGCTATAAGGCGGGCACCCTTCAGGACGCCCTCATAGTACATTTCGGGCTTGCGATGCTCCTTGCCCGGCGGTGGCCCGTCCGTCACAAGCTTCTCGGCATCCATCTTGCCCAGTGCACTTTAGCACGGGCAAGGGCCAACAGGCACCTTCAATGCAGACGGGCGCTTGATGACTTCGATCCATGGACAAAGGCGTCCACCGGCCGCCGCACTAGCCCGAAGTAGCTACTGTGCATGGCTTCCTTAGGCCACAATCAATTATGAGGCCCTTCATGGCCTGTTCGGTGACCTTAGGAGCTCGACCATTGCTTGGTGGTCGCTCAGGCACCGGATGTACGGCCTCGACATCATCGAGACCAGAACACCTTTTCCGTCGAGCTCCCCTCCTCGGCGCGGTAGAACGCGGCAGCATCAGACACACTATGGGGCAGATCTGCTAATGCTCCTGGAGAGCTCCGATTCGGGTAAGTAATAGATAATTCACTTTCACATGCTGGCTTTGCATAAAGAATGCCTTGCCCGCCGCTATCTTCTTTAATGATTCAATTTCCTGGAGGGCTTTTTGGGCTTCGGCCTTAGCGGCTTTGGCACTCTCAAGAGCCGAGGTGAGCTCGAACTCTCGAGTCTTCGAGTCATGCTCCAAACTCGTGTTTTTCCACGAGAGCCCGGAGCTCTTGCCGCACCTCCGCCACCCGCGCCTCCTGCTTCTCTCTCCTCGGTGCGCTCATGGCCGCTTTGCTTTTGGCCGTGGACACCGCTTCCTTCAGGGTCGCCACCTCGTTCGTGGCCCCTACAATACCCACGTTAGTCCTGTCATTTTTGCAACCAAATCCTTTCTATAAGTTATTACTTTAAGAAGGTATTACTTACCTTCCTTGTCCTCGAGCTGCTTCTTGGCAAGGCCGAGCTCGTTGTCGGACCGCTCGAGGCTCTGCTTCAATGCATTGACCTCCACAGTCAGTGCGGCAGAGGTCAGCAATGCCTGAATTCCCATATTGACATACTTATGTTAGACTCCTGCGTATATCTTTTTAGATCCTCAGTGCGGTTTTTCTTTCCGAACACCGAACTAAGCATCAGGGGCTACTTTCTATGCGGTAATACTTTTACATATTCTAAACTTACATCAAAGCCTGTTAGAAGGCTGGTACAGGCTTCAGCCAGCCCGCTCTTGGCGGATTGAACTTTCTGGATCACCACACTCATAACAATGCGGTGCTCCTCATTGATGGAGGCGCCGTTAAGCGCCTCCAGCAAGCTATCCGGTGCCTCCGGATGGACGGAGGTCACCAGCGTCGCAGTCTTGCCCTTCTTACGAAGGGGCCGCTTGCCGGACTTCGGAACCACTGAAGGTTCCGTTACGGAGTCTGGCACAGGGCCGGACTTAGAGCCCTCTGGGGTTTCGCCTCCTTTGCGCCCGGAGTCTGGGAGGTTGCCTTGTGGCGCCTCCAGGACCACCTCCTCCTGGTGGGACCCCTTTTGGGACTCCACCGCGGTGCCGTCTGCGTCACGAGGAGAGGAGGCGGTCGGAAGTGAAGTGCTATTCACATCCGATGAATCCAGGGAGCCGCTCGACGAAGCGGCGAGCTCGTCCTTGGGCGGGCTACATGGTTATATTCGGCGTTAGAAGACACTATGCGACAAATAAAAAGTCCTGAGCTATTCCGGAGCCCGGACACTTATGATCTCGCCAGGGGCTTGGCCCTTGGTATCCACTCCTCCTCGTCATTGTCGGCGTTGGTGGAGAAGTCTGGAGGAAGGGTCCTTCCTTTCATGGACCCTCTGGCCCCCCCCCAGTCGGGGCGGCCTTCCTTTTCTTCTCTCCCCCCCCCCCCTAGGGGAGAGGCTTCTTTTTCTTCCTCCTCGTCCTCAGGGGAGGATTCTGCCTCAGAGTCGTCGGACGATGAGTCCGACAGCACCTGGAGCCGGGAGCTCCTTCGAGTTCCCGTGGCCTTCTTCTTGGCCTTCTTCTTCGGCACCACGTGAGGTGCCGGAGCCAGCAGCCTGCCAACCGGAGGCGTCCGGCTGGTCTTCGGGCAAGGGGGCCGGACAGTTAATCTGTCCGGACGTCTTCACCGATCTGTCAAAGGTTAGGGAGTTTTAGATCCCGCATAGAGTCAAACTATGAAAAAAGAGTCCCATAAAGGGTAAAATAACTTACCTCGTTGGCTTGACGCTGCGAGCTGAATCCGCGATCTTCGATAGCAGATGCGGGAGCTTCAGCGCTCTTAAATAGCACCTTCCAGGCATCTTCGTACGTAGTGTCGAAGAGCCGGCTCAAGATTCGGTGCTGTGCCGAATCGAACTCCCACAAATTGAAGGCCCGTTGCTGGCATGGGAGAATCCGGCGGATGAGCATCACCTGGATTACGTTGACAAGCTTGAGATTCTTGTCCACCAGGTTTCGGACGCAGGTTTGGAGTCCGGACAGCTCTTCCAAATCACCCCACGTCAGGCTCGTCTCTTTCCATGACGTGAGCCGTGTGAGGAAGCCAGATCGGAATTCGGGGGCCGCCGCCCATTGAGAGTCGCGCGGCTCGGTGATGTAGAACCACCCCGATTTCCACCCCTTTATGGTCTCCACAAAGGAGCCCTCTAGCCATAGGACGTTGGCCATCCTGCCCAGCATGGCACCTCCGCACTCCGCTTGGCGGCCGCCCACTACCTTCGGCTTGACATTGAAGGTCTTCATCCATAAGCCGAAGTGGCGCTTGATGCAGAGGAAGGCCTCGCACACGATGATAAACACTGAGATGTTGAGGATGAAATTCGGGGCTAGATCATGGAAATCTAGGCCGTAGTAGAACATGAGCCCCCGGACGAATGGGTGAAGTGGAAACCCTAGTCCGCGGAGGAAGTGGGGGAGCAACACCACCCTCTCATGGGGCCTGGGGGTTTGGATGAGCTGCCCCTTGTTGGGGAGCCGACACGCGATGTCGCCGGACAAGTATCCGGCTTTCCGCAGCTTTTTGATGTGCCCCTCTGTGACGGAGGAGGCCATCCACTTGCCTCTCGCTCCGGACATGGTTGGAGAAGGTTGAGGTGGGATGTGCGGACTTGGGTGCTGGAGCTCGAGTGCGCGGAAATGGATGAGCAAAGGAGGAAGAAGCCAGAGGTTAAAGGTGGATCCTTATCCCCCTTATATGGACGGACGAAGCTATGCGTCCCCCGCCAGCCTGGTAAAACTCGCTTATCTCCCAAGCGTCATAATCAATGGCGCGGTTGGGTTACCCACGCCCGTATTGATGGGAATCCCAGAATAAGGGGGCACGATCTCTGCCCTGATAAGGCGTGCCAAGGAAACTGAAAGTGCGTTATATCGACTAGAGGGGGGGTGAATAGGCGATTTTTATGAATTCTTCACTGAGGAATTTGCCGGTGAGGAAATTCCTTAGCGAAGAATTACTTGCAGCGGAATAAGTACTCAGAAGTAAGCATAACAGAATACACGCATGGTCATCATGATGAAAAGAAGACAAACACGGAGTACAGAAAGCGTAATCACAGGATAACACAAGATGAAGACAAACTGACTGAAGAAATTGAACTGAGGAAATTGAGAAAGTCTTGACCAAAGTCTTCAAACACAGATATGAACAAACACTCAACACAATAATGAGGAAATGAAAGGGTTGAGGAAATAGAACCAGTTAGGTTGGTGAAGACAATGATTTGGTAGACCAGTTCCAATCTTTGTCTCGGTTATGCGTCTGGTTGGAGCGGTGAGTATTTAAACTCGAGGACACACAGTCCGGACACCCGATCCACCGAGCACACAGCTCAGGACACCAAGTCCTCATCGTATTCTCCTTGAACTAAGGTCACACACACCTCGTCCAATCACTCATGGTAAGTCTTCAGGAGACTTCCAAACCTTCACAGACTTGGTCACTCGGCGATCCACAATTCCTCTTGGATGCTCTAGACCATGACGCCTAACCGTCTGGAAGAAGCACAGTCTTCAAAGGTAACAAGCGTCGGATCCACGCAGGATCAATTTCTTCAGTGATGCTCAATCACTTTGGGTTTGTAGGGGTTTGGTTTTGGGGTTTTTCCTCACTTGATGATTTTCACTCAAAGTCCTCGGAGGATGGGTTGCTCTCAAATGACAAGTGTCAAGTTCTCTCGAGCAGCCAACCAGCTAGTGGTTGTAGGGGCGGCTATTTATGGCCTAGGGAGCAGCCCGACATGATAAGACATAAATGCCCTTCAATGATATGACCGTTAGGTGGATAAGATATTTTGGGACAGTCGGCAAAGACAAGAACGGTCGGAAATTTGAATATCAAATTCCTCGTGGCTATCATGTTCCTCATTGTGTAGGCAATCCTGGCGAATTCCTAACTCCTCGGTCCGAACAAATTCCTCAACGACTGTAAGAACTTCGTCTCATCCTTTGAAGAAATTGACTGAACTGTATGAGTTTTCCAAAGGCTTCACTCGAAGGGATTGGTAGGTATAGGATTTTGAGTTGAGCATCACATGGAAATTTTTCCTTAGTATTTCCTCGACCCCCTTTAACAGTACGGTGTTTCCTATGACTCAAGAAAGAGAAAATGAAACTACGAAAACAAAAGTCTTCACGCTTCATGTTCCTCATATGAATACCAAGTCTTCAAGGTCACACCTATTTATTCACTTTCAAAGTCTTCAGAAAGTCTTCAGAATATCAAAGTCTTCAGTCGAAGAACTTCATTTTTAGGGGTCGAATTTCTCTGTAAATATCAAACTCCTCATAGACTTATAGACCTGTGTACACTCACAAACGCATTAGTTCCTTAACCTATAAGTCTTCAATCCACCAAAATTACTAAGGGGCACTAGATGCACTTACAATCTCCCCCTTTTTGGTGATTGATGACAATGTAGGTTAAGTTTTCAACGGGATAAACATATGAAGTGTAAATACGATAATGAGGAATTTGATTACAAGATATAGAAGAACTCCCCCTGAAGATGTGCATAGTGAGGAATTAGCTTTTGAGGCAATGCACATTTGAAGAATTGAATCATGGAGATCTCCCCCTATATCTTGTAGTTCATACACGCATTTGACATATAATATGAAGAATTTCAAATGCATGATGAAATATGGTGCTTGATGTAATTCAGCATGCGTGCAATAACATTAATGAGGAACAAGCATGCAAAATAACGCATCAAGAGTATCAGAGCTCAAATAGATTTGTTATGAAGATCTTCAAGGAGCTCAAGAGAATCAGAGCATAGTGCAAGAGCATAATGCATCAAAAGTATCAAAGCACCATGGTGTTTAAGATTACAACTCGATCCAATAAAAAGTTTCAGAAGAACGAGAGTTGTAACTTAACAAAAAATAAATTACTGTATATAGGCAATAAACTAGACCCGCTTGAAGACTAACTCAAATTTCTCCCCCTTTGTCATCGAATGACCAAAAGGATCGAAATTGAGGTCTAACGCTCCTGAAGAATTTCAAGTTGAAGAAGGAGCGCCAGCGTTGTTGGGGTCGGTTGTTGTAGTAGGACCTGCCGCGGTGTCGTCCAAGTCTTCATTTTCATCAGTGTCGCGATGATGAAGAATAGGAATCGCCACCAAGGAAGGAACTTTGACCTTCTTGTATTTCTTCGGAGGAGGTGCAGACCAGTCAAATTCTTCCTTGAGTCCCATAGTCTTCAGTTCTTCTTTACTGTAGACATGTGAAAGAACAGCCCAGGTGCGTTTGAAGGTTTCATGGAGGTAGTAGTGGTTTTTCTTCACTGCATTGTGTGTTGAGGTCATGTTGTGAAGAAATGAACCAAACTGACGCTTGACCCATTTATGATTACGATCAACCTTCTGATGAAGACTGAGGAGTAACTCACGATCAGTCATCACCCTGGGTGCAGTAGCTTGAGGACTTTGCTTGACAGAGGTATTTATGCGTAGTCATGTGTGGCGAGTCATCATTGGTGGAGTAGGATGCTGCTTATGAACTGTCCATCCAATGGACGAATGCCTTCATCGATCATGATAGTAGCCTTGCCCTTGTCATCACCTGAGGTAAATGTCCGTTTGAGGACTTCAATCGGGGCAAGTAGCTGCAGTGGTTCAAAGTATCAACCTTGTAATTGAGTGAAGACCTTCTCCGATGAATCTCATTATCCAAGGCGCATAAGGCTTCAGCTCAAATGGTGACATAGCAATGTTTGCCGAGTCCTCATGAAGAAATCATGGAAGTTGACGGAACGCCATGGATGATGTAGAAAAGCATATTCTTCATGATGCCAACGACTTCTTCATCATTCGAGTCGTGGCCTTTGATAGGACTCATTGTCTTCGCTGTAATCCGATAGACAGTCCGAGGCACATATAATAATTCCTTGACGAGGAATTTGGTTCTTGGGGCCTGCCTTGGCTTCAAAGGCTTCATCAAGACTTGCATATAGTGATTTGAAAGTTACGGTTCGTTGTAGATACAACGAGCACCATCAAGTGGAGGATCGAGTGGTAGAGCACGAAGCAATTCGATTCTTGGTGCCTTGTAGTGAGTATTTTCAGACATCCAGTCTAATACCCATGAGTTCACGTCTTCAGCATCTCCGGTGATGTGCAGCGTTGCATAGAATTGAAGAATTAGTTCTTCATTCCAGTCATAGACATCAGTGCAGAAATTCAGAAGTCCTGCGTCATGAAGAACACTGAGGACTGGCTCAAAGCCTGGCAGCGACTCCATGTCCACATGAGGAATATGAGCATGATCGAAGACTTTATCCTTGTTGAAGAGCACTGAGGAATAGAAGTTGGCTTGGCCGGCAGTCCGTAAACGCCTCTTCCTAATGCTAGCGTAATCATATGGATTATAGTCGATGAAGAACACGCTACCGGCAAAGAAATCATCAGCCTTGAACTTTGCTTGCTTGAGAACGGATTCTTTTGCTTGGGCAGAGGGGTGTCAGTGAGTTGCATCACCACCTCAGGAATCGCAAGTTCAGGTTCTTCAGGCTGAGGAATTTCTTCTTCCTCAACAGGTGCAGTCTGAGGATCAGCAACAGCAGGTTCATCAACACTAGTGGCTGGAATTTCTTCATGCACAGAGCAAGTGGGGTGAGTTTCTTCAGAGTCCATTTGGACTGTTTGTGCAGGGGACTGAGGAATTTGTTGGAGTGGGGTGAAGAGAGGAGTATTGGGATGCAGACTTTCCTAAAAGTCATCATTCATCACTGGTGTGGTGCACCCTATATCCACATCTTCATCTTCAATTTCCTCAACACCAGCCTCTTCAGCTGTAAACTGAGGCATAGGTGAGGAAATGACTGGGGTTGAAGGGATTGCGTCCACTTCAATTTCTTCATCAATCTGCTCTGAGGAAGCAGCAGAATGATGGTCTTCATCAGATCCGATTGGGATCTCATAGTCTTCTCCAAAAGGAACAAGGTCCTTTGATGGCACAGAGGAAATCGGAACAGCATCAATTGGATTTTCGAATGAGCTGGTCATAGGCTTCATTTTCTTCGCAGCCGAAGAATCTGACACAGCTGATGCTTTCCTTTTCTTCACAGCAGCTCGTTCTGCAGCCTTGGTTTTCTTCACATCAGAGGCAGATGGAAGAATTGGAGTTGGAGTTGGCGCAGGAGGAGCTGAGGAATTTGGGGTATTTTCTTCAGGCACAACTGATGCAGTTGCCCTGACTTCTTCAGTTTCTTCAGGCGCACCACTAGTGGATGCCCTGGCAATTTCTTCGCCGGGCTGGAATGGGATCATCAGCCTCGGAACTAGCATTTTCATCAGTGACTGAACGTCATCGGTAGTCTTTGGCATGTTCTTCAGTCTGCTGAGCTGAGGCTTCAGCTTGAGGAATTTCATGTTGCGCTGGGGCAGCAACATTTGTGAATTTCTTCGTCAGATTGACGAATCTGACCTTGGCTCCTTGCCAATCAGCATAATAGGAATCGAAGTTTTTGCTGAGGTCTTGAATTTCAGTTTGGACTTTGAGAAGCTCCTCAGGTGTCATTTTGACAACGTTTTTCTTCAGGAACTTCTCCTTTCTGTATTGAGCCTTCTTGATCTCTCTTGCCTTTTCAAACTTCCATTTCTCTTCAGCGATGAAATGGGTCAACATATGACTTTGTCTAGGGGTCAGATGAAGGTCAGGCATAGGGGTATTGGGATCCTTGTGCCAGAGATCAATATAATCGAGGATTTTCCTCGGATCCAACAGCGGTGGCACAAATGTACCTTTGGCTCTAGCGGCCCTTTCTTGGCGATCTCTGATGATTTCCGCAAGTTCATCATCAGAAGCTTCATCATCAGAAGGCACATGGAATGCAACCTGTTTCTTCTTTGGACTTGGCCGAGGACCTCGTCCAGCTGTTGCTTTGGTCTTCAGCACAGTCGGGCCAGATGATGAAATTGGTGCTGCTGAGGAACTTGCTGAAACTCCAGAGGCAATTGAGAAACCAGCAGTCCTTTGACATGTAGCCAGATGCACAGGAGCTGAGGACTTTGACGGAGCTGTTGAGGACTTTGGTGGAGCTGTAGCAGTGTGAGGAATTTGCCTTGAGGGCGCTGCTGAGGAACTTGGCCGTGAGGGCGCTGATGGTGAAGCACTTGGCTTATGAGCAGGCTTCTTTGGCATGGATTTCCTCGGTTTGACCGAGGCCTCGATGTGATAGCGATGGCAGAATCCTCATTGAATTTCTTCACCGCCTCCTTGGCTTGTCTTGCCAATTTAGTTTGGCGCTTAGCCCATTCTTCAGAAAGTCCTCACCACGTTTGATCTTTGGTGGGGTCACTACTTGGCCAGCTGCCAATGGAGCTCTTGGGCATGGAGGATTGAGAGCGAATTTCTTCATGTACTTTGGAGTCACATATCTGTATTCCTCCATTCCCTTGCCCATCTCCGCTCAATCTTACGAATACGCACCTTTGCGCTGATTTTTGTTTTCTTCATCGGTGTGCAATAGTCAGCATAGATTTCTCAGGGATCTCAAACGGAGTCATAACCTCAGTTTCTTTCCTCCTTTTTGTTGCTTCTTTCCGCCTGCCATATTCTTGATTGAGGAAATTGAACAATTGAGTTCTCTCAAGAAGTATGCAGTTTTTCTTCGAGGAACGCTGCAAATGAGTTAAGTTGATGAGAACCTAGTGATTCACGGCGGACATGTGTACTGTGAACAGAGTATAGTTGCGAGGAATTTGGAGAGGTCATATGCGTTCTCAGAAGGTTTTTCAAAAAGAACAAGTTTTGAGGATTTTGACCAGATGAGCCTTGAAGAATTTCATTAAGCGTTCTTTGTCTTAGGTTCCAGAGTTGTACAGATCGAGGACCCACACAATTGAGGAATCTTGAAGAAAGTCATTGCTTAGAGAAACGAATCAAGAGCATATTTTGTTTGAGGTGTTCATATGTGAAGATTTGAAGAATAAACACCTTTGAAGATTTTTAGGAAGATTTGAGAATCAAAGCGAGTAATAAAAGTAACTTTTAATTACCCAAAGTGAAGAACACGACGAACTAGGAAGAACAGTTGGGAAGTTCGTAAGTTCAGATCTTCCACGCCCTAACTTGGCGGAGGAAGACAGCTACGGCGACGGCGGAGTGAGGATTTCCGCGGTCGGCGCGAGTACGGCGGCGACGAGGTCGAGGCAGTGAAGCTTTTCCTCACCGGGCGATTTATGGAGTAGCGGTGGCGCTTAGGGTTTGAGGAGCTCGAACGGGAGAGAGAGATCGGCGGGTAAAAGAAGTGAGGAAGGGAGAGGGTATTTATAGAGGCGGTGAAAACCGTTCGCTCAAGATTTAGGACTAACGTGCCTGACCATTCTCCTTCTCACGACATGTGTCACCCACGCCTTTGTGTAGTTGAGATCGTGTACGATCGTGGGTGAGTAAGATAATGCATCGTGGGATGCGGAACGGTTTGAGCGGCAAAACCGAAAATTTGGATAAGATCAGTTTTAAAGTTTTGTTCGCAATTTCTTCAGCTGACAAGGACACAGTGAAGATTTTGAACGAGTTTCAAATAGAACGCACATGAAGAATTGGTGAATAGAGTGGGTTGAGTATAGCATAGAGGGGGAAGGGTCCGATCACATTCACTTAGCAGAAAAAGCGACTTGAAGAAATAGCCATAAGTGAATGTCAGAGAGGACATAAACCCATATATATATATATATATATATATATATATATATATATATATATATATATATATATAGCCAATGAAGAAAGACGACGAAAATAGTGAAGATTTTGCAAAGTTGAAGAATTTGAAAAACTGAAAAATTTCAAAACTGAGGAAAAACTTCAATTGAAGATTTTCAACTTTGGTGGTGGCGTGACCCACCGTATAAGAATGATGATTTTAGACACCGCGTACAATTGTCGTAGGGTTCTGAGAAAATCAAATTCTTCATTAATTTCTTCACACTTAGAGTGTTATTCTTCATTGATTGAAGAAAAACGTTTCTTCATGTGTTGCACATCTAAGTCATCAATTTTGCATAAGTGTCAGGATGTGTGTCCTTTTCAAAGAACGTTCCAAGATTCTAAGATATTTAGCTCACACCGCAACTTGCTAAATCTCTTCTCATCCAAGGGCTTAGTGAAGATATCGGCTAGCTGTTCTTCAGTCTTCACGTGCTCGATAGAGATGTCGCCCTTCAACACATGATCACGAAGAAAATGATGACGAATTTGAATGTGCTTTGTCTTGAGTGTTGAACTGGGTTGTGAGCAATCTTGATGGCACTCTCATTGTCACAAAGAGAGAGGCACATTCTTCACGTTGATGTCGTAGTCCTTGAGAGTTTGCTTCATCCACAGCAATTGAGCACAACACAAGCCAACATCAATGTATTCAGCTTCCGCAGTGAAGTGATACGCAGATTCGCTTTTTCTTCGAGGACCAACAGACCAAAGATCGTCTGAGGAAATGACAAGTGCCGGATGTTGACTTGCGGTCCACACGGTCACGAGCATAGTCAGAGTCAGAATATCCAATGAGATCAAAAGTAGAGCCCTTGGGGTACCATAATCCTAGTGTTGGTGTGTGAGCTAGATATCGAAGAATATACTTCACGGCGTTATGGTGTGATTCCTTCGGTGTTGCTTGAAATCGGGCACACATGCAAACACTAAGCATTATATCTGGCCTAGATGCACATAAGTACAATAAAGAACCAATCATGGAGCGATATACCTTGTGATCAAAGTGAATACCATTTTCATCAGTGCATAGATGGCCATTTGTGGGCATAGGAATTTTGACGCCTTTGCAATCTTGCATGCCGAATTTCTTCAGGACATCTTTGAGGTATTTCTCGTGAGATATGAATATGCCATTGTGTTGTTGATTTAATTTGAAGACCTAAGAAGAATTTCAACTCTCCCATCATAGACATTTGATATTCTTCACTCATCATATAGGCAAATTCATCACTATAACGTTGGTCAAGACAGCCAAAGATAATATCATCAACATATATTTGGCACACAAACAGTTCACCATCATAAGATTTAGTAAAGAGAGTAGGGTCGAGTGAACTGGTGTGAAGCCATTCTTCACGAAGAATTCCTTCAACGTATAATACCACGCCGAGGGGCTTGCTTGAGGCCATAGAGGGCCTTATTAAGTCTGAAGACTTTGTCGATTCTTTGGATCTTCAAAACACTGGGGTTGAGCAACATATACTTCTTCCTCAAGCTTACCATTGAGGAATGCACTTTTCACATCCATTTGATATAAAGTGATATTGTGATGGTTAGCATAGGCGAGTAATATGCGAATAGACTCAAGTCTAGCAACATGTGCAAAAGTTTCATCAAAATCAATTCCTTCAACCTGTGTGTAGCCTTGAGCTACTAGTCGTGCCTTATTCCTCACCACAAGGCCATTTTCATCTTGCTTTTTGCGGTAGATCCACTTTGTGCCAATGATATTATGCTTGCGAGGATCTGGACGTTTGACCAGTTCCCAGACATTGTTGAGCTCGAACTGATGTAATTCTTCTTGCATAGCCTGAATCCACTCCGGCTCCAGAAATGCTTCATCTACCTTAGTGGGCTCTGTAATAGAGACAAAAGCATAGTGCCCACAAAAGTTAGATAGATGTGAAGCTTTTGAGCGTGTGAGAGGACCTGGCGCTTTAATGTCATCGATGATCTTCTCCACTTGCACTTCTTTTGCAACGCGAGGATGAGCTGGTTGTCGTCGAGGAATTTGATCATTTTCCTCAGCACCATTGTCTTCAGCATTATCTTCAGGTGCATCAGCTCGACGTTCTTCACAGACAGTGAATGAATTCTTCAGCAGTTTCTTGAGGGAATGACATCCTCAGTTGCCTTGAACTTGATAGAATCCTCAGGTGCTGGTTCATCTAACACAGAAGGTAGGTGCTCTCTTTGCGACCCATTAGTTTCATCGAACCGCACATCTACAGTGTCAACAATCTTGTGGAGAGTGATGTTGAAGACTCTGTAGGTGTGCGAGTCCTTTCCGTAACCAAGCATAAAACTTTCATGTGCTTTCGGTGCAAATTTAGAATTGTGATGAGGATCTCTAATCCAGCATTTAGCACCGAAGACTTTGAAATAACTTACATTGGGTTTCTTGTCAGTGAGGAGTTCATAGGCAGTCTTCTTAAGAACTTGTGAAGATATACTCTGTTGATGATTTGGCACGCAGTATCAATTGCATCAATCCAAAAACGACTAGGCGTTTTGTATTCATCAAGCATGGTGCGAGCCATCTCAACAAGAGTTCTGTTCTTGCGCTCCACGACGCCATTCTCACGAGAGGAGTATAAGGAGCAGATAACTCATGAGTAATACCAAGTTCATCAAGATAGTCATCAAGACCGAATTCTTGAACTCGGTTCCATTGTCACTCCTGATGTGTCTGATCTTCACACCAAAGTTAGTTGAAGCCCTCGAGGAAAATCGTTTGAAGACTTCTTGCACTTGATTTTTGTAAGTAACAATGTGTACCCATGTGTAACGAGAGTAATCATCAACAATAACAAAGCCATATAGAGATGCATCATTAACGATAGCTGAGTAATGATTGGGACCAAAGAGGTCCATGTGAAGCAATTCGAAGGGACGAGTAGTGGTCATGATAGTCTTCGCTGGATGCTTGGCCTTGGTCATTTTTCCAGCTTCACAGGCTCCACACAAGTGATCCTTGAGGAATTTGACATTCTCAGTGCCAATGACATGCTTCTTCTTTGCAAGCGTGTGCAAATTCCTCATGCCTGCGAGACCAAGTCGTCGATGCCATAGCCAGCCTATACGAAGCTTTTGCAAGTAGACACACGGTTGGTTGTGGTCTGTAGAGAAATCAACAATATACAAGTCTCCTCTCCTAAAGCCTTGAAGACTTTGGAATTGTCGACTTCCATAATCACAACGCAACGATACTTGCCAAAGATAACAACCATATCAAGATCACAAAGCATTGAGACTGACATGAGGTTGTATCCTAAGGACTCAACAAGCATGACTTTGTCCATGTGTTTATCCTTAGAGATCGCAACCTTACCAAGACCCAATACTGACTTTTTCCTTTGTCGGCCAAAGATGATATGCTTCAGATGTGACGGTGGTAAGGGAGCATCCATCAATAGATTCTTGTCACCAGTCATGTGATTTGTACAACCACTATCGAGAACCCACTCAGTGGCTTTGGGTTGATCATCCTGCAGATGAATTAGTACAACTTACGATCTCATATACTTCATCAGTGAAGAATATGATATCAAGTTCATCAGATGAATTTCATCACCAAGATTAACAGATAAGCAAGATGAGGACGTGTGAAATGAAAGTTCATTTCATCATGATTAGCTCAAGCGTCCTTTCGAGCATTTTCACAGTCCCCAGCAAATTCTTCAGACATTAAGGCACGTCTGGAGACCTGACCCTGCAGAAGAGATTAGTTCTTTTTCTTCACCACCCACATCTGAAGGGGTGGCAAAGAGTTCATCACTCTGCGAGCACCATACGAGAATGGTGGCATAGAAGCCAAACCATTTCTTTTCACATAAGAGGGGTTAGGGTAAGCATATGAATAAGCAGAGAAATTCTTCGAGGACTTATGAACATATTGGTTTGAAGAATAATGCACATATTCATAGCCCTTAGCTCTACCTGCGAAACAGAGTTGTTAGCATGATGATAATCATATGAGGACTTTGATCCTTTTGAGGAATTTGATCCACGTGAGGAATTTGGTCCGTATGAGGACTTGGATCCATATGAAGAATTTGGTCCATATGAAGAATTTGATCTGGGGTTCCTATTCTTCACAGGTGGTGTCATGAGGACATTCACCTGAAGACTTTCAAGGCACTTCTTGGGAACCCGAATTTTCTTCATAGGGGAACCGTTCCTGCAGTTAGTGCCAACATATCTAGCAAATACTTCACCATTTTGATTTTTGAACAGTTTATAGTTGGAGTCAAATGACTCATCAGAAGAATGAGGAGATTCGCATGTAAAGCCAGATAAGTTAGATGGATCAATCGAGGTCCCTTTGCAGCAACCCATGAGGTTTTGGGATACTGCTCAGGCTTCCAATATGTTCCATCAGCATTGAGTTTCCTCTCAAAGGCAATACCCTCTTTCCTAGGGTTCTTGTTGAGGATCTGCTTTTTAAGCACATCACAAAGAGTCTGATGCCCTTTGAGGCTTTTGTACATGCCTGTCATATACAATTCCTTCAGCCCTGCATCGTCAGTGATACTAGCAATGTCCTCAGATAAGGAATTAGTGATAGCAGAGACAGGTGAAGAATTTGTAACAGTTGAAGCATTTGAACATTCAGGTGAAGAATTAGCAGATTCACGTTCAATGCACTTTAAGCATGGAGGAACAAATTCTTCCTGAGAAGCGCTGATTTGTTGAGCAAGTAATGAATCACGCTCCTTCTAAAGATCTTCATAACTCACTCTTAGCTTCTCAAGGTCTTCCTTTCTTTGAATAAATTCATAACAAAGTTTCTCATGATCAAATAAGAGAGTGTTATGATGACCTTGAAGGCTATCAAACCTAGACTGAAGTCTCTGAAGATTTTCAGTCAGGGCTTTAGTGCGATCCATTTCTTCACCTAACATATCATCACTCTTATCTAGCATGTTTTGAACCTTTTCCAAAGCCCTTTGTTGTTTTACAGCAATTTTAGCAAGTTTTGATTAACTGGGCTTTAGATCTTCATCAGATTCATTTTCACTAGATTCAGAGGAGGTATAGTTGAGTACCTTGGCACCCTTTGCCATGAAGCAATAGGTGGGAGTGTAGTCATCACTATCTTCATCAACCTTGTTGGTGAGGTCATTTTCTTGAGAGTTGAAGATGGACTTGTCGACGAAAGCGGCGAGAGCTAGACTCGCCACACCAGACTCAGATTCTTCTGATGCCTCCTCTTCCTCATGTTCCTCAGATTCAGCTTCAGAGTCCATTTCCTTGCCAATGAATGCCTGAGCCTTTTTGGAGCTGCTCTTCTTGTGAGAATAAGGCTTTGAGGATTTTGATGATGAAGATTTCGATGATTTCTTCTTCTTCTTCAAGGCCATCGTAACTGTAATCCTTGTGTTTCTTCTTCTTTAATTCCTTTTCCCATCGAGGACAATCTTGGATGTAGTGACCAGGTTACTTGCATTTGTGACAAAGTCTTCTCTTATAGTCACTGGATGAGGAATCACTGCTTCTTGAGGATTTTCCAAAGCGACCATGTCTTGAGATGTAACACCCCGGATGTAACTTTCCATATTTGTAACTCCAACTCTTGCCATTTTCGGCATTGTGATATGATATTCCCTCCGTGGTTGGGTTTTCTTCATTTTGCATTTTGTCCATGTCATGCATTTCATATCGTGTCATCATGTGCATCGCATTTGCATACGTGTTCGTCTCATGATTCCGAGCTTTTTCCCCGTTGTCCGTTTTGCAATCCGGCACTCCTATCTCCCCTGGCGGCACCTTTTACGTTTTTCCGTGTGCGGGTACTAAACCTTCTCGGAATGGACCGAGGTTTGTCTAGTGGCCTTGGTATACCACCCGTAGACCACCGGTCAAGTTTCGGGTCATTTGGAGCTCGTTTGGTACTCCAACGGTTAACCGCACTCTCGCAAAGGCCTGTTTTGAGTTGCAGCCCAACACCCCTTCAAAACAGCCCAATAACCCATCTAAGTCACTTCCATGCTCTCCGTCGTTCGATCACGATCGTGTGGGCGAAAACTACACCTCATTTGGACTCTCCTAGCTCCCTCTATGCCTATTTAAGCAACCCCATTCCAAATCCCGGATCATCCTCCTCGAAACCCTAGACGAATCCCTCCGCCGCCGCGGACGTGTCCGAGCGGGCGGACAACGTCCGCCCGTGCGCCGCCGCCCAGCATGTCGCCAGCGCCACTCCCGCCGCCGCGCCACGGCAGCCCACCGGGCCGCAGGGCCGACCCGCGCCGGCCGGCCGCCCGACCAAGCGCCGCCTCCTCCGCCGCCGCCGCCACCGGCGCCGTCGCCGCCCGACTACTGGGCCTCCCCGCGCCGCGCCTCCACCCCGCCGCCTGGCGCGCCGCCCGCCGCCGTCGCCTCCTCCGGCCCGGCCACCTTCTCTCCTCCCGGCCGAGCTCCGGCCACCGGAGCAACCGCCGCCGCCGCTCGATCCGGATCTCGGATCCCGATCGGGACCGAGCCCGTTGACTTCTCCCCCCTCTCTTATTTCTTCTAAGTTTTTCATCTCATTGATATTTTGTGTCATTTTCTTCATGCTATATCTTTGCATCTGTAGGTCCATTTTGCGCGTATAATATATCGAAATGTTCGCCTCAGAGAGTAGATCATTTCATCTCATTGCATCATTTTCATTTGAGCTCATCGTGATGCCCGAAATGCTGTTAGAAGAGGGCTATGTGATGTTAGTTTCTGTTTCTTAACAGAACTTGCACTTTTGTTATTTTTGCCATGATTGATGTGTGCACCCTATGAATTTGAGTCCTACGTGTGTTTTGTAATATGCCATGCCATCTTTCCAGGGGTGTATGCCATGTATTTTTGTGATCTATGTGGTGACTAGCACAAGCATGCAAAGTAGGTGTCCTGATGTTGCTGATTTCAGCTCTGTTTCTTGATATTTTGATGCCATGTTAACTTGATGCTACCGAGAGATCTATGCATATTTTGAGATACTTCAGTAAGGATGTTTTGAACATATGGTTATGCTCTATCCATCCATGCCCTTGTTTGCAATTATGGGGTACCATAGCTTGAGTCAATCGAGCTCTACTTTTGCTATCAAATGTTTCCTGGCAGATTGTTTACATGTTATTCAATTTTGCCAAGGTTGTTGTGGTTGATCCATGTAAGTTATGTTCTTCTCCTTGCTTCTCTGTTTAGTCGGAGTGTCATGTTTTCATTCGAGTTCTCTCATCTTATCAAGTTTTGCCTGCTTCCTCAACCGGAGAGCTGTCTGAAATCTTTCTTACCCCTTGTGCCATTCTTTCAATAGTTCCGGAGGCAGTGTGTTGTTGATTTCATCAAGTATCATCCCATCTTTTCAAGTTCATGATTCTAATTCCTTCCATTTTCAGTCGGGGTGCTGCCAAAATTATATCATTCTTATTCATTCTTATCTCGTTTCAATCAGAGTGGTTCCAATTCCTTCTTGTCCATTGTACTCGTCATTCATAGCTTTGCAACCCCCAAGGTTCACATGGTGTTCCTTGTTTCTACTTTCTATTGGAATGCTCTCAATTTCGTTCAACTCTATTGTGTTATTCTTTCAAGTTTTCAACCTCTCGAGGTTCACTGGTTTCACTCGTTTGTCAAAGAAGCAACTTAGTTTTACCTCCTCTCTTCCTCTTACGTTTTCTCTCCGGTGCCATCCCAGATCTCGGGACGAGATCCTCTTGTAGTGGTGGAGTGTTGTAACACCCCGGATGTAACTTTCCATATTTGTAACTCCAACTCTTGCCATTTTCGGCATTGTGATATGATATTCCCTCCGTGGTTGGGTTTTTCTTCATTTTGCATTTTGTCCATGTCATGCATTTCATATCGTGTCATCATGTGCATCGCATTTGCATACGTGTTCGTCTCATGATTCCGAGCTTTTTCCCCGTTGTCCGTTTTGCAATCCGGCACTCCTATCTCCCCTGGCGGCCCCTTTTACGTTTTTCCGCAAAGGGTACTAAACCTTCTCAGAATGGACCGAGGTTTGTCTAGTGGCCTTGGTATACCACCCGTAGACCACTGGTCAAGTTTCAGGTCATTTGGAGCTCGTTTGGAACTCCAACGGTTAACCGCACTCTCGCAAAGGCCTCTTTTGAGTTGCAGCCCAACACCCCTTCAAAACAGCCCAATAACCCATCTAAGTCACTTCCATGCTCTCCGTCGTTCGATCACGATTGTGTGGGCGAAAACTACACCTCATTTGGACTCTCCTAGCTCCCTCTATGCCTATTTAAGCAACCCCCACTCCAAATCCCGGATCATCCTCCCCGAAACCCTAGACGAATCCCCTCCGCCGCCGCCGGACGTGTCCGGAGCGGGCCGGACAACGTCCGCCCGTCAGCGCCGCCGCCCCCGCGCCTAATCGCCAGGTGCCACCTGTCCCGCCGCCGCCTTCCACGAACCCATGAGGCCCACGGCAACCCGCCCGGGCCGCGGGGCGACCCAGCGCCCGGCCGGCCGCCGACCCGGCGCGACCGCCTCCTCCGCCACCGGCCGGCGCCGTCGCCGCCCGGCCTGGGCCTCCCGCCGCCCGCGCCTCCACCCAGCAGCCCGCCGCGCGCCGGCGACCCGCCGCCGCCGTCGCCTCCTCGGGCCGGCCCCGGCCACCTTCTCTCCTCCCTGGCCGAGCTCCGGCCACCGGAGCAACCGCCGCCGCCGCCGCCGCCGCTCGATCCGGATCTCGGATCCCGATCGGGACCGAGCCCGTTGACTTCTCCCCCCACTCTTATTTCTTCTAAGTTTTTCATCTCATTGATATTTTGTGTCATTTTCTTCATGCTATATCTTTGCATATGTAGGTCCATTTTGCGCGTATAATATATCGAAATGTTCACTCACAAACGCATTAGTTCCTTAACCTATAAGTCTCTGTAAATATCAAACTCCTCATAGACTTATAGACCTGTGTACACTCACAAACGCATTAGTTCCTTAACCTATAAGTCTTCAATCCACCAAAATTACTAAGGGGCACTAGATGCACTTACAGAAACCACCTCGCTAAACGCGCTGAGGTGGAACAGTAAAACGATTCGTATAAAGGCCTGGCCGTGGTGTGATGTCACGCCGCGGAATACGTCAGCAGATCTGTGCAAAGGTTATTCTCTCTACGGTGGTATGTGGGACTTGTTTTGCAGAGCCGGACACTATCCTTGTGTTCAAAATCTTCTATGAAGTATTCGGAGGAGGAACCCGCCTTGCAATGCCGAAGACAATATGCGTGTCGGATTCATCGTCATTGAAGCCTGGTTCAGGGGCTACTGAGGGAGTCCTGGATTAGGGGGTGTCCGGATAGCCGAACTATCACCGTTGGCCGGACTCCTGGACTATGAAGATACAAGATTGAAGACTTCGTCCGTGTCCGGATGGGACTTTCCTTGGCGTGGAAGGCAAGCTTGGCGATACGGATATGTAGATCTCCTACCATTGTAACCGACTCTGTGTAACCCTAACCCTATCTGGTGTCTATATAAACCGTAGGGTTTTAGTCCGTAGGACGAACAACAATCATACCATAGGCTAGCTTCTAGGGTTTAGCCTCTCTGATATCGTGGTAGATCCACTCTTGTACTACCCATATCATCAATATTAATCAAGCATGAGTAGGGTTTTACCTCCATCGAGAGGGCCCGAACCTGGGTAAAAACATCGTGTCCCTTGTCTCCTGTTACCATCCGCCTAGACGCACAGTTCGGGACCCCCTACCCGAGATCCGCCAGTTTTGACAACGACACACCCCATTTGACTAAGGTGAATAGGGAGGCATCCTCTCATGGATTGTACCAAGTTCCGCACAAAAGGAATCAAATTCATTTGAGAAATACTCTCCACCACAATCGGACCTAATCCTCTTAGTCTTTCGATCAAGTTGGTTTTCTGCTTCAGCTTTATAGATCTTGTAATAGTTCAACGCCTCATCCTTTGATTGCAGAAGATACACATGGCAGTATCTAGTGGAGTCATCAATTAACGTTATAAAATACTTCTTTCCACCTTTTATAAAAACACCATTCATTTCACATAAATTTGAATGTATGAGCTCTAGTGGTGCAAGATTTCTCGTTTTCGCAGTCACATGAGACATACGAGGTTGCTTAGCTTGCACACACACTTGACACTTAGATCCCTTGACAGTGGTGAAACTAGGGATTAAGTTCAACTTAGCTAATTGCGACATGCAACCAAAGTTAACATGACAAAGATGTGAATGCCAGAAATTTGATTCACTATTGTTGCAAACATGATTAACAACTTTATTGCAAACATCTGGTAAGGATAAACAAAAAAACGGCCTCCTGACTCTAGCCTTTACCAACAAAGGTTCCATACTTGAATATTACTAATTTATTCGACTCAAGGACAAGATTGTAGCCATCTCTACACAGAAGAGATCCGTTAACAAGATTTTTATTGACGGAGGGGACATAATGCACGTTCTTCAGCCGCCACGAAGAGAAGCACTTGAATCGTTACCCATCAGCACGGTGGAAGTCCATGCGGTCTGATAAGACAAAAACATGGAAATATCACCGCATATATGCGCATTAGCACCCGTCTCAATCAACCAATCAGGAGAATGACATACTGAAAGAATAGTGGGAAATATACCATACCCAACATCCTTCATGTCAGTGTTTCCAATGACATCATTAGCGGTCTTGCCACCTTTCCCAAGATGACGCTTGTCATTGCGATTAGGGCAACTAGGAGCCCAATGATCAGGATCTCCACACACATGACAAACACCTTTCTTCTTCTTCTCATTATTCTTCTTGAAGTTCGTGTGTTCTACAGCCTTTCTCTTCCTATCAAACTTTGCTTTACCATCAAACTTGCCCTTGTTCTTGAACTTGTGGCGCTGGAAGTTTTTCTTCTGTACCAGATTGGCACTAGAACCTCCCTCAATACCTCGAGCACGGTTGTCCTTTGCTCTCGCCTTTTCTTCCACATCAAGAGTACCAATGAGATCGAGAACGGAAAACTCATGCCTCTTATGCTTCAGTAAGGAAGCTTAGTGATAATGCCTCCAGCAACGAACTTGTCCAGTAGTATACAATTGAAGTGCTCAAGTTCTCTAGCAAATGACTGTATCTCATGAGCTTGCTCAACCACAGAGCGCTCTTCAGTCATCCTGTAGTCATAGAATTGCTCCATGATGTACAGCTTAGTGCCAGCATCCGAGACCCCAAACTTGGCCTCGAGTGCGTCCCACATATCTTTCCCATTATCAATTGACGTATAAGCATCAACTATGTTCTCGCCAAGAACACTCAAGAGATCAGCCTTAAACAGGGTATCCATTTTCTGAAAAGCTTGTTCCTGTTGAGCATCATATTCTCCTCCAGGTTTGCCAAGAGTGGCGTCATAGTAGCTCATGGTTTGAAACCATAGAACGGCTCTCACGTGCCACCTCTTATAGTGGATACCCTCAAACATAGGATGTCTCATGGAAGCAGCAAAACTACTCGGGGTCAATTTCCTATAATAAGGTTTTGGATTGTTGGAAATATGAGCAATTTACCGAATGATTTTATTAACAGAAATAATAGATAAAGCATGACTAATATAGCAGAGACAAAACAAGTCACGCGGTCTGACAGAGAGAAGGTAAATAACATCTACATATATGAATTGTAACCAAACATATCTAAAGCAGACAGTACAGGTTGCATATATGAAGTAGAACCTAACATATGTAGGACACACACTAGAATAAAGAACTACCACAGGACCTCTAACAGAAAGAGCAAGAACACATACGGGACAACGACAGCAATAGAAGCACTGGACTTGGGGTCGACATCCTCGCCAGCCATGTCGTCGAAGATGTTGTCGACGTCGGGGAAGAAGTCGTCGTCGGGGAAGTAGTCGTCGGAGTCTGGGGCATCTGTGACGAAGAAGTCAGTAGTCGTGCAGAGCGCTCCCCAAAAAACTTATCACCCTTCTCATGTACAGGACTCAAAGTGGTGAGGCTTTGGAGGCCTACTGTCCTGACCTGCGGTGCATGCCGCAAGCCGGGATGGGGAAGATCGTGGCAGTAGCGCAGTGCTCAGGAACTCGGTGGCAAGAGGAAGAGAGTCTTCTGGTGTGTCTCTCTGGAGAGGAGCGACCTCCCTTTTATAGGCACAAGAGAAGAAGGTGAGAGGACGTGCCGGGTGCTGAAGGTAACAAGGGAGACGAAACGAATAGGCAGCAGCCAAAGGGTCCAGCGTTCGTATTCAGTATCCACTACAACAAAAAATTTCCAGCTCCCGAGTGACCTTTCATATACCCGTAGTGCGTTGCAAAAATTTAGACATCGGCTCGGCTCATTCCCTCAACCCGCGGTGCATCGTGACGAGGCGTGGCATGGCGAGGCGGGCGGCGGAGGAGGAGCGCGCGTGAATGTCCCTCTTGTTCTCATGCTCATACATGTGGGAAAACATCCTCCCTTATAAGGAGGTCCAACTCCCACTAAACTAGCAATGTGGGACTAAACTTTAGTTCCACCTCTTGCCTTGCACGAATGGGCAGAGTGGGCCTCTAGGATTTATTAGGAATTTCTGAAACTGCTATTGGTTCCAGCAATCCCCCACCAGATCCCAGAGGCACAAAAAATTTGCCTTTGGTTCCAAAACACTGTTTTATATACCAGTACTGTAGTGGAGACTGTTAAGTTGAACTTCCACCTAGAACTCTATGCTACACTAGTAAGCAACTTAAACAGTGGACTGGGCCTTGAACTGCAAGTTTTCTGTGAATCTAGCTTCACACAAAGCCTTGACCGATACTTGGCTACCGTGAGTCTTCCCCGCGGGTGGAGCTTATGCGTCATACTCTGAGACCTTTCATGAGTTTACCAGAGAGCACCCTACTCTCATAGATTGCGATGTTTAACAATCAGACTCATATAGGTGTGCTCTTCAAAAGATGTTCTGCAGGACAACATCTCTGCTTCAATGAGCCAATTAGAACACATTAAGATATACATCAACCTACCATGCAGATTAGGAGAGTATTGCATCTTTATGGAGTGTTATTGTTAATAGTAAAGATACTCTCCACTCAGTTGACCAACAGCTTGTCTTCCACATCTAATTCACGGGATCTCCGATCATATAGACTAGGTTACCACTGTGAACAACTCATGTTGTGGGTCTCATACCCATCTCCTTCGATGCATTATCTATCACATTACGTGATAGACCCTTAGTAAAAGGATTTGCCAGATATTTAGATGTTTGGATATAATCCAATGAAATAACTCCAGAGTTTTTCATTTTTCTGACAGACTTTAACCTTCTCTGAACGTGTCTTGACGACTTCATGTTATCCTTTGAGCTACTCACTTTCGTGATCACAGTTTGATTGTCGCAGTTCATAAGGATACCCGGTACAGGTTTCTCAACTACCGGCAAGTCATTCAAGAGCCGACGAAGCCAATCCGCTTCGAGCGTAGCTATATCTAGTGTTGTGAGTTCTGCTTCCATTGTTGACCTTTTTAAGATGGTCTGCTTACAAGACTTCCAAGAAACAGCGCCACCTCCATGAGTGAATATACATCCGCTCGTGGCCTTTATCTCATCAGCATCTGAGATCCAGTTTGAGTCACTATACCATTCAAGCACCTTTGGGTGCCCAGTGTAGTGAATTCCATAATTCGCAGTGCCTTTCAAATAACGGAAAACTCTCTCTCGAACTTTCCAATGCACATCTCCTGATTTTGAGACAAATCGACTCAGTTTGTATGGCACCCCGGCTCAGAGCAACCGGTTTACCTTGCATTGCCAGCCCAGAGATCGAGTCTTCTGGCAACGCACAACAACATGGTACATAAACAACCGCTTTATTGATGCTAGCGGATTACATAGGTCTGATATTACATCGAGATACGAGGCCAAGAGGCACACCCGGTGCTGCTGGACAATATGTACATTATTTAATGAACACGATGGAGCCTCGATCACACGAACTACGCAGCAGCGGAAGAACGACGAAGTGGAACTCTATAGCACAGGGACACCGACGTGGACACATCCTACACATGAGATGTGCTCCGATGTGAACCGACTTTCCTGAAAGCTGGCATAACACGCCAGGTCAGTACATTGAATGTACTTGCAAGCTCACAACAACATAAGCATGATGACAGACAATATCATGATAATTTATCAGATTAATTCAATGTAAGAAATATACACATATGCAATGCAAACAATACGTGCTCTGAGTCTCATGGACTCGCTTACCACAGGGTTACCCCGTAACGAAACGGTGACCGTACAGGGGTCACCCCTGAAACCAATCACTCATGAACACCTCAAGAGTCCATGATTCATCACGAACCAATGCATCACAACAATCACTTAGTTTGCAAGATTTATTATAAAATTTGATCCATGGTGTGACTTACTCATGAGTTAGGCCCATAACCGAGGACGCGACTATCGATAGATTAAATACACTCTGCAGAGGTAGCGCACTTTACCCACACTACGAAACACCTGGCCTTGCATTCCCATTCGGGTAGACCAAAGCATTCCGACGAAACCCTCCCTTTGTCATGCACTCTCCCCAGCCACTCCGACCAACTCCCTCTCAGGGCCAGGTCCCGGGTGGCCCCGTGTCTACCAAAGACACCAACGGCCATCGTCGTGGCAAAACGGTCCCAAACAGGGACAAGGTAGAATAAAAACAAAAACGAGCACACAAGGTTATGTCTGCCTACCGGGCCAGGGTATGCATGCCCATAACCTCTCGCAGGAGGCACCAGTGAGAGCCACAACAAAGGACCGAATCAAGACCTTCCCACAAGGTAAATGTGGTCGCACTGAATTAAAAACCCGATTCAGTGGCACCATGATGTGATCAACATCATATTCAAGTTGAACTTAATCAAGCTTAGCTTTGATAAAAAAATTATCACAAACATGATATAATGCAATAATCATGCAACTACTCGACATGCAAAGCAAACAACTCATAGTCATGGATCAAACTTAACAACATAAATATCTTGCAATACTCAGAATCAAAACTTCTCTGGTTCTAACTCATTTTTATTATCCAGCAATATTTTTATTAGTTCAACATTTAATTGAAAATGTCACTAATAAACTAACTATCATTAATTTCCATAGCAATATGTCTAGTGCAAAATCCTACTGTACTTACCCAAACAAGTTCATGCATTCAACCATTAACTAAAACAAGCATATCAAGCATGACAAACTAACTAGCAATTAACCAAATTTGTTTATCAAATTTTAAATGCAAATAAGAACTCATATTCAGGTAGAAAATCACAGATATTGAAATAACACCATCCGAATGCTGATGTGTCTTGCCTTTTTGTAGAGGAGGATCACACCCCTCTTGGTTTGCTTCAAGACAAGCTTCTCCTTCTGAAAAGAATTTAAAACCACAAAAACAATTATCAAAAAAAACATTCTGAAAATTACCAGAAATTCTAGGAAGCAAGGAAAAATCCACCTTTTGGTGTGCTGCTAGAGCTTTCTGAAACAAAGACAATGCAAAAAGAATCAAATCATGTGGACTTATGGTTTAGAAATGGTGGCTGATCAAAGTTTGGTCAAATTTCTGAATAATATTTGAATTAAACAGAAATCCTGGAGGGGGGAGGGGTGACATCGAAGCCCTAAAGCAGGAGTGCGCCTCCACTCATACCGCTTCGGCCGCGAGTGGCGACGCTGACACTGGGCCCCGCCCGTCAGGAGAGAGAGAGGGGGGGATTGAGATCAGGGAGGGGCGGCGCTTCGCTGGAGCTCACACAGGCGACGAGAGGGTTTGGGGCTAGGCTAGAGGGATAGGATTGAAGTGGGGCTCGCGGCGCACCCGCCTGTACCCGTGGCTTTGCCATCTGTCAGTTCTTTGCCGTCAGCTGGCTGAAGGCAAAGAGAGAGGTGGCCCCCACTAACGAGCCGATTAGAAAAATTTAACACCCCCCTCTTTGCCGTCTGGTAGCAGACGGCAAAGATAAAAGAAAAGCGGACGGCACAGGCTTGGCTGACGGCAAAGGCTAACTAACCTAACCTAACTAACGGCCGATCGACCCCCCCCCCCCCGCCCTTTACTCTCTCTGTTTCTCTCCCTCTCTCCTCCCCGACGACCCGCCACTAGATCCACCCGCTGCCGCCCCCGCCGCCCGGCGCCGCCTCGCCACCGCCCCGCTTGCCCGTCGCCCACCACCCCGCCCCACCCTACCCGCCGACGCCTGTCGCCCCACCATCCGCCGCCCGGCGCCGCCTCGCCACCGCCTCGCTTGCCCGTCGCCCCACCACCCCGCCGCCCCACCCCACCCGCCGACGCCCCGTCGCTCCACCATCCCGCCGCCCAGGCGCGCCACCACGTTGCCGGCCCACTGCCCCGACCGTCCCAAGGCCCCGACACGCCACCACGTCGCAGGCCCACCCGCCCGACTGCCTCGACCGTCCCATTGCTCCGGTTAGTTTTTTTTTCTTTTTTTCTCTTCTGTTTTTTCTTTTTTTTTTTTTGCTTTTTAATTGTTAGTGTTAGATTTAGTGCTAGATATGTGTTAGTGTTAGTGTTAGATTTAGTGCTACGTATGTGTTAGTGTTAGATTTAGTGCATGGGTTTTAGATGAAAAAAGAAGAAAAAAGAAGAAGAAGAAAAGAAGTCGAGAAAAAAAGAATATGTAGAAGAAAAGAAGAAGAAGAAGAAAAGAAGTCGAAGAAGTAGAAGAAGAAGAAGAAAAGAAGTCGAAGAAGTAGAAGAAGAAGAAGAAAAGAAGAAAAGAAAAGAAGTAGAAAAAAGATGAAAAAAGAAGAAGAAGAAAAGAAGTAGAAGAAGAAGAAAGGAAGAAAAGAAAAGAAGTAGAAAAAAGGTGAAAAAAGAAGAAGAAGAAGAAGAAGAAGAAGAAGAAGAAGAAGAAGAAGAAGAAAAGAAGTAGTAGAAGAAGAAAACAAGAAACGAAAAGAAGTAAACAAAGTAGAAAAAAGATGAAAGAAGAAGAAGAAGAAGAAAGGAAAGAAGAAGAAGAGAAAGAAAGAAGAAGAGGGAAAGAAGGAAACACCCCGACCCCCTGACCCCAACACCACACCCCGACAGCCTGACCCCCCTAACCCCGACACCACACCCCGACACCCCGACCCCGACACCACACCCTGACACCCCGACCCCCTGACCCCCTGACCCCGACACCCCGACCCCAGCACCACACCCCGACACCCCGACACGACACCCCGACCCCCTGACCCCTGACCCCGACACCCGACTCCAACACCACACCCCGACATCCCGACCCCGACACGACACCCCGACACCGCGACCCCCTGACCCCCTGACCCAGACACCCCGACCCCGATACGGCACCCCGACAACAACACGACACCCCGACCCCCGACACCTCCCGAAAAGGTGCTCTTTGGCCTTCCTGAGACCGACAGGGTCATATATCTATGAATTATGAGTTAGGTCATATATTTTTTGATTTTTTTATGAAAAACATCATATATAATTGTGTTGATCGGGTAGATTTAAATGTGCATTTGTTTCATCGCTGCGAGGTTTGGTGTTCGACGACCTCGCCGTGCGTTTGACGAGCTCTGCCCCTTCGTTCATGGGTGAGCACAAATGACATGTCCTCCTCCCCCATTAATTATTTTCTCTGTTCCGGGTTTCGTGCCGATGAAACTTGATAGCTAGCTATATATGTGTCTTGAATCATCAGTATGCGTAAACAATATGTGTCTCCCGTTCGAAAGCGTTATAGTTATAAATATGCATGCATTTGCATATTTATAACCTTGATTCTTTTGAATTGTCCAACGCTATCCAGGGACAACCCGAGTATGTGTAGATTGGGTTCGTTTTCCCATATGCTTTTCTTCGGATCCGACACATAAATTTCGTCAGTGCCTCCCCTGTTGTACTCCGGGTACACATCCTCTTTGTTTATTGCAGAGACGTGTATCAGGAGAAGAGCGGGGAGGTGCTGCCAAAATTTTGCGTCGGATCCGGAGCATAGCATGGGAAAATGTATCCAATCTACACATACTCGGGTGGGATTAGGAACTATCATTACCTATTAGAGTGTAGGTTGCATGGACGTAATAAAATTGACAAAGTAGATCAACTGATGAATATATACATGGTGAATTATATATATATATATATATATATATATATATATATATATATATATATATATAGGGTGGGTCTATTATGATAACACCCTTAAGACTCTTATTACGCACACCAAACCCTTATTGCTAACACCCCACACCGACCCGCATCCTTCGCCCGCAACAAAGAACCCACCCCACCCCACCTCCTTACGCCTGCAAAAGCACCCCACCTCACGTCCCCACCCCGCACCCACCACCTTCTCCTTCAAGGCTGCCCACCCCAAACCACCATCCACCGCGGTTCCCCTTCCTCCGTGCACCACCCTTACGCACCTTCCCGCCGACGCCAACTCCTCCCACCTCCCTCTGCTGCTCGGATCCAACCTACCCGCCTTGCACTTCGGCGGCTAGGGACGGATCTGGCATACCCGCCGCCCACTACCCCGCGCCAACGCACCACCCTTGTGCGGTGCCGCCCCACATCCGTGCCCCGCGCCGGTGCACCACCCCCTCCCTCGCGCCGCCGAACCACCCTCTTCCCGGCGCCGCCCCACGCCCCCTCTCCCACGCCACCGCACCACCACCTTCCCCGCGCCTCCTTCCTGTAGATCCAACCCCTGCTTCCTGTCAGGGCTGCACGCACGTTCCGGCGAGATCCGCAAGTTAGCGCGCCACTTCGTCGGTGAGGGCCGCCGCGCCGGCTGCAGCACACCCCTCGGCGCTGTGCGATCCGGTCTTGTGATCTTGGCAAGACGCCCCAGCGCCGGCGACCCGCCACCTCCCAAGCTCCGTGTCCCTGGCCGCTTCCTGTGGCACATCCTCCACCTCGGCACCTCGCCTCCCACCCCGTCGGCAGCCGCATCCCCCTTATCGCGGCCAGATCTGCGTCCCCACGGGTCGATCCACCACCATCCCGAGCCACGACCCGCCCAGCAAGCAGTTTGGCACTGCCCCGGCCTCCCGCCCGCCGTGCCCCTGCTCCTCACTGCGCCAGCAAGGATCCGCCAGGCCACCACCTCCCACAACGCGCAACTACCTCTCCAGGCTCGCTAGTGCTCCATCCATTCCAGATCCGTCGGGTGTGCACGGGATCAGCCGAGCTATGTTGCCCGTCCGCTGCCTCCTTCTCCCCGGGCGCCGCGCGCGTGATGGAGTACACTCTTGCTGTAAAAAATCCCGGCCGTCTCCAACGACAGCGGAGTCAACACCTTGGTGCCCGTGTCTAGTTCTGATAAGCTCTTTTTGCTCTCCTTTTTTGTAGATTTTGGATTGTGCACTTCGCATCATGCGGATACAGTGTTACAGTTTGGTGGTGCACGACTTGCGGCTCCTCTTTTTTCAGCACCTAGAGCTCGCATTTTGGGTGAAAAACTTGATGAAAAAGAGGTTCATTTCATTTGTGTACATTGCAAAAAATAGTTGTAGTGCACTGTTTTGCTCATGTGGCTCACTGTTTTGTGTTTTTGCAGCTCACTGTTTCATTCTTGAGCGATTTGCATTCCTTTAGGGTTCCGAGAATTTGAGAGAAGTGTAATTGCAGTCCGGCGGGCTGTGACATGCAGTCCTTCACGCATGTCCGTGCGGTTTATTTTTTGTACAAGTATTTGTGATGTGATCTAGTGCAGCTCGGTTGTCCTCAAATGCAGTTTGGCTGGCCATGAGTGTTTTTTATCTGGCTAGTGCTGATTTTTTTGGTGGTCATCGACTCAAGACAACGCGTGCAGTTCGGCTGGCGCAGCCATGAGGTTCAGCCACCTCCAAAAGGGTTGGGTGTGTTTTTGGTGCAATACGGTGCATGGGAGTAAAAACTCGGGTGTCTCCTATCTGCAGTGCTGATATCTTGAATAAAATTGTTTGAAGAAGACAAAAAAAGTAATCCGCTCCAATTTGTGTAGCAGCTCATTACCCCTCTGTATGAAGTGCAATTTGTTTCACGCGTTTCAAAATTTAGTCAACTACATCAACATCTGCAGTGCGTTTGGTCCTCGTATGTGGTTCACTTTTAAGAGCGATGGTGTTCACTTGCCCCCGACATGAAAGATCAAATTTTTTAGCAGAAACAAAAAACAGTATTGCAGTTCGCTTCGATATATACTGCTGTTCACTTGCCCTCGTCTCTGCGGTGCACTCTCGTTCATAAAAAAAGTTCAAAAAAAGACAACAGTAACTCGCCTGAGAAAATTTACGTCCGATAAAAAGAATTTATGAAGTTCACTTGACTGTTTGATGCAGTGCGGTTTTCAGTCTAAATCAGTGCGTTCATGTGTCTGATGCAGTAAACACGGTGATTTTGGTGTCGCAAAAAACAGAGTATCCGCATTTTTGTAAAATAAAAAATGCTCTTAAACCGTAAGGAATTAGAGATGGTGTTCCACATGAAATAGTTGCGTCTCGTCGATATCTATCCAACAGCGTATACTTTGAATCATTTCAACCAGCGGTTTACAAAAATTTCGTGAAAAACGGCCGCTGCCACTCGTCGTCCGCCGCACGATTATCAAAATTAACTTAAAACCGCAAGGAATCTGAAAACAAGTTCTACATACTAAAGTTGCACCTTGGCCATAGCTTTCCAACGGCGTACCATACGTCTCGTTTCGACAAACGATTAGAAAACTGGAGCGAAAACAGTATCGAAAATTTCAAAAAAATTGAAAAACAGAGTTCCGCGATTTAGTAAATTTGAAACTGCTCTTCAACCGTTACGAATTAGAGAAAGATTTATATATGAAAAAGATGCGCCTCAACGATATCTATCCAACGGCGTATCATTTGCTTCATTCTGAGAAGCGGTTTAGAAAAAAACGCGAAAAAACGCTCGCTGCCACTCGTCATCCACCGCACCATTTTCAAAACTGCTCTTAAACCGTGTGGAATCTCGAAAAGTGTTCAACATGTCGAAGTTGCGCCTAATCCATAGCTTTTCAACGGTATATTACACGCCTCATTCCGATAAACGGCTAAAAAATTAGAGCGAAAACAATACCGAAAAAATAATGCGTACAGTTTTTTCCGACGAGAAGTTCACTAGTCTCTATTGCAGTGCTCGTCGTCAAAATGATGCAGTGCGCTTCTGTTGAGCGTGCAGTGCCGAAGTGGTGTGAAGAATAGTTATTCTGCTAATATTAGCAGAATAGACCGTCTATTATGATAACACCCTTAAGAGTCTTATTCTGCACCTCACTTTCTTATTCTGCTAACACCTTCGACCCCGCCCTCCCTCTCAGGCTCTCACCTTCCTCCTCTCTCCTCCCCAATTCCCCTCCCAACATGCCCGACGCCTCTCCCAGACACCACCAACTGCGCCCTCGCTGCCCCACCTAGCCCACAACCTTCCGCGATTGGTGCGCCCCAACCCCCTCCAACCGCCGGCGCGCCCCCAATCCCCTCTCACGCCGGCACGCCCCACCTACCTCCCATGGCCGGCGCGCCCCCAACACCCTCCACGTAGGCCCATCCCGCGGCCATAGCGGGATCCGGCCGCCACTAGCGCCATCATTCCGCCCCACCCCCATCCCCCCAACGCACGAACCCCACCTCCTCCTACCTTCCTCCCCCAACCGTTGCCGGCGTGCCCCTTCCCACCGCCTTTCCTGCGCCGCTGGCCCCATCGTGTGCCCCCCGCCTCCAACCCGTGCTCACCCTCCTGCCTTCTCTAGCGACGCCGGCCATGGCGCCCTCCCATATCGATCTGACACCCACGGCGCCCCCCTTTTCTTGCGCCAACCCGACACCACCACCGCCCCCATCATCCACCTCCACCTTCGTCCTCCCGTGCCTGCCAGGCGATGGATCCGGTAGGACCCTCCTCCACTACCTCCTACTGTGCCTGCCCGGCGACGAATCCGGCCAGATCCTCCTCCACCTCCGTCCTCCCGTGCCTGCCCGCCGGCTGGATCCTCCTACACCTCCCTTTTCCCGTGCTAGCCGGTCACGGATCCAGCAAGATCCGCCATCTCTCCTCCCACGCCTTCCTGGAGACGGATACGGCGGGATCCTCCTGCAGCTCCTTCCTCTACGGCGGTGTCGAGCTCTCTGCCATCCACTCTATGGCCGGGCTCCCGCACCCCACGCACCGTCCACCGAGGATTTCCCTGACGACGACGCCCGACGAGCAGAGGCGCAGTCCGGCTCCGCGAGGCATGCAGTGCAGCCTCCACCCCCCACACCCACCTCCCCGGCGACCGCTTCCCCGCGGTTGATTCCTCTCCGCCTGGTCCTTTCCGTGATGGGATCTGCAGTTCTCTTCTACCACTTCGCGGCTCACTTGTTGGCAGAGAGAAGGACGGTGGCGGCTTCCACTTCGATGGGAGCAGCAGGAGAGTTTGCGGTGGCGCTTCTTCCTCTGGATATCACGGTCCTGTAGTTTCAGATTGTGCCCCGTTGTAGTCTCTCTTTTCTTTTTCTGAACTAGCATTGCGGTTCTTTTATCTTTGTTGATCGGTGATTCAATGCAGTTCGGCTCGATCGGCCGTGCGGTTCATTTGTCGATGCCCTTGATGTTTGGTTTTTTCTGAGATATTCATATTTTTTAGGTGAAAAATGTTATTCA
Organism: Aegilops bicornis; assembly: GCA_021605145.1. Taxonomy (NCBI): domain Eukaryota; kingdom Viridiplantae; phylum Streptophyta; class Magnoliopsida; order Poales; family Poaceae; genus Aegilops; species Aegilops bicornis. Next base: position 125,854,196 of record CM038674.1, on the reverse strand, counting down.
TATTTTTGCTTGCTTGTGCAGGGCGGTTCGCTTGGGTCATCGGTGAAGTACAGCTGGTTGTGCAAGATGTTACAGTGCGGGTGCGGATCCACTAGCCAGCGACATAAAGCCCACAAGATGAAAATACCGTTTGCCGTAGCGCGGTCCTGTGGTTGTGCTGCAGTGTGCTCCCAAGCGAGTAAGTCGCTCGCACCGAACGGTGTTTGCAGCTCACAGGGGCTCGCAGCTCACAAAAATATATTTTTGTGTATTTTTCAGATTTTTGCTGTTGATTTGGGTGAATTCAGTTTCTAATGCAGTTTGTTAATTCTCTCTGTGTAGTTCGGCTGGCACGGCCATGAGGTTCATCCAGCTCATGCTTGTAGTCGCCATGGTAGCCTGGACACTCCGGCTTGTTGCATGTTGCACCTTGTCGTCGGTGGTGCAGTCTGCACGCGTGCAATACCGTGATGCAGTGCGGTGTGTGTGGCTTGCAGCTCGGTGCAAGCGGACATGCAGTTTAGTTCGCTGTCTATGGATTTTTATGTGTATCGAATGTATCTGGTTGGTATATCATGTATTGTGTGTAAAAAGTTATTTTTTGGGAAGTTCTTTTCAGCAATAATTAGTGGTTCATTTTCAAGAGAAAAATGGATTGATGCAGCCCACTTCGAGGAGTCTTGTGGTTCACCGCATTCAATAAGGAAGAATTTCTCAGATAGTTGTGGCTTTGAAGCTCACTTTGTTGTCTCATGCAGTTTGTTATAATACTCCTCCGTGGTTTGCTTGGTAAATAGGAAAAATATATATGTCAAAGAAGCTCGCTTTTCAGTATATGTATGTTCACTCGTTCAGTCCTTGCGGTTCACTCGCTCGGTCTACGCACGTGAAAAAATTGAGTTCGGAAAAAACTCAAGCGGTTCACTTTTGGTAGCATCGCGGCCCGTTTACGGTAATCTTGAGGTTCACTTTTTATAGTATTGCGGTTTACCAACGCTTGACATGAAGTGCACTCCACCTCGTTTTAGAAAAAATTACGTCCCACAAAAAAGAAATCATGCAGTGCATTTGTCCGTCCGATGCAGTGCGGTTTTCAATCCAGAGCAGTGCATTTTTCTGTCCAATGCAGTTCCTTCGTCGATTTTGGGTCCGCGAAAAACAGTGTCCGCATTTCAGTAAAATCAAAACAACTCTTAAACTGTAAGGAACTAGCGGAAGTGTTCTACATGAAAGAGTTGCGTCTCGTCGATATCTTTCCAACGACATATCGTTTGAATCATTCCGACCGGTGGTTTGCAAAATTTTTGCCAAAAACAGCCGCTGCCACTTGTCGTCCGACGCACGATTTTAAAAATTAACTTAAAACCGTAAAAAATTTCAAAAATATTTCAAGATATGAAAGTTGCGCCTCATTCGTAGCTTTCCAACGGCGTATCACACGCCTCGTTTCGACAAACGGTTCAAAAACTGGAGCGAAAACAGTACCGAAATTTTTTAAAAACTTGAAAAACAGAATTCCGTGATTTAGTAAATTTGAAACTGCTCTTAAACCGTAATTAATTAGAGAAACATTTATATATGAAAAAGATGCGCCTCGACGATATCTATCCAACGGCGTATCATTTGCTTCATTCCGACAAATGGTTTAGAAAAAAAAGCGAAAAAACGCTCGCTGCCACTCGTTATCCGCCGCACCATTTTCAAAACTGCTCTTAAACCGTGTGGAATCTCGAAAAGTGTTCAACATGTCGAAGTTGCGCCTAATCCATAGCTTTTCAACCGTATATTACACGCCTTATTCTGATAAAAGGTTAAAAAATTAGAGCGAAAACAGTACTGAAAAAATAACGCGTGCAGTTTTTCCGACGAGAAGTTCACTTTCGTGTGAGTACTGCAAAGACGCTTGGTTCAAAGAATGGCGTGCACTTGCGTTCAACTTGCGGTGCGGAAGTGGTGTGCAGAATAGTTATTCTGCTAATATTAGCAGAATAGACCGTCAGTATATATATATATATATATATATATATATATATATATATATATATATATATATATATATATATATATATTTTTTGTGTGTCCAGTAGCTCTGAAAGTCAAGATGAGTGATCGTGCGTGGATGTATACCGGTCACACTGGTCAGAACAAATGGAGCACTGAATGGTTCACAAAAACCAAGGGGTTTGTGCAAGCCGCATTTGCAAATGGCCAGAGGAAAACCTGGTGCCCTTGTTTCCGGTGCGGCAACTGGGAAAAGTGGACAGAGGCTGAAATGGGCAAACACCTGCAGAAGAGTGGTTTTACGCCCGATTATACGGTGTGGACATATCATGGTGAGTCTGCCCAACGTGACCGAGATGAGGTGGATCGTCGTCGCACCGACGAGCATGGTATCAGGATGGAAAATATGGTGCAAGACTATGATGATGCTCGGGATTCGGACGAGGAGATGGAGGAATCTGCAAAGGCCTTCAATGAAATGTTGGAGTCTTCAAAACGTCCGCTCCACGAGCACACTGAGCTTTTTCAGTTGGATGCCATCTCACAAGTAATGGCTCAAGGCTCGATTCAACTTGGGCGTAGACTTTCTGACGCAATGATGACAGATGTTGGACACTTTCTACCCAAAGGCCATGTAATGCACGCAAACCTGTACCAGTCGGACAAAATCCTCCGTGCCTTTGAAGATGCCCTATGAGAAGATACATGCCTGTGAGAAAGGATGTGCCTTATTTAGGCTTGACTATGCGGACTTGAACTATTGTCCCATTTGCAAGTCTTCCAGGTATGTTGTGGTAGACAACGGTATGGGTGAGAAGACACGGACCAAAATCCCCGTTAGTTTTCTTCGGTATATGCCAATCGTACCAAGACTTCAACGTCTTGTCATGGTCGAAGAGACGGCAAGACAGATGACATGGCACAAAACAGGCAAAAGAACCGAACTAGATGCAGATGGGAATCTGATGATGGTACACACATCGGATGGTGTTGCGTGGAAAAAGTTTGATGAATTACATGCTGACAAAGCGGCAGATCTGAGGCATCCTCGAGTCGGCATCAGCACGGATGGGTTCTGTGTGTTTGGTATGATGGCAGCCCAATACAGTTGTTAGCCCGTATTTGTCTTTCCACTCAATCTCCCCCCGGACAGATTAAGCAAAGAAAGAACATTTTCCTGACATTGATAATTCCAGGGCCCAGCTATCTGGGGGAAAATATGAATGTGTACATGCAGCCGCTTAAGGACGAATTGCAAGAAGCCTGGGATAATGGGTTCAAGACATACGACGCCTATAGCAAATAGAAGCTGTTTCTATTTGCTAACTTAGGCCCCTCCGAGATGGTGTGCGGATCGGATGGATTGTTGGGAGGTGTTGGTCAATGAGTGGTGCTCAAAAGAATGGCTAGCCCTCCACAAAGAGGCCAAGGACAAACGTGCTGAAATGGAAGGTGTCGTGGTTTTGCCACGGCAGATGTCCTTAGTGTCAGGACTTAGTCGCGAGGCCAACGCATCTATGTGGTAGCTTGAGAGGGGTTGAGCGGAATCGAGAGACGCAACACAAGACAAGGATTTAGACAGCTTCGGGCCCCGGGAAACTTCATCCGGTAATAGCCCTACATGCTCTCTGAGGCTAGGTCTCATTATGATCATGAGAGAGTCACCGGTAAACCAACTCTCTGTGTCTAGCCCTAGAGATTGTTTCTTCTTGCTTGTCGCTTGTCCCTCTTTGGGGAGCCCTGCCCCTCCTTATATATGTTGAAGGGGCGGGTTACATGTGGAGTCCTATTAGGATTAGGACTAGTCTATCTCTAATACAAACCGGATACAAGTCCAGGTCTTAACTCCTTGTAAGACAAATATTCCTCACGCCTTTCCTCTTAAACCGGCCCACCATAACATGAGTCGGCCTTCTGGGCCTTGGACCTTGTCACCGTCTATCCCGCCCGTCGGGTTACCCGTGAATCATAATGTTCAGTCAGGTTGCTTGTAAACCGTCTGGTCTGTGCGGGTCGCCGGTGAATCGCCAAGTGTCAGCAGGGTCTCAAATAAACCGCCAAGTCCGGCCGGGTTATACTTCCGGCCGGTTTACGCCGCGGGGTATATCCCCGACATTAGCCCCCAGTTTAATTTGGATTTACCCATGTTAAACTGATCTTGTAAAATAAACACAAGAACAAAAGAGTTCTTGTAAACCGGCATCTGATCATCCTTAAGTCCTTGTCATTTCCTCCTTCTAGAAAATCCGGGTCAACAAGCCAGCTTCATACAATTTGCTGACATTGGTTTCTCACAGAGAAATATTCTGAAGAATAATCCACTTGAGTCGGCTTCCAAAGTGCCGATTTAAGAAATATGGGTCTTGAAATACTCATATGATATTCAGCCGGTTTGAATATGTAAAACTTGTCGGTTTAATATTACCAAAATTTCCGGGTTATAAAAACTGATAATTTCGGGTCGTGATTGTTTCCAACGCCGGTTCATGATTATTGCCAATGCCGGTTCTTGATTATTGATGACACCGGGTTATGATTGTTGCAGACACCGGGTCATAATGATTGGTGACGCCGGGTCAATCTGGTTCCCTCAAAACTGAAAATCGGAAGATATTTCTCCCTTATATCCATATTACCCGTAGCCCCCAAGTCTTGAACAGAACAACGTGATGATTTGAGACTTTCTTCCATATAATTACTGCCACTTTGAAGAAATCCATGTTGCTCATCTCAGTCACTAGTAAAAACTGAAGACTCCATATACGAAGCCCCCAAGTGCCGGGTTGTCATGCTTGCAGCAACCTGGGACTTGTAATTGCCTTATAACCATAAAAACTTGGTAGCCCCCAAGGGCCGGCTCATTATGATGTAATGAGTCCGGTCTTCAATAAGGCCAATAAAAATGACTTTGCATTAGCCACCAAGTGTCATGGTGCATGCTTGCAGTGACATGAGACTTGCATGTAATCTCAATTTGAATAATATAGCCCCAAAGTGCCGGGTTGTAAGCTTGCATCGACTCGGGACTATTCCTTCCATTGTAGAATAAATCATATCCTTTGATAAGATAATAGCCATTGCAATAAAGCGACTTTTGAAAACCTCAATAATACCGGTTATCAATAACCATAATAAAAATCCAGCCAGGTTGGCTATTCAAGATAATATAATCCGGTATGAAAATCTTATTCATTCAATATCATAATGAAAATTCAGCCAAGTTTGGCTATTTGAATAATATAACCCAATGATTTATAAGCGCATGATTCCAATGGCTCAATCCGAATATATACTGGCAACTTATAGTCAAAAGCCAGGCCGGTTTAACAAACACCGAATAATTTCTCATTATATACTGGCGACTTATTGTCTTAAAGCCAGGCCGGTTTAACAAACACTGGATAATTTATCATCATACTGGCGACGTATAGTCAAAAGCCAGGCCAGGTTAATAAACACCGGTGATTTATAATCATGCTTTATTCAACCTGTTTCTGCATACAACAAGTTTAAAGTGTCCTGGCGGTTTACCGCCGGACGGGTCATAATGCCCAACATAAAACCTTTATAACCAAGGCTGCACTTAAGAATAATCAAATATGAAATATATCATACCTGTGACATTGAATCACATCGCTGGTTTACCAACTTTTTGTAGTAAGAGTGATAACCCCAATCTTGAGTAATGATAACTCCTTTCATACTGTGCCGGTTTATGATAAAACTGTACCAGGTTGTGATAAACACCGGTTTAACCATATATAATACTGGCGACTCATAGTCAAACCAGACCGGGCTGATAGTCTCCGGATTATAACTTGATCGTGTACTGACAACTTGTAGTTGAAAATCGAGGCCGGGTTGTTAACGCCGGTTTAAAAAGCAACCAAAAAAATTTATCAAAAAGAGAACAAAACTCAAACAAAGGCAAAGAAAACCGTTGTAGGCGAGGCTTTGAGCCAATCAAGAGGTGTGACTATGGTTCGGATACGACCAAGCCCCCAAATGACATTGTGGCATTACGCCGATCAAGAGGTGTAGCTATGGTTCGGGTTCGACCAAGCCCCCAAGTGATGTTGTGGCATTGCGCTGATCAAGAGGTGTAGCTATGGTTCGGATACGACCAAGCCCCCAAGTGATGTTGTGGCATTGCGCCGATCAAGAGGTGTAGCTATGGTTCGGATACGACCAAGCCCCCAAGTTATGCTGTGGCATTGCACCGATCAAGAGGTGTAGCTATGGTTCGGATACGACCAAGCCCCCAAGTGATCAATAATATGATGAGCCAATAAGGCGGCATACCCATGTTTGAACCGCGCATCATGGCAACATGTCCTCTTCGGCAACCTTTAACTTTTTGCAAGAGATAAATTATTCTTGAACCGGATTTTGAACCGGATATTGAGAGCTTCAAAGCTTTGTGTGTGAGACATCTTTCTCTTGAACCGGATTGTAAACCGGAAACTTCATTTTCAGCCGGAAATTTTCTGATGGCCTTTAAACTCGAACTTGCGAGAAGTTAATTCCTTTTTGAACCGGAAATTCTTAAACCGGATTTGAGAGCTTCAGAGATTTGTGGGAGACAGATTTCCCTTGAACCGGATTGTAAACCGGATATTTGAGAGCTTTAGTGAGACTTACTTGCCTTGAGCCGGATTTGAAACCAGAATTCTTTCTGATGATCCGGAACTTCTTCATTGAGTTGGGATTTTGTAACTGTCATATACTTTCTAAGCTGGAAATTTTCTGACGACCTTTAATTTTCATCAATATAACAGTAGCCTTGGGGACCGGGTTATCTTTTCCTTCATCGTCCAGGGGTTCTTAAATTTGCTGAAACTGGCAAGATTTGCCGAGTCATATCATTGTAGCCCCCGAGTCTCAAAGGTGACTCGAGGAGTTGGCTTGAGACTCTCCATATTTGACCGTGATATAAACCGGCATAACTTGTTTATCATTGGGGCTGATAGCATGATGTGAGTCCACAGAAGGTTGAGGTGACTGCGGCGGGTTATAAATGATTGTTGGAAATATGCCCTAGAGGCAATAATAAATTAGTTATTATTATTATATTTCCTTGTTCATGATAATCATTTATTATCCATGCTATAATTGTATTGATAGGAAACTCAGATACATGTGTGGATACATAGACAACACCATGTTCCTAGTAAGCCTCTAGTTGACTAGCTCATTGATTAATAGATGGTTACAGTTTCCTGACCATGGACATTCGTTGTCGTTGATAACGGGATCACATCATTAGGAGAATGATGTGATGGACAAGACCCAATCCTAAGCCTAGCACAAAGATCGTGTAGTTCGTATGCTAAAGCTTTTCTAATGTCAAGTATCATTTCCTTAGACCATGAGATTGTGCAACTCTGGATACCATAGGAATGCTTTGGGTGTACCAAACGTCACAACGTAACTGGGTGGCTATAAAGGTGCACTACGGGTATCTCCGAAAGTGTCTGTTGGGTTGGCACGAATCGAGACTGGGATTTGTCCCTCCGTGTGATGGAGAGATATCTCTGGGCCCACTCCGTAGGACATCATCATAATGTGCATAATGTGACCAAGGGGTTGATCATGGGATGATGTGTTACGGAACGAGTAAAGAGACTTGCCGGTAACGAGATTGAACAAGGTATCGGGATACCGACGATCGAATCTCGGGCAAGTACTATACCGATAGACAAAGGGAATTGCATACGGGATTGCTTGAATCCTTGACATCGTGGTTCATCCGATGAGATCATCGTGGAACATGTGGGAGCCAACATGGGTATCCAGATCCCGCTGTTGGTTATTGACCGGAGAACGTCTCGGTCATGTCTGCATGGTTCCCGAACCCGTAGGGTCTACACACTTAAGGTTCGATGACGCTAGGGTTATAGGGAAGGTATGTACGCGGTTACTAAATGTTGTTCAGAGTCCCGGATGAGATCCCGGACATCACGAGGAGTTCCGGAATGGTCCGGAGGTGTAGATTGATTTATTGGACGAAGGGTTTTGGAGTCGGAAGTGTTCTGAGGTACGGGTGATGACCAGCATGACCGAAAGGTGTTTCGGGAGCCCCGGCAAGTGTTGCGGGGCTTCCTGGGCCAAGGGATGGGGCCAAACCAGCCCACTAAGAGGCTGTGCGCCCCCTCACCTATTCCCACGTGACCAGGGGGTTTGGGGCGCCCCATCTAGGGTTCCCACCTCCTCGCTTGGGGGCCAAGTCACCCAAGGGGGAGATCCCATCTGCCCTGGCCGCCGCCCCCCTAGGGGAAACCCTAGGGCGCCTCCCCTCCCTTGCCCCTATATATAGTGGAGGTTTTGGGGCTGCCTAACACATGAGTCTCTCTCTCCCAGGCGCAGCCCTACCTCTCTCCCTCCTCGTCTCTCGTAGTGCTTGGCGAAGCCTGCTGGAGTACCAGCTCCTCCACCACCACCACGCCGTCGTGCTGCTGCTGGACGGAGTCTTCCCCAACCTCTCCCTCTCTCCTTGCTGGATCAAGGCATGGGAGACATCACCGGGCTGCATGTGTGTTGAACGCAGAGGCGCCGTGATTCGGCGCTTAGATCGGATTCGGCCACGATCTGAACCGCTTCGTGAACGACTCCACCGACCGCGTTCTTGTAACGCTTCCGCATCGCGATCTTCAAGGGGATGAAGATGCACTCCCCTCTCTCTCGTTGCTAGTTTCTCCATAGATAGATCTTGGTGATGCGTAGAAAATTTTGAATTTCTGCTACGTTCCCCAACAGTGGCATCATGAGCTAGGTCTATTGCGTAGATTCTATGCATGAGTAGAACACAAGTTGTTGTGGGCGTTGGTTTTGTTCAATATGCTTACCGTTACTAGTCCTATCTTGTTTTGACGGTATTGTGGGATGAAGCGGCCCGGACTGACCTTACACGTACACTTATGTGAGACAGGTTCCACCGACTGACATGCACTTGTTGCATAAGGTGGCTAGCGGGTGCCAGTCTCTCCCACGTTAGTCGGATCGGATTCGATGAAAAGGGTCCTTATGAAGGGTAAATTGAAATTTACATATCACGTTGTGGCTTTTGCGTAGGTAAGAAACGTTCTTGCTAGAAACCCATAGCAGCCACGTAAAACATGCAAACAACAATTAGAGGACGTCTAACTTGTTTTTGCAGGGTATGCTATGTGATGTGATATGGCCAAAAGAATGTGATGAATGATATGTGATGTATGAGATTGATCATGTTCTTGTAATAGGAATCACGACTTGCATGTCGATGAGTATGACAACCGGCAGGAGCCATAGGAGTTGTCTTAATTTATTGTATGACCTGTGTGTCAATGAACAACGCCATGTAATTACTTTACTTTATTGCTAAACCGTTAGCCATAGTAGTAGAAGTAATAGTTGGCGAGACAACTTCATGGAGACACGATGATGGAGATCATGATGATGGAGATCATGGTGTCATGCCGGTGACGATGATGATCATAGAGCCCCGAAGATGGAAATCAAAAGGAGCAAAATGATATTGGCCATATCATGTCACTATTTGATTGCATGTGATATTTATCAAGTTTTTGCATCTTATTTGCTTAGAACGACGGTAGTAAATAAGATGATCCTCATAATAATTTCAAGAAAGTGTTTCCCTAATCGTGCACCGTTGCGAAAGTTAAAGTTCGTTTTGAAGCACCACGTGATGATCGGGTGTGATAGATTCTAACGTTCACATACAACGGGTGTAAGCCAGATTTACACACGCCAAACACTTAGGTTGACTTGACGAGCCTAGCATGTATGCATATGGCCTCGGAACACAAGAGACCGAAAGGTCGAGCATGAGTCGTATGGTAGATACAATCAACATGAAGATGTTCACCGATGATGACTAGTCCGTCTCACGTAATGATCGGACACGGCCTAGTTGACTCGGATCATGTAATCACTTAGATGACTAGAGGGATGTCTATCTGAGTGGGAGTTCATAAGATGAACTTAATTATCCTGAACATAGTCAAAAGGTCTTTGCAAATTATGTAAAGCTCGCGCTTTAGTTCTACTGTTTAGATATGTTCCTAGAGGAAATTCAGTTGAAAATTGATAGTAGCGATTATGCGGACTAGGTCCGTAAACCGAGGATTGTCCTCGTTGCTTCGTAGAAGGCTTATGTCCTTAATGCACCGCTCGGTGTGCTGAACCTCGAACGTCGTCTCTGGATGTTGCGAACATCTGACATACACGTTTTGATAACTACGTGATAGTTCAGTAATGTTAAACGGTTTAGAGTTGAGGCACCGAAGATGATTTCGAAACGTCGTGAAACATATGAGATGTTTCGAGGGCTGAAATTGGGATTTCAGGCTCGTGCCCACGTGAAGAGGTATAAGACCTCCGACGAGTCTCTTAGCCTGCAAACTAAGGGAGAAAAGATTAATCGTTGAGCTTGTGCTCAGATTGTCTGAGTACAACAATCACTTGAATCAAGTGGGAGTTTATCTTCCAGATGAGATAGTGATGTTTCTCCAGAGTCATTGCCACCAAGCTGCTAGAGCTTCGTGATGAACTATAAAACATCAGGGATAGATATGATGATTCTTGAAATATTCACGATGTTTGACAATCATGAAAGTAGAAATCAAGAAGGAGCATCAATTGTTGATGGTTAGTGAAACCACTAGTTTCAAGAAGGGCAAGGGCAAGAAGGGATACTTCATGAAATGGAAAATCAGTTGCTGCTCTAGTGAAGAAACCCAAAGTTTGAACCCACCCGATACTAAGTGCTTCTGTAATGAGGGGAACAGTCATTGAAGCAGAAATACCCTAGATACTTGGTAGATGAGAAGGCTGGCAAGGTCGATAGAAGTATATTGGATATACATTATGTTAATGTGTACTTTACTAGTACTCCCAGTAGCACCAGGGTATTAGATACCGGTTCGGTAGCTAAGTGTTAGTAACTCGAAATAAAAGCTACGGAACAAATGGAGACTAGCTAAAGGTGAGATGACGATATGTGTTGGAAGTGTTTCCAAGCTTGATGTGATCAAGCATCGCATACTCCCTCTACCATTGAGATTGGTGTTAGACCTAAATAATTGTTATTTGGTGTTTGCGTTGAGCATAGACATGATTGGATTATGTCTATCGCAATACGATTATTCATTTAAGGAGAATAATGGTTACTCTGTTTATTTGAATAATACCTTCAATGGTCTTGCACCTAAAATGAATGGTTTATTAAATCTCGATCGTAGTGATACACATGTTCATGCCAAAAGATATAAGATAGTAATGATAGTACCACATACTTGTGACACTACCATTTGAGTCATACTGGTATAAAACGCATGAAGAAGCTCCATGTTGATGGATCTTTGCACTCACTCGTTCTTTGAAAAGATTGAGACATGCGAACCATGTCTATTGGTGTATACACATGAAGAAACCCCATGCAGATGGATCGTTTGGACTCACTTGATTTTAAATCACTTGAGACATGCAAATCATACCACATGGGCAAGATGACTGAAAAGCCCCGGTTTCAGTAAGATGGAACAAGAAAGCAACTTGTTGGAAGTAATACATTTTGATGTGTGCAGTCCAATGAGTGCTAAGGCACGCAGTGGATATCGTTATGCTCTTACCTCACATACGATTTGAGTAGATTCTAAGTATATTTACTTGATGAAACACAAGTCTGAATTATTGAAAGGTTCAAGTAATTTCAGAGTGAAGTTGAAGATCGTCGTGACAAGAGGATAAAATGTCTATGATATGATCATAGAGATGAGTATCTGTGTTACGAGTTTGGCACACAATTAAGACATTGTGGAAGATGTTTCACAGCTAATACCGCCTGGAACACCATAATGTGATGGTGTGTCTGAATGTCATAACTGCACCCTATTGGATATGGTGCATACCATGATGTCTCTTAAAGAATTACCACTATCGTTCATGGGTTAGGCATTAGAGACAACCGCACTCACTTTAAATAGGGCACCACGTAAATTCTGTTGAGATGACATCGTATGAACTATGGTTTAGAGAAACCTAAGCTGCCGTTTCTTGAAAGCTTGGGGCTGCGACGCTTATGTGAAAAAGTTTCAGGTTGATAAGCTCGAACCAAAAGCGGATAAATGCATCTTCATAGGACACCCAAAAACAGTTGGGTATACCTCCTATTCCAGACCCGGAAGCAAAACTGATTGTTTCTAGAAACGGGTCCTTTCTCGAGAAAAAGTTTCTCTCGAAAGAATTGAATGGGAGGTTGGTGGAGACTTGATGAGTTTATTGAAACCGTCACTTCAACTAGTGTGTAGCAGGGCACATGAAGTTGTTCCCGTGGCACCTACACCAATTGAAGTGGAAGCTAATGATAGTGATCATGAAACTTCAGATCAAGTCACTACCAAACCTCGTAGGTCGACAAGGATGCGAACTACTTCAGAGTGGTACTTAATCCTCTCTTGGAGGTCATGTTGCTAGTCAACAATGAACCTACGAGCTATGAAGAAGCGATGGTGGGCCCGGATTCCGACGAATGGCTCGAGGCCATAAAATCCGAGAGGATCCATGTGTAAAAACAAAGTATAGACTTTGGAAGAACTACTTGATGGTCGTAAGGCTATTGGGTACAGATGGATTTTAAAAGGAAGACAGGCAATGATGGTAAGTGTCACCATTAAGAAAGCTCGACTTGTCGCTAAGATGTTTTCCTACAAGTTCAAGGAGTTGACTACGATGAGACTGTCTCACTCGTAGTGATGCTGAGAGTCTGCTGGAATTGTATTAGCAGTTACTGCATTATTTATGAAATCTTGCAGATAGGATGTCAAAACATTGTTTCCTCGACAATTTTCTTGAGGAAAGGTTGCATGTGATACAACCAGAAAGTTTTTTGTCAATCCTAAAAGATGCTAACAAGTATGCAAGGCTCCAAAGAACCCTTCTAAGGACTGGAGTAAGCATCTCGGAGATGGAATATACGCTTTGATGAGATGATCAAAGATTTTGGGTTTATACAAAGTTTATGAGAAACTTGTATTTCCAGAGGAGTGAGTGGGAGCACTATATCATTTCTGATGAGTATATGTTGTTGACATATTGTTGATCGGAAATGATGTAGAATTTCTGGAAAGCATATCGGGTTATTTGAAGAGTGTTTTTCAATGGAAAACCTGGATTAAGCTGCTTGAACGTTGAGCATCAAGATCTATATGGATAGATAAAAAACTCTTAATGGTACTTTCAAATGAGCACATACCTTGACATGATCTTGAAGGTGTTCAAGATGGATCAGTCAAAGAAGGAGTTCTTGCCTGAGTTGTAAGGTATGAAGTTAAGACTTAAAGCTCGACCACGGCAGAAGAAAGAGAAAGGACGAATGTCGTCCCCTATGCCTTAGCCATAGGCTGTATACAGTATGTCATGCTTTGTACCGCACCTGATATGTGCCTTGCCTCGTGTCTGGCAAGGGGGTACAAGAGTGATCCAGGAATGGATCATTGGACAGCGGTCAACATTGTCCTTGGAGTAATAAGGACATGTTTCTCGATTATGGAGGTGATAAAGAGTTCGGCGTAAAGGGTTACGTCGATGCAAGGTTTAACACCTATCCGAATGACTCTGAGTAGCAAACCGGATACGTGCAACCATTTGGAATAGTTCCAAGTGGAGCGTGGAAGCAGCATTTACAATATGACCTAGAGATTTGCAAAGTACATACGGATCTGAATGTTGTAGACCCGTTGACTAAAACCTCTCTCACAAGCAAAACATGATCAAACCCCGTAACTCATTGAGTCTTAATCACATGATGATGTGAACTAGTTTATTGACACTAGTAAACTCTTTGGATGTTGGTCACATGGCGATGTGACCTGTAAGTGTTAATCACATGGCGATGTGAACTAGATTATTGACTCTAGTGCAAGTGGGAGACTGCTGGAAATATGCCCTATAGGCAATAATAAATTAGTTATTATTATTATATTTCCTTGTTCATGATAATCGTATATTATCCATGCTATAATTGTATTGATAGGAAACTCAGATACATATGTGGATACATAGACAACACCATGTCCCTAGTAAGCCCCTAGTTGACTAGCTCGTTGATCAATAGATGGTTACGGTTTCACGACCATGGACATTGGATGTCGTTGATAATCGAGATCACATCATTAGGAGAATGATGTGATGGACAAGACCCAATCCTAAGCCTAGCACAAGATCGTGTAGTTCGTATGATAAAGCTTTTTTAATGTCAAGTATCATTTTCTTAGACCATGAAATTGTGCAACTCCAGGGTACTGTAGGAATGCTTTGGGTGTACCAAACGTCACAACGTAACTGGGTGGCTATAAAGGTGCACTACGGGTATCTCCGAAAGTGTCTGTTGGGTTGGCACGAATCGAGACTGGGATTTCTCACTCCGTGTGACGGAGAGGTATCTCTGGGCCCACTCGGTAGGACATCATCATAATGTGCAGAATGTTACCAAGGGGTTGATCACGGGATGATGTGTTACGGAACGAGTAAAGAGACTTGCCGGTAACAAGATTGAACAAGGTATCGGGATACCGACGATCGAATCCCGGGCAAGTACTATACCGGTAGACAAAGGGAATTGCATACGGGATTGCTTGAATCCTTGACATCGTGGTTCATCCGATGAGATCATCATGGAACATGTGGGAGCCAACATGGGTATCCAGATCCCGTTGTTGGTTATTAACCGGAGAACGTCTCGGTCATGTCTGCATGGTTCCCGAACCCGCAGGGTCTACACACTTAAGGTTCGATGACGCTAGGGTTATAGGGAAGGTATGTACGCGGTTACCGAATGTTGTTCGGAGTCCCCGATTAGATCCCGGAGATCACGAGGAGTTCCGGAATGGTCTGGAGGTGAAGATTGATATATTGGACGAAGGGTTTTGGGGTCCGGAAGTGTTCCGGAGGTACCAGGTGATGACCAGCATGACCGGAAGGTGTTTCGGGAGCCCTGGAAAGTGTTGGGGGGCTTCATGGGCCAAGGGAAGGGGCCAAACCAGCCCACTAAGGGGATGTGCGCCCCCCTCACCTATTCCCACGTGACCAGGGGGTTTGGGGCGCCCCATCTAGGGTTCCCACCTCCTGGCTTGGGGGCCAAGTCACCCAAGGTGGAGATACCATCTGCCCTGGCCGCTGCCCCCCTAGGGGAAACCCTAGGGTGCCTCCCCTCCCCTTTGCCCCTATATATAGTGGAGGTTTTGGGGCTGCCTAACACACGAGTCTCTCTCTCCCAAGGAGCAGCCCTACCTCTCTCCCTCCTCGTCTCTCATAGTGCTTGGCGAAGCCCTGCTGGATTACCGCGCTCCTCCACCACCACCACGCCGTCGTGCTGCTGCTGGACGGAGTCTTCCCCAACCTCTCCCTCTCTCCTTGCTGGATCAAGGCATGGGAGACGTCACCGGGCTGCATGTGTGTTGAACGCGGAGGCGCCGTGATTCGGCGCTTAGATCGGATTCGGCCGCGATCTGAACCGCTTCGTGAACGACTCCACCGACCGTGTTCTTGTAACGCTTCCGCATCGCGATCTTCAAGGGTATGAAGATGCACTTCCCTCTCTCTCGTTGCTAGTTTATCCATAGATAGATCTTGGTGATGCGTAGAAAATTTTGAATTTCTGCTACGTTCCCCAACAATGATCCCGTATGGGCCGTGTCAGCAACTCGGCCAATATTTCCTTCCAACTGGCGATTTGAAGTTAACCAAACTGTAGTGGCGGCGACTTGTGCGCCTGCCCATTGAGTCATCCAGTGCAGACGGCGGTTGATAGTATATGATAATTTGTCTTCATTTTGTTGAAACAGAACCGGGCTACCCAAGCTGTGACTTGCTCGTGCAGACAGGTGCGTCCTGGTATGTTGATGTAGACCAGGCCGCGAGAGATGGACGACAAAGACGACCGCAACATCAGAGGCGACTCAGATAGATGATTCGACCGCGACATTGTAAACCGGTGCGAACGGGGAAAATCGACACTGGTGTCATAAACCAGCACGGACGGGCGAGTTAATCGCGGCGTGGTCCCGACAAGTTGATGTAAACCGGGCCACAGGGACGGAAACTTGCTCACGTTCATTCATCAGGTGGCATGACACGGACGAAACGCCAGTGCAGAACGTTGCTAGCACGTGCTCTATGCCCGTAATATAACACCTCATTTGTAATGAACAATTGTCCTACGTCAAAAATATCACATGCCAAAGTAATTGTTCCTTGACAAAAATAATATGCGCTAATAAAATAGGCCTTAGATGGATATCACCTGATATGTTAGGTCGGAATTATCCACTGTGGAATTGATGATCACCGCGGTGAAGCTGAAATCAATCATGGACAAGTCGGCCAGACAAGCAGACGGATGATCCGTCCGTGGTGTTGTAAACCGGTGAGGACGAACAAGTTGTCCTCCACGTTGTAAGCCAATGCAGACGCGTGAACCAGCGGTGAAGGTGGACGGGCAACTCGTCCGTGGCGTTGTAAGCCGGTGCGGTCGCAAGAGACGGCCACAACGTTGGAAATGGCCCGGACCCGGGCGAGACAAACGTGGACGCGGACGATGAGTTAGTCACGCGTGCGGATGTAGTGGGGGCGGCGGTTTGCTCATATATTCATCGAGCATTACGGCACAGCCAGTGCATGATAATGGTGGCGCGAGCAATATATCCATGCCACGATCATCGCTCTTGAAGTGAACAATTTTCCTACATAAAAAATATCTCAAGGAAGAGTACTTGTTCTTTGACAAAAATAGTATGTGCTAAAAATAGGTAGAAAAGATAGCACCTTGGCATTTTTCCCGGGACGTCGAGCAAGTTGTGTATGTAGATAGTTTTTCAACTAACTGAAATTGACTATTCCCACGATTTTTTCACCCAAGTCAATTGGCGGTCCTCCTTTACCATTTTCGGGACATAGATCTTTCCTCTCTTCCAAGCTCAAAAACTTGGTCAGAATGCTTCACACCATCACAGCCAGGGGAGGCCCAGAAGTGGAGGTGACAAACTGACGAAGCAAGGCGGCGGCTTGACCATGGACCACTGTAGAGCATAACCCGATAGATAATATCAGCATGCGGATGAAGGTTTTTTCTGCATTATGCACGCCAGCGAGCTGACCGTTCGTTCTTCTTCAGCGCGATGCTGTCAACTGCCCGTGATCTTCATAATCCGTGTCATCCTGTGGAACTGGTGATTTAAACCTTGACCTTAGCTCCTTTTTATTGCAACCTCATGTTCTAGTGAATAGTACTACTTCTCCAGAATTTCAGTTTCCTTTTCCTCACAGGTCAATTGATTATGAAGCTCATTCAGACTTGTCCTTCACCTTATTCAGTTCCGTGTCTCTGAAAAAATCAGGCTTAAGATCTGTTGCTCTTTGTAAAGAACAGTTGCAGTCAAACAAGTGCCATGTTTCTCAGTATCCACAACAGAGATCAAATCCTCAACTCGATGTTCAATGTTTCAAAACCCAAAACGTCATGGAGTCCATCCACCACTTCTTTCTTGTATTTTACACTTTTTACTCCAGCAGAGGCAAACTCGTAAGCCGGCGAGTCTTGGTACAGTAGGGGCGGCTTGGGGCTAAGGCGTAAGGGAAGCCAACCCCGGGTCCGTCAGCGACTCAGGCGAGCGGTAGTTCGGCCCGAGATGCTATGGTTCAGAGGCAGGGATGGCCGCGACGCTGACGGGGCACCAGGGGAGCAAGGCCGCGGCCGCGGCGGAGAAGTACCCGTGAGGCGAGGCGAGGTTGCGCGGGGACGACCTAACGGCGAGTTCGGTGAGGCTCGTGGTGCCCAAGTCCATGTCCGCGCCCGTGATCCTATCTCTTCCGGGTCATGGTCATCCACATTTTTTTCGGGAATAGCAACAGCCACTGATGCAGGAAATAACAGCAACAACTTGCGGCTGGCACGTCGACGCATAGGGCCCAGGTGAGAATTTTGTCAGGACTTTGAAGCGCCAGTTACGGAAGAAAAAGGAGCTTTAGTGACCACCAATACTAACGCGTTGACATAGTTGATCGAATCACTGTCGCTTAGCTCCAACTTATATCAGTGCGACACCATCAAGGCAGCTCCAACTTATATCAGTTCGGGCGGAACTGGGTATGTGGTTTGCTTCATGATTCATGCAATTCATTCATCATGCTAGCTTTAGCCCTTTAATTACTAATTTACTTTGTTTCTCTCTTTCAGGCACGCTACAATAAGGCGGATAAGGTGCCAGAACTCGTGAAAGTCAAGGCATTCTCTCCATCTGACCTTGATGATCCAAAGAACTTCACCAACATCTCCTCCCACGGCAAGCTCGTGAAATATAGAGATCAGGGGAAGGCGAGGAAAGGGGAGGACTTTAACCAGAGCCAGGGTCCCATTGATACAGAGCTGCTGATGATATCTGGTGGCGGGAGGTCCCATGGCTCCATATCCATGGGAGATGGACTTATCCGTTGTCCTAGCAATCTCCCGGAGATCAAGGCGCGCCAGTCGAGCTCCGCTCCTGAGATAAGGCCTCGTGAACGGCCACCCAACTCGCCTTCAAGGTTAGTTATACGTACTCAGCTATCTTTCTCCATTACATTGTGTGCGCTTCCATCAATAATTACAAATGGTCATGTGAGTGGTGTTGCAGGCTGCTATACAGAGTGAGAGAGATAGAACAGAGAAACTTCTGGCGGAGGCGGCGGAGAGGCAGCGGGAGTTGGAGGAGAGGACGACAAAGATGTTGGAGGAGGAGAGGGCACGGAATGACATGCAGGCAAGGGCCATGCATGTACGAGCTCCTTGTGGTAAGTTTCTTCTGCAGATTGGCCAAAACATTCATGTAGTGTTTGTCTCACTACTAACTAGTATGACTAAGTTGTCAAAACCAAATGTGCAGTCTGTGTGCGAGAAGTCCGGTCAGACCGCTCTGCCGATGCCAGTGATTGCTCCTGGGACCACAGTGAGTTTAATTTGAATGGACATTACTTGCTAGTCTTAAGATTTGAGTGCCATCATGCTAACGAGTCATTGGAAATGATCTTTGGTGCAGCGTAACTCCAGACAAGCATCACATGATCCTTCTCCAGCTACCGGCACGAGCCAGCCCGCTCCTACACCTCCATGATCACGGTAAGTTTCTCTGGTGTTTTTCTTAACAAATGCATAAAGACCTAGACTTAGCTTTATTTCCTCCAATATGCTTACCATAATGACCTAGAGTTAGCTTCTTTTCCTCCAAAATGACTTAATAAGCTTACTGACCTCCAAAACCATCCATTTTACCTAAGTAAGCTCTAAAACGATCTGTACTTAGCTTACTTATGTCAAAAATTGCATAATTAGCTCAGTTAGCTCATAAACGATCCATTTTACCTAAGTTAGCTCTAAAATGACCCATTTTACCTTAGTTAGATTATAAATGATCCATTTTATCCAAGTTAGCTCTAAAATGACCCATTTTACCTAGATTAGCTCCTAAATGATCCATTTTACCTACGTTAGCTTTAAAATGACCCATTTTACCTAGGTTAGCTCTAAAATGACCCATCTTACCTAGGTTAGCTCTAAAATGATGCATTTTACCCAAGTTGGCTCTAAATGACCCATTTTACCTAGATTAGCTCATAAATGATCCATTTCACCTAAGTTAGCTCACAAACGATCCATTTTGCCTAGGTTAGCTCCAAAATGACCCATCACACCTAGGTTAGCTCTAAAATGATACTTTTTACTAAGTTAGCTCATTAATGATCCATTTCAACTAAGTTAGCTCATAAATGATCCATTTCACCTAAGTTAGCTAAAAAACTATCCATTTCACCTAAATTAGCTCTTAAATGGTCCATTTCACCTAAGTTAGCTCATAAACGATCCATTTCAACTAAGTTAGCTCATAAATGATCCATTTCACCTAAGTTAGCTCAAAAACGATCCATTTCACCTTAGTTAGCTCATAAACGATCCATTTCACCTTAGTTAGCTCATAGACGATCCATTTCACCTTAGTTAGCTCATAAACGATCCATTTCAACTAAGTTAGCTCATAAACGATCCATTTCACCTATGTTAGCTCATAAAGGATCCATTTCACCTTAGTTAGCTCATAAACAATCCATTTCACCTAAGTTAGCTCATAAACGATCCATTTCACCTAAGTTAGCTCATAAACGATCCATTTCACCTTAGTTAGCTCATAAACGATCCATTTCAACTAAGTTAGCTCATAAATGATCCATTTCAACTAAGTTAGCTCATAAACGATCCATTTCACCTAAGTTAGCTCATAAATGATCCATTTCACCTTAGTTAGCTCATAAACGACCCATTTCAACTTAGTTAGCTCATATATGATCCATTTCACCTAAGTTAGCTCATAAATGACATATACTTCTTGTTCTAGTCTTCTTCTTGTTCTAGTCTTCTTCTTCTAGTCACCTTTTTCTAACTTTCTTATTTGCCATTTTGGAGATTTCATTCACTTCACGGAAGCTAGCTTACTATGATGCAGTGCTTGTTTTTTCTTTCATTCTCTTCAAGTATTTTTCTAGCTTGCTATGATGGAACTTGCTATCTTGATGAAACTTTGCATTGTAATATGTATGGATGGAACAATGTGTATGTGCAACTTGATGGAACTTGCTATGTATGAATGGATGGAACTATATATGTATGTACGATGAAACTTATGTGCTGGATATGTCATATGTTTGCCGTTAAATAGCCCTGTGAAATATATATATATATATGTCACATATATTTGCTGTCAAAAATAATTGCATTAAAAATAGAAAAAAATGAGGCAAAGCAGGATCTTTGCCGTCAGCCACTGATGGCAAAGCCACCTTTGCCGACAGCCGCGGATGGCATAGGCACCTTTTTAACAACCATGACGGCGACAAAGCAACCACGCTGGCGGGCCAATGCCTCCCCGGAACTGACCCATTTGGCCTGTTTTCCTACAGCGGCGGACGGCAAAGATTTTCCTTACAGTGGCTGATGGTAAAGAGTAAACAACTTTGCCTACAGTCGCGGACGGCAAAGGCCTGCCGTGTAGTGTCGTCCAGCTGACATCATTCGGCGGACGGCAAAGGCCGGACAAATTTTGCCGTCAGCAGCGGACGGCAAAGGCTGCAGTTAGCCACCTAACGGACTAGCAACGTAATTATTGCCGTCTGCTTTCTTTGCCGTCAGCTGCTGATGGCAAAGGCCCCTTTGCTTTCAGCCGCAGAAAGCAAACGGCAAAGTAGCTCTTTGCCGATCCTTACTTTGTCGGAGCCTTTTGCCGTCCGCGGCAGACGCCAAAGGCCTTTGCCATCCGCCGTTCCTGCCTTTGCCGTCTGCCATGGCAGATGGCAAAGTAGTTTATTCCTGTAGTGATTCTCACCTTCTTTTGACTCCAGGCTGTATCGTTGAAAATCAGAGGAGTTTGCTCCTGAACTCCTAGGGCTCGCTGTGTAGACACAGTTTTCCATAGCAAACAGAGCCTCTCTGCCATCAAGGTCCTTGCCAACGGCGATCTCCTGGTTAATCGGATATTTGAGTCCGAGAAATAGAGAGTGTGAACCAAGGCTATTTACCCGCCTCCAACTCAAAAATCCTGAAGCCCCCAACAAGCTAGTATCCTTCTTATAGACGTAACAACCACTGTCCGGATACTCACGTATTTCATGGTGCTTGTATACAGTAGGGCTTTTGCAATATAACTTTTCCGGCTCATGTGTCCAAATGATCATCAGTCTTTTGTCGTCGTCTGATCGAGCGACGAACCAGTTGTGCTTCCCTGTTCTTGGCAAAGGTGGTGTGATTACAAAGGGCAAGAATCAGAGGGACACTGCATCATATCAAAAAGGACATGCATTGTTAATGTAAGATCAGCATTGTTTAGATTATGAGTAGGATAATGCAAGAAACAACATTAATATGTCCATGTTGGAACTGGGAGGAAAATACAAGGAAATGTATACTGGGTTAAAAATATAGAAGTGCCATGCATGGTTATACTCATGTTATCTCACAATCGATTCTTCACAGGAAACTACCATGTCATGCATGTTATGTAATCATGTTCTGTCCTCACAAACAAATTCTTCAAGGAAACTAACAGACCATGCATTGTTATATACTCATGTTCTGTGGGCGTAATTTTTGTGAGCATATTATTCTAGCCATTGATTGCTGAAGGGCGAATATAGGTATGTACACATGGTAAGCATTACAGGATTTCACTACTTCCAAATATAGAGTTCTCCATATGCGCATTTACTTCCCTAATGTATGTATGCACATTTACTTCCCTAATGTATGGTTGGATGAAACCAACAGTGTGATGCATGTTTCTACATCATGAAAATGAGGAAACTAACATGGCCATTGATACACACTCATATTTAGTAGTATATAGATTACTACAAAATAAGGAGAATATCAATATCTTCCTAACCGTTTGATTATTCAGGGGTACAAATTGGCTGTAATGACATGGTCACAATCGCATGAATTAACTCATTCCATATATAGCTGATTTACGACACTTCTAATACATTGTCATAGTTCTACTCAAATTCTACTCAAACAGGGATATGCCAATCATCACAAAAAGTTCAAATAGTGTGATGGCGTCATCATTAACATCAGACAGAAACAACTTACACACACTATCCCAGCAATATGTGGTGCCATCTGCTTTGTCGATCAAGTAGATGATGCCATTGTGTTCAATAACATCACAAAAGTGTGTATCAGCTTTGACGATGATCCACTGCGAGCTGAGTTGTCTCCAGCTAAAGGAGGCACCAGCGTAAAGATAGGTGAGTCCGCGGTTTAACAATGCAATTAGCTTGAAGTCTGCGTAATCCGCATGTCGTGTGGGCACTTGGAAGATTACAATCTTCTGCAAAACAAGGTCCGTCCAACTGACGTGGTAATCTAGATGACTTGTATCGCGATGGTAAAACTCTATATAATCCAACGGAGGAAGGATAATCTCATGGGAGGTCTGGAAGTTCACGAGCACCAACTTTTTCCCGTCTTCTCCGATGGCAGCCATCCAGTGGGAGTTCATGCCGACCCAGTACATACCTGCCAAGAAGTTTCGGGCGATGGTGATCGGATCGAAGTCGAGGGAAATGATGTACAGCGACCCACTACATACCTGCAAAGAAGTTTCGACTAATGGAGATCGGATTGAAGTCGAGGGGCATCATGTACGCCTCCGTATCATGGTGAGAAAATCTTGCAAGACCAGATAGCAGAAAGCAGGGTGTCTTGAAAAGCTTAGGCCTTGCTTCGACGATGGCCGTGTGCATGTCCCCCCTCGAGCATGCAGCCAGCCGTGGGCACTCAACATATCCCACTACAAAAAAGATACACTTTCGTGATGATACGTGTTTGTCACGGTAGGTCACGTTTTCTGTGATGCATGTACATCCATGACAAATTTATGACAGAATCAAGATAGTCATACCTGTGCTGTCATAGAAGTGTTCCATGACATTACCAAAATTATCATCACGGAAGTGTCCACTTCCATGACGATAAATCGCGCGTCACAGAAGTGCTTTTTTCAAGGGTGACCGACATGTGGCATCCACCGTAACGGAACACCGTTAAGCTGTCCGGTCCGGTTTTGGATCTGATAACCCGTTAACAGCCCCGACCAATGGGGATTTTCCATGTGTAAAATCATCATTGGCTAGAGGAAACACGTGTCGGCTCACCGTTGGGACAGATGTCATCCACTCATTGGACCCAAACCGCCTATGATACGTCGACACGTGGCACGACCCAATAGAGGCCCATATAGGTTAAAAAGGCCGGCCCAGTCAAAGGCCCGTAGTACTTACTCAGGTACTAGTGGGCCATCCCAATAACTGCTTGCTTAATAAAGGCCCATTTACGGCCCGAAGCCAGATCTGGCCCGTTAATTGTTCGCCAAATATTTGGGCCCATTTACTGCCCGAAGCCAGATCTGGACCGTTAATTGTTCGCCAAATATTTGGGCCCAATTACAGCCCAGTGACTTTCAGCCTGTTAGAGGCCCGATGTAGACATGGGCCCATTTCAGCCCGGTGTGACTTTCGGCCTGGGAATGGCCCGTGCTGCCCATGGGCCATAATGGTCCGACGGGACATCGGGCCACTAACGGCCCGTGATAAAGGTGGCAACAGTTAAGCCCAACGTGACTTTGGGCCTATTAAAGGCCTGTCGCATAAGTCGGCCCGTTGATGTCTGTACTAAGCTTTTGCCTCTTAAAGGCCCATGATATCAGTGGCCCAACTAAGGCCCGAGATATGTTTCGGCCTGGTAACTGCCCGTGATATAACTGGGCCCAAAAAGGCCCGGTCTACATTTTAGCCTGCTGAAGGCCTGTTGACGACTAGTGAAAATTGAGGCCCAATATGCATTTCAACCTGCTAAAGGCCCATGGTTTCATCTGGGCCATAACAGGCCAGTACAATATTCAGCCTGTTAATGGCCCAACGTTACCTGGGCCAAACTAAGCGCTGGGTCCACAAAAGGCCCAACTAAAATATAGGCCGGTGTAAGTTGTGGGCCTCGCGCAAAGTGTGAAGGCCCCAATCATTCGGGCTGAAGAAAGATGCAGGCCGACCCAATTATGGCCCGCTAAACACCAGGCCCTTTAGAGGCGAATGTTTCGGCCCGGTCGACTACTTCAAAAAAAATCAGATAGCGAATGATGGCAGTAACTAGTAGGAATTAAGAACAAACCTACTCTATACAATAAAGAAATTACGACATAGTAACTAAGAATAAACCTACACTATACAATAAAGGACTTATGGTATATTACATCCACTGGGCATCGAAGTTCGCCACCAGTGATCATAAAGCGCAACGAAGAAGCAGATTACAAAAACTAGGCACCATTGCAGCGTAACAAAATAATACTGAACCGAGACCACTTCCAAGACAGTTCAAGAAAGGTTAGCCTTGCTGGGGAACTGCACAAGCAAGCCGAAAGCAAGGCTGTGAGACCGGCCTAGCATGTCGGTCATAGCTTCCAGGTGTATCTGTTTAGCGACTAGGTTCTCATTGGTGTTCTCCGCAATCTTTCTTAGAGATAGGACTTCAAGTCGAAGTTGAGTTGCAGAATGCCTTTCTGCTAGAACTTGGGACTGAATAAGTCGAACTGATTCACACAATGAATTCTCTGAGCTTGTCTGACTGCTAGTCTCAAGTAACTTGAACACTACATCAAGACAAGACTTTGGGGTTGTCTCGCTATCTTCAAGATGTTTTGCCTTCTTTGCTGCAATATATGTTGGGTTTGTCGCACAGCCTTCAGCAGACTTGTGCATGCCATCAGGCATATCACCCTGAAACAAAGCAGAGAGATGACAGGTTTTTCACGTGTATAAACAAAGATAATAACTGTGCTGTCAATTCCATCCAATTTCAAACTAGAAAATAAAGAGTAAGTTCAAAATATCAATAGCATAATTTGGCATTGTTCATAATGCGGGGAGGTTCACCACACTACTGGATTACCATGTACACATAACAAGCATAGATGAAGGGCAAAGAAAATCATTATATCTATTTTGGTTAATGTGCATGGCATGTTATTCATATCATCAGCCACATCAGTAAGATAAAACAGGAGATGACAAGGTGCAAACGTAATGCTTCACCACACACTGGATTATAGATCCACAAAAACAAGCATACATATAGGGAGTATTGAGTAATGTGCATGGTATGAATAAGGAATTTGGTTTTAGAAGTAAAACTTAGAACTTACGTTTCTTGAGAACATGCATTTTGGTAGAAACAACAAACTAAACAATAGTAAACGATAGGGAGTATGAGCAAATTAAACAGCAGTTGAGGATAAAGGCTTTAGAAGGACTGACTTACATTAACAGTTAACACCGGCTTTATAATGCCCTTCTCCATGTCAAGGGAAGGATAACTCAAGAATTTCAACATAGAATCTTCTTCATAAGCATTGCCTGTACTCTACATTTTGTAGAGAGTAATTATAGATATGATAATACTGGAAGGGATAGAGGATAATGAAGATAAGATGCAGATTGATGCTACATAATCAACTACCAAGCCCTGGAAGTACAAGCATTACATGACAAAATGTACTGACAAGAGCAATGGGCTACACTTCTGCACTGGCATTGTGTGTGCATTCTACTTTTTGGTAAGATTAAATATAGATCTAATCTTTTTAAGTACATGGTGGGCGAGGGAGATAAGATGCAGAATGCTACACAATGAACCAATCCCTCTTCCCATAATACAAGAGTGTTTTGAACACTGGTGTACTGCACAAAATGTTCTTATATTATGGGACGGAGGGAGTAGCTATTAATGTAAGTACAGTGATAGACGACGTTCAGTCCTTACAAGAGGACCGCAGAGCTAAACCTCTTCAAAAGCATTGGGTTGATTCTAAATTTATGTAAGAGTCCATACGGATCTTATAATGTCCACCAAATGGACGATAACGAGGCTAACATGTGCAGTGATGCTACATAATCAAACATCTATGAAAGTAAGTATGGTCATACAGGGCAAGAGGTACTCACAAGAGCAATGCAATGTGCAGTATAGTTGCGAGATTCTGTGGTCCCTTGAGAACGAATGTTCTTCTGCTAACAGTTTTCATACAAGTGAGACGTTACGGCAAATGCAGAAATGTAGTTCAAATTGTGATGTGATATCATAGATAGTACCTTACCCTGCAGCCGAGGCCAATGTGTAACAAGATTATTCCAGTCACCGTCGGATAAATGTAGCACCGGAGGCTTTACAGAAATTTCGTTTAGAGGCTTGCCATCGAAGTACGCTTTCCTCAGGTAGGAACAATACTTCATCAACGAGTGCTTGAAAAGCGCAACCAACCCTTGCTCGTCTTCACAATCCAGTTTGGTCCTCGCCTATTTAAAAGAATGAAATCTCGTGTCTTCTGTCAGCAGAAACATATGCAGTAATGACCATGACTAAAATTAGTACATTACTTACGCGTAAGTTGCGGAGGAAGACTGGAAATTGTTCTGTGTCTACGGTATAATCTTTCCATGAAGGAAAGATTAGCATAAAGTTCGTGACAACAATATAAGCTTTGTCTTCTAAACTGGGAAGAAATGGAACATGGGTCCTATTTGCTGCAATTGGGGCTCTCTCTAGTTTGAAAAGGGATTTGGCAACTGGATTTGGTGTACTCTTTGCTAGAATGGGCGTTTTGCGTCGTAGAGCTGGTGCTATGTCAACTGGCATAATCATAATGTTTTCTGCAGTTGGGGTCTGCTGAGTTGGGGCATCAGAAATTACCAGTGTAGTAGGGCTAGAGTCTGCTAGAGTTGGGGTGTTTTGTGGGTCACGTGATATTGCAACTACACCTAATGGACTATTTGATTTATCAGGTGCCACTACCTTTTCCAAATACTTTGCTTGTGCTCCTCCATGATCAGCAATCGCCCTCTTCCTTTTGAACGTCTGATACACAAGAACAACATTTGAATGGATAAATATGGTATGATGACAAATGGAATATGTACTGAAAATGGATAGGCAGGCCGTATTCACATACACGATGTGTAAACTAAGCTAATGGCAGTTCAACAATGTAGAAGCAATGCAAAGCATCAGTTCCAAGATATGTGCGACAATATAACCATGGAAAGTTAGAGCAAGCACCTTGATGGGTGAATAAGATAGGGCATCTTCCTCTGACTCCTCCACCAGGGAGCTACATTGACTTAGGTCTCCCTCTAGGTCAAAATCACTGTTAGGATCATATTCTGAGCATGAATCTGTAGGTGGAGAGCATTTGCATTGCATTGCATCCAGACTTTATTTCAGTCCCTTAATGCCAAGTTTGACAGCCATGGCATTGTTCTACTTTATTCTTTTCATGCGCGCAAGCTCTTAATCATTATGATGCTGTTCAGAATCTGAGATTCATGAAAACATAAAAATTAGTCGGATTATCTATGGAATGTATTGCGGATTCAACTCGAAGAGTGTCTCCCTATAAACCCCTGCATATGCAAAGTTCACCCCCAACCGTGCTGACCAGACCACACACAGAAATAAACCCCTTATGTCTCTATATGTAACATCCCAAATTTTCAATTTGGAATGTTATACATAGATCATTCATGCATATCATATCTTTGTTGCACTTTGTTTCGCGATCCTCGAAATCCTAAGCAACTCAAGGACCCTCGGAGAGAGTTGGGGATTTCACTGTTCTCATATTTGAATCTTATCAAATATTGAACCGAGGATTATTTGTTTTAGTTATTTTTCTCTCCAAAAATATTTCACATTAAAATATATGATAGGAGATAATATGACTTCTCCAAAATAAATGAAAAATTGGAGGAAAAATATTAGAATCAAATATTTTATTTTATTCGGATTTTATTCCTATTTTATTTGCATTAGAAAATTTTGCATGTTTTTAAAATTGCACTTTAGGGCCAAGAAAATGTTCATCTTGTTCTAAATATTTTATTTAAACAGTGAAAATTTGTTTTGGCATTTTTAGATTTTTATTTATTTTTCTAGGATTTATTTTTGTCGGAATCTGTTTAAAAAAAACCCCGCCGGACCAAACTAGGCCGAGGCCCGGCTGGCCCAGCCGCCACGCGCTACCGTCTCCCTCGCGGAGACCGCGACCGCCACGCCGTTGTCACCGTGGCCGAGTCGGCCATGCCCCCTCCCGCAAGCCACCACCACCCCCTTTAAAGTCGACCTGTGGCCCTCGAGCCCCAAGCCGAGCTGCCGCCGCAAGAAGCTGCCCGCCGTGCCGCTTGCGCCGCCGCTTTGCCGCCGCTCGCCGCTGCTACTGCGCCACCACCGAGTTGCCCCACGCCGCCCTCCGCCATCCCGCGCTGCTGCCCTGCACTGTCCCCGCCTCGCCGCGTCGCCACGGAAGCCGCCGCCGATCCGATCCGATCTCGCCGTTCGGTTTTTTTCGGTCGTCGGTTTTTTTTAAAACCCTAGTTTCGTTTTTAGATCGGTTCACCGGTTTTCTCGATTTAGTTTATTTAGCGGACGTTCGTCCGTACGTTCGTATCAACGAACGGTTTTCGCCCGTTAGTTACAGACAATGAACGTTCGTTCGTTAGCCTGTTCGTCAGTTTTTCCTTTTCTCGGGTTTTTCACGATTATTTTCGATCGTGATTTCTGATCCGATTTTCATTTCAGTTTATATTTTCGCTTGTTTATTGGAATCAGGCGATTCAAGCGCCTAGACCTTCGTCTCGAAACCCTCTTTCCATTTCACCAACTTGAACAAGATTTTGGTCCTATAAAATTTGACTTTAGTGCAGATTAGTAAACAAATCTTGTTTCTCTCGCAGTTTGAGTTTCGTTGCTCCGTTTGATTTGATTCTTCTTGCAAACCGGAGTTCTTAAGTTGAACTTTCTGGTCAATTTTTCTTATTTGAGTTTTGCCCGTGCATCTGTGATTGATTGCTTATGTATGCTATTGTTTTCTTGCGATAGAATTCCCGGAGTGCGAAGCGTGCTACTACGAGTCCCTAGGTTTCACGGATCGTTAGCAAGGCAAGTAACACATCGATCATACTCTTTTCATACCCAGTTTTTATTCATTAGCTCCAATCCTCAAACACTGCATGATTAGGATGTGATTAACTTGTGGGTATTGGGAAGTAGTTGATGAGGTAGAACCTATTGCCCTGTTATATTCAAACCCTTGGGAGTTACTTCTACGTATTGCTTATATTGCTATGCTATGCTCGTAGACGTGGTTTGGGTGAGTGAATCCATGACAGATGTGAGATTGTTAATTAATGGTTCAACTTAAGGTGGCAACTTAAATGCACATCTGGGTGGATTGCTTGTCGGGCACCTGGAGAATCTAGTGTTGTCCTAGGATATCCCGGAGTACCCGTGTGATCATCCTAAGGTCTGCCACCCAGGCTCAAAGGGAAGTGAGATATTTCATGCTAGAAACTTTCGTGTGCAGCCACAAGCTATTATGGGCTCTAGCATAGTTGTGTAAGTTGCGTGAGCTCTTGAAGAGGTGGACTAGCAGATGTAGAGGGATGTAGGTTGGTATAGTCTACCCGGAGTAAAGAGTTAATGTTTCTGAAAGACTGTGTCTCGGTCATCCGTTTCTCAAACACCATGTAGTGCGAGAAATCCAACGGAGGACATCGAGTCTTGTGAGGAAAAGTGCACAAACCTCTGCAGAGTGTACAATCTAATCATGGTTAGCCGTGTCCCAGGTTATGGACATCTTGAGTATCTTGTACTTGGATTATCCTAAGTATCTCATCACTTTAATTTAATATTGTTGGGTTGATAATTAATTTAATTGGGACTGAGTTGGAGGAACCTTCTCAATGATGTTTCAACTACCATGATAGTTAAAATAAAGCTGATTCCTTTGTTTTAGGAAAAAAATTGGCTTTCCGCAAAATTATAACCATAGAGCTTTCCACCAGCCAAATATGCATGTAGTGATAGCTTTATTCTGTTTCTGTTTCATCAGGTTACTTTGCCAGCATATTCCATGTGCTGACCCATTTTCGGGCTACAACGTATTATGTTGCAGACTTTTCAGACGACGAGTAAGGTTCGTTAGGTCGCTGCTGCAGCTCAGCGATGCCGTTATGCGTTGATGGACTCACTTTATCTTCCAAGCCTTCCGCTGTTATCGTATTAGATGGCCTTAAGCCATATTTATTGTAATAAGTCTCTTCTGAGACATTCGATGTAATAAGTGTGTGATTGCTACTCTGTTATAAATCCTTCGAGTACTGTGTGTGTCAGCATTACCGATCCAGGGATGACACTGAAGCACAAAGAATGCCCATTTGAGGTCGGGTCGCTACAAGATGGTATCAGAGCACACGCTGAGTGTAGGACACGACCACTAAGATAAGCCATAGGTCACTCTTCTCTACTCATTTATGACTCCTCTCCATTTTCTACTCTTAGGATGGCGGATTCGAGGAATAAGTTTGCACAACCGGATGAAGACACCCCCTTTGGACGCCACTTGAAGGAAGTCACTAGGTACCTAAACATCGGAATACCAAGCTTCAGCGGGACTTACAATGCCACTTTACCAGAAGAGGAGCGCTGG
This sequence comes from Aegilops bicornis, assembly GCA_021605145.1. Classification (NCBI taxonomy): domain Eukaryota; kingdom Viridiplantae; phylum Streptophyta; class Magnoliopsida; order Poales; family Poaceae; genus Aegilops; species Aegilops bicornis. The sequence goes on along the minus strand of CM038674.1, from coordinate 125,823,099 downwards.
ATGATTCAAGTTCAAGTCTCGGGAAGGACGTTCTCGCCAACCACTAAGCCCATAGAGTTTTCTTTTGATGCACCAACCTGGAGTCTAGGCAAGAGCATGGCAGCCCACATTGCCATGGGACGCATTGGAGAAGTCTACAACAAGGATCTTAAGGACACTATCTATCAGATATGTGGGCGCCGAGATGAGCAATGGGAGATGATCAGCACCAAGAAGGACCGATCCATTGCAGCTTTCATCTAGGAGTTAAACTAGCACATTCGACGCCAGGAGAATCAGATGTGCGCAGACATGATAGATTTGAAGAAGGCAAAGACAAGGATCATCGAGCTGGAAGAAGAACTTAAGTCTACCCACGATGGATATGAGGAGGAAATTTCCACACTATTGGAGAAGAATGACGACCTGATAAACAAGATCGGAGTATTCATGGGAGACCCCGAGCCAGGAGGAGAGGACGACAATTCCACTTGCCCAGAGAACTACATCATCATCGACAACACTGACTCCGACCCCAGTGAAGATGACTTTGAAGACGAAGCTGGAGCGGACATTATGGAGTCTTCTACCGATCAAAACTTCTAGATGACCACCAAATAATTAGTTGTATTCCCCCATGTATATAGTAGTAGTTGAGCACTTTCAACAATAGTTCTAGACCGTTTGTATGCCCTTGCTTTATTGATTGAGTGAAATGATTGTGTTTGTCTCATGTGCATATGGGTAGTGCTTTCTCACTAGAACCCTTTTCTATTCTAATCTCTCCCCTCTAAATCCATTAGATGCCTCCGAGACATGACACCCGATTTGCCTTCCCGCCAGAGCTCACTCAGTTGATCCAGCAGCAGAATGCCTTGATGCAATTGTTAGTCCAGAACCAAGGCAACAACAACAACCCCCCTCCAGTTGACAACTTAGCTCGCTTTCTGAGGTTGCAGCCACCGGTGTTTTCCAGTAGCACCGAGCCTATAGTAGCAAATGATTGGCTACGCCGTATTGGAAGGGAGTTGACCACCGCAGGTTGCACAGATGCTGAGAAGGTGCACTTTGCCGCACATCAATTGGATGGACCAGCAGCCTCATGGTGGGAGAATTATACGGCCACTTTCCCCATAGCCAACGTCACTTGGGATCAGTTTCAGCAAGCTTTCCACACAGCCCATGTCTCAACTGGAGCTATGAATATGAAGAAACGTGAGTTTCACAACTTATGACAGGGGAACCGTACTCTAGCTCAGTACGGGGATGAGTTTAGCAAGTTATCTCGCTATGCCCCTGATGATGTGGCCACAGATGCCGCGAAGCAGGAGAAGTTTATGGAAGGGCTGAATGATGAGATGAGCATGCAGTTGATGGTGGCAACATTCAACAACTACCAGGAGTTGGTAGATAAGGCTCTTATGATTGAAGGGAAGCAGCAGCAGATTGAGAGCCGTAAGAGGAAGTATGGGCAAGGAAGGTACAACTCAGGAGCTTAGCAGAAGCCTCGTCTAATCCCGAACTCGGGAGGACTTGTTCATAACCATGGAGGTCATAACAACACTAGAGGAAGTTTGCATAACCACAATGGTTCTAAGAATGGGACTGGGAACGGAACAAGCAATTACTAGAACCGCTCCAATCCAGCCACACCCGCCAAGAGAGACCTAAGTGACATTACTTGCTTCAAGTGCGGGAAGACTGGACACTATGCCACGGAGTGCCCTGAAGCGAAGAATGGAAACGACAATGGGAGCGCTGCGAAGAAGCCCAATCCATTCAACAAAGGACAAGTGAACCATGTTAACGTGGAGGAGGTTGAAGAGCAGCCAAACGCGGTTATCGGTAAGTTTTGGTTAAGTCTTATACCGCCCTTGTTCTTTTTGATACTGGTGCATCTCATTCATACATATCAAGGGGATACGTGGATAAGTTTAAACTACCAACCCAAACCCTTAGGACCCCTCTGTTAGTAAGTTCACCTGGAGCAGGGTATATGGCTAGTTGATGGTGCAACCAGATACCCTTAACCATTGGTAGCCATGTTTTCCTGTCAGACCTAATAATTTTGGAGTCACAAGGATTGGATGTGATATTAGGAATGGACTAGATGTCAAAGTATGGATGAAGCATTGACTATGCTAGTAAGTCGATTTATCTCACCACCCCGGAGGGAAAAAGGATCAAGTATGTATCTAGGCACTCTCCTAGGAGGAGCCAAGTAAATTCCCTCTCAGGAGTTGTTCAAGAAGAAGTGCGCATCGTAAAGGCTTACCTGGATGTATTTCCAGAGGAATTACCAGGCATGCCGCCAGATCGAGACATCGAGTTTTTGATAGAACTGTTGCCAGGCACCGGGCCTATATCGAAGAGACCATACCGGATGCCCGCAAATGATCTGGAGGAGATTAAGAAGCAGATCAAGGAGTTATTGGAGAAAGGTTACATTCGACGAAGTTCATCACCATGGGGAGCCCCAGTGCTCTTGGTAGAGAAGAAGGATGGATCATTGAGAACGGTTGTTGATTATCAGCCGTTGAATGAAGTGACGATTAAGAACAAATACCCACTGCCGATGATCAATGATTTGTTTGACCAGTTACAAGGAGCTAAGATGTTTTCGAAGATAGATCTACGATCAGGGTAACATCAGCTGAAGATTCGGGAGAAGGATATACCAAAGATAGCATTCACCACATGGTACGGGTTGTATGAATATATGGTCATGTCATTTGGACTGACTAACGACCCTGCTTACTTCATGAGCATGATGAACAAGGTGTTCATGGAATATTTGGATAAGTTTGTTGTGGTGTTCATTGATGATATAATGGTATACTCGAAGAATGAGGAGGAGCACAAGGAGCATTTTCGTTTAGTTCTCGAGAAACTCGTGGGAACATCGGTTGTATGCCAAGTTCAGCAAATGTGAGTTTTGGTTGAAGGAAGTTGGATTCCTTGGACATGTTATATCGGGAGAAGGTATAGCGAGATCCCACCAAGGTTCGGGCCATCGAATGGTTGGCACCCACTTCAGTTAGCGAGATCCGCAGTTTTCTTGGACTCGCAGGATACTATCGGAGATTTATTGAGAATTTTTCCAAGATTGCGAAGCCAATGACGGAGTTATTGAAGAAGGATACCAAATTTAAATGGACGGAAGAATGTGAGGCAAGTTTTCAGGAGTTAAAGAAACGTTTGACTACAGCCCCAGTGCTGATTCTGCCGGATATACGCAAGGATTTCCAAGTGTATTGCGACGCCTCTCGCCTAGGACTTGGAAGTGTGCTTATGCAGGACGGAAGAGTTGTTTCGTATGTCTCACGACAACTAAAAACACACGAATTGAATTATGCCACGCATGATTTGGAGTTAGCAGCTGTAGTGCATGCGCTCAAGATTTGGAGACATTATCTTATTGGAAACCGTTGTGATGTGTACACGGATCATAAGAGTTTGAAGTACATTTTCACACAGAAGGAGCTGAACCTTAGGCAGAGGAGATGGTTGGAGCTTATAAAGTATTATGACATGAAGCTTCACTATCATCCAGGCAAGGCCAATGTCGTAGCAGACGCTTTGAGTCGGAAGAGTTATGCTAACACCCTAGTAAGCACGGGATTGCCAAAGGAGTTAGCAGAGGATCTCAGGGAACTTCGATTGGAGATTGTTCCTAGAGGTTTTGTTGCAACAATGGAGGTTCAGTGTACATTGTTAGGAAAGATTCGAGAAGCTCAGAAGGATGACAAAGATATTGCCGAGATAAAAGAGAGAATGAGCAAAGGAAAGGCCAAAGGTTTTCGTGAGGATGAGCATGACACCTTATGGTTTGAGGACTGTGTTTATGTGCCCAATAACACAGAGATCAGGAAGTTAATACTTCAGGAGGCTCATGACTCACCATACTCGATACACCCCGGAAACACCAAGATGTATTAGGATTTGAAGGAATGTTTCTAGTGGACTGGTATGAAGAAGGATATTGCCGAGTATGTAGCCGTATGTGATGTATGTCAGAGAGTAAAGGCAGAGCATCAAAAGCCAGCAGGATTGTTACAGCCTATGCCGATACCCGAATGGAAGTGGGATAAAGTTGGCATGGATTTTATCATCGGATTGCCCAGGACCAAATTAGGATATGATTCTATATGGGTAGTAGTTGATCGATTGACCAAAGTGGCTCACTTTATCCCAGTGAAAACCACCTATACAAGTGCGAAGTTGGCCAAGGTATACATGACCAGGATCGTATGTCTCCATGGAGTTCCGAGGACCATCGTATCAGATAGAGGAACACAATTTACTTCAAAGTTTTGGCATCAGCTGCACCAGACCTTGGGTACAAGGCTGGAGTTCAATACAGCTTTTCACCCACACACAGATGGACAGACCGAAAGAGTCAACCAGATTCTGGAGGATATGTTGAGAGCTTGTGCGCTAGATTATGGATCTAGTTGGGATGACAATTTGCCCTACGCAGTGTTCTCACACAACAATAGCTACCATGCCAGTTTGAAGATGGCACCGTTCGAAGCCCTGTATGGACGAAGGTGCAGAACACCGTTGATGTGGGATCCAGTTGGAGATCGACAGTTGTTTGGACCAGATTTGATCAACGAGTCTGAAGAGAAGGTTAAGTTGATTCGTGATAGACTAATGGTAGCTCAGTCCAGGCAGAAGAGTTATGCAGATTTGAAACACAAGGAGGTAACCTATGAAATTAGAGACAGAGAATATCTGCGAGTGTCACCTCTGCGAGGAGTGAAACATTTTGGAGTTAAGGAAAGTTAGCCCCGAGATTTGTAGGACCGTGTCATGTTTTGGAACATATGGGAGAAGTTGCCAACAAGTTGGAGTTACCTGAAGGACTGTCAGGAGTTCATGATGTGTTTCATGTTTCATAGTTGAAGAAGTGTCATGCTGAGATGGCTGATATACCACTAAGAGATACAGTTGAAGGAAATATGCCCTAGAGGCAATAATAAAGTTATTATTTATTTCCTTATATCATGATAAATGTTTATTATTCATGCTAGAATTGTATTAACAGAAACATAATACATGTGTGAATACATAAACCTACAGAGTGTCACTAGTATGCCTCTACTTGACTAGCTCGTTAATCAAAGATGGTTGTGTTTCCTAACCATAAACAAGGAGTTGTTATTTGATTAACGGGATCACATCATTGGTTGAATGATCTGATTGACATGACCCATTCCATTAGCATAGCACCTGATCGTATAGTTTGTTGCTAGTGCTTTTCTTCATGACTTATACATGTTCCTATGACTATGAGATTATGCAACTCCCGTTTGCACGAGGAACACTTTGGTGCTACCAAACGTCACAACGTAATCGGGTGATTATAAAGGTACATTACAGGTGTCTCCGAAGGTACATGTTGGGTTGGCATATTTCGAGATTAGGATTTGTCACTCCGATTGCTCGGAGAGGTATCTCTGGGCCCTCTCGGTAATGCACATCACATAAGCCTTGCAAGCATTGCAACTAATGAGTTAGTTGTGAAATGATGTATTACGGAACGAGTAAAGAGACTTGCCGGTAACGAGATTGAACTAGGTATTGGATACCGACGATCGAATCTCGGGCAAGTAACATACCGATGACAAAGGAACAACGTATGTTGTTATGCGGTCCGACCGATAAAGATCTTCGTAGAATATGTAGGAGCCAATATGGGCATCCAGGTCCCGCTATTGGTTATTGACGGAGAGGTGTCTCGGTCATGTCTACATAGTTCTCGAACCCGTAGGGTCCGCACGCTAACGCTTTCGATGATGTTACTATGAGTTGTTATGATGTTTCTGTACCGAAGGTTGTTCGAGTCCCGGATGAGATCACGGACGTGACGAGGAGTCTCGAAATGGTCGAGACATAAAGATTCATATATTGGAAGTCTATGTTTGGACATCGGAAGTGTTCCGGTGAAATTGGGAATTTTACCAAGTACCGGAGGTTACGGAACCCCGAATACTAATGGGCCAACATGGGCCTTAGTGGAAAGGAGAGAAGGGGCCCAAGTGCTGGCCGCACCTTCCCCTTCCCTAGTCCTATTAGGACTAGGAGAAGGGGCGCCTCTCTCTCCCTTCCCACTTGGGGAAACCTAGTTGGACTAGGATTGGGGGAATCCTACTCCTAGTAGGAGTAGGACACCCTGGCGCACCTCCCTTGGCCGGCCAGCCCCTCCTCCTTCCCTCCTTTATATACGGGGCAGAGGGCACCCCATGACACACAAGTTGATCCTTGAGATCTTTCCTTAGCCGTGTGCGGTGCCCCTTCCACCATATTACACCTCGAGAATACCGTAGCGGAGCTTAGGCGTAGCCTCGCTACCGGTGGAACATCATCATCGCCACCACGCCGTCGTGACGAAACTCTCCCTCAACACTCGGCTGGATCGGAGTTCGAGGGACGCCATCGAGCTGAACGTGTGCAGAACTCGGAGGTGCCGCACGCTCGGTACTTGGATCGGTTGGATCGTGAAGAAGTACGACTACTTCCTCTACGTTGCGTCAACGCTTCCGTTGCTGGTCTACAAGGGTATATAGACAACACTCTCATCTCGTTGCTATGCATCACCATGATCTTGCGTGATCGTAGGAAAATTTTTGAAATTACTACGTTCCCCAACAGTGGCATCCGAGCCTGGTTTTATGCGTAGATGTCATATGCACGAGTAGAACACAAGTGAGTTGTGGACGATACAAGTCATACGCCTACCGGCATGTCATACTTTGGTTCAGCGGTATTGTTGGAAAGACGATCCAGACCAACCTTACGCTGCATTTCCACGCGAGACCGTTCCCTCGACGTGCTTTGCACATAGATGGCTTGTGGAAGACTGTCTCCAACTTTAGTTGAACTGAGTGTGGCTACGCCCGTCCTTGAGAAGGTTAAACGGAGTCTATTTGACGAAGTATCGTTGTGGTTTTGATGCGTAGGTAAGAACGGTTCTTGCTCAGCCCGTAGCAGCCACGTAAAACTTGCAACAACAAAGTAGAGGACGTCTAACTTGTTTTTGCAGGGCATGTTGTGATGTGATATGGTCAAGACGTGATGCTATATTTTATTGTATGAGATGATCATGTTTTGTAACCGAGTTATCGGCAACTGGCAGGAGCCATATGGTTGTCGCTTTATTGTATGCAATGCAATCGCCCTGTAATGCTTTACTTTATCACTAAGCGGTAGCGATACTCGAGAAGCATAAGTTTGGCGAGACGACAACGATGCTACGATGGAGATCAAGGTGTCGCGCCGGTGACGATGGTGATCATGACGGTGCTCCGAGATGGAGATCACAAGCACAAGATGATGATGGCCATATCATATCACTTATATTGATTGCATGTGATGTTAATCCTTTATGCATCTTATCTTGCTTTGATTGACGGTAGCATTATAAGATGATCCCTTACTAAATTATCAAGAAGTGTTCTCACTGAGTATGCACCGCTATGAAAGTTCTTCGTCTTTGAGACACCACGTGATGATCGGGTGTGATAGGCTCTACGTTCAAATACAACGGGTGCAAAACAGTTGCACACGCAGAATACTCAGGTTATACTTGACGAGCTATGCATATAAGATATGACCTCGGAACACGAGACCGAAAGGTCGGCGTGAATCATATAGTAGATATGATCAACATATTGATGTTCACCGTTGAAACTACTCCATCACACGTGATGATCGGTCATGGTGTAGTTGATATGGATCACGCAATCACTTAGAGAATTGGAGGGATATTTTTCTAAGTGGGAGTTCTTAAGTAATATGATTAATTGAACTTAAATTTATCATGAACTTAGTACCGATAGTATCTTGCTTGTCTATGATGTGTAGATAGATGGCTCGTCTGTTGTTCCGTTGAATTTTAATGCGTTCCTTGAGAAAGCAAAGTTGAAAGATGATGGCAGCAATTACACGGATCGGGTCCGTAATTTGAGGATTATCCTTATTGCTGCACGGAAGAATTACGCCCTGGAAGCACCGTTAGGTGCCGTGCCTGGTGCAAGGGCTGCACCAGATGTTGTGAACGTCTGGCAAAGCAAAGCTGATGACTACTCTATAGTTCAGTGTGCCATGCTTTACGGCTTAGAACCGGGACTTCAACGTCGTTTTGAACACCATGGAGCATATGAGATGTTCCAGGAGTTGAAGTTAATATTCCAAGCGAATGCCGGATTGAGAGATATGAAGTCTCCAATAAGTTCTATAGCTGTAAGATGGAGGAGAACGGTTACAAGGAGCATATACTCGTAATGTCCGGATATAACAATCACTTGATTCAACTGGGAGTTAATCTTCCGGATGATTGCGTCATTGACAGAATTCTCCAATCATCGCCACCAAGCTACAAGAGCTTCGTGATGAACTATAATATGCAAGGGATGACCAAAACAATGCCCGAGCTCTTCGCGATCTCGAAAGCAGCGGAGGTAGAAATCAAAAAGGAGCATCAAGTGTTGATGGTTAACAAAACCACTAGTTTCAAGAAAAGGGCAAAGGAAAGAAAAGGAAACTTCAAAAGAACAGCAAGCAAGTTGCTGATCAAGAGAAGAAACCCAAGTCTGGTCCTAAGCACAAACTGAGTGCTTCTATTGCAAGCGTGCTGGTCACCGAAGCGGAACTGCCCCAAGTATTTGGCGGATAAGAAGGATGGCAAGGTTAACAAAGGTATATGTGATATACATGTTATTGATGTGTACCTTACTAATAATCGCAGTAGCACTGGGTATTTGATACTGGTTACATTGCTAATATTTGCAACTCGAAACAGGGGCTACGGATTGCGAAGATTGGCTAAGGACGAGGTGACGATCTTGGCGTGGGAAATGGTTCCAAAGTCGATGTGATCGCAGTCGGCACGCTACCTCTACATCTACCTTCGGGATTAGTATTAGACCTAAATAATTGTTATTTAGTACCAGCGTTGAGCATGAACATTATATCTGGATCTTGTTTGATGCGAGACGGTTATTCATTTAAATCAGAGAATAATGGTTGTTCTATTTATATGAATAATATCTTTTATGGTCATGCACCATTGAAGAATGGTTTGTTTTTACTTAATCTCGATAGTAGTGATACACATATTCATAATGTTGAAGCCAAAAGATGTAGAGTTGATAATGATAGTGCAACTTATTTGTGGCAATCGCCGTTTAGGTCATATCGGTGTAAAGCGCATGAAGAAACTCCATCTTGATGGACTTTTGAGTCACTTGATTTTGAATCACTTGGCACTTGCGAACCGTGCCTTATGGGCAAGATGACTAAAACACCGTTCTCCGGAACTATGGAGAGAGCAACAGATTTATTGGAAATCATACATACCGATGTATGTGGTCCAATGAATGTTGAGGCTCGCGGCGGGTATCGTTATTTTCTCACCTTCACAGATGATTTGAGCAGATATGGGTATATCTACTTAATGAAACACAAGTCAGAAACATTAGAAAAGTTCAAAGAATTTCAGAGTGAAGTGGAAAATCATCGTAACAAGAAAATAAAGTTTCTACGATCTGATCGTGGAGGAGAATATTAGAGATACGAGTTAGGCCTACATTTTAAACAATGCGGAATAGTTTCAAGAACTTACGCCACCGAACACCACAACGTAATGGTGTGTCCGAACGTCAGAATCGTGATTTTATTAGATATGGTGCGATCTATGATGTCTCTTCTTGATTTACCGCTATCATTTTGGGGTTATGCTTTAGAGACGGCTACATTCACTTTAAATAGGGCACCATCTAAATCCGTTGAGACGACGCCTTATGAACTGTGGTTTGGCAAGAAACCAAAGTTGTCGTTTCTGAAAGTTTGGGGCTGCGAAGCTTATGTGAAAAAGCTTCAACCTGATAAGCTCGAACCCAAATCGGAGAAATGTGTCTTCATAGGATACCCAAAGGAGACTGTTGGGTACACCTTCTATCACAGATCCGAAGGCAAGATTTTTGTTGCTAAATTCGGAAACTTTTGGAGAAAGAGTTTCTCTCGAAAGAAGTGAGTGGGAGGAAAGTAGAACTTGATGAGATAATCATATCTACTCCCTTATTGAGAAGTAGTACATCACGTAAATCAGTTTCCGTGACACCTACACCAAATAGGGAGGAAGCTAATGATGATGATCATGAAACTTCAGATCAAGTTTCTACAGAACTTCAGAGATCAACGAGCAAGATCCGCACTGAGTGGTACGGTAATCCTGTTCTGGAAGTCATGTTACTAGACCATGATGAACCTACGAACTATGAAGAAGCGATGGTGAGCCCAGATTCCACAAAATGGCTTGAGGCCATGAAATCTGAGATGGGATCCATGTATGAGAACAAAGTGTGGATTTTGGTTGACTTGCCCGATGATCGGCAAGCAATTGAGAATAAATGGATCTTCAAGAAGAAGACTGACGCTGATGGTAATGTTATCATCTATAAAGCTCGACTTGTTGCAAAAGGTTTTCGACAAGTTCAAGGGATTGACTACGATGAGACCTTCTCACCAGAAGCGATGCTTAAGTCCGTCCGAATCATGTTAGCAATTGCCGCATTTTATAATTATGAAATTTGGCAAATGGATGTAAAAACTGCATTCCTGAATGGATTTTTGGAAGAAGAGTTGTATATGATGCAACCAGAAGGTTTGGTCGATCCAAAGGGAGCTAACAAAGTGTGCAAGCTCCAAATGGTCCATTTATGGACTGGTGCAAGCCTCTCGGAGTTGGAATAAACGTTTTGATAATGTGATCAAAGCATTTGGTTTTATCTGAGACTTTTGGAGAAGCCTGTATTTACAAGAAAGTGAGTGGGAGCTCTGTAGCATTTCTAATATTATATGTGGATGACATATTACTGATCGGAAATGATATAGAATTTCTGGATAGCATAAAGGGATACTTGAATAAGAGTTTTTCGATGAAAGACCTCGGTGAAGCTGCTTACATATTGGGCATTAAGATCTATAGAGATAGATCAAGACGCTTAATAGGACTTTCACAAAGCACATACCTTGATAAAGTTTTGAAAAGTTCAAAATGGATCAGGCAAAGAAAGGGTTCTTGCCGGTGCTACAAGGTGTGAAGTTGAGTAAGACTCAATGCCCGACCACCGCAGAAGATAGAGAGAAAATGAAAGATGTTCCCTATGCTTCAGCCATAGGCTCTATCATGTATGCAATGCTGTGTACCAGACCTGATGTGTGCCTTGCTTTGTAAGTTTGGCGGCGGTACCAAAGTAATCCAGGAGTGGATCACTGGACAGCGGTCAAGAACATCCTTAAGTACTTGAGAAGGACTAAGGATATGTTTCTCATTTATGGCGGTGACAAAGAACTCGTCGTAAACGGTTACGTCGACGCAAGCTTTGACACTGATCCGGACGATTCTAAATCGCAAACCGGATACGTATTTACATTAAACGGAGGAGCTGTCAGTTGGTGCAGTTCCAAACAAAGCGTCGTGGCGGGATCTACATGTGAAGTTGAGTACATAGCTGCTCGGAAGCAGCTAATGAAGGAGTCTGGATGAAGGAGTTCATAACCGATCTAGGTGTTGTACCTAGTGTATCGGGTCCAATGAAAATCTTTTGTGACAATCTTGGTGCAATTGCCTTGGCAAAGGAATCCAGATTTCACAAGAGAACCAAGCACATCAAAAGACGCTTCAACTCCATCCGGGATTTGGTCCAGGTGGGAGACATAGAGATATGCAAGATACATACGGATCTGAATGTTGCAGACCCGTTGACTAAGCCTCTTCCACGAGCAAAACATGATCAGCACCAAGACTCCATGGGTGTTAGAATCATTCTTGTGTAATCTAGATTATTGACTCTAGTGCAAGTGGGAGACTGAAGGAAATATGCCCTAGAGGCAATAATAAAGTTATTATTTATTTCCTTATATCATGATAAATGTTTATTATTCATGCTAGAATTGTATTAACAGGAAACATAATACATGTGTGAATACATAAACCTGCTGAGTGTCACTAGTATGCCTCTACTTGACTAGCTCGTTAATCAAAGATGGTTGTGTTTCCTAACCATAAACAAGGAGTTGTTATTTGATTAACGGGATCACATCATTGGTTGAATGATCTGATTGACATGACCCATTCCATTAGCATAGCACCTGATCGTATAGTTTGTTGCTAGTGCTTTTCTTCATGACTTATACATGTTCCTATGACTATGAGATTATGCAACTCCCGTTTGCACGAGGAACACTTTGGGTGCTACCAAACGTCACAACGTAATCGGGTGATTATAAAGGTACATTACAGGTGTCTCCGAAGGTACATGTTGGGTTGGCATATTTCGAGATTAGGATTTGTCACTCCGATTGTCGGAGAGGTATCTCTGGGCCCTCTCGGTAATGCACATCACATAAGCCTTGCAAGCATTGCAACTAATGAGTTAGTTGTGAAATGATGTATTACGGAACGAGTAAAGAGACTTGCCGTAACGAGATTGAACTAGGTATTGGATACCGACGATCGAATCTCGGGCAAGTAACATACCGATGACAAAGGGAACAACGTATGTTGTTATGCGGTCCGACCGATTCAGATCTTCGTAGAATATGTAGGAGCCAATATGGGCATCCAGGTCCCGCTATTGGTTATTGACCGGAGAGGTGTCTCGGTCATGTCTACATAGTTCTCGAACCCGTAGGGTCCGCACGCTTCACGTTTCGATGACAGTTACTCTGAGTTGTTATGATGTTTCTGTACCGAAGGTTGTTCGGAGTCCCGGATGAGATCACGGACGTGACGAGGAGTCTCGAAATGGTCGAGACATAAAGATTCATATATTGGAAGTCTATGTTTGGACATCGGAAGTGTTCAGGGTGAAATTAGGAATTTTACCAAGTACCGGGAGGTTACCGAACCCCGGAATACTAATGGGCCAACATGGGCCTTAGTGGAAAGGAGAAAAGGGGTCCAAAGTGCTGGCCGCACCTTCCCCCCTTCCCTAGTCCTATTAGGACTAGGAGAAGGGGGCGCCCCCCTCTCTCTCCCTTCCCACTTGGGGAAACCTAGTTGGACTAGGATTGGGGGGGGGGGGGGGAAACCAACTCCTAGTAGGAGTAGGACACCCCTGGCGCACCACCCTTGGCCGGCCAGCCCCACCCCTACCCACCTTTATATACAGGGGCAGGGGGCACCCCATGACACACAAGTTGATCCTTGAGAGCGTTCCTTAGCCGTGTGCGTGCCCCCTTCCACCATATTACACCTCGAGAATACCGTGGCGGAGCTTAGGCGTAGCCTGCGCCGGTGGAACATCATCATCGCCACCACGCCTGCGTCGTCGACGAAACTCTCCCTCAACACTCGGCTGGATCGGAGTTCGAGGGACGCCATCGAGCTGAACGTGTGCAGAACTTCGGAGGTGCCAGACGTTCGGTACTTGGATCGGTTGGATCGTGAAGAAGTACGACTACTTCCTCTACGCTAAGTCAACGCCTGCTGTCTGGTCTACAAGGGTATATAGACAACACTCTCATCTCGTTGCTATGCATCACCATGATCTTGCGTGATCGTAGGAAAATTTTTGAAATTACTACGTTCCCCAACAACAGTGCCCTTGGAAGCAATTCAGTAGGACAGTGATCTGACCTGTGAGGAGAAGCCAGTCAGGATTCTTGAATTTGCCAGTCGATTCACCCGCAGCAAGGTTATGAAGTTTTGCAAAGTTCAGTGGAGCCACCATACCGAGCATGAAGCCACCTGGTTACGAGAGGATGATCTTCGCAAAGACCACCCACACCTATTTTCTAGCCAACCCGAATCTCGAGGGCGAGATTCATCTTAAGGGGGTAGGTTTGTAACATCCCAAATTTTCAATTTGGAATGTTATACATAGATCATTCATGCATATCATATCTTTGTTGCATTTTGTTTCGCTATCCTCGAAATCCTAAGCAACTCAAGGACCCTCGGAGAGAGTTGGGGATTTCACTGTTTTCATATTTGAATCTTATCAAATATTGAAACGACGATTATTTGTTTTAATTATTTTTCTCTCCGAAAATACTTCATATTAAAATATATGAGAGGAGATAATATGACTTCTCCAAAATAAATGAAATATTGGATGAAAAATATTAAAATCAAATATTTGATTTTATTCGGATTTTATTGCTATTTTATTTGTATTAGAAAAATTTGCATGTTTTCAAAATTGCATTTTAGGGCGAAAATTTTATTCTAAATATTTTATTTAGACAGAAAATCAAATGTTCATCTTGTTATAAATATTTTATTTAGACGGTGAAAATTTGTTTTGGCGTTTTTAGATTTTTATTTATTTTTCTAGGATTTATTTTCATCAGAATCTTTTTTTTCAAAAAACCCGCCGGACCGAACTGGGCTGAGGCCCAGCTGGCCCAGCCGCCTCGCGCCGCCGTCTCCTTTGTGGAGACCACGACCGCCACGCCGCCGTCGCTTTGGCCGAGTCGGCCACGCCCCCTGCCCCCTCCCGCAAGCCACCGCCACCCACCCTTTAAAAGCCGACCCGGGGCCCCCTGGAGCCCCAAGTCGGAGCCGCCGCCATAAACCGCCCGCCCGGCTTGTGCTTGCCGCCGCCAGACGCTTCTTTGTCGTGCCGCCTCCGAGCCGCCCACACCACCCTCCGCTACCCCGCGCCGCCGCCCCGCACTGTCCCCGCCTCGCCGCGCCGCCGCGGAAGCCGCCCGAGCCGCCGCCGATCCGATCCGATCTCGCCGTTCGGTTTTTTTCGGTTTAGGTAAAAACCATTGGTTTTAAAAAAACCCTAGTTTTGTTTTTTTAGATCGGTTGACCGGTTTTCTCGGTTTAGTTTATCTGGCGGACGTTCGTCCGTATGTTCGTCTCAACGAACGGTTTTCGCCCGTTAGTTACAGACAACGAACATTCTTCGTTAGCTTGTTCATCCGTTTTTCTTTTTCTCGGGGTTTTTGCGATTATTTTCAATCGCGATTTCTGATCCAATTTTCGTTTCAGTTTATCTTTTCGCTCGTTTATCGGAATCAGGCGATTCAAGCGCCTAGATCTTCGTCTCGAAACCCTCTTTCTGTTTAACCAACTTGAAAAAGATTTTGGTACGGTGAAATTTGACTTTAGTTCAGATTATTAAACGGATCTTGTTTCTCTCGCAGTTTGAGTTTTGTCGCTCCGTTTGATTTGATTCTTTTTGCAAACCGGAGTTCTTAAGTTGAACTTTCTTGTCAATTCTTCTTATTTGAGTTTTGCCTGTGCATCCGTCATTGATTGCTTATGTATGCTATTGTTTTCTTGCGATAGAATTCCCGGAGTGCGAAGCGTGCTACTACGAGTCCCTAGGTTTTGCGGATCGTCAGCAAGGCAAGTAACACACTGATCATACTCTTTTCATACCCAGTTTTTATGCATTAGCTCCAATCCTCAAACACTGCATGATTAGGATGTGATTAACTTGTGGGTATCGGGAAGTTGTTGATGAGGTAGAACCTATTGCCCTGTTATATTCAAAGCCTTGGGAGTTACTTCTACGTATTGCTTATATTGCTATGCTATGCTCGTAGACGTGGTTTGGGTGATTGAATCCATGACAGATGTGAGATTGTTAATTAATGGTTCAACTTAAGGTGGCAACTTAAATACACATCTGGGTGGATTGCTTGTCGGGCACCTGGAGAATCGATTGTTGTCCTAGGATATCCCGGAGTACCCGTGTGATCATCCTAAGGTCCGCCACCCAGGCTCAAAGGGAACTGAGATATTTCATGCTAGAAACTTCCATGTGCAGCCAGAAGCTATTATGGGCTCTAGAATAGTTGAGTAAGTTGCGTGAGCTGTTGAAGTGGTGGACTAGCAGATGTAGTGGGATGTAAGTTGGTATAGTCTACCCGGAGTAAAGATTTAATGTTTCTGAAAGACTGTGTCTCGGTCATCTGTTTCTAGTCATCTGTTTCTAAAACACCATGTAGTGCGAGAAATTCAACGGAGGAGATCGAGTCTTGTGGGGAAAAGTGCGCAAACCACTGTAGAGTGTACAACCTAATCATGGTTAGCTGTGTCCCCGGTTATGGACATCTTGAGTATCTAGTACTTGGATTATCCTAATTATCTCATCACTTTAATTTAATATTGTTGGGTTGATAATTACTTTAATTGGGATTGAGTTGGAGGAACCTTCCCCATGATTTTTCAACTACCATGATAGTTAAAATAAAATTTATTCCTTTGTTGTAGGGAAAAATTGGCTTTTCGCCAAATTATAACCGTAGAGCTTTCCACCAGGCAAATATGCATGTAGTGATAGCATTATTCTGTTCTTGCCCTACTGTGTTACATTGCCAGCATATTCCATGTGCTGACCCATTTTCGGGCTGCAACGTATTATGTTGCAGACTTTTCAGATGAGGACTCACTTTATCTTCCAAGCCTTCCGTTGTATTTATTGTAATAAGTCTCTTCTAAGACATTCGATGTAATATGTGTGTGATTGCTACTCTGTTATAAATCCTTTGAGTATTGTGTGTGTAAGCATTACCGATCCAGGGATGACACTGAAGCACAGAGACTTGACCGTTTGAGGTCGGGTCGCTACACTATAACAGGCAGACACACATTTCAAAACTGAAGTAGGAACATTAGAATTATATGAAATTCGTATTTGAACAAATAAACTGAGGAATTATGAGTGGCATAATGTTTAGCTTCAAGGGTGGAGTGTTGGTGGTGCGACACAAAGCAAGTAGGCATATTGTATTCCATGTAAAAGATCGAAGCCTATGTAAAAGCTGGAAATGACACTTTCTTTCATAACAATGCAGTGTTCGTTGCCCACACATGATGGAAGAGATCACATAGAGAAATACTATTCACTCATGTCTACGGTTGCAGTATTTAGAAACAGGGTGGTCCACCCTAAAAGAATATTGACAACAAATATGACAAGGCACGCATAGATGTAGTGAATCAATCATTTACTAGTGAGCTCACTAGGACAAGTATGCAGAATTGTAACTGCAGTAAGAGACCGTCCAAAATATGAATCAAGAAGTTTGTCTAGCACTTATTGTTTGCAACTAATCAACGTGAATAATTGGATATTATATCGAATGAGTAAGAAAGACAAGTAAAATTTTCAAAAAACCTAGCTTGCAGTAGTAATCTGGGTCAATGTCACTACGACCAACAATCCAAAATGACTAGTGTGCTCCTAGGGCCGGAATTTTGAAAACCCTGTGAACTTTACAGGTACTAAAGATTACCGAAATACATCTGAACCATTAAGTGTAGGTAGCACTGAGCACACAACATACCCTAATGATAGTCATGCCTAATGAGTAGGGAATCAATAAGAAAATGGGTGATGAGGAGTGGCTGCTGAGTGTTGAGGACTTATCTCAGGATAAATCAGGTTGGCTTAGTGGGTGCTGCACGCCTGAGCCCTGAACGGACTGGGAAGGTAGGCACGGCGGCGCGCCCGGGCAGCGGTGACGCTGTTGGGCGAGCGGCTCCTGACCTCCTGTTAGTCCAGCGTCTCCTCCTAGAGTCATGCCGTCCGGGGACGGCAAGTCGCTGGCGAGGCAGGAGGCTGGGGGCGAGTAGAGATCGGAAGCGCGCAGCAGAACAGAGGGGAATCGGGGCCTGGGATGACCCAAAATCACAGGGTGGGCCGGCCCATCGTGGGCACCCTATAGAGATACACACCCGAGCAGCGAACATGCATTTTCGAAACTAATTTAGGAACATTTAGCTGGCCAATTAAACGAATCTGTTTTAATAATATCATATTCGTATTTGAACAAACTAAGCTTGTTTAGCTTGATAGGTCGAGCAGTGCTATTATGACACGAAGCATGTATTCTCATCGTATAGTGATCATAAAAGGGGGAAACCGGAGAAATGATATTTAGCAGCCATTGTTTGCTTCGAACGAAGAAGTAAATTCTAAGAGCTGGAAAGAAAGTAGAGTAACCAAGTTAAGATCTATTTTCTGGTTGATACCAAAAAGTTGAGGAGAGATGAAGTACCACCTCTCTTGCGGCGCCGTGTAGGCATCGGGGGATAAGTCCTATTGCGGTGGAAGAGAAGGTCGTGTGAGCGGCCCCGACAAAGAGGACGACGGCGCCGATGAAGCGAGAGGACGTGATGCAAGGCTCTTGGTATGTCGTCGTGGATGAGAAACGTCCATCTCTAGCAGTGGACAACGCGGTCTTGGTAGGCGCTCCGGCATGGTGGAGGACGGTGGCGATGGATGTGGTGGAGGACGGCGGCGCTGGATGTGGTGGAGGACGGCGATGATGGATGGGTTGGCGGACGGAGGCTGGTGTGGGGATGGTGTTCTAGCGCGGACGGTGTATGAATGGGAAAATGGAGGGAGAGGTACGGGGAACCATGTTTTTGGGACACGCCTGTCTGAAATATGGGAAAGTTACGAACTTAGCCCCCGTTTAAAATTTGGACGTCTCGTCGGTTGGGGATACGACGGTAATCTCGCATCTCGCCAATATTTGCCCAGAGCGATTTCGGGCGAGGATAGGGTGGTTAGCGTCCATGCTTGGCGCCCACGGTGTATGAACGGGGCTGACAGGTAGGGCGGTTGTGTCACGTCTGAGTGAAGTTACAAACCTGCCCCTATTGAAAATATTTGCCTACATCGATTTCGGCCGAGTCGAGTTTGTTTTGCCGCCCACCGTGTATGAATGGGGAAATGGAGGGAGAAATAGAGGTCTTTCGGACGAGCTTGAATCAAAATGTGTTTTGCCGCCCATGTTTGGCGCCCACCGTGTCGGAATGGGCTCAGAGGCGGTCGTGTCATGTCTTATTGAAGTTACTATCCTACCCCTATTTAGAGCAGTGGAAATCGGGCCGATGGATTGTCCGTGTAATGGGTAGATAGTAATTTCCATCTCCCAAACACTTGGCTTCGGGCAGCCGATGTGGGAGTGGACATTTAGCCGCTTCTTTCGAATTTTGGGACAATAAGCATCCATGTTTACCCTGGCAACTAAATTTGAATCCATTTTGTATTCCTATACAAATATTTATAGATCATTCTATGTGTTTTTATATATCTTCAGAAGGACGACAAAGATGTATTGTGACACTCCAAAAGAAATTATTTAGTTTTCAAAACAAACTTTGTTTGATTTGAAGGAGGTCATTTAAATCCTTCCAAAAACCTCTCTCTCTCAAAATCTTCCCTATAGCAAGGATTTTATTTTTGTTTCTTCCTCAACCTTGGTGTTTGGTTATTTAAAACCTTCCTTCTGATTTTTAATCTCTCAAATAAATTGTTGGAATTTATTTTCTCTTAAAAAGAAACCCTATGGGTTTTGGGGGTACTCTTTTGGTTTGAAACCATCCATTGTTTTACCATGCCTCATGTGGTAGATTCTCCCAAAACCCCTCCCTCCACTTTGAGGCAACCCAAACATTCTGTTCCAACAGGTCCAACCCATTTTTGATTTTATTTCATTTATTTTATCCCCAAAAACAATTCTGTCATTTATTCTAAGCCTAGATGATTTACAAAGGAAGTACCTGATTTCCTTTGAGTTTTGATCTCAAACCAACTCCTCTGGATAGTCCCTAGCACCCCCAACCTAGAACCATCAAGATCCACTCTTCCTCTTTTAAAATTTTTCAAGTTTCAACCTCTACAACTTTGGACCAGATTCATCATTTTTGGTGAAATTCATATTTTCCTTTCTCCAAAAATTCCACCAAAAATTAGGCAACCCCTAGGTGCTTTGAGAGGCCACCACACCAAAGATCAGCCCCAGATAAATTCTTCTCATGCCTAAATAATTTCATCAAACACTTGGCCGGCACTGTTCCTGTACACTTTCAGTAAATTCAGAGATTCAGAGTTTAGTTAGTGTCGTTTTTCGTCAGTGGCTTGTCATCGATCACCAGTGCACCCTGGCGCGTTGCGCACGACCTCTCCTCCTGCACCCCACGCTCCCTTGGACGGGCGCAGGTGTCGGTGGCGGCGAGCCTCGCCGACGCCGGCAGCTTCTGCGGTGGCAGAGCCACCCGTGGCGGCCAACGGGAGCTAGCGCCAGCTCTCTACGCCGTTCGGCGCCGCCCAACCCTCCCTAGCCCTCCAGGTGGCCTTCTGCTTGCCAGCGCACACTGCAGCACTGTCGCCGTGGCCTAGCAAGCATATGGCGTGCCCTCTGCCGCCAACGGGCCCGCGCCGCTCCGCTCTGTCGAAACCACCCATGCGCGCCTAATCCAACCTGGGTTAGCTTCTAAACGGAACCCGTGGACCTCCATGTTGATGCCCAACCCCCTAAAACCCCCGACCAAGCACTGCGCCGCCGTAACCATCGCCGGAGATCCCCATTCGCGGCCACCGCCTCGGATCACCTATAAAAGGTGGTCCCGAGCTCGTTCTCAAGCTCGCACCACCTCTAATCCTCACCAGAATCCCGCCAAGCCACCAGGAGGACCACGAGGAGGTCTCCTCCCCCAATTCCGGCCGCCCCGATCCGCCTCGGCCACCAGCTCGATCCACTCCGGTGAGGCCATCCCCGCCTCCCAAACCTCGTCAGTAGTCTTCTCGTGCACCCAGTGATCTAACCCAAACTGCAATTTGACCTCCGCAGCCCTCTCCGACGAGATCCATCTTCACCCGAGCCGCCGTCCGTCGGAGCAACGACCGCCGTCGACGTGGTGCTCGCCGACGACCACCACCACCACCCACGGATGCGGAAGGACACGCTGATCACGTAGATACCACCCGCTCCTCCTAACTCACCGTGGATCACCGCTGGCGACCACCGCAGCTCTCGGCGTCGACGCGCTCTGCTTCTCCCCCCGTTTGAAATTTCAAACCTGACGGGTGGGACCCCTCGTCAGTATTTTCTTTTTTCGAACTGCTCAAAACGCCTTCGGGCAGAATACGTCTCCCTTTGCAGTTGACGGCTTTTTAGCCGAAGCGTTTTCTGTTTTTATAAGTTGGCCCCTGAAAACTTTCTGTTTCTTTACAGATGAGTCCCTGGACTAAAACCTTTATATCTTTTAAACACAAAATGATTTTTGATTGATTCTTTTTTTGTCCTCTTTATTTTTCTGTCTAGATTTTTTGTCATATTTATTTGAAAAATATTTGGAACACTTTTTTTGTGCACTCATGGTATTTACGTTAGCACGTATTTTCTTATACCGTAGATACCGGAGGAGGTGACGGAACCGCGAACGTCGCCAAGCTAGACTCTGACTACTCCGAACCAGGCAAGCATGTTTGAAATTTTGATATGATGAGAGTCTTTGGCATGTTTGCATTAAGTAGTTTCATGGCATGTTTATGAGCATTTCGATAAGTGTTATATTACATGCAAAGTTGAGGCAAGTGAGTTTCGAAAATCCATATGTTGTTGGATATGAGTTTGCATGGCCATGTGATGGCATGAGAATGGGTAAGATGGCAGTGTTGTAGCATGCCGCCTTATGCTGAACTATTTGACTCCAGTGTCAACGTGAATCAAGTCACGTTTCCATCCGTTTTCCCTTCCTGTACTACCACATGTTTTCCGTGAGGGATATGGCTTAGTAAGTTGCAAACCTCTTTTCTAGTACACACCAAATAGAGAGGCCGTGATGAGGGTTCCATGGCCCTGAATTAAAGCCAGTCATCCGGTCAGGGGGCATGGGTGTTTCCGGTTGGGACCGAGAGGGGAGCACCCCTTAGCGCTGCCAGATATAAATTTGATCCCATGCTATTCGAGGTTGTGATCCCCCGTCTCAAAGTTTTTCTTGAACGTTGTCTAGGGTGATTCCTGGCATCGTGAGGTGGGATGGGTGTGTACTGGTTAGATGTGTTTCTACCGAAATACCGTAAACGGAACTAGTCCTCCGTGACTACGGAAATCCGTTGGCTGTGGATAA
This sequence comes from Aegilops bicornis, assembly GCA_021605145.1. Classification (NCBI taxonomy): domain Eukaryota; kingdom Viridiplantae; phylum Streptophyta; class Magnoliopsida; order Poales; family Poaceae; genus Aegilops; species Aegilops bicornis. The sequence goes on along the minus strand of CM038674.1, from coordinate 125,801,222 downwards.
TTAGTACAAACTCTGCAGAGTCAACATCCTTTGAACCATCTTATCCATGTCCGAGTACTATGTTCAACTTATCTTGTCAGTGTCAGTCTCAGTGAGAAAAACTCCGGTGAACTACTTGAGTGTTAAGTCCGGCTACACGATTATTCTTGTGGATGGACTAACCCGTTTATTATTGTGTGTTGAATATTTCCTGTGAGTGTTATATCTCGTGAATTTATCAGATATGAATAATGAAATATAAGCCCTTTCTGCGATGTCGCTCAGACGTCCGACTGTGGCACGCTTGTTATTTACTTTCTAGATAAGTCCTTTCTGCGATGTCGCACAGACGTCCGACTGTGGCACACTTGTTATTTACTTTCAATATAAGCCCTGCGATGTCGCTCCGATGTCTGATTGTGGCTCACATGTTATTTACTTTCACTATAAGCCCTTTATGTGATGTCGCTCAGACGTCCGACTGTGGCACTCTTGTTATTTACTTTTCAATATAAGCCATTTATGTGGTGTCGCTTAGACGCCGACTGCGGCATGATAATTTATTTGGTTACCCTTCGAGGCGTCGCTCCAGACACCCGATCGGTTTTCAGTTATTTTTTTGGGATTTCGGGAGGACTACCGCCCGACTTCCTTTTTTCTTATCATGTTGTGCAAGTATTTATTATTTGAGTGTGCATTGCTATTTGCTCAAGACGCATTCATGCTTGCATTTGTTATATCCTATGTCTGAACTGTCTTGCGAGTACTTTCAAAGTACTCACCTGGCTTGTTGATTTGGCCAGATGTTGATGAAGGCGATCTCATGGATGAAGAGTTCGATAGCGAGTCCAACGCCTAGAGGAGTCCGAGTCAGTCCTGTGCGATCCTGGATTTGGTCACTTGTATTATATCCGCTTCCGCTACCCGAATAAATGCATCGAGCCTCACCTCGACGCTCGATGAGCTGCCAGATTAGGAGTCATGTCAACCACTCCACTGTGTTATATCCACCACCACTTTTATCTCGAGTCAGTAGTATGCCACCACATCCCTGTATCATAACCGCCCTTATGTACAATATTGGCATGTTTGTAATAGATTATTGAGTAGCCTCAGCTCAACCCTGTAATATATTTAATGCTACTGGCCTTATGTATCAAGTATTTGTCTACCAGTAAGGATAATTCTCCCTATACTGGAATCAAAAGATCGATTTCTCAATAAGTATTTTATTGAAAAATCGGTCGTGACAAACTTGGTACTAGAGCCAGGCTGACTGTAGGAAGCCACTAGGTGCGATCGCTAATCGGTTATTAGCATAATAGTGATAATTTATATTTTTGCAAATGTAGTCATTTTTTGACAACAAGATAAATTTATGATCGACCATTCAGAATTTTTGCCTACTTTTGTAGATGGTCGGCAACGCATCGTGAGTCATGTGTGTTCGCCAACGTGCTGAGGTTCATCAAGCTCCTCTCCTTCATCGTCCAGATCGCGATGGGGCCATCAGTGCGCCCAGTCTTCACACTCTACTAGCACAAGATCAATGACAGTCTGTCCATGCACCAGGCCGCGGTGCAATTCAAGGGAGGGCGTGTTGAGTTACGCCGCTTCCGGTTCTAGGGGAGAGCCATGCCTACGGAGAGGCATGCTATGCAGATGGCTGCCCGTGAGGCGATAGCTCGTCTCTGGGATGTCTTCCTTTGACGAAGACTCGTCGTTACCGCTACCTTCCATGCCACGTGCCATACACCTGTCTCTACGCATTCGCTTGCCCCAGAGGAGAGCGAGACGAGGCTATTGAGATGCTTGTCGAGTACCTCCAGGCTCTGGAGGCAGCCTTTGACAACCTGGTGGACGACCTTGTGGCTGCCCGCATGGACTCAGTCCATGGCTGCGCCGCCAACAGGAGGGAGCTCCTGCACACTGCACCACCACTGACTTTCGTCTCATCCTCGGCATCTTATTCACCTACCATTCCGCCACCGCCGTCGCCTGCCTACCACTGAGCAGTTCAACCAAGTCATTGCGCCCACTTCAGTCCGTACTGCACCACCTATTGCGCCCACCCCTGTTCGTGTTGCTCCACCTATGGCGCCCGCTCCATCAACTCAGCGCAGGACTTCACTTCTGGAGCCTATTAGCGAGGAGGAGGTTGAGTCCCCATCCTCACTGCGCCTCACCCTCGGCAGGCCAAGGGAGATCCTTACCATCTCCGACTGAGTGCGCTTTGCTGCCATGCGATAGTGAAAATTTCTTGTCCTTGGACGCGCTCCATGCCAAATCCGCCAGAGGAAAATTATGGCACACAAACAAGCAACAATTTCACACAGGGGCAGTCAAGTCAACAGGGCAGTGAAACAACATTTTCCCAAGTATTCCACCTTTATGAACAGAGTCAGCAACAACATCAGGAAATGATGAACCAAGTCATCAATATGGGAAATCACCGTGGACCGTATCAGCAGCAATCCAAATTGTCTGAGCTACAGAAGACGCGTCCCCCAACTTTTTCTCATACTGACAAACCTCTTGAGGCCAATGACTGGCTTCGAGACATGGAAAGAAAATTAATTATTGCATACTTTCAGACCGGGAGAAAGTACTCTATGCACCGCACTATCTCACTGGAGCAGCTGCATCATGGTGGGAAAATTTTCTACACATGCACCCCAACGAAAATGATATAACCTGGGAGGAGTTCAAAGAAGGTTTTGGTGGGGCGCACATTCCTAAAAGTGTTATGAAGATCAAGAAGAGAGAGTTTGATGACCTCAAACAAAGGACCATGACAGTGTCGGAATACAACAGTCAGTTTACTCTGTTGTCACGCTACGCCAACGAAGAGCGTACGACTGAAAGCAAGAAGATGGAAAAATTCCTGGACGGTCTGGCACCAGCGCTTAAATGCCAGCTGGTCGTACACACCTTCCCAGATTTCAAAACACTGGTGGATAAGGCTATTACCTTGGAAAATGAGCGACGCAGCTTGGAGGATTTCCGCAAGCGCAAAAGGGACCAGACTACTCTTGCTCGCAACCACCGGAGCAAGACGGATTTTCAGAAAGGTGGGACACACAAACCCACGACGAATGTTTCACACCCAATCAAGAATTTCCATGCAAGGGACAAGGAGTTCACATATCGCCCAGGCGTTACTTGCTACGCTTGTGGAGAAGAGGGGCACTATGCCAAGCAGTACCCCAAGCCAAGGAACTCAACCCCAAAGCCGAACAACGGTGGCAATAATTCAGCGCCCAAGGGAAACAATTTCAACCCCAATAACAACCACAGGAAGGGTCGCTTTGAACCACGTGACGGAGAGGAAGCACAAACGCCCCGGATATCGTACTCGGTACGTTCCCTGTCAACACAATACCTGCCATGATTTTGTTTGATTCTGGAGCTTCTCACTCATTCATTTTGAAGAGATTTGCTTTGCAAAATGATTTTTCGATGCTTCCCTTGGAAAAATCCATGATCATCAAGTCCCCTGGGATTAAGCAAGTTACTCAGAGTTACTGCCAAGGTGTGGTTATTGAGTTTGAAGGATTGAAGTTTCACGCCAACCTTATTGTATTGGAAAATAAAGGACTTGGATGTCATCCTAGGGATGGATTGGTTAACCACCAACAAAGGATTTATTGACTGCTTCAACCGGACCATAATTCTCACCCACCATCACGGGAAGACAATAAAAGTTTCAGCCAAAGAGAGACAAATATCTCGGCAACCGAGATTGAACAAGGTGGACATTTCTGAGTTAAGCAAAGTTCCAGTAGTGTGTGAATTTCCAGACGTATTTCCCGAAGAACTACTAGGCATGCCACCAGACCGAGAGATAGAATTCAGCATTGAACTAGCACCCGGAACCGCCCCCATTTACAAGAAACCATACAGAATGGCATCATCCGAGTTGGTAGAATTGAAGAAGCAAATAAAAGAATTACTGAACAAAGGATATATACGAGCCAACTCCTCACCTTGGGGTTCACCAATTTTATTTGCCAAGAAAAAGGATGGGACACTGAGATTGTGTATAGACTATCGAGCACTTAACATGGTCACAATCAAGAACAAATACCCGATGCCACTAATAAATGATTTATTTGATCAGCTCGCTTAGGCCAAGTTCTTCTCAAAAATTGACTTAAGGTCGGGATACCATCAATTAAAAGTATGAACATAAGATATCCCCAAGACAGCCTTCACCTCCAGATACGGACTGTATGAGTTCACGGTAATGCCGTTTGGACTAACAAACGCCCCCTCATATTTTGTTCACCTCATGAACAAAGTATTTATGAAGTTTATGGACAAGTTTGTTGTGGTATTCATCGACGATATTCTGATATACTCCAAGACACCAGAAGAGCATTTGAACATCTCCGAATCGTACTAGGAGAACTCAGAAACATCAATTGTACGCCAAGTTCAGCAAATGTGAATTTTGGCTAAGGCAGGTGGGTTTTACGGGCCACATCTTGGCCCAAGAAGGTATTGCCGTGAGACCGGGAAAAGGTCAAGGTCAGATTTGGCTGGAAACCACCAGCCGGTAATGTGACGTCTGAAGTTTCTTGGGAATGGCAGGATACAACCGAAGATTTGTTGAAGGATTCTCCACCATAGCAAAGCCAATGACGCAGTTACTCAAGAAGGACAAGAAGTTTGAATGGACTGAAGCTTGCGAGAAAAGTTTCCAAGAACTAAAAAGGAAATTAACGATAGCACCAGTATTAATTGTGCCGGACATACACAAGAATTTTGAGGTGTATTGTGATGCATCCCGGAAGGGCCTCGGATGCGTATTGATACAAGAAGGCAAGGTAGTTGCATATGTTTCCACACAACTTCGCAAGCATGAAGAAAATTATCCTACTCATGACCTGGAGTTGGCTGCAGTCATCCATGCACTCAAAGAGTGGAGACACTTTCTACTTGGAAATCGTTGTGAAATATACACAGACCATAAAAGCCTCAAGTATATTTTCACACAACCGGAACTCAATTTACGGCAACGACGCTGGTTGGAATTAGTGAAGGATTATGATGTTGGAATCCACTACCATCTAGGAAAAGCAAATGTAGTGGCGGATGCTCTAAGTCGGAACCCTAGCTCGAACAACGACAACCTACCAAACCTGAGACCTGAATTTCGGCAGGAGTTTGCTAAACTCAACTTGATGGTGGTCACCGAAGGCAGTGTGTCGAATTTGGAAATACAGCCTACCCTGATAGAAAAGATTAAGGAGGCTCAGCATGGGCACCCCAGCATTGAAGGCATAAAAGGGAAAGTGAGCAGGGAATATTGTGGTACGGAGATAGGCTTTGCGTACCAAATATCGAGGACCTTAAACAACAAATTCTAGCTGAAGGCCACACCGCTCCGTATTCAATCCATCCAGGAGGAACAAAAATGTACAAGGATCTTCAGGAAAAAATTTGGTGGCATGGTATAAAAAGGGACATAGCCACGTTCATTGCATGTTGTGACTCATGTCAACGCATCAAGGCCGAGCACCAGAAACCGGTCGGACTATTACAACCAAATAAGATACCCGAGTGGAAATGGGACGAGATTGGAATGGATTTTATTGTTGGACTACCTCGGTCACGACACGGGAATGATGCCATATGGGTCATCACAGATAGACTGACTAAGGTGGCACACTTCATCCCCGTGAAGACAACCCACACCACTCAGAAGCTTGCCAGGCTTTATCTTTCCTGTATCATCTGCTTGCATGGAGTTCCAAAGACGATAATATCAGACAGAGGCACTCAATTCGTCTCCCGATTTTGGGATCAATTACAAGAAGCTTTGGGAACTCAACTGGCGTTTAGTACCGCATACCACCCCCAGACTGATGGACAAACTGAACGCGTAAACAAAATTATAGAAGACATGCTGAGAGCATGTGTCCTCACCTATGGAACCAGTTGGGAAGAAAGCTTGCCATACGCAGAGTTCGCATACAACAACAGTTACCAAGCCAGCCTGCAAATGGCACCATTTGAAGCTCTGTACGGGCGAAGATGTCGTACCCTGCTAAATTGGTCAGAAACCGGAGGCAGCCATATCTTCGGCCCAGACATGCTCAAGGAGTCTGAGGAGAAAGTTAAGATAATTAGGGATCGACTCAAGACAGCTGAAAGTCGACAGAAGAGTTATTACGATCAAAAACATCGGGGAGTCAGTTTTGAATCCGGTGAGTTTGTGTACCTACGAGTATCTCCTATGAGGGGCCTGCAACGATTCAAGGTTAAGGGAAAGCTAGCACCAAGATCCATCGGACCCTTCTGTATAGTGGCACGAAGAGGCACGGTAGCCTACCAGCTAGACTTACCCGAAGAATTATCCGATGTCCACGACGTGTTCCACGTCTCGCAGTTAAGGAAGTGCGTGAGCAACCCAGAGAAGCAAGTATCCCATGAAGACATTGACGTGCAACCAGACCTCACCTATCGGGAACGTCCAATAAAAATATTGGAGGAGTCTGAAAGGAGGACCCGACAGAAAACCATCAAGTTTTTCAGAGTTCAGTGGAGCAATCACACCGAGAATGAAGCAACTTGGGAAAGAGAAGATTTTCTTCGGACAGAACACCCACACCTGTTTGAGGATCAGCTGAAATCTCGGGGACGAGATTTTTCCTAAGGGGGTAGGTGTTGTGATACTCCAAAAAAAATTTATTTAGTTTTCAACAAAAACTTTGTTTGATTTGAAGGAGGTCATTTAAATCCTTCCAAAAACCTCTCTCTCTCAAAATCTTCCCCATAGCAAGGATTTTATTTTTGTTTCTTCCTCAACCTTGGTGTTTGGTTATTTAAAACCTTCCTTCTGATTTTTAACCTCTCAAATAAATTGTTGGAATTTATTTTCTTTTAAAAAGAAACCATATGGGTTTTGGGGATACTCTTTTGTTTTAAAACCATCCATTGTTTTTCCATGCCTCATGTGGTAGATTCTCCCAAAACCCCTCCCTCCACTTTGAGGCAACCCAAACATTCTGTTCCAACATGTCCAACCCATTTTTGGATTTTATTTCATTTATTTTTCCCCAAAAACAATTCTGTCATTTATTCTAAGCCTGGATGATTTACAAAGGAAGTACCTGATTTCCTTTGAGTTTTGATCTCAAACCAACTCCTCTAGATAGTCCCTAGCACCCCCAACCGAGAACCATCAAGATCCACTCTTCCTCTTTTCAAAATTTTCAAGTTTCATACTCTGCAAGTTTGGACCAGATTCATCATTTTTGGTGAAATTCATATTTTCCTTTCTCCAAAAATTCCACCAAAAATCAGGCAACCCCTAGGTGCTTTGAGAGGCCACCACACCAAAGATCAGCCCCAGATAAATTCTTCTCATGCCTAAATCATTTCATCAAACACTTGGCAAGACTTTGTTCTGTACACTTTCAAGAATTCAGAGATTCAGAGTTTAGTCAGTGTCGTTTTTCGTCAGTGGCTTGTCATCGATCACCAGTGCACCATGGCGCGTTGCGCATGGCCTCTCCTCCTTAACCAGAGCACCGCACGCTCCCTTGGACGGGCGTAGGTGTCGGTGGCGGCAAGCCTCGCAGACGCCGGCAGCTTCTGCGGTGGCAGAGCCACCCGTGGCGGCCAACGGGAGCTAGCGCCAGCTCTCTACGCCGTTCGGCACCGCCCAACGCTCCCTAGCCCTCCGTGTGGCCTTCTGCTTGCCAGCACACACCGCAACACCGTCGCCGTGGCCCCGCAAGCACAGGGCATGCCCTCTGCCGTCGACGGGCCCGCGCCGCTCCGTTCTGTCGAAACCACCCATGCACGCCTAATCCAACCTTGGTTAGCTTCTAAACGGAACACGTGGACCTCCACGTTGATGCCCAACCCGATAAAACCCCCGACCAAGCACTGCGCCGCCGTAACCATCGCCGGAGATCCCGTTCGCGGCCACCGCCTCGGATCACCTATAAAAGGAGGCCCCGAGCTCGTTCTCAAGCACGCACCACCTCTACTCCTCACCAGAACCCTGCCAAGCCACCAGGAGGACCTCGAGGAGGTCTCCTCCCCCAACTCCGGCCGCCTCGATCCGCCTCGGCCACCAGCTCGATCCACTCCGGTGAGGCCATCCCCGCCTCCCAAACCTCGTCAGTAGTCTTCTCGTGCACCCAGTGAAAGTGCGTTATATCGACTAGAGGGGGGGGGGGTGAATAGGCGATTTTTATAAATTCTTCAATGAGGAATTTGCCGGTGAGGAAATTCCTAAGTGAAGAATTACTTGCAGCGGAATAAGTACTCAGAAGTAAGCATAAGCGAATGCGAGCATGGTCATCATGATGAAATGAAGACAATCAAAGAGTACAGAAAGCGTAAACACAGGATAGCACAAGATGAAGACAAAGCAGATGAAGAAATTGAACTAAGGAAATTGAGAAAGTCTTGATCAAAGTCTTCAAACACAGATATGAACGAACACTCAACACAAAGAATGAGGAAATGAAAGAGTTGAGGAAATAGAACCAGTTAGGTTGGTGAAGACAATGATTTGGTAGACCAGTTCCAAGCTGCTGTCTCGGTTGTACGTCTGGTTGGAGCGGCCGAGTATTTAAACTCGAGGACACAGTCCGGACACCCGGTCGGCTGAGCACGCAGCTCGGGACACCAAGTCCTCACCATATTCTCCTTGAACTAAGGTCACACAGACCTCATCCAATCACTCGTGGTAAGTCTTGAGCGACTTCCAAACCTTCACAGACTTGGTCACCTCGGCGATCCACAATTCCTTTTGGATGCTCTAGACCATGACGCCTAACCGTCTGGAAGAAGCACAGTCTTCAAAGGTAACAAGTGTCGGATCCACGAGGATCAATCTCTTGATGATGCTCAATCACTTTGGGTTTGTAGGGGTTTGGTTTTGGGTTTTCCTCACTCAATGATTTTCGCTCAAAGTCCTCGGAGGATGGGTTGCTCTCAAATGACAAGTGTCAAGTTCTCTCGGAGCAGCCAACCAGCTAGTGGTTGTAGGGGCAGCTATTTATAGCCTAGGGAGCATCCCGACATGATAAGACATAAATGCCCTTCAATGATATGACCGTTAGGTGGATAAGATATTTTGGGACAGGTGGCCAAGAAGATAAAGAACGGTCGGAAATTTGATTCTCAAATTCCTCGGGGCTATCATGTTCCTCCTTTGTGTAGGCAATTACGACCTTGGCGAATTCCTAACTCCTCGATCAGAACAAATTCTCGTGACGGAAGAACTTCGTCTACATCAAGAAATTGGTGAACTATATGAGATTTCCAAAGGCTTCACTCGAAGGGATTGGTAGGTGTAGGATTTTGAGTTGAGCATCACATGGAAATTTTTCCTTAGTATTTCCTCGACCCCCTTTAACAAAGACGGTGTTTCCTATGACTCAAGAAAGAGAAAATGAAACTACGAAAACAAAAGTCTTCACGCTTCATGTTCCTCAAATGAATACCAAGTCTTCAAGGTCACACCAATTTCTTCACTTTCAAAGTCTTGATAGTCTTCAGAATATCAAAGTCTTCAGTCGAAGAACTTCATTTTTAGGGGTCGACTTTCTCTGTAAATATCAAACTCCTCATAGACTTATAGACATGTGTACACTCATAAACACATTAGTCCCTTAACCTAAAAGTCTTAAATACACCAAAATCACTAAGGGGCACTAGATGCACTTACAATCTCCCCCTTTTTGGTGATTGATGACAATATAGGTTAAGTTTTCAACGGGGATAAACATATGAAGTGTAAATACTGATATTGAGGAATTTGATTGCAAAATATAGAAGAACTCCCCCTGAAGATGTGCATAGTGAGGAATTTGCTTTTGAGGCATTGCACATTTGAAGAGTTGTATCATGGAGATCTCCCCCTATATCTTGTAATTCATACACGCATTTGACATATAATATGAAGAATTTGAAATGCATGATGAAATATGGTGACTGATGTAATTCAGCATGCGTGTATTAACATATAATGAGGAATAAGCATGCAGAGGAACACATCAAAAGTATTAGAGCACCATCGGGTTTAAGATTACAACTCGATCCAATAAAAGTTTCAGAAGAATGAGAGTTGTAACTTAGCAAAAAGATGCCCATATAGTAGACCCGCTTGAAGACTAACTCACATTTCTCCCCCTTTGCCATCGAATGACCAAAAGGATCGAAACTGAGGACTAACGCCCCTGAAGAATTTCAAGTTGATGAAGGAGCGCCAACGTTGTTGGGGTCGGTTGTCGTAGTAGGGCCTGCCGCAGTGTCGTCCAAGTCTTCATTTTCATCAGTGTCTCGTGATGAAGAATAGGAGCTGGCCACCAAGGAAGGAACTTTGACCTTCTTGTATTTCTTCGGAGGAGGTGCAGACCAGTCAAATTCTTCCTTGAGACCCATGTTCTTCAGATCTTCTGCACTGTAGACATTAGAAAGAACAGCCCAGGTGCGGTTGAAGGTTTCATGGAGGTAGTATTGGTTTTTCTTCACTGCATTGTGTGTAGAGGTCATGTTGTGAAGAATTGAACCAAGCGATGCTTGACCCATTTATGATTGCGATCAACCTTCCGATGAAGACCGAGGAGTAACTCACGATCAGTCATCACCACAGGTGCTGTGGCTTGAGGATATTGCTTGGCTGAGGTATTGGCGGCAGAGTCATGTGTGGCAGAGTCATCATTGGTGGAGTAGGATGCAGCTTTGCGAAATTGACCATCCAATGGACGAATGCCTTCATCTATCACAGCAGTTGCTTTGCCCTTGTCATCAGCTGAGGAAAATGTCCCTTTGAGGACTTCAATTGGAGGCAAGTAGCTGCAGTGGTTCAGAGTGTCAGCCTTGTAATTTAGTGAAGACCTTGTCCTGATGAACCTCATAATCCATGGTGCATAAGGCTTCAGCTCAAAAGGTGACATAGCAATGTTTGCCAGAGTCCTCATGAAGAAATCATGGAAGTTGACGGGAACGTCATGAATGATATTGAACAGCATATTCTTCATGATGCCAACGACTTCTTCATCATTTGAGTCATGGCCTTTGATAGGACTCATTGTCTTCGTCAGAATCCGATAGACAGTCTGAGGCACATATAGTAATTCCTTGACGAGGAATTTGGTTCGAGGTGCCTGTTCGGGCTTCAAAGACTTCATCAGCACTTGCATGTAATGATTTGAAAGCTCAGGTTCATTGTAGATACAACGAGCACCATCAAGGGGAGAACTGAGTGGTAGGGCATGAAGCAATTCAGTTGCTGGTGCCTTGTAGTGAGTATTTTCAGACATCCAGTCCAACACCCATGAGTCCACATGTTCAGCGTTTCCGGTGATGTGTAGCGTCGCATAGAATTGAAGAATGAGTTCTTCATTCCAATCACAGATGTCGGCAGAAATTGAAGTCTGCATCATGAAGAACACCGAGGACCGGCTCGAAGCTGGCAGAGATTCCATGTCCACATGAGGAATATGTGCATGATCGAAGACTTTGTCTTTGTTGAAAACCTGAGAGGAATAGAAGTTGGCTTGACTGGCAGTCCAGAAATGCCTCTTCCTTATGCAAGCAGAGTCGTATGGGTTGTAATCCGTGAAGAAAACATGCTCGCCAAAGAAGTCTTCAACCTTGAACTTTTGCTTCGTTGAGAATGGATTCTTTGGCTTTGGCAATGGAGTGTCAGTGAGTTGCATCACGACCTCTGGAATCGCAATCTCAGGTTCTTCAAATGAGGAATTTCTGGTTCCTCTACATGTGCGGTCCGAGGATCGGAAGAAGAGTTCATCGGCGCTAGTGGCTGGAATTTTTCATGCGAGATGAAGTGGGATGAGTTTCTTGAGCCCATTTGAACTGTTGGAGCAGGGACCGAGGAATCTGTTGGATTGGGTGCAGAGTGGAGAATTTGGATCTGACTTTCCCAAAAGTCATCGTTCATCACCGGCGTTGTGCTTCCAATATCCACATCTTCTTCAATTTCCTCAACACCGCCTCTTCACCGTGAACCGAGGCATAGGCGAGGAAATGATTGGGGATGAAGGGATAGCTTCCACTTCAATTTCTTCATCAATCTGCTCGTGACGGCAGCGAGAATGATTTTCTTCATCAGATCCGCTTGGGATCTCATAATCTTCACAAAAAGGAACAAGGTCCTTTGATGGCATGGAGGAAATTTGGACAACATCAATGGGATTTTCAAATGAGCTGGTCATTGTCTTCATCTTCTTCGGGGCTGAAGAATTTGAAGCAGCAGATGCTTTCCTTTTCTTCACTGCAGCTCGCTCGCAGCCTTGGTCTTCTTCACATCGATGCAGATGGAAGGATTGGAGTTGGTGTAGGCGCAGGAGGAGCCGAGGAATCTGGTTGAATTTCCTCAAAGCAATCGATGCAGTTGCCCTGACTTCTTCAGTTTCTTCAGGCGCACCACTAGTGGATGCCCTGGCAATTTCTTCAGCGGTTGGAATGGAATCATCAGCCCTGGAACTAGCATTGTCTTCAGCAGCCTGAACTTCATCAGCGGTGCTGGCATGTTCTTCGATCCGGTGGCGGAGGCTCGGCTCGAGGAATTTCTTGTTGCGTTGGGGCAACAACATTTGAGAACTTCTTTGTCAGATTGACAAATCTGACTTTGGCTCCTTGCCAATCAGCATAATATGAGTCAAATTTGTCGCTGAGGGCTTTGATGTCAGCCTGCATCTTGATAAGTTCTTCAGTTGTCATCTTGACAACATTTTTCTTCAGCAGTTTCTCTTTTCAGATCGCGATTTATTGATCACTCTGGCCGTATCAAATTTCCATTTCTCCTCTTGGATGAAATGAGTCAGCATGTGACTTTGGCCAGGTGTCAACTTGAAGTCAGGCATAGGAGTGTTTGGGTCCTTGTGCTAGAGATCAATGTAGTCTAGGATCGCTCTTGGATCCAACAACAATGGCACAGGTGTGCCTTTGGCTCTAGCAACCCTTTCTTGTCGGTCTCTGATGATTTCCGCAAGTTCATCATCATCAGCCTCATCATCTTCAGATGGCTCTTGGAAGGCGACCTGCTTCTTCTTGGGACTTGGCCGAGGACCTCGTCCCACTGTGGCCTTAGTCTTTAGCGAGTTGGGCGGATGAAGAATTTGGTGCGGTGAGGAACTTCTTTGAGACACGAGAGGCAATGGAGATGCCTGCAGTCCTTTGGCACGTGGCCAGATGCACAGGTCCTGAGGACTTTGTCGGAACTGCTGAGGACTTTGTAGGAGTTGAGGATTTGGGAGGAGCAGTAGCAGCATAAGGACTTGGCCCGTGAGGGCGCAGCTGAGGAACTTGGCCGTGAGGGCACTGTTGGTGAAGCACTTGGCTTGTGTGCGGGCTTCTTTGCCATAGATTTTCTTGGCTTGACAGAGGCCTCGATGGCAGCAATGAGCAGAGTCCTCATTAAATTTCTTCACTGCCTCGTTGGATTGTCTTGCCAATTTGGCTTGGCGCTTGGCCCATTCTTCAGGAAAGTCCTCACCACGATTGATGCTGGTGGGGTCATCTTCTTGACCAGGTGCCAATGGAGCTCTTGGGCATGGAGGATTGAGAGCGAATTTCTTCATTTACTTTGGAGTAACATATCTGTACTCCCTCCATTCCCTTTCCCATCTCCTTTCAATCCTTTGAATGCGCACCTTGCGCTGATTTTTGTTTTCTTTGCCAAACTCGGCTTCATCAGGTGTGCAATAATCAGCATAGATGTCCTCGGGAATCTCAAACGCAGTCATGACCTTAGGCCTCTTTCCTCCTTTCTGTGGCTTCTTGCCTTCTGCCATATTCTTCAGCTGAGGAATTTGAACAATTGAATTCTCTGATGAAGTATGCAACTTTTCTTCGAGGAACGCTGCAAATGAGTTAAGTTGATGAGAACCTAGTGATTCAGCAGCGGACATGAGTACCTCTGAACATAGTATAGTTGCGAGGAATTTGGAGAGGTCATATGCGTTCTCAGAAGGTTTTTCAAAAAGAACTAGTTTGAGGAATTTTACCAGATGAGCCTTGAAGAATTTCACTAAGCGATCTTTGTCTTAGGTTCCAGAGTTGTATAGATCGAGGATCCACACAATTGAGGAATCTTGAAGAAAAATCATTGCTTAGAGAAACGAATCAAAAGCATATTTCGTTTGAGGTGTTCATATGTGTGAAGATTTGAAGAATAAACACCTTTGTAGATTTTCAGGAAGGTTTGAGAATCAAAGCGAGTAATAAAAGTAACTTTTAATTACCCGAACTGAAGAACACGATGAACTGAGAAGAATAGATGGGAAATTCGTCAGGTTAGATCTTCCACGCCCTAACTTGGCGGAAGAAGACAGCTACGGCGGCGGCGGAGTGAAGATTTCATGATCGGCGCGAATCTGACGGGCGACGAGGTCGAGGCAGTGAAGCTCTTCCTCACCGGCGATGATGGAGTAGCGGCGGTGCTAGGGTTTGAGAAGCTCGAGCGAGAGAGGGAGCGGTCGAGCGGAGTAAAGGAAGTGAGGAAGGGGTGAGGGGGTATATATAGCCACGGTGAAAAACTGTTCGCCTGAAGATTTGGGACGAACGTGCCCCTGACGCTTCTCATTCGCTTGACATGTGTCACCCATGTACTGAAAAGTGGAGATTGTGTTAGATCGTGGGTGAATACATAAGTTTATCGTGGGATGCGGAACGGTTTGAGCGACAAAACCGAAAATTTGGATAAGATCAGTTTTAAAGTTCCGTTCGCAATTTCTTCAGCTGACAAGGACACAGCAAAGATTTGAACAAGTTTCAAATAGAACGCACATGAAGAATTTGTGAATAGATTGGGTTGAGTATAGCATAGAGGGGGAAGGGTCCGATCACATTCACTTAGCAGAAAAGGCAACTTGAAGAAATAGCCATAAGTGAATGTTGTAGAGGACATAAACCCATATATATATAGTCAATGAAGAAAGACATCGGAAATAGTGAAGATTTTGCAAAGTTGAAGAATTTGAAAAACTGAAGAATTTCAAAACTGAGGAAAAACTGAAATTGAAGATTTTCAACTTTGGTGGTGGCGTGACCCACCGTATAAGAATGATGATTTCAGACACCGTGTACAATTGTCGTAGGGTTCTGAGAATCAAATTCTTCATTAATTTCTTCACACTTAGAGTGTTATTGTTCATTGATTTAAGAAAAATGTTTCTTCATGTGTTGCACATCTAAATCATCAATTTTGCATAAGTGTCAGGATGTGTGTCCTTTTCAAAGAACATTCGAAGATTCTAAGATATTTAGCTCACACCGCAACTTGCTAAATCTCTTCTCATCCAAGGGCTTTGTGAAGATATCGGCTAGCTGTTCTTGATCTTCACGTGCTCGATGGAGATGTCGCCTTCAACACATGATCACGAAGAAAATGATGACGAATCTGAATGTGCTTTGTCTTCGAGTGCTTGAAATGGGCTGTGAGCAATCTTGATGGCACTATCATTGTCATGATGAGAGGCACATTCTTCACGTTGATGTCGTAGTCCTTGAGAGTTTGCTTCATCCACAGCAATTGAGCACAACAAGAGCCAGCAGCAATGTATTCAGGTTCCGCAGTAGACAATGATACACAGTTCTGTTTCTTCGAGGACCAACAGACGAAAGATCGTCCGAGGAAGTGACAAGTACCAGATGTTGACTTGCGGTCCACACGATCACCAGCATAGTCAGAGTCAGAATATCCAATGAGGTCAAAAGTAGAGCCCTTGGGGTACCATAATTCTAGTGTTGGTGTGTGAGCTAGATATCGAAGAATATGCTTCACAGCCTTATGGTGTGATTCCTTCGCTGTAGCTTGAAATCAGGCACACATGCAAACACTAAGCATTATATCTGGCCTAGATGCACATAAGTAAAATAAAGAACCAATCATGGAGGGTATACCTTGTGATTGAAGTCAATACCATTTTCATCAGTGCATAGATGGCCATTTGTGGGCGTAGGAATTTTGACGCCTTTGCAATCTTGCATGCCGAATTTCTTCAGGACATCTTTGAGGTATTTCTTCTGAGATTCTTTGGATCTTCAAAACTCTCCAATTGTGTTGTTGATGAATTTGAAGACCTAAGAAGAATTTAAACACTCCCATGATAGACATTTGATATTCTTCACTCAACATATAGGCAAATTCATCACTATAACGTTTTTCAGTACAGCCAAAGATAATATCATCAACATATATTTGGCACACAAACAGTTCACCATCATATGATTTAGTAAAGAGAGTAGGGTCGAGTGAACTGGTGTGAAGCCTTTCTTCACGTAGAATTCCTTCTATGTATCATACCAAGCACGTGGGGCCTGTTTGAGGATATAGAGTGCATTGTTGAGTCTTAAGACTTTGTCGGGATTCTTTGGATCTTCAAAACCTGGGGGTTGAGCAACATATACTTCTTCCTCAAGCCTACCATTGAGGAATGCACTTTTCACATCCATTTGATATAAAGTGATATTATGATGGTTAGCATAAGCAAGTAGTATGCGAATAGCCTCAAGTCTAGCAACAGGTGCAAAAGTTTCATCGAAATCAATTCCTTCAACCTGTGTGTAGCCTTGAGCTACAAGTCGTGCCTTATTCCTCACCACAAGGCCATTTTCATCTTGCTTGTTGCGGTAGATCCACTTTGTGCCAATGATATTATGCTTGCGAGGATCTCGGACGTTTGACCAGTTCCAGACATTGTTGAGCTCGAATCGATGTAATTCTTCTTGCATTGCCTGAATCCACTCGGGCTCGAAATGCTTCATCTACCTTAGTGGGCTTTGTGATAGAGACAAAAGCATAGTGCCCACAAAAGTTAGATAAATGTGAAGCTTTTGAGCGTGTGAGAGGACCTGGCGCTTCAATGTCATCGATGATCTTGTCAACTTGCACTTCTTTTGCAACGCGAGGATGAGCTGGTTGTCGTCGAGGAATTTGATCAGCATTTTCTTGAGTACCATTTCCTTCAAAGATTATCCTCGGTGCATCAGCTCGGCGTTCTTGGCAGACAGGAATGAATTCTTCAGCAGATTCTTCAGTAGGAATGACATCCTCAGTTTCCTTGAACTTGATAGATTCCTCAGGTGCTGGTTCATCTAACACAGAAGGTAGGTGCTCGTTTTGGGAGCCATTAGTTTCATCGAACCGCACATCTACAGTATCAACAATCTTGTGAAGAGCGATGTTGAAGACTCTGTAGGTGTGCGAGTCCTTTCCTTAACCAAGCATAAAACCTTCATGTGCTTTCGGTGCAAATTTAGAGTTGTGATGAGGATCCCTAATCCAGCATTTAGCACCGAAGACTTTGAAATAACTCACATTGGGTTTCTTGTCAGTGAGGAGTTCATAGGCAGTCTTCTCGAAGAATTTGTGAAGACATACTCTGTTGATGATGTGGCACGCGGTATCATTTGCATCAATCCAAAAACGACGAGGCGTTTTGTATTCATCAAGCATAGTGCGAGCCATCTCAACAAGAGTTCTGTTCTTGCGCTCCACGACGCCATTTCTTTGAGGAGTATAGGGAGCAGATAACTCATGAGTAATGCAAGTTCATCAAGATAGGCATCAAGGCGAATTCTTGAACTCAGTTCCATTGTCACTCTGATGTGTCTCGATCTTCACACCAAAGTTAGTTGAAGCCCTCGAGGAAAATCATTTGAAGACTTCGCACTTCATTTTTGTAAGTAACAATGTGTACCCATGTGTAACGAGAGTAATCATCAACAATGACAAAGCCATATAGAGATGCATCATTAGTGATTCTGAGTAATGATTTGGACCAAAGAGGTCCATGTGAAGCAATTCGAATGGACGAGTAGTGGTCATGATAGTCTTTCTTTGGATGCTTGGCCTTGGTCATTTTTCCAGCTTCACTGGCTCCACACAAGTGATCCTTGAGGAATTTGACATTTTCAATGCCAATGACATGCTTCTTCTTCGCAAGCATGTGCGAATTCCTCATGCCTGCGTGACCAAGTCGCCGATGCCATAGCGATATACGAAGCTTTTGCAAGTAGACACACGGCTGGTTGTGGTCCTGTAGAGAAATCAACAATATACAAGTCTCCTCTCCTAAAACCTTGAAGACTTTGGAATTGTCGACTTCCATGATCACAACACAACGATACTTGCCAAAGACAACAACCATATCAAGATCACAAAGCATTGAGATCGACATGAGGTTGTATCCTAAGGACTCAACAAACATGACTTTGTCCATGTGTATGTCCTTAGAGATCGCAACCTTACCAAGACCCAATACCGACTTTTGACATTGTCAACAAAGATGATATGCTTCTGATGTGACGGTGATAAGGGAGCATCCATCAATAGATTCTTGTCACCGGTCATGTGATTTGTACATCCACTATCGAGGACCCACTCATTGGCTTTGGGTTGATCATCCTGCAGATGAATTAGTGCAACTTACGATCTCATATACTTCCTCAGTGAAGAATATGATATCAATTTCATCAGATGAATTTCATCAGGCAGTATAACAGATAAGCAGTATGAGGACGTGTGAAATGAAAGTTCATTTCTTCATGATTAGCCTGCATCCTTTCAGGCATTTTTGTCAGGCCCCCAGCAAATTCTTCAAACGTTAAAGCACGTCTGGAGGCCTGACCCTGCAGAAGAGATTAGTTCTTTTTCTTCACCACCCACATCTGAAGGGGTGGCAAAGAGTTCATCACTCTGCGAGCTCCATATGAGAATGGTGGCATAGAGGCCAATCCATTTCGTTTTACATAAGAGGGTAAGCATATGAATAAGAAGAGAAATTCTTTGAGGACTTATGAACATGTCGGTTTGAAGAATAATGCACATATTCATAGCCCTTAGCTCTACCCTGCAAAACAGAGTTGTTAGCACGATGATAATCATATGAGGACTTTGATCCTTTTGAGGAATTTGATCCACGTGAGGAATTTGGTCCGTATGAGGACTTGGATCCATATGAAGAATTTGGTCCATATGAAGAGTTTGATCTGGGGTTCCTTTTCTTCACGTGTGGTGTCATGAGGACATTCACCTGAAGACTGTCAAGGCACTTCTTGGGAACCCAGATTTTCTTCATAGGGGAACCGTTCCTGCAGTTAGTGCCAACATATCTAGCAAATACTTCACCATTCTGATTTTTGAACAGTTTATAGTTAGAGTCAATTGACTCATCAGAAGAATGAGGAGATTCACATGTAAAGCCAGATAAGTTAGATGGATCAACTAGAGGTCCCTTTGCGGCAACCCATGAGGTTTTGGGGTACTTCTCAAGCTTCCAATATGTTCCATCAGCATTGAGTTTCCTCTCAAAGGCAATACCCTCTTTCCTAAGGTTCCTGTTGAGGATCTGCCTTTTAAGCACATCACAAAGAGTCTGATGCCCTTTGAGGCTTTTGTACATGCCTGTCATGTACAATTCCTTCAGCCCTGCATCGTCAAGTGATACTAGCAATGTCCTCGGATGAGGAATTAGTGATAGCAGAGGCAGGTGAAGAATTTGCAACAGTTGAAGCATTTGAACATTCAGTGAAGAATTAGCGATTCACGTTCAATGCACTTTAAGCATGGAGGAACAAATTCTTCTGAGAAGCGCTGATTTGTTGAGCAAGTAATGAATCACGCTCCTTCGAAGATCTTCATAACTCACTCTTAGCTTCTCAAGATCTTGCTTTCTTTGAAGAAATTCATAAGAAAGTTTCTCATGATCGAGACAAGAGAGTGTTATGATGACCTTGAAGGCTGTCAAACCTAGATCAAGTCTCTGAAGATTTTTAGTCAGGGCTTTAGTGCGATCCATTTCTTCACCTAACATATCATCACTTTTATCTAGCATGTTTTGAACCTTTTCAAAAACCCTTTGTTGTTTTACGGCAATCTTAGCAAGTTTTGAGTAGCTGGGCTTTAGATCTTCATCAGATTCATTTTCACTAGATTCAGAGGAGGTATATTTGAGTACCTTGGCACCCTTTACCATGAAGCAATAGGTGGGAACGTAGTCATCACTATCTTCATCAGCTTTGTTGCTGAGTTCATTTTCTTCAGAGTTCAAGATGGACTTGCTGACGAAAGCAGTAGCGAGAGCCAGACTCGCCACACCAGACTCGGATTCTTCTGATGCCTCCTCTTCCTCTTGTTCCTCAGATTCAGCTTCAGAGTCCATTTCCTTGCCAATGAATGCCCGAGCCTTCTTGGAGCTGCTCTTCTTGTGAGAAGAAGGCTTTGAGGATTTTGATGATGAAGATTTCGACGATTTCTTCTTCTTCTTAGCGTCATGAGAACTGTAATCCTTGTATTTCTTCTTCTTTAATTCCTTTTCCCACTGAGGACAATCTTGAATGTAGTGACCAGGTTTCTTGCATTTGTGGCAAAGTCTTCTCTTATAGTCACTTTGGATGAGGAATCACTGCTCCTTGAGGATTTTCCAAAGCGACCACGTCTTGAGAACTTCTGGAATTTCTTCACGAGCAGTGCTAGCTCCTGGCCCAATTCTTCAGGATCTCCAAGGCTACTACCAGAGTCTTCACAATCAGATTCATACACAACCTTGGCCTTCAGGGCACGTGATTTTCCATAGCTAGAACCATAGAGATCTCTCTTTTCAGCAAGCTGGAACTCATGAGTATTTAGCCTCTCGAGGATATCAGCCGGATCAAGTGACTTGGAGTCAGCACGCTCTTGTATCATCAGTGCCAGAGTATCAAATGAGGAATCAAGCGATCTCAACAATTTCTTCACCACCTCATGGTCGGTGATGTCAGTGGCACCAAGCGCTTGAAGCTCATTTGAGATGTCAGTGAGGCGATCGAAGGTTTATTGAACATTTTTGTTGTCGAGTCTTTTGAAGCGGTTGAAGAGATTGCGAAGAACATCAACTCAAGAGTCACGCTGAGTTGAGACTCCTTCATTTACTTTGGACAACCTGTCCCAGATGAGCTTAGCAGTTTCCAAAGCACTCACTCTTCCATATTGTCCTTTGCTCAGATGAACACATATAATATTCTTCGCTTGAGAATCGAGTTGCCTGAATCTCTTCACATCGGCATCATTCAGAGAAGGTTTGACTGAGGGAACACCGTTTTCCACAACATACCAGAGATCGTTGTCAATTTCCTCAAGATGCATTCGCATCTTGTTCTTCCAGTAGGGGTAGTCCGTCCCATCAAAGGTAGGACACCCAGCTGAGACCTTGATCATACCTGCGGTCGACATAACTAAAACTCCAGGTGGTTAAACCAAAATCACGTAGAACAAGGGAGTACCTTGCTCTGATACCAATTAAAAGTGCGTTATATCGACTAGAGGGGGGTGAATAGGCGATTTTTATAAATTCTGCAATGAGGAATTTGCCGGTGAGGAAATTCCTAAGTGAAGAAGTACTTGCAGCGGAATAAGTACTCAGAAGTAAGCATAAGCGAATGCGAGCATGGTCATCATGATGAAATGAAGACAATCAAAGAGTACATAAAGCGTAAACACATGATAGCACAAGATGAAGACAAATAGACTGAAGAAATTGAACTGAGGAAATTGAGAAAGTCTTGATCACCAAAGTCTTCAAACACAGATATGAACGAACACTCAACACAGTAATGAGGAAATGAAAGAGTTGATGAAATAGAACCAGTTAGGTTGGTGAAGACAATGATTTGGTAGACCAGTTCCAACTGCTGTCTCAGTTGCACGTCTGGTTGGAGCGGCTGAGTATTTAAACTCGAGGACACACAGTCCCGGACACCCGGCCGAAAGCACGCAGCTCAGGACACCAAGTCCTCACCATATTCTCCTTGAACTAAGGTCACACATACCTCGTCCAATCACTCGTGGTAAGTCTTCAGGCTACTTCCAAACCTTCACAGACTTGGTAAGTCGGCGATCCACAATTCCTCTTGGATGCTCTAGACCATGACGCCTAACCTTTTGGAAGAAGCACAGTCTTCAAAGGTAACAAGTGTCGGATCCATGCAGGATCAATCTCTTCAGTGATGCTCAATCACTTTGGGTTTGTAGGGGTTTGGTTTTGGGTTTTTCCTCACTCGATGATTTTCGCTCAAAGTCCTCGGAGGATGGGTTGCTCTCAAATGACAAGTGTCAAGTTCTCTCGGAGCAGCCAACCAGCTAGTGGTTGTAGGGGCGGCTATTTATAGCCTAGGGAGCAGCCCGACATGATAAGACATAAATGCACTTCAATGATATGACCGTTAGGTGGATAAGATATTTTGGGACAGGTAGCCAAGACACAACAACGGTCGGAAATTTGATTCTCAAATTCCTCAGGGCTATCATGTTCCTCATTGTGTAGGCAATTCGCACTGGCGAATTCCTAACTCCTCAGTCAGAACAAAGGCCTTAGTGACCAGAAGAACTGCGTCTCTGTTACTGAAGAAATTGACTGAACTGTATGAGATTTCCAAAGGCTTCACTCGAAGGGATTGGTAGGTGTTGGATTTTGAGTTGAGCATCACATGGAAATTTTTCCTTAGTATTTCCTCGAACCCCTTTAACAGTACGGTGTTTCCTATGACTCAAGAAAGAGAAAACGAACCTACGAAAACAAAAGTCTTCACGCTTCATGTTCCTCAAATGAATACCAAGTCTTCAAGGTCACACCAATTTCTTCACTTTCAAAGTCTTCAGAAAGTCTTCAGAATATCAAAGTCTTCAGTCGAAGAACTTCATTTTTTGGTGTCGACTTTCTCTGTAAATATCAAACTCCTGATAGACTTATAGACCTGTGTACACTCATAAACACATTAGTCCCTTAACCTATAAGTCTTCAATACACCAAAATCACTAAGGGGCACTAGATGCACTTACACCTGGTGATCTAACCCAAACTGCAATTTGACCTCCGCAGCCCTCCCCGACAAGATCCATCTTCACCCGAGCCGCCGTCCGCCGGAGCAAGGACCGCCGTCGACGTGGTGCTCGCCGACGACCACCACCACCATCCACGGACGCGGAAGGACACGCTGATCAAGTAGGTACCACCCGCTCCTCCTAACTCGCCGTGGATCGCCGTCGGCGACCACCGCAGCTCTCGGGCACCGACGCGCTCTGCTTCTCCCCCCGTTTGTAATTTCAAACCTGACGGGTGGGACCCCTCGTTAGTATTTTCTTATTCTCAAACCATTTTCTGAAAACGCCTTCGGGCAGAATACGTCTCCCTTTGCAGTTGACGGCTTTTTAGCCGAAGCGTTTTCTGTTTTTATAAGTTGGCCCCTGAAAACTTTCTTTTTCTTTACAGATGAGTCCCTCGACTAAAACCTTTATATCTTTGAAACAGAAAATGATTTTTGATTGATTCTTTTTCTATCCTCTTTATTTTTCTGTCTAGTTTTTTGTCATATTTA
Source organism: Aegilops bicornis (assembly GCA_021605145.1). Taxonomy (NCBI): domain Eukaryota; kingdom Viridiplantae; phylum Streptophyta; class Magnoliopsida; order Poales; family Poaceae; genus Aegilops; species Aegilops bicornis. Next base: position 125,777,894 of record CM038674.1, on the reverse strand, counting down.
TTTGAAAAATATTTCGAACACTTTTTTGTGCACTCACGGTATTTACGTTAGTACGTATTTTCTTATACCATAGATACCGGAGGAGGTGACGGAACCGCGAACTTCGCCAAGCTAGACTCCGACTACTCCGAACCAGGCAAGCATGTTTGAACTTTTGATATGATGAGTGTCTTTGGCATGTTTGCATTAAGTAGATTCATGGCATGTTTATGAGCATTTCGATAAGTGTTATATTACATGCAAAGTTGAGGCAAGTGAGTTTCGAAAATCCATATGTTGTTGGATATGAGTTTGCATGGCCATGTGATGGCATCATAATGGGTAAGATGGCAGTGTTGTAGCATGCCAGTCTTATGCCAGACTATTTGACTCCGGTGTCAACGTGAATCAAGTCACGTTTCCATCTGTTTTCCCTTCCTGTACTACCACATGTTTTCCGCAAGGGATATGTCTTAGTAAGTTGCAAACTTCTTTTCTAGTACATACCAAATAGAGAGGCCGTGATGAGGGTTCCATGGCCCTGGATTAAAGCTAGTCATCCGGTCAGGGGGCATGGGTGTTTCCGATTGGGACCGAGAGGGGGGCACCCCTTAGAGCGCGTGTATATAAATTTGATCCCATGCTATTCGAGGTTGTGATCTCCCCGTCTCAAACTTTTTCTTGAACATTGTTTAGGGTGATTCCTGGCATCTTGAGGTGGGATGGGTGTGTACTGGTTAGATGTGTTTCTACCGAAATACCGTAAACGGAACTAGTCCTTCGTGACTACGGAAATCCGTTGGCTGTGGATAATTAGTACAAACTCTGCAGAGTCAACATCCTTTGAATCATCTTATCCATGTCCGAGTACTATGTTCAACTTATCTTGTCAGTGTCAGTCTCAGTGACAAAAACTCCGGTGAACTACTTGAGTGTTAAGTCCGGCTAAACGATTATTCCTGTGGATGGACTAACCCGTTTATTATTGTGTGTTGAATATTTCTTGTGAGTGTTATATCTCGTGAATTTATCAGATATGAATAATGAAATATAAGCCCTTTCTGCGATGTCACTCAGACGTCCGACTGTGGCACGCTTGTTATTTACTTTCTATATAAGCCCTTTCTGCGATGTCGCACAGACGTCCGACTGTGGCACGCTTGCTATTTACTTTCAATATAAGCCCTTTCTGCGATGTCGCTCAGATGTCCGACTGTGGCACGCTTGTTATTTACTTTCAATATAAGCCCTTTCTACAATGTCACTCCGACGTCCGATTGTGGCTCACATGTTATTTACTTTCACTATAAGCCCTTTATGTGATGTCGCTCAGACGTCCGACTGTGGCACTCTTGTTATTTACTTTTCAATATAATCCCTTTATGTGGTGTCGCTTAGACGCCCGATCATTGACATGATAATTTATTTGGTTACCCTTGAGGCGTCGCTCCGGACACCGATCGGTTTTCAGTTATTTTGTTGGGATTTCGGGAGGACTACCGCCCGACTTCCTTTTTTCTTATCATGTTGTGCAAATATTTATTATTTGAGTGTGCATTGCTATTTGCTCAAGACACATTCATGCTTGCATTTGTTATATCCTATGTCCGAACTGTCTTGCGAGTACTTTCAAAGTACTCACCTGTCTTGTTGATTTGGCCTGATGTTGATGAAGGCGATCTCATGGATGAAGAGTTCGATAGCGAGTCCGACGCCTAGAGGAGTCCCAGTCAGTCCCGTGCGATCCTGGATTTGGTCACTTGTATTATATCCGCTTCCGCTACCTGAATAAATGCATCGAGCCTCACCTCGGCCTTCGATGAGCTGCCAGATTAGGAGTCATGTCAACCACTCCACTGTGTTATATCCACCACCACTTTTATCTCGAGTCAGTAGTATGCCACCACACCCCTGTATCATAACTGCCCTTATGTACAATATTGGCGTGTTTGTAATAGATTGTTGAGTAGCCTCAGCTCAACCCTGTAATATATTTAATGCTACTGGCCTTCTGTATCAAGTATTTGTCTACCAGTAAGGATAATTCTCCCTATACTGGAATCAAAAGATCGATTTCTCAATAAGTATTTTATTGAAAAACCGGTTGTGACATGTATTCCACTATCATATATGAATATGGTTTACAAATGCCGATACTCAAATTCAGAAGCTAGAATCCAGTTTAAGGTGAATCCGAATATTTGGAACACTTCATGTCCAACTCAAATGTCACACGCAACATAATGTGTACTCCCATTTTGATATGTCCACAAGCGATATTTCAAGATTCAAATACCGAGTGAATCAACCAAGAATGTACAGAACTAACAAACATATAAACACTTATAAAGTATATGGATCAATAATATCAACTAACATACATAATCCAGACCGCTGTACTTTTATTTGCTACAACAGCATCCTTTTTTAGCCAAGCTACTACAGCATCTTGGCCCTTTCCAATGTGTGGCACTTATGGTCTATCTATACTACTATTATTGTTGAATGCACATTCAGCCCGATTGGCATATTTGTAGGTCTGGCACAACAATCAAAATGAAATGTCTGCGAGTCTTATCAATTAATACAGACTTGTGCTCAAATAAAATTACAAACCAAAAAACAAAAAACAAAAAACAATTATTACATGATCTCTAAAACAAATGGTTTGATTGATCACATGAACAGACAACACAAAGGTTATTCAGTGATGGAAAGAACATTTCACCTATGATTTACCAAGTGGGAATTTAATTTCCTTTTTTCCTTCAGGACCTTAACAGTGTGGTCAGTCTCAGCTTGCTTCATTTTGAAATCCACCAAATATTTAATGGTTGTCTTGAGTACTGCTACTGATTGTGCTGTTTGCTTCCTCAACATCTCAACTTCATCTCTAAGTGCAGAAGCAGAATCTTTTTCTACCACTAGTTTAGCCTGTAGAGCATCAGCAGTTGGCAATTCATAATGCACGATTGGGCCAGTGCCACTGCTGTGGGTTGATACAACGTCCATGGGGACCTCGCTCTTTGATCTTGGGCTAACCTGTTTTGCCATTAATGTTCCGATTGGATTCAGAAAAGTTGAAGTTAGCAAAACATCTCAACTGGGAGTTATAACAGCAAAGCAGTTAAACAAACAAGCAATTATAGAGTTTCAATTCGATGTTGAAAAGTAGTTATTAACATCATTGTAACCCGTTGTTACAGCAGCAAAGCATTTAAACAAACAAGTAGCTATTTAAGTTCAGGAAAACAGGTAATTCTTAACAGTAAGTATCAAACACATAGATATGTGCAGTCTATAGTAGGATTAACAGGCTGTGGCATTATGTAATCAGTAGCAAACTAAATTAAGCCAAGCAACATAATTGAACAATTTTGCAATAAGTGGCTAACTAAAATTCCGAGAAGCAGGTAACTGAACTTACGCTAGTTCTTTGTACAGGCACTGCTGCAACTTCTTTTTTCGCTTACAAGGTTGTAATGAAGGAGTCCATGGCATCAATTGCTTGGATACGCAGTCCCAATACTTCTTTCTTCCCACACTGCATTGGTAAGTCGAATGGTTAATCTGGTAAGATGGTGCGTCCTTGATATGTTATATTAGGACGTGTAGTCAGACTAGTTGTAGCCACACACACCACACTGGCTTTTACTGTATATTTCATGTGATTACTTTTGGCACGTCGAGATCTAAGCAATCTACAATAGGATGAAAAGACTGGCATCTTTCACATTATTGCCGAACTCACTTCATAGAAACAAGCAATTCAACCATTCTGTGGGTAAATCAAAAGCGCCACTGGAATACTTTTCACTACCCCAATCATACACGCAAAAAGGGGCGACGCCACCATAAGGGCTGGTATGGGCGGCCGTCTCGGGTGGCTCGAAAGTGTGCACCTAGTTTGAGTTGTCCAGTTTGGCCCAGGCTAATTTTGTTCGTCCCAACGCACGTGCAGGCAATGTAAAAAAAGAAGAAAAATGTTTCAATTTGGATAGGCCAATAACATAAGTGCAAGGCAGGCCCTATAGCAGGCTCGTGGCCCAAACGAGCGCCTCCCATATCGATCGACAGCAGGAAAAATCCCAATTCATCCGCTCCAGCCTCCAGTATGGCTCGCTCCTAACCTAGCCGCCGCTGGAGAGATCGACACAGCACTTCCTCGCGCCCTCGTTGGAGGGCGGTCGCCGGGCTTCAAGCGAACGGAAGGACAAGAAGATGAAGATCCAAACCTGGGTGTAGCCTGCGTGGGAGGCAGCGGCAGCAGCACAGGCATGGCATCGAGCTTGTGCAAACGGACAATCGCAGCTTGCAAGAGTAGCCTGTGCGACGAGCAGGTACATCACATCCTGATTATATCTAATTCAACTCTTCAATTTCTGGCCAATAGTTAAACCTGACGGTGTTGTAAAACTGCTTGTATGTAGGGAATCTATGAGAAAATGAAACCAATTTCTACTTATTTTATAACTCCCCAATCAATACCGAATCGATGAATCGATGTATCTAATCAAGTTTCCGGTGGAAACATCCAAGATCATGTTGTTCTTGAGCCTGAAGTGTCTAATGAATAGACTGCTAATGAAGGATTTGATGCCAAAAAATTACATGCTCCTGGTGATGAACATATAGTGTCTAATGAGGCATCTAATGCAAGCATTTTGCATGCTCCCATTGAAGGATTTAGTGTCTAATGATGATCTGCTATGTTGAGAGAGACATAGAGATTTGTAAGCATTGATGACAAGCAAATTATAGTGCATTTTCATGGCTTGAGGAAACGTCGAGGCCATCTACCAGAAAGTCCCCGTATCATGACAACGTAGCATAAATACTTTTCTAATCTGTTGTTTGAAACTATTGGCATACTTGTGCAGGATAGATATATTGATACGCAGTTTATGACTTGGTTATAGGTGCAATTACACTTCGATATTTTCAGCCAGAGAACGAATAATTCAAGCAGGTACAGACCATGTTTGTAGTCCTTGTACACCATGTTGCATTTTGTGTTTTTTGGTGCTTGCATCATTTAGTGTTTATAATCTAAACTACTTTTGATCATTAGCTGGTTTTCAAGTGCATGTAGCTTCACATTTCTCAAGTTATGTTGATTTCCGGAGTGCAAGTGCCTTTGTATTTTTTTAAGTTAAATGTTCGCCCCTGGTAACTTGAATTCATGGATCCGCCACTGCACACAAATCATACACGAATGTCAGTATGATTTAAATGAAATGCAGGGACTTACGCTAGCTCGTTGTACAGGCTCACTGCAGCTCTGCTTGCGCTTGGGATGTTCCATGTACAAGTCCATGTTACCACTTGCTTGGATGTGCAGGCCTTGTGTTCCTTGCATCCCCCTCTACATTTTTGACACGGCGAATGGCTAATCAAATAAGAGGAATCGACCTTGCTGTTGTACCGGAGGACGGATACTTACAAGGTTATACGGGTGTGCAGGATGTGTACCAGATCCCATAGCGCCGTCATGCTTTGCTAAAATGGATTTTCTTGTTTCAGATGATATCTCCAGAAGAAATAAGAGTTAAAGTCAGAGTTGGATAGGCGTGTAAGCTAAGAGAGCAGTGAAAGGATATCCAAACATCGTCGGAACAGTGCACAAGGGAGTGATGTGTGGATACCTAGTTCGGGCCGGCATTTGGGCATGCTTGCCTAGCTAGAGTCTGGGTCACTTGAGCCGTTGAGGGTGATCTTATTTGGCGTTGGCTGGCCGCGCACGGATGCAGATCTTGAGTGGCAGCGGAGCGCTACGATGCAGTGGACGAGACCATTGGTGAAGCCCCAGCGGCCTTGGGGGGGCGGAGGCGTGATGATGTGCTCGGTGAAGTAGCCCCGGTTAGCTGGGAGACGACGTCAGTGAAGCGCACCTGATGCGGTGGAAGTCGGTGTCTGTGAGGCACGTCGGTTTCGGTGGCCGACATTGTCGGTGGACCACCCGGTGCGGTGGACGAGGGCATATATGAGGTAGCTCCGGTGCGGTGGTGAAGCGCGGTCGTCATCTTCGTCATCGTCGTCCAGCACATAGGTGGGGAAAGAGACGAGACGAGGGGCGATTCGAACTTTGCTTGGGTTGGCAGCGAATTAGGGATTTGAGCAATATGGGCGCGGAAGGGGACGGTGGAGAAGGGAGAGTTTGCAGGGCTGGAATTGGGGCCGCCAGATATTTCAACCTGAAACATGGAAGCGCGAACTCATTTTGTCGTCGTCCTTTTTTTGGGGGGGGGGAGTGAGGGAGGGGGGTGGGTGGCTGGGTGCTACGTGTCCGTCCAACACACGCGACCACCACGACACGACCCTGGTGCGCTTACATTTGAGAATGCAAATGAATCTTCTTTCATTTGCAAACGAATCTATATGTATTACCATGCCCGTGTTTTCCTTGCAATAATTAGTCATTTGAAACGAGATACTATAAATTAATTAATGAGGAGTTATTTGAAAAAAAATTGAAACAATATCCACGCTAAGGTGGATTAGAGTGTGTGTCACATAATTAGTTATTTGAATTAGAGTGTGTGTGTCACATAGCGATCTCCAATTCTAACGTGGATTTCGCATTTCACCGTATCCACACTACTTTTTTAATACAAATTCATATGTATATGATGAACACCATGGTAGTGAGAACTTTTGGATGGATTCAAACATATGGCCTACAAAATAGCACAACAAATCGAGTCAATGTCAACTTCTCGAAACCTAGTATGGCACGAATTCGAAATAATTACCCATATGCATGGTCCTCGGTTCAAATCTTACAATGTACACCGAATTAAAACATCGATATTAAGTCTCGTTCTATCTACATTCAAATGTTGTTTTTAGCCCCCCACCCCCCCCCCCCCGCACACATGCTACATACTTCCTGTATCGGTCAATCTGCCTCTCCTAACCACCTTATGAAGCTATCGGTTTCCAACACACATCCATTCTTTCTCTCCATGTTTCGATCTCTAACTCTCTCAACTACACAACCCCCTTTTTCCACTCTGTTACGAAATGTATTTACCTCACACACCTGCCATTGCACCCCATGCCGAGCTCTCTCTCTCCCCCTCTCCCTCTCACCCTCTTGCGCTAAATACATGCATTGCCTATCTAGCCCCCCAACCTCTCGTGCGTACGCACGCAAGTTGTCTATCTAGGTCACTACCTCGAGACTGTCTCAGTCTTTCTTCCGCACGGCGGGCCACACTCGCTCAATCTCGCTCTCTTTATCTGAGTCCCGTTTAACCTCGTTTTCTTTCACACACAAATGATATATCTCCCTGTTCGGGCCTCGATCAACACACTCTATACTCTCTCACACAGATTGTTTATCTAGGTTAGTCCATCAAAGCCGCCCCCACTCTTTCGACCTCATGGCGGGCCACGCTCTCTCTCTCTCTCTCTCTCTCTCTCTCTCTCTCTCCCTCTCTCTCTTTGTATGTCTCGATTGACCTCGCTCTTTCTCGGACAAAAATGATATATCACCATGTTTGAGCCCAATTTGACTTATTCACATTGTATACTCTCTCACGCACATTGTCTATCTAGGTCACTCTCTCCAACCCATCTCACTCTTTCGATCGCACGATGACCCTATGTGATTGATCGACCTTGCTTCCTCCCACGCACAAGATATATCTACACGTCTGTGACTGGATCAGCTCTCAAGCTCTATCTTACAATCCTCACCCTTGCCAAAAGCTCAATCGGACAATATCTCTTCAGAGCATATATATTTGTTCCATGAATGTCGGACTGCACTCACTTTGTCTCTCTATCTCTATGTGTCTTGATTGACATCGCTTTCTCACGCCGTATCTTCCACACATTGAAGCTACCTCTCCATCCCTCGCAAAGCCGGAGCTATTTACAGTGCTAGGGGCACTCCAACCTTGGATTAATTTGTGTAGGCATTTATTCCAGTCGGTTTAGATTATATTTTCATAGCATTCGGCCCACAACAACTCGAAACACCGTTGCAAACCCCGCAATTCCCCTAGTTGATTTCCCTCTGGCTCGGTCATCGCTCTCTCGCACGTCCTCTCTCACCTTCAACATGGCACCATGGTATTATTGCAAAAAACTCTGTTGTTCTCTTTAATTATTATAAATAAGCTACAAAACTACACACCGATAGTCCACTAGGAATGGAAGAAAATTGGAACCACAAATTAAAGTGCTACAAACTACACACCGAGGGGCCCACATGTCATGAAACAAATTTGGACCCATATACAAATTAAAAAATAAAGGACGAGGATCGAACATGCGACTAGGGCCTTCAAGCCGCACGTCAATAGGCAACATACGTAGAACATCATGTTTGTTGTACCTCCCTTTGTTCACATCATGTTTTTTATATTACCACATCCTATTTAATTGATAACATGTAATATTATTTTTAGTACTATTCGCCTTCACTTACCGGTGGGTTCCATGTGTGCTCTCTCTCTCTCTCTCCCCTTCTGCATTTAGACGCACGGGCAAACACGAAGAACTCATGGGCGATGATGTCGTTGACCATATTTGGACGCATTCATAAGTTACGGCACCAGTTTCACATGCTAGCAACACTAGTCAGTGTGTACGTGCAATGCACGTTAATTTGGAAGTATATTAAGTGCATGCTGATATTAAGTTGGATATTATTTGCATGTTATTATGTGATTAGCACTATTTTTGGCATAAAATTAACTCCACGCTAAACGTGTTGAGCGCTCGACATTGAAGCAGTCTAGGTCGTTGGATGACAAGGAATACATGTGGCTTGATGATGTTTTATATTTAATTTGATATGGCTCTAGCAGAACATTCAATCGATCAAACCATAGATTTCATTTAGTCTGACTCCAACTTTAAATTATACGATGATCGATCTAAAATAAATGGAAATGATAAACGTTCGGATTTTAAGCATTGCAATCCAAACGTTTTTCATGGAAAATTTAGATTAGGCGGTGGCGGCAGGGGCGTTTTGCAGTGGGAAGCGGCTCCTCTGTCGTGCTCTGTGTGTCGTTGGGCCACTGACCGACGGTGACGGCGGCGTCTTGCACCGTTTTTGGCGTACTCCTGGACGTTGGCCCTAGCTTCAAGGAAGGCCACAATGTTCTGGACTTCGGTCTCCAGGAGCGAGTCAACTGGCGGGAGGAGGCGACTGGCATTGGTGCAAGGAAGCGGTCGACGGCGGCCATCCATGCCGCTGAGGGGGGCACTGGTACCCGCGCGGGGACATGCGCTGTTTGTGCCATATCACGTGACCAAGCTCAGTTTCAAGAATTTATGGTCACTTTTGGATTTTCTGAAATTTAAGATCCAGGATTCGAAACAACATCATAACCTGCATCATGCAATAAATTTTCAAGCCATACATTTGTCCCGTTGTATTTCTTAAGAAAGGATTTGGTCAAACATTTGGCTTAGTTAGACTTCAGACAAGTTATATATGCAAAGCAAAAGGATAATCCCTCCATACCAGTGCATTTCCTGATATATTAACTGAAGTACTAGGCATGAACAAACGGGCTCAATTCTGTGCTCATCCTGTAATACTAGTAGTAGTAGTACTAGGCAATGCAGTTGACGGGTGACCTTGGCGAGCGGCAACCGAGGGAATTGAACCGTGCTCAGCACGGTAGGTAACGTTGTCTAGTTACTTTTTTTTAACACAACGTTGTCTAGTTACTAAAGCATCCCTCCGTTGTTCATCTGTAGTCATTATGGACCGGGGACATGAGGGGAATTTCCTAGGGCTGGAATTCTGGCCGCCAGATATTTCGAGTCGAAACGCGGAGGCTCGACTAGTTGGGGTTGCCTAATGTGCGTACCACACACGCCACCAGAAGGACACGAGCCATGTTTTTTTAGGATCAACACGAGCCAAGGTCTGGCTGGTACGCCGTTGGGTCCTACCATTCGAGAATACGAAAGGAACCTTTTAAGTTGCTGAACGAATCTATGTGTATTACAATGCCCGTATTTTCCTTGCAAATACTAATCTCAATGTGGTAATTGATTTATGACGAGTTGTTGAATTAGAGTGAGTGTGTGATATAGTGATCTCAACATGGATTTTCACATTTCATGGTATCCCTGCTAAGTTTTTCAATGCAAATTCAAAATAAAAGATGAACAATATGGAGGTGAGAAAACTTTGTATGTATCAAGCATATGACCACACACACACACACACACATATAGACACTCACACACGAACACAACAACAATCCAATAAGTATAGTGCATCTATTTTTCCAAACCATGCATGTATGACACGAATTCAAAATACTCATACATTCCTAAATATTAGTCTTTTAGAGATTTCAACAAGCGACTACATACGGAGCAAAATGAGTGAATCTACACTCTAAAATATGTCTATATACATCCGTATGTGCCAGTCCACTTGAAATCTCTAAAAAGACTAATATTTAGGAACGAAGGGAGTAAAATGTAAGACATGCATGGTCCTCAATTCAATATTTAAAACGAACATGAAACTAAAACATGAATATTAAGACTAGTAATACAGTACATGCAAATGTTGTGTTTAATTAGGCGGAGCTATGATTGTTGGGGTCACCCCCCCGACCTTAGATAAAACTGTGAAGCTCTGTTTAGGGTTGTTTAGATTATATTTGTCCCCACCCTCCCAACCACCGATTGGTTGTGCACCCCACCCCTCCTCCACGGGAGAATATCATGTGCCCCCATACCCTAGATGCTATATGCCGATACGAGTTGCTTGGAGCTTGTAGATCTGAGATATAGCAGCTCACATGATGTCTTAATATTTATACAGGAAACCTTGGTGAGTTTGAGAATTGCACACAATTTGTACAAAAACTACTCAGATGCCCTTGGATCCCATATCCAATCACCTCGAAGCTCGTATCACCTTAGCATCTAAGATGAAGGAGGACATCATATTCTCCTGTATGTAAGAATATCATGTGCTACCACACCTTAGATGCTTTGGTGATATCTGAGCTCTTCGAGCCGTTGGATTTGTGACCCAACGCCTCCTCGGTGGTTCGAATGGTTTTTTGCATAAAAGCCCCCAAAGAGTTCGTCCACTGCTTAAAAGCACAAAGACCGCTCAGATGCCATTGGATCTTAGATCAAACGACCTCGAAGCTCGTATCACCGTATCATCCAAGCTGCGAGAGCACCTGATGTTTTCTCGCACGGGAGAATATGAGGTGCTCCCGCACCATAGATTCTATGGTGATACGAGTTCACGGAGATCTAACGGCCCAAAGTAGGAGGTTTGAATGTTTTTGCAATATACGACTGAGAGAGTTTGGGAATTGCACATAAAGTACAAGTAATACACATGTGCCATCTGATCACTGATCATACGACCTAGATGCTCATATCACCATAGGGTAATTAAGCTACGGGGAGCACCTAATATGAACAATGGGGAGCCGTTGGATCCAAGATGCAACGGCACACACGAGGCCTGAATGTTTTATTTGCAAAAAAACCTTTGGAGAGTTTGGAAATTGCGCATAATTACACAGACTACTCCCAAGCCATTGGATCTCACTTCCAACAGTGTAAAAACTCGTATCACCATAGCATCTATGCTGCGGGGTGGATGTGATATTCTATGTCGTTGTCATTTTTGTTCGTAAACTTGCAAGATACGTGTAATTTGTGCCGTTACTTGTCTAACCGCGCAAAGTGTTTGTTCAAAAAAAACATCCTACACTGAAATATCGGAACACACACGGGGGTCCCACTTGTCATTAATCAAATTTGGACCTAAAACTAACAAATCTGAAAGACGAGATTCAAACTGGCAACCTGGACTACAAAGCGTAAGTCGATAGCCTGAAACAATAACGGTTGTTGGCTTTGTCCCATACCTTGATTTTATACAGTATTACGTTGAGTAGAGTAGAGGGAGTGCCTCGTCTACACATGCATGACCGTTGACTCACTTACTGGTGGGTCCCAGGTCTGCAATCTCTCTCTTCTCTCCATCGTCTAACCTTTGCATGGGCACACATGAAGAGAGACGCTAGCTTGCCGTAGTGTTATTACAACTAAAAAAAGCTTGGAAAATAGAAGAATCGCCTAGAACAAGAGACGTTGTGGCTGGTCGAGACGGAGCTAACCACACCTATCCTCCGTGCCATGTTAGCATGATGAAGCTGTGTAGCTAGTGGGGTGTTTTCGACCGACTGGCTGGGTCCCGAGGTCGAGCCACAAGTACTACGTCTGATACAGTAAATTTTTACACGCACATTTTCCCTCCGTGCCGAGACATGGCACACCCTACTGTGCGGTTTCGGGGTCCTCCTGGGTGGTGCACACATATATTCTTCCTGACATGGGACGCCCTACCGTGTGTTTTCATCGAAGCAAGTAAATAAATGAGTCGTCAAATCACAAAAGACCACTTTTCCCGCCAAGTACATCAGTGAAGCACGGTGGCTAGCTAGTTGGGCTAGTTCGACAAATTAGCTAGGCCACCGCCACATTTGTTTTTTCACCCCTTTTTTATCTACTTGCCGGCAGGTAAACTTAAACATCCACTGCGGCATTGCTCTGGTGTTTGAGTGCTGCAGGATTTTTAATTTTTTGATTGACGAGAGCACGCGCGGCAGGATTTTTAATTTTTTGATTGACGGGAGCAGGCGTGGCAGCAATTAGTCACGATGACTCCGCCTGTAAAACCCACTGCTCCCTGATGTGAGAAGTCGTTAACTGGTGTTTTACCATGGTCAAAACCAAAAGATTCCCCGCTCCTCGGCTGGCTCCCTCCGCCTTCCCGTAGATTGCATTGCCTTTCAGCCGTTTCGCCCCCTGCATCACCAACGTCGTGCGCCTCGAGAAGCAGAGGGATTTTGGTGGTGTTTAGGCGCCCTCTGCATGGGCATGTCCATGTCTGGGAGCAACATGACTGTTGGATCAAACTCAGACGGTGCAGATCAGTCACTGTAGCACAAAGCGTGTAGGTGTGTTTGTTTGCATTCTCATCTGTCTAAGTCACCTTACGAAAACCAAATAATCCCAAAACACTTAGGCACGATACATTAACTCCCTCCCCGTTTCTTGTTTTGTGACATATCAACCAATAAGAGACGTGGGTCGTGCATGCTTTCAATGACTTGAGACTAATAAACATGACATGCAGTGGTTAGTTCATTGCATGCAATGCTATTAATTAGCAAAAAGACATTAAGTTTTCTCGTTCTCCTCTCCGCTTTGGTCGCAGTGCACAACATAAGATGACTTACACACCTAGACAGAGTAGTTGTTTCCTATTCGTGTATTTGTGTTAACCTACTAGTGTGGACTCATGAACCCTTCACGCACTCTGCCAAACACCCAAAAGTGGATCGAGAAGGGAACTTTTTCTCCCATCCCGTGCACCCTTCATACACCCTTCCTAACACTATTCGTGCTTCATATGGTTCATGTTTCGTGGAGAACTGTAGCACCGTACTCTCCGTGCACTGTAGACCTAGTTCTGTTAACATTGATCTCATCGTTCATTCTCGACCAGACAGTCGAGAAAGCGGTACTATGTTACTACATTACTGTTCATATTGTTGACATGCACACAACATCATTTGTTGTCGTCATATCTTACTACACTAGCAAAAAGATTATGTAGTACTGACGTATGAAACACTGCACATGCCTAGTAGTAGGAGCACTGTGTATGTTCAAGTGGCTCCCGTGTTTCGCACTCCTCCATCGTAAGAGTGGAAAGGCTTGCTGTAATCATTTTTTCTTCAGAAAAATAGTGGAGACGCTCTACCGTGCGTATCCTCCTCCAGCCATGCACTAAATTAATCACTTTCGCTGACTTGTGGGACAGCCAGCATCGGGGTCCACCAGCCATGCACTAAATTACTCCGTAGTAGAGTGACGGTAGACTACCCCGATCGAAGTGCCGCAGTAATGCCCAATGAGCCGTCAAATCACAAAACCCCCTCCTTTCCAGCAGTAAGTTGGACGGACGAAGCAACCATCATTTCACTCTTCTCTCTCAGCTTCCTCTCTACCCAACCCTCGCTTCTCCTCATCTTGTTCCCCGTTTCTTCAACAAAACCCCAACCTGCTTCTGCCATTGTTCTTCTCTCCCAAATAAGGAAAGGTGAGCGCATCAATGGTGTTGATTCTGGCCAAGGCCTGGTCTTGCAACCCCGAGACTCATCCTATAACTCCCTCTCTTTTCTTATTTTGGGTTTGTGATTATGGTTTCTTTTCTTTTATTTCTATTTGACAGTTTCTTGGTGGACGATGGAGCACCCGCCGAAGTGATGTCTATGGTTATGGCCAAAACCGTCGAGGCTAATGGTACAAAGAAGCGCAAGCACCCCGCCGAGACTACCGCAGACAAGCTCAAAGCCATCGCCCTATCCAAGCCCCCCTCTCCGGGATCCCTCGTTATGCAAGTCTAGGTAATATCTCTTCTTGACGATCTTTTTCTCGATCTTGATCATGTTTTTTCATCTAACACGCAGTACTAGTACGAGTAGTACAACTTTCTGGGTGATCTTGCTTGTGATTTTTGTATGCCAAATGACGGTTCTAAATTCCTCTTTTGTCCAAAACATGCGAGAGGTTGACACTGATTTCTTATAGATTACTTTCAACTACTCCCTCTGTCCCAAATTTCTTGTCTTATATTTGTCTAGATACGGATGTATCTAATACTAAAATGTGACTTGATACATCCGTATCTAGACAAATCTAAGACAAGAATTTTGGGACGGAGGGAGTACTTTATGAACATCAATGCTACCTTTGAAGAGGGTATATTTGCCTCAGTAACTTGCGTTATGGATATTGCTAGTAATCCCTCTGCTCTCATGCCTTTGAAGACTTGTTCTTGTTTCTTTGTTCACTCATTTCTGTGCGTATATGTAGTCATATATGGAGTATAATATCGAAAATCATCTTATATTTCTGAACGGAGGCAGTAATAAAATATGGTTTCTGTTTGAATTAGAACCAGGTCCGCGGTGGAGATGAAGTTCTCAAAGTCATGCCGTGTGAACTGGAAGACCTGAGGATGAGTTCTACTGCTAAACTATCTAGCTGTTGTGTCCTTGTCGCCACGTGTCCTGAACTAGTGTTTTCTTGTAGCATTGTTGTCAGGCGTGTTCTCGAGGCTGTGCTTGACCACAACAATTTCCTGGCTGTGCCTTCGATTATGAAGGGTGTGGTCCTTGTAAAGCTTCCCAACAAATCTGATGCGGCATGTCTTCATGATCATGTTTATGAGTGGAAAGACCACTCTGTTAGGTTCTCCAAGGTTGACAAGATGGTGATGGTGCATGTAGACATCTCTCACGAAGTCCATGGCCTAGTCAGTTATGCGGGGTTTGATACGTCTCCAACGTATCTATAATTTATGAAGTATTCATGCTATTATATTATCTGTTTTGGATGTCTATGGGCTTTATTATACACTTATATTATTTTCAGGACAACCTATTAACCCAGAGCCCAGTGCCAGTTTCTGTTTTTCCCCTGTTTCAGTGTTTCGCAGAAAAGGAATATCAAACTGAGTTCAAACGGAATGAAACCTCCGGGAGAGTGATTTTTGGAACGAACGTGATCCAGGAGACTTGGAGTTGAAGTCAGAGAAGCTTCGAGGTGGCCACGAGGCAGGGAGGCGCGCCCCCACCCTCGTGGGCCCCTCGTGGCTCCACTGACCGACTTCTTTCACCAATATATATCCATATGACCTAAAAACATCGGGGAACAGAATAGATCGGGAGTTCCGCCGCCGCAAGCCTCTGTAGCCACCAGAAACCAATCGGGACCCTGTTCCGGCAACCTGCAGGAGGGGGAACCCTCACCAGTGGCCATCTTCATCATCCTGGTGCTCTCCATGATGAGGAGGGAGTAGTTGACCCTCGGGGCTGAGGGCATGTACCAGTAGCTATGTGTTTGATCTCTCTCTCTCTCGTGTTCTTGAGGTGGTACGATCTTGATATATCGCGAGCTTTGCTATTATAGTTGGATCTTATGATGTTTCTCCCCCTCTACTCTCTTGTAAACGATTGAGTTTTCCCTTTGAAGTTATCTTATCGGATTGAGTCTTTAAGGATTTGAGAACACTTGATGTATGTCTTGCCGTGCTTATCCGTGGTGACAATGGGATATCACGTGATCCACTTGATGTATGTTTTGGTGATCAACTTGCGGGTTCCGCCCATGAACCTATGCATAGGGGTTGGCACACGTTTTCGTCTTGACTCTCCAGTAGAAACTTTGAGGCACTCTTTGAAGTTCTTTGTGTTGGTTGAATAGATTAATCTGAGATTGTGTGATGCATATTGTATAATCATACCGACGGATACGTGAGGTGACATTGGAGTATCTAGGTGACATTAGGGTTTTGGTTGATTTGTGTCTTAAGGTGATATTCTAGTACGAACTCTATGATAGATCGAATGAAAAGAATAGCTTCGTGTTATTTTACTACGGACTCTTGAATAGATCGATCAGACAGAATAACTTTGAAGTTGTTTCGTACCCTACAATAATCTCTTCGTTTGTTCTCCGCTATTAGTGACTTTTGAGTGACTCTTCTTGAATGTTGAGGGATAGTTATATGATCCAATTATGTTATTATTGTTGAGAGAACTTGCACTAGTGAAAGTATGAACCCTAGGCCTTGTTTCAACGCATTGCAATACCATTTGTGCTCACTCTTATCATTAGTTACCTTGCTGTTTTTATATTTTCAGATTATAAATACTCATATCTATCATCCATATTGCACTTGTATCACCGTCTCTTCGCCAAACTAGTGCACCTATACAATTTACCATTGTATTGGGTGTGTTGGAAACACAAGAGACTCTTTGTTATTTGGTTGCAGGGTTGTTTGAGAGAGACCATCTTCATCCTACGCCTCCCACATATTGATAAACCTTAGGTCGTCCACTTGAGGGAAATTTGCTACTGTCCTACAAACCTATGCACTTGGAGGCCCAACAACATCTACAAGAAGAAGGTTGTGTAGTAGACATCATGGTTCATCCCGTAGGTTGGTGGCAAGAAATAGTCTGCAGAGTTTAATTAGTGCAACTTTGCTTGTTTGTAGTAAGTACTATTGTTCAGTACTTCATTTGTGTTTGTGAACCCTGTATTGTTTATTAGTACTGCCACTTTTGGTGTGTGGTCAGTCCTGAGAACGGTCTATGTTAATGTCTGTCCACTCAATTCAGTCTGTATATTTTGAAGTATCCATATCATCTTTTTTGTGAAAACGGTTTATCAATTATGGTTACACTCCAATATATGTAAGCATTGCAGGGTTTATCGCACCCACCAGGATTTCCAGTCCCATGGATGTTTGGTCCATACGATTTGTCACGACCTTTGGACTGTCCTGCTTGTGGGAGTAGGCGGGGCCCGTGCATGCCACCTGTAGTTGGATGATCAATCTTCTGTTTAGTACTTCAACACAGTGATTTCCTGGTAAGGATTCACTCGTGTCACATCAAGTAAATCTTATTGATTTAGTGTCTAAATCTTATTGATTTAATGTCATGTTTTCTTTCTTTTCCTGCAATTTTACGATGCAGGTTTTGCCATGTGACATTCATCACAGAATAAACCGTTTGGTTTGCTCTACGATGGCTATTTTTGCAGGTTTTACTTCTTATGTCGTGTCAAGAATGACGCACTGTCCATCACTTATATTATCGAAAAGATTGGATCACCGTTGTCTGAGTACAAGTTGAATCCCTATGATGAACTGCGGGTTGGTTTAACAAAAACGCCACAATTAGTCCTTCTCGCGTTTAAAAGAAATGAAGAAAAAAACTGGATCACGGTCATGAAGCCTAGTCAAGTTAGAAAGCTGATCATAGCAGACCAGACACGATCGCCGCTGTCTCGCACATCGGTACCACCTTCAGCAACGGATCGAGCACCGGCAGTTGCTCTAGCACTGACAGCGGCAGCAGCTCAGTCTGATCCAGCTGAGGATTGGGCACCGACCGCGTCAGCGGATCAGGCTGATCTACCGGAGGATCGGGCATCGACATCGGCACCTGCTCCGACACCGGCACCAACTCTACAAGGAGCACCATATCCGGCAGCAGCTGCGGCTTCGGCACCTGCACCAACACTTGCACTTGCATCTGCTCTGGCCCATGCAGCGGCAATCAAACGAGCAGTTGCACCGGCAACAGACTGGGCTGCAGTTCGCACTTCATATACCAAAGGCCTTAGAAAAACCGACATGTCCACCTTCTTGGTAAGCATTGGCCACCCAAGTGTTTCATTCTTTTTTATTTCCATGTTGTTTTGCATGATTCACTGTGTTGATCTAACTGTTTGGGTATGTCTTCTTGTTTGCAAACAGAGAATTCCTAGAGCAACGAGGGAGTCGTTCAACAATCCGGGCGACAGCGGCCAAGTTTCTCTTACCATGCGCAGCCTTGGTGTGAATGAACCTGCTCAATATACCATATGTACAAAGGATGGTCGCATGATGAATGATGCTAAAGGATGGTCAAGGTTCAAATCTAAATCATATCTTGTGGTAGGGGATGATGTCAAAATTGAACTTTCTCGGCAAGGAGAGCTGGTCCAAATCAACTTTGAAATTCTTCAGTACTGCCGAACAGATCTATCCACCAAGAGATTTTGATGTAATACTCTCGCATGGTGAAACAAGTGTCATGTGTGTATAAGTAGTACGACAGTATCATTGACAGAATTGCAACTCTGATTGCTGGTTAGGAACTGTCGTTTGATTTCATTCCAACAGTTGCTGTGCTTTATTCAATTTTGTGTATTCGTCTTGCGACAGCATCTAAAACCGGCGTCGTACCGACCGCTTGCAATATGATAAGCGCTGAGGTAGAACACATGGGCCCCCAAACATGCAGGTCCACCGGCCTATGGCCCAAAGTCTAGAACCGTGAGCCTGTCTGAGTATTTCTCAGCTGAACCCCCATAATGCCCGTGCGTTGCACGTAACATCAAGATGCATTTGTATGAGTATTTTATCTTGTGAGAGAAAAGGATGAACGAGGGAAGGCCTTATTTGCAAATGCGGAGAGGTGTGTGGGTACCTTTTTGCAAAATTGCCATAGTTTCCTTCCTATCCTTCAGATATAAATCGGATGGCCTATATTGCAGGATGACAGGCACACCATCATCACCAACTCATCTATACCGTGTTAAAAAAACACTGTTTTTTAGAATTATATATGTTATATATATTCCCCTTGATTTTTCTTATGTATAAAGTTGTGATATAAAAGATCTTTATATTTCTTTATAGAGGGAATATCTCTCTGTCAAAAATATATTTATGTGTAATAACTAGTTACTCCTGTATTTCTACTTCCTTGCGCTGATATGTGGGGCATCCGGCAACGGGGTCCACATGCCATATGCACCAAATTAGAGTGCACAACTGCATGGTAGACACACCCCGGTCGTAGCGCCGCATTAATGCCCAATGAGCCATCAAATCACAAAAACCCCGACCTTTCCAGCTTTAGCAGTAAGCTGGACGGACGAAGCAGAAATATTTCACTCGGCCTGGATCCCTTCTCCCTTGTCTACTTGTTCAGAGAAAACCCCCGCTCGGCGATTGCATAGGGTTTTCTCA
The DNA here is from genome assembly GCA_021605145.1 of Aegilops bicornis. NCBI lineage: Eukaryota > Viridiplantae > Streptophyta > Magnoliopsida > Poales > Poaceae > Aegilops > Aegilops bicornis. Next base: position 125,758,294 of record CM038674.1, on the reverse strand, counting down.
AGGAGAACCTGGTACGAATTCTTCATCCATCCCCGATAAATCCAAGTCCCTTGGTCGCGGGTACTCCTAGGATGGCAGCCGCGGCCATTGATGCATTTTTCTTCCTACTGAATCTAGTGTGTTTCATTTGCAGTGCCCAAAGGGCGAGAACCCTACAGGTTTCAAGCGCCAAGTAGACGCCACACTTGTTCCTTCTCATCCTAACACATGATTTTAAAACGCGCACAGTATGTTCCTAGAATCCTCTTTTCTATCCGGGGGGGTTCTTTGAACATGATGTCGACTAATTTGGAAATTTGGATTCCTATATTTGGATAAAAGGTACTAGTACTGTCGGATCTCAGGTTCCGGCAAAACCCTTAAGGTTTGAACTCTGGGTGCGCACGAAGTTCTTTCCCTCCTATCGATCCACGCCCTAGCTTGCTAAGATCTCACGGACGAACTCGACGAACTCACAACACAGAGAGACACGAGGTTTATAATGGTTCGGGCCACCGATGTGGTGTAATACCCTACTCCAGTGTGTGGTGGTGGATTGCCTCTTGGGTTGATGAGAAACAATACAAGGGGAAGAACAGCCTCCTGAGGTTGAGGTGTTCTTGTGCTTGGTGAACTTGTGTGCGTCTGGATCCGATGCCTCTACTATGGTGGCTAGCTCTACTTATATAGGCCCTGGTCCTCTCCCCAAATATTGAGCGGGAAGGGAGCCAATAACGGCGGGCAATTTTGAAAGGGGACAGCTAGTACAAGCTATCCTGACAAAAGTGGTCTTCGCCTGCTAAAGGCTCTGGTGATGATGTCCTCTTGGGCTCCATGGTGACCTCCGTCTTGCCGTCCTCCTGGTCTTGATCTTGTTGCACCGATATGGAAACCTTTGCGAGATGCCTCGGTACTCCACGCCCGCGCCTGCCTCTTTAGCACCAAAGAGGAAACAAGGACGCTGCGCGCCCTAGCGCCCGCCTGGTGTCGATCGTCATGGCTCATGTCACGAGAGCCTCGTGAGGTTTTCCCCGCCTTGATATCTACGCTCCTCGCGAGGTGGATTGGAGAGGCCACTCCTGAGGAGGTCTTGCATTGTCCGCTTCGTGAGGCTTGGCCCCTCACGAAGGTCTTGATTTCCTTGTTGACTAAGATGGGCCATACGGGCCTGTCAGTATAGCCACGCCATGGGCTGCAGGCAGGCAAGTCTGGGGACCCCCGTTCCCAGAATGTCGACAGTAGCCCCCGGGCCCAAGGTGCGTTCGGACCTGGCTTCGAGGCGAAGCCAAAGGCCAAGTAAGGAGCGCCACGGGCCCCAAAAGCATGCGGCCTTGGTCGAAGCGTGGCAGTTGATTGGACGTGGGCGTCTCCGCTTCCCCATGCTGCCTCGGCAACTGCTCGATTTGACAAGTCCCTGCGACATGCAAGGAAAACCATCATTACCTGCGATCGTGAGAGGCGTCGCTAGGCCTTCTTCCGCTATAAATTGGGAGGGGGGCGGAGCCCCCATCGCCCATATCTTCCTTGTTCGCTTGCTTCTTCCTTCTTTCTTCTCTGCTAGCAGCGCCACCAATGGCGCCCATCCGAAGGTTCTCCGCTGAAGAGAAAGGAAAGGCCCCTCGCAATGATCCAGGGCCGCTTCCGCTGAAGAAGAGGCCGGTTCACTGTTGCGACGAATCAGCGATTCGGGTGGTGACGAGGCCTTGGTGCGAGCGGCCTCCCCCTGCGTATCCGCTACCTGTGTATGCCCGAGCCGAGGGCTCAAGAGGGCGGAGCAACGAGCGGTGTCGCCCGCGCCGCGCCGGTGGTCACCGTGCGATGGCGATGCGTGCCGTTGCTCCTGGAATCCACACCGCGGATTCCTCGCGCGAGCTTGTGCTATGGGCGCCGGTGCCCCCAAGCTCTTGGATCCGCTTCCCGTGGTTCTTCTCCGACGTGATTCCGCAGAGAGGGCCCCTTGAGCTTTGGTTGCAGCATGCCTACTGCGACGCTCCGGCAACCGGAGCAGAGATCGAAGTGGTCCCCACCGGCAAGATCTTCATGACCTGTGGCTGGGGCGAGCTCGCACGGGTTTGCCTTGCGAGGGGTGCCCTTGCGATCCACTTCGAGTACGACGGCGCCACCACACTATTCTTCAAGGTCTTCGACACGGAGGTCCGCCGCCTGGAGTGTTGCCCTGGAGGGGAGCGCCAGGTTGACGTGCGCTCCGCTCGTGGCTACTCCAGCAGCAGCAGCCCCTGGGAGTCCAATAGCTCTCCTGAGCCTTATGAGACTCCGAAGACGAGCGACGACAGCTACGTGCCCCCGAGCTCTCGCCGGGCTCGGAACAGGGCTGCGGCGTCCAGCCGCCGCCGCCGATCATCTGGATGAGGTGGGCGCCGGCCTCCCGTTGCCCACTGTTGATGATGGCGTCTGCCACGGGGGGTGTAGATAGGATTCCTCTTAGTTCTTGTTTCCGTTTCCTGCGGAGAATCATGAGATACCCTGTGGGGGTGTGTAAGGATCCATGATGCCCTTTTGTGTATATCTTCCTTATTATGAAAATTTGCGAGCGCATGTCATGTCAAGGCTCGGTCTCCCCTTTCCAACCCCGCAATAACTTGTTGCTCTACGCTGACAGGTCCCAGTCCCCAGGCAAGCTACAGCCGTCGCTGGTATGCCAGGTCGCTTGTCGTGGTCAAGGCCAGGAGGTGTGCGGCCTGAGGTCCGATAAGAGCCCCTGACGCGCGATGCTCAGGAGGTCCCCTTTAACGATCAAGCAGCTACGGCAAGGTAAGAAAGGGAGGCGACGTGGCCACGGCAGAGCTGCGATGACCACGACCCTAAAGTCCCAACGATTAGGCGATCCGAGCGCGAGACTTATCTCGGTGGCGCGGGGTCGATTCTTCGCGATGCGCCAGGCCTATGCGCAGATCCCCGCAGCATAGCTAGGTTAGGCCCGCATGAGTCTTCCCCTCCCCATGCTCTCCTTAGTGCTCCACGTCCTCAGGTCCCGGCCCATGAGCAAGCTCAGCCACCGCTTGTATGCCAGGTCGCGATGCCATGGTCAAGGCCAGGGGGTGAGGGCTGGAGAGCCAGTAAGAGCTCCTGAGTCGCGATGCTCAGGAGCCCCCCTTTTAACGCGGAAGCGAATTGCACGAAGGAAAATGAAGCTCGGGGTGCCGCCTGCTGTCTTCTTCATGAGGTTCGTGTAATCCATCACAAAGGGAGACACGGTTTTGCCGTTATGGTTGCCAGCCTACCGCTGGTCACTTGGTGAGGAGACGAATGCACTGAGGGCCTGGTGAGGTGACGTGCGCGAGGCGTGCCGCGAGCCAGAGCTCGACCGCTCAGGTTTGTCGACGCGGTAGGGACGGACCCATGGACCAGCGCCGTTCTAGGGTGAGGAGGCCCAGTGAGGGCGACGACCGAGCAGGTAGCAATTAGGCAGGTCAAGCACATAAGGCAAACCAGCTTAAGAAAATGCAGAAAGATACATGCCACTGGGCCAGGCCCGACCGTCTTTGGGGATGATGCAGCCCGAGGGGCGCCCCCAACAAGGTAAGCTAAAGGCATAAGCAAAAGGGATACATGCCACAGGGATGGACCCATGCGGCCTGGGAATAATGCAGCCCGAGGGGCGCTCCCAGCTAAATGAACTTGGAAAATGTCACCTGGTTCTATCAACGAAGAAGAGCTGGTGCACCTGAAGACGTGCGTCGAACGAATGGCTCCTCATGAGCCATTGGGACCCTGAGCCTCGGGAGGCTCTAGCGGCTCAGGTGGTTCCCTGAGGACCATCTCCATCTCTGCCAGGACAGCGTGGTGCCTGGCCTCCTGAGCCGCCAGGACACGCCACGCTCGGCAAGACGAAGGGCATGCGAACATAGCTGTGTGGTGGGCCCTCACAACGGCCCACGCGCGAAGGCCTGAAAAGCTCCTGAGATACGGCTCTGTTGAGCCCTGGGACGTTGATGCAGACGCGCAGCCCGACATCCTCGCCTGGATGGGGAGCTGCGTCTGGTGAGCGGCGGTCGCTGCGCATGGCCCTTCACTACTAGGGAAAACCTTATACACAGAATCTTAGCAGCAGCGTGGTTTAAAACAGGCGCCATCGCTAACTAGCGATGTGAGCTTAACTTAACCGCTACTAATAACTAGGTAGCAATAGCACTCTAGGTGAAACAAGCGCTACTACTATAGTTGCCACGGATTTGCCTCCAGGCAAGATATAGTAGTAGCGCACTTCCATGGACGCGCTGCTGCTAAAGTACTTAGTAGCAGCGTTTTTCTGCAAAACTCGCTGCTGCTAAGTGTTGCACCTAATTAAGTTTAGTCCCATACTGCTAAGCGAACAAGGTGTTTACCACCTTAAATATGTTACTTCTCAAACTACCTCGAGCACTTGGTCTTCATTGAACTATATGTGTAGGATTTGTGGCTGCAATATGAATCTTCACCAGTGCCTCTATAGGTACTGTGAGGATTCATGTTGACTATTTAGATTCTACACAAAAAGATCAATGATGATCAATGTATATTTTTGATGCGTGCTTAGACTTAGCAGTAGCGTGTTTCCGTAAAACGCGCTATAGCTACTTTAGTTATAGTGCGTTTCCTAAAGTGCGCTACTGCTCGTTTGACTTAACCACCCGCCCGCTCAAAATTTCGCTAAGTCCTGCTTCCTCCCCTTGTTCCCCTACTCTTCTGTCGCCGCCGCCCAAGCCCGAGCCTGCCCTGACCGCCGCCGCCCGAGGCCGCCCTCAACCTCACCGCCACCGCCCGCCGTCGCTCACCGTCGCCGCCACCTCCCCCATCCCCTCCGCTCTCGACCTCACCGCCGGTCTCGACCTCAACGTCGCAGCCGCCTCCCCCAATCCCGCCGCCGCCTCCCGATCCCGAGCCCGCCCTCGCCGCCCCTACCACTCCGTCGCCGAGCACCTCCCCGCCACCGTGTCTCCCTCTTTGTAAGCCCCCACCCCTCCCCACCCCGTTCTCTCTGCTTAGTTAGTACTAGATGTTTTTTAGTAGTAGTAGATTTTAATTTATGGTTCATAGATAATGATTTTTAGCAGTAGTAGATGTTAATTAGTAGAAGTGATGGTACTAGTTAACTATTGTATAATGTAGTTTATTTTTGATGTTTTTAGTAAGTGTTTAAAATAATTAATAAGTAAATTACTAAACTAGTTGAACTAGTTTAGTTTTAGTTGAACTCGTTTAGTAAGTAAATTAATAAACTAGTTGAATTAATAGAACTAATGTATTTTTAGTAAGATAATTAATATAACTAGTTGAACTACTTTATTTTTAGAAAGAATTAGTTTTTTCTATTTATAGTAAGTTTATATTTAGTAAGAACTAGTTGAATTAATAGAACTAGTTGAACATGTCATATTTGTTGTTATCTTTTTAGTTAAACAACTATTCGGGATGTATTAGTGATAACTTATAGGGTTTTTGCTTTTGCAGAAATCAAGGAGCCCCTCCATCATCCCCGCTGTTGTCCCCGTCACCGACCCCCTCCGACCTCGAGGTGAGACCAGCCAAATCTCCATGTATATCTTGTGTTGCTCAAATAGGATATGTGGTTGCCCAAGTGGCCAGTCATGTTCAGGTTACACCTCCGAGTGGCCTATGTTTTGTCGGAGTGTTGATTAATTTCCGTTCCAGCAAATTTCAGGTGCTCGATATGTCCTTTTTTAGCAAAGGACATGCCAGATTTTTCCGTGAATTCTGGCATGACTTGTGCTAGAATATTTAGGAAATATCGAGTGGCCTGGATTTTCTCGAAAAATAATGATCTAATTTAGGTTTTGTAGTACATATATTTAATTATAAAAGTTTAATCTTTGAATTACGAACGTAGGAAATGTCGTACTCAGACGAGGACAGTCTCCCGGGGGAGTGCAGCTGGTGCCACGACGATCGAGGTATGTGCGACAGGTTCGTTGAGCTGGACGAAGATCGGCGCTTCAGCATTAAGCTCGACGAGACCTTCAATGTTGAAACGGTACGCAACAACGACAAGTGTTTTTTTCATAATTAAGCATGACTTCAACTATTTCAATATCTAATTTTCATCTTTTACAATTCGACTAGCTTATCCCCTGCCATGCAAGACGCTATGTCTTGGAGAGGATGGGTTTTGAACACCATGAAAATTTTCAAACAAAGAAAATACACCTAAGGACCCATCATGATATGGATTTTGAAGTAAATCTGTACAATTCTCAGAGCGTAACCCATTTTGGTTGCCAAAATTGGGAAGCACTTTGCAAAATATATGGTTTTATGAGGGTATGATTGTCACCATGGATCTTGGTGATCCTGACATCGAGCAAGATAATATGGACATTTGGGTCCTTGTTGATACGCTTCCGATTCTACCGCAATGTGAGTTTCTCAAACATAGTTATTAACTAATTTATATTGTTTATTTCAAAATAGTTGACAGATTATTTCCATTGACAGCTTATTTTGAATCTTCAAACAATGTGCGGAAGATGGTAGACAAAACCCACTACACTGATGGCTCTGAATTAACTTATAAGGAGAAAAGTCATCTGATCGCCATCGTACTTATCTTGAGAATTACAATACCTATTATCGAACACCTCCAAATTATGGTGAATACGTGCCACTAGTGCACGTGTTGAACCACGGTAACTTCTATGGAGATACCCTGGTAAGATTTTTTACTATTACGACATCCGCGCATCTTTTGCATACTTCTAAAACTAGTACATCATTGCTAACTATGAAGTTATTGCTATGTTTTTCAACAGAAAATCCCGATGGATTGTGTGCCTCATTTGATGTATCAGAATGGTCGCCTTGCAGTTCTGAACATACAGCCAGTCAATCTAAGGAGCTCACCGTGCATATCGGATTTCTAAAACTGGTGAACACATGCTAATCAAAGAATGGAAAAAATGTTTGGAGATTCGCAAGGAGGTTCTTGGAAGTAACATTAAGCGAAAGGCAAGAATTGGAGACATGATAATCTCCATTCTCAATAATGGAGAGTTAGGGGCTATCTTGTTTTTTGCTATTTTACCTTAGAGAATATAGTAGGTCCTAAGAGAATGTAGTAGGTCCTATGAGGTACAATATGTTTATTATGTGGTACAATGTGTTAGAGTTATGATTACGACTAGTGACCAATTTGCTATGTGATGTCTCATTGATGAAAACGATTATCTTGAGGAGGTGTTATATGACAATGATGTATTATGATGATAAGTTGTTAAAAAATGATGATGATGATATTTATTATATCATTGGGTGAAAGAACTGCAGATTAGTTTCAAGTGGATGGACATCCACTTGAAACTAGTCCACGGTTCTTTCACCCCGTGATGTAATAACTCATTATGATGTACAAACAATCTCTAAATTCCTGTTGTATGAAAACTTGTGTAAAGGTGTATGAATACAACATGAAATAAAAAAGAAATAAAATACGAAATAATAGTACACTACAGGAATCAGCTACTTTGCCATCTGCCAGCTCTTTGCCGTCTGCTAGCAGACGGCAAAGAAGCTCTTTGCCATCAGCTACACAAACGCAGACGGCAAAGAACATGCTGATGGCAAAGAAAGTCTGTGCCATCAGCCAGTTCTTTGCCGTCGGCTAGCAGACGGCAAAGAGGGAGGGGGCCCCACTGAGGAGCTGCTTAAAAATACTTAACGCCCCTCTTTGCCGCTGCTAGCAAACGGCAAAGAGCTAAAGCTGAAAGAAAGAGGGCGGACGACAAACATTTAACATATCTACCGGCACGCCCCACCCCGCCCCTCTCTCTCTGTTTCTCTCCCTGCTCCCACCCGCGCGCCGCCGCCCCCACCACTCGCCGCCGCCCGGTCACCCACCACCCCACCCCCGCCCGTCGCCTCACCTGCTTGATCGCCCCGCCGCCCTGCCGTCTCGGCGCCCTTGCCTATGGCGCCCGCCCGCGCCCACCACCCAGGCCAGCGCGCCTCCCAGGCCGCCAGCCCCTCCTCCACCGGCCCCCGCCTCGTCGCCACTGCCGCGCCTTGTGCCGCCCCCTGTCGCTCGCCTGCCGCCTTGAGTCTCGGGCGCCTTGTGCCGCCAGCGCCCCACCGCCCGGGCCTGCCTGCCGCCCAGGCCGCCCGCCCTCCTCCACTGGCCACCTCCTCCACCGGCCCAGGTGATTTCTACCTCCTCTGTTTTTCCTTTTTTTCTATTTTTTTAGTTTTAGGTTTATGTTTAGTTTACATTTAGTTTTAGTTTTAGTTTTAGGTTTAGTTTTAGGTTTAGGTTTACTTTTAGTTTAGTTTTAGGTTTAGATTTAGTTTTTTCCTTTTTTCTGTTTTTTAGTTTTATGTTTATGTTTAGTTTAGATTTAGTTTTAGTTTTAGATTTAGGTTTAGTTTTAGGTTTAGTTTTAGGTTTAGTTCAGTTTTAGGAAAGAAGAAGGAGAAGAAAAAAACAGGAGAGGAGGAGAAGAAGAAGAGGAAAAAGGAATGGAAGAAGAAGAAGAGGAGGAGGAGAAGAAAAAACAAGAAGAGGAAGAAGAAGAAGAAAAAAGAGGAGAGGAGGAGAAGAAGAAGACGAAAAAGGAAAGGAGGAAGAAGAAGAAGCAGAAGAAGAAGGAAAAAGGGAAGAAAAGGAAGAAGAGGAAGAAGAAGAAAAGGAAAAAACAGGAAAAAAACCCGACCCGACACGGCACCCCGACCCCGACCCGGCACCCCGACCCGACACCTCGACCCCGAGACCCGACCCCGACACCCCGACCCAGGCCCGACCCCGACACCCCGACCCGAGGCTGACCCGACACCGACCCGACACCGACACGGCAAGACCGACACCCCGACCCGAGACCACGACCCCAACCCGACCCGACACCCGACCCGACACCGGCCCGACACCGACACCCCGACCCCGACCCTGACCCGACACCCCGACACCGACACGGCACCCCGACCCCGACCCGGCACCCCGACCCGACAACCCGACCTCGAGACCCCGACCCCGACCCCGACACGGCTTCCCGACACCGAAACGACACCCAGACCCCCGACACCTCCCGAAAAGGTGTTCTTTCGCCTTCCAGAGGCCGACGGGGTCATATATTTGTGAATTATTAGTTAGGTCATATATTTTGTGATTTTGTTATGAAAAACATCATATATAATTGTGTTGATCGGGTAGTTTTAAATGCGCAGTTGTTTCATCACTGCGAGGTTTGGTGTTCGACGACCTCGCCGCGGCGCTTGATTTAGCTCGCTTCGCTCGTGGGTAAGCACAAATGACATGTCCTCCTCCCCATTAATTATTTGATCTATTCCGATGAAACTTGATAGCTAGCTATATATGTGTCTTGAATCATCAAGATATGTCGTAACCAATATGTGTCTCCCGTTCGAAAGCGTCATAGTTATAAATATGCATGCATTTGCATATTTATAACCTTGATTCTTTCGAATTGTCCAACACTATCCATGGACAGCCCGAGTATGTGTAGATTGGGTCCGTTTTCCCATATGCTTTGCTCCGGATCCGACGCACAAATTTCGTCAGTGCCTCCCCTGTTGTTCTCCGGGTACACATCCTCTCTGTTTATTGCAGAGACGTGTATCAGGAGAACAACGGGGAGGTGCTGCCGAGATTTTGCGTCGGATCCGGAGCATAGCATGGGAAAATGAACCCAATCTACACATACACGGGTGGGATTAGGACCTATCATTACCTATTAGAGTGTAGGTTGGATGGACGTAATAAAATTGACAAAGTAGATCAACTGATGAATATATACATGGTGAATTACATATATAATTGTTGTGTGTCCAAGAGCTCGAAAGTCAAGATGAGTGATCGTGCATGGATGTATACGGTCACACCGTTAGAACAAATGGAGCGCTGAATGGTTCACAAAAACCAAGGGGTTTGTGCAAGCCGCATTGCAAATGGCCGAAGAAAACCTGGTGCCCTGCTTTTGCGGTGCGGCAATTGGGAAAAGAGGACAGAGGCTGAAATGGGAAAACACCTGCAGAAGAGTGGTTTTACGCCCGATTATATGGTGTGGACATTTCATGGTGGGTCTGCCCAACGTTACCGAGCTGAGGTGGATCATCGTCGCACCGACGAGCATGGTACCGGGATGGAAAACATGGTGCAAGACTATGATAATGCTCGGGATTCGGACGAGGAGATGGAAGAATCTGCAAAGGCCTTCAATGAAATGTTGGAGTCTTCAAATCGTCCGCTCCACGAAGCGGTGAGCTTTGTCGATTGGATGCCATCTCACAAGTAATGGCTCAAGGCTCGATTCAACTTGGGCAGAGAATGCTATGACGCAATTATGACAGTATTTGGACGCTTTCTACCCAAAGGCCATTTAATGCCTGCAAACCTGTACCAGTGGACAAAATCCTCCGTGCACTGAAGATGCCCTATGAGAAGATACATGCCTGTGAGAAAGGATGTGCCTTATTTAGGCTTGACTATGCGGACTTGAACTATCGTCCCATTTGCAAGTCTTCCAGGTATATTGTGGTAGACAACGGTACGGGTGAGAAGACACAGACCAAAATCCCCGTTAGTGTTCTTTCAAGATATGCCAATCGTACCAAGACTTCAACATCTTTTCATGGTCGAAGAGACGGCCGCAGATGACATGGCACAAAACAGGCAAAAGAACCGAACTAGATACGAGATGGGAATCGATGATGGTACACACATCGGATGGTGTTGCGTGGAAAAAGTTTGATGAATTACATGCTGACAAAGCGGCAGATCCGAGGCATCCTCGAGTCGGCATCAGCACGGATGGGTTCAGTATGTTTGGTATGACGGCTGCCCAATACAGTTGTTGGCCCAGAGGAGGAACAAGAAGAGCCGGAACAAGAAGAGGTTACTGCTGCGGATGACCTGTCAATGCTTGACCGATTACGTCAAGGTGGCCTTGCACATGTTGATGCCAATGAACCCTATGAGCCCATCATTGATTATAGTGATGATGATGATTATGCATTTATTGATGATCTTGATCGAGATTATTAGTAGTGTCAGGTATTCAATTTTTTTATGTTGTACTTGATGATGATACACTTAAGTGATATACATATTATTATTCATGTCGGTACTATTTTTATGTTGTACTAATTTCGTTTATTCTTTGTCATGGCAGGTGTTGAAAGATGGTGTACGCTGGTCGGGAGCGCGCCGAGGCCCCTTCTTCGTCGGCGCGTGGTGCGAGGTCTTCCATTCTACATGCACCTCTCCGCCGAGCGTTGCTGGACAGTATGGCGACATCGCCGGGCCCTTCTTCGTCGACCGCGGTGCCCAGCAGGGGACGAGGTAAGAAGAAGAGAGGAGGCGGAGCACGTGGTCGCGGGAGAGGAGGTAGGGTGACTCTTACGGCGCCTTCCTCGCCGCCGCCCCCAGCTGTTTCACCCGAGAACGTGACTGCTAGGGTGGACTCGTCTGAGGAGGAGGCTACACGGACTCCGGTCCACGAGCCTCTGGTCCACGGGTCTTCGGCCCACGAGCATCGGGTCGACGAGCCTTCGGCCCATGAGAGTTGGGCCCACAAGACCCCGGAGGAGCACACGTCTGGATGGGGTACTTGGTCGGGTCAGCCTGAGGAGCCGAGTGGCCATGCTGATGATGGCGGGGAGCCAAGTGGCCATGCTGATGATGGCGGGGAGCCGACTGATTTTGAGGAGGAGGGGAGGAGGGGGCAACGTCCACCAACAGGTGCTACACGGCTCCCGTCTGCTTTCACCATGAAAGCAGAGGTGGTTGATTTTCCCTGATGGGGAGAGGTAAGTGCATTTAATCTTTTTGTATCTTCTGCATTCACGTTTCTTCAAATAACTAATGCGTTGGCCTTGTCATGCTGCAGGGGTTGGGACCACCATGAAAGTGTCCGCCGGCCCAACTCCGTCCTTGGGGTTCTGATTCGGCAAAACTTTCCGGGGTTTGTCACGTTGCCTGGTGAGGGTCAGCTTCTAGGGGTTGGATTGAGTTGGGAGCACTACTTGGCTGCCCCGGCCCCACGGGGTGAGATTATCGACGTGTCTTGTGCAAGACGAGGGCAGACGTGGTGATCAGAAAGTTCTGGGTAATTTCTCCTTTACACAATTAAAAATCTTCAACTAGCTAGTTATTAATTGTACTAATCAATATTGTCTCATTTGATTGCAGACATTCTACAGGTGTGAGGAGGGATACGAGGAGGAGGCCGCAGATGTTATCCACAAGGAGTGCAAGTGCCTACTTCAGAACTTACGGCATGAGGCTCGGGTGCAGGCTGTTCGAGACTACTACGCCGGGCGTGGTATCAAGAAGCCCAAGAAGGAGTGCCGCGATAAGTTCTTGAGTAAGGAGCAGTACATGAAGGTGATTCTTAAGGCCTTGTACTTACTTCCTTCATTTAGTAATTCATAGCCGTAGCGCTGAAGTTTCTATTTGCTAACTTAGGCTCCTCCGAGATGGTGTGCGGATCAGATGGATTGTTGGGAGGTTTTGGTCAATGCGTGGTGCTCAAAAGAATGGCGGGCCACCCACAACGAGGCCAAGGACAAACGTGCCCAAATGGAAGGTGTGCCACACCACCAAGGCAGCTCAAACTTATTTCAAGATCTGGTGAACTGGGTATGTGGTTTGCTTCATGATTCATGCTATTCATTCATCATGCTAGCTTTAGCCCTTTAATTACTAATTTACTTTGTTTCTCTCTTTCAGGCACGCTACAATAAGGTGGATAAGGTGCCAGAGGTGTACGACCTGTATGCCATGGCCCACACTGGCCCTTACAAGAAAGTCAAGGCATTCTCTGCCACTGACCTCGATGATCCAAAGAACTTGACCAACATCTCCGCCCACGACAAGCTCGTGCAATATAGAGATCAGGGGAAGGCGAGGAAAGGGGAGGACTTTAACCCGAGCCAGGTCCCATTGATCTGAGTTCTTGATGATATCTGGTGGCGGGAGGTCCCATGGCTCCATAGCCATGGGAGATGGACTTATCCGTTGTCCTAGCACTCTCCCGGAGATCAAGGCGCGCTAGTCGAGCTCCACTCCAGAGATAAGGCCTCGTGAACGGCCAGTCCGACTTGCCTTCAAGGTTAGTTATACATACTCAGCTATCTTTCTCCATTACATTGTGTGCGATTCCATCAATGATTAGAAATGGTCATGTGAGTGGTGTTGCAGGCTGCTATACAGAGTGAGAGAGATAGAACAGAGAAACTTCTGGCGGAGGCGGCGGAGAGGCAGCAGGAGTTGGAGGAGAGGACGACAAAGATGTCGGAAGAGGAGATGGCACGGAATGACATGCAGGCAAGGGCCATGTACGAGCTCCTTGTGGTAAGTTTCTTCTACAGATTACTTGCTAGTCGTAACATTTGAGTCTCATTACTAACTAGTATGACTGTTGTGAAAACCAAATGTGCAGTCTGTGTGCGAGAAGTCCGGTCAGACGGCTCCGCCGATGCCGATGATTGCTCACAGGAGCACGGTGAGTTTAATTTGAATGGACATTACTTGCTAGTCTTAACATTTGAGTGTCATAATGCTAACGAGACATTGGAAATGATCTTTGGTGCAGCTTAAATCCAGAACGCATCGCATACGATCCTTCTCCGACTACCGCACGAGAGCCAGCCCGCTCCTACACCTCCCTGATCACGGTAAGTTTCTCTAGACTTAGACTTAGCTTTATTTCCTCCAATACTCTTACCATAATGACCTAGAGTTAGCTTCTTTTCCTTCAAAATGACTTAATAAGCTTACCCATTCAACTAAGTTAGCTCCAAAATGATCCATTTCACCTAGGTTAGCTCATAAATGATGCATTTGACCTAGGTTAGCTCATAAACGACCCATTTCACCTAGGTTAGCTCATAAACGACCCTTTTCACCTAGGTTAGCTCATAAATGACCCATTTCACCTAGGTTAGCTCATAAACGACCTATTTCACCTAGGTTAGCTCATAAACGACCCATTTCACCTAGGTTAGCTCATAAACGACCCATTTCACCTAGGTTAGCTCATAAACGACCCATTTCACCTAGGTTAGCTCATAAACGACCCATTTCACCTAGGTTAGCTCATAAACGACCCATTTCACCTAGGTTAGCTCATAAATGATCCATTTCACCTAACTTAGCTCATAAACGATCCATTTCACCTAACTTAGCTCATAAATGATCCATTTCAAATAATTTAGCTCATAAATGATCCAGTTCACCTAAGTTAGCTAATAAATGGCATATACTTCTTCTTCTAGTCTTCTTCTTCTTCTTCTTCTATTCTTTTTCTAACTTTCTTATTTGTCATTTTGCAGGTTTCATTCACTTCACAGAAGCCAGCATCCTATGATGGATTGCTTGTTTTTTTTCTTTGATGCACTTCTTGTATTCTACTCGCTTGCTATGATGAAACTAGATTGCTATGATGAAACTTTGCATATTGTAATATGTATGGATTGATGGGACTATGTGCAACCTGCTATGTATGTATGGATCGATATATATATGCTGGATATTTATTATGTTGGACATATATATGATGGATATATATGTGCTGTGATATATTTGCTGTGATAATTGTTGGATATAAGAAAAATAGAATAGAAAAGAGGCAGTGGGTGCTGAAGCATTGCTGATGTCAACTGGCGGTCGGCAAAGAGGCGCTCAAATTTGCCGTCCGCTAGCTGACGGCAAAGGCCGCCGTTAGCCGCCTAACGGACTAACGTCAAGGCGGACGTCCGTATTTTGCCGTCACTACCTCTTTGCCGTTCGTCATTGTAGGCAAAGCACTCTTTGTCGTCCGCCATAAAAGCAGACGGCAAAGGGTCTGCTTACGACCCTATCTTTGCCGTCATCGTTTGTTTGCCGTCCGGCCGACGGCAAAAGCTCTTCCGTCTGCCGTCTCGGCTTTGCCGTCGGCCGTGGCGGTATGGCAAAGTAGCTGATTCGATAGTGGTAGCAGCGGCGGGAGAAGCGCCATAACTAATTACCGATGGCGCTCCTGCGAAGTCGCTACTACTAAAGCGATTTATCGATCAGGTGGCTGAGACGCCATCGCTATATGTTAGTTGTAGCACCTAATCAGTAGCGCACCGTCCTGCGCTACTGATAGGCCTAAAACCCGTGCTGCTGCTAGGCTTTTCCCTAGTAGTGCTTGCGTCTTGCAGTTCCTGAGTGGTCTTGGTGATGAACTCCTGAGTGGTGGGCACTCCTTGCCCTGTGTTCTCTTGAGGGACGTGTCGTGAGGCATACGAACGTAGTTGTGTGGTTGTTAATACTCCTGCTGCTTTTACAGTCTGTCGTGTTTCTTCAGTCCTATCTTCCTCCAGCCGCCAAAACCAAACCAGCGCCGACGGGGCCGCCTGCTTCTACCTCCCACGGCTGGTTGCGCCTCAGCGCACGCACCACCGCCCTACCGTCTCCTAAATCGTTAATGCCGACGTCTGAGGCCTCACCATCGTCCTCCGCGCACTTTGGTGCGCTCGCTGCGGTGCCGCCCTCTCGCGTTGTCAACATGGTCAACAAACAACAGGAATCGGTAGAAGTACATGGAAAGGATGACATTAGGGCCCACCATGTCAGCACATGGAAAAATAAAATGCTTCCTCCTAGTGTTTTCCTGACATCTGGGATCCACGACATTGTGAGCGTATATAGTCAATAGACAAGGGAACAACACAAGATCGGCTGACACTTGGGACGTAGCAGCTCGAGCAGTATTTTTTTTTGTTATTGTTGAGACGGAGCAGGGTTTGAACTGGGTTGTGGCCCGTCTAGCCCAGGTTTAAATTTTATGTTCACCATGTGACCAGCCCAGCTATTTTTTCTTTCTGAAAATGAGCCCAGTTTATTTTTTCTGAATAATACCCAATCCAGGCCTACTTTTTTTTATGCCCTAATGGGCTGCAACTCTTTCAAGATGCCTACAAATCATGAAAGTAATATGAAATGGGTTGCAAATATAAAAACAAATGACAAATTGGCAATTACTTTATAATTTCTGATTTTTTTTCACATTTTCAGATTCCTATTTCACTGGGCATTAACCTAATTTAAATATATCTTCAAAGTACTTCAAATTTGGCTCAACATTTCAGTATTAAAAATAGTTTGGAACCCACAGAAATATGCGAAATTGGCCCTGGCCGACCAAAAAAACGGACTGCAATAAATTGCATAAGAAGTCGCAATGAGCTGTATATAAATTTTTAAAAAAAAGAGGGAATGGTCTGACTTATGGGCCTATTAAGTTGACGCGTATGCAAGATTTTTTTAGATATTATATACGTCAACAAACGATTCTAGCAGACGTAACCGTTGGATGTCAATCCAACGGCCGTCGTGTTTCTTCAATCTCTGATCTTCTTGCTCCAGCCGCCAAATCCAGCGCCGGCGGGACCGCCTGCTCCTGCCTCCCGTGCAGGCCTCACCGCCCCCTACTACTCCCACCGCTGGCCAGGGCATCCCTCTACTCACCCACACCCCCTGTTATTCTGCGGCGACGGCAGCCTCACACCGCAGCCGAACCAGTGAACCCTCGTACTCCTCTCCGCGTGGGCATCCACTGCCGCGTCTTCCCCAGCTCTGTGTCGTCCCCTTCCTAGGCCTCGCCGTCGTCCACAGCCTTGGTGCTCTCGGCGCAGCGTGGTCAACGTGGTCAAGGAACGACTTCCATCGGAAGAGTACTGTCGTGGAGAGGCTGACAGCTGGGTCCACGGCAGCCGCAAGGAAGTGCCTCCTTATTACGCAGAAAATAATTATTCCTCCACCTGACAGCAGGGACCCACCGGACGGGCCACCGTATTTCAATGTTCTACTGTGCGTCTCGGGTAGGGGGCCCGAACTGTGCGTCTAGGCAGATGGTAACAGGAGACAAGGGACACGATGTTTTTACCCAGGTTCGGGCCCTCTCGATGGAGGTAATACCCTACTCCTGCTTGATTAATATTGATGATATGGGTAGTACAAGAGTAGATCTACCACGAGATCAAGGAGGCTAAACCCTAGAAGCTAGCCTATGGTATGATTGTTGTTCGTCCTCTGGACTAAAACTCTCCGGTTTATATAGACACCGGATAGGTTAGGGTTACACGTAGTCGGTTACAATGGTAGGAGATCTACATATCCGTATCGCCAAGCTTGCCTTCCACGCCAAGGAAAGTCCCATCCGGACACGGGACGAAGTCTTAAATCTTGTATCTTCATAGTCCTGGAGTCCGGCCAACGGTGATAGTTCGGCCATCCGGACATCCCCTAATCCGGGACTCCCTCAGTAGCCCCTGAACCAGGCTTCAATGACGATGAGTCCGGCGCGCATATTGTCTTCGGCATTGCAAGGCGGGTTCCTCCTCCGAATACTTCATAGAAGGTTTTGAACACAAGGATAGTGTTCGGCTCTGCAAAACAAGTTCCACATACCACCATAGAGAGAATAACGTTTGCACAGATCTGCTGACATATTCCGCGGCGTGACATCACACCACGGCCAGGCCTTTATATGAATCGTTTTTTACCGTTCCACCTTAGCGCGTTTAGCGACGCGGTTTCCTTGGCACGTCTTATCAAAGCATAGATCGTGCCCCCTTATTCCGGGATTCTCATCAATACGGACGTGGGTAACCCAACCGTGCCTGTTGGCACGCCTCCTCTATCAAAGGCGAGTCCTAGTCGACCACGGGGAGGGTTCTTGGTATTCAACCTCTTTATAATGAGACCAAGGCCCTCTTCTTTTTTACACCCTCCATCGAGTTCGCCTCGCGCCGAAGTTCTAACACCCAAAGCTTCAGATTTAGGCGCTTGGACCTTCGACGATGTCCGCTCCGATCAGCACGGCCGATGGATGTCTTCCTCCGTCACAGAAGAAGATGTGCTAAAGCTGCGCGACGCCAGGTATCTAACCGGCGAGATCTCGCATAGGCTGCCTGCTCCAGGGCAGGTCATTCCCACTCCTGAGCCCGGCGAGATCGTGGTGTTCGTGTCTCACTTCCTTCGGGGTTTAGGCTTCCCGACGGATCCCTTTGTGCAGGGGCTCATGTCTTATTATGGGCTGGATTTCCATGACTTGAATCCGGAGTCCATCCTCCATATCTCGTCATTCATTGTCGCATGTGAGGCCTTCCTCCATATTACCCTCACTTTGGACTATGGCTCAAGACCTTCAAGGTGGAGCCAAAGATGATCGGGGGGCAACAAGTAGAGTGCGGAGGGGCGGTCATAAGCAAATGTGCTGATGCTCCGTGGCCCGAGGGCTCTTTTCAAGAGGAGCTTGGATTGTGGCAACGGGAGTGGTTTTATATCACCGCTCCCCGGGGCACCAAATGGGTGGCGCTCCCCGCCATCCGCTCAGGTCCACCACGGCGGCTGGCGTCATGGGTCAATAAGGGGCTCGACTAGGGGCCGTCCAAGGACGTCCCTTCGCTGCAGGGCCATATCCGAGATCTTCAAGAAAGAGAGATCAATCTGGTCGCATGATGGCGCAGGTTATGTTGATTCGGCCTTCTACACTTAAAGCGTCGCCCCCTCCGCCTATGGGAATTTAATCTGGAGGCACCACGAGCTCTCCAAAATTTTATGGGCACGACACCCGTGGAGATGTATAAACTGTTCTTCGGATCACAAGAGAAGTGTCCGGACCTGACTGAGGACGCAGGGCTAAGCTGCAATCGCCCAGATACTCAAGTAAGTAGTCCTGTAACCAGACAGGCTGTTCATTCATTTATCATATGTATGCCCTTTAAAGTAGCCGTTTCTTGAACATGAGTGGATAGCCAAGGCAAAGTTAATAAGGTGTCCGGCTCCCCTCCCAGAGACCACGCCGGATCCCATGATGGCCAAGATGTTGAAGGCCGCGCCTTTTGAAGAAGGCGAAGGGGGAGCGGGGAAGCAACTACCTCTACGAAGGAGGCTATCAAGGAAGGAGGGATTAAAATTCCCATCTTTTGAGGAGAGAAGAGGACCGCTTCGGAAGATCCGGAGGTCAAGGCCTCAAAGAAGGGAAAGGAATCTTCGTCAGAGAGTCCGGCGCTGGGAAATAACCCAGCCGCACTATTTCCCCAAGGGGATCAGCCCTCCAGCGAGCCGTAAGTAAAAAGAAGGGGTTTTGTGAATAAGGAACATCCCTGTATTTATTTATGAAGATAACCGAAATTGTACCTTGTAGTTCGGACCTCAGCCCTTCTCAGCAGAGCTCGTCTTCGGGGGATCTTCTTCCGGAGATGATGGAGAGTGAAACGCCTCCACCTGTCGCACCCTCATGCGAGGCGGACGACCCTGAGGTGTCGTCGCGGAGGGTTCCCCCAAGTCCGGCGAGGCCGGAAGGTCCGGCGCCAATTGGTGTGCGGTCGGAGGAGCTGAAGGATCTGCTTGGCCGAGCGGCTATCTCAGAAGATCACCATCCTCTAATGGGTACGGTGATTGAAAGAAGTGCATCCGTGGAGAGCGGATTGCATGAAGCCGTCAGAAGCTTACTGACGGGGTTCGAGGTACGCAAAAATGATGTACCTTCTGACAGTTATGCATATAGAATGCGCCCTGTATAGATAGTAGCCCCTGAGACTCGGTATGTTGTCAAAATTGACAGCGTGCCGAGGATCAAAATCTCAGTTATAACATATCGCCATTCCTAAACAGGTGGCGGGGCGTCCGGTGGCCAGCCGGACTGATGAATATGCCGAACTAAAGCGGCAACTTGACGAGGCGGCTGCGGACATCGCGCTGGTCAATAAACGTTTTGACGAGTCACAAGGTATGCGACTCCTACGCGGACACCTGGTAAGGGAGCTTGACACCCATGTCTTACTACTTGTATGCTTAATGCAGATGGTGCCGCTGGCAAGAGAGTAGCTGCGGCGAGAACTCGCCGAGCGAAAGAGCAAGCGAAATAGTAATGCGGCGCTTTAAGGCGGCCGAAGAGCTAAAAAGCTGAACGGGCTGCTCACCGCCAAGAAGAGGAAATGGCCGATATGGCAGAAAGTTGAAGAATACTACCGATCGCTGCGAGGTTCTTGAAAAGGAGCGTCAAAGCGGAGCAAGAGGGCCTGAAAAGGCCGCCGAATCCAAGGATGCCCGCTCGGCTTTGAGAGCTGCCAAGGAGGAGCTGAGTCAGCCGGGCAATTGCGGCCGGAAAACCGCTTTCGCCATGGAGGAAATATACAGATCCATAGTATGCTCAATTGGACAAGTTGTGGAGTTTGGAGGATGCTTATCTGGACTTAGCGGCAAGTGCTGCAGACACGATTGAGCACTTCCAAGGCCAGAAGGGTCACAGATGGGAAGAGCTGTATTGGTCGCAATTCCATAGTCCGGAGCATCTTCTTCCATTGACCGATCGGTTGGCCGAATGGGCCGATCTGAATCGACTATCCGGACTTGCCATGAAGCATGTCATGACTCATTTGTGCCCGGGCGGACCCCAACCAAAGAGTTATTTTGGTTTACTGCAGCAGTTCCTTGGTGCGGTACTGCGTATCGACGCAATGAAGCGGTCGGCGTGTATTGAGGGAGCACGGATGGCTCTGGCCCGTGTCAAGACATACTGGGCAGAGATGAAGGCCACCGTCGTTGCATCCCAAGATTCGGACAAAAGCCGAGTACCTGCCGAGCACTATTTTGAGGAAGTCCTATAGGGCGCTCGTTAAATAGAGACGCAGTGCTCGAAGGATATCATGTTTATATGACATGTATGATTTGTGAAAACAATGTTTCAATATAATATAAAAGCTTTTTATACTTGTGCGTTCAAGTAGTAGACTACTCCCTGTGCGGCCGTTTATGTATATGTATATATAACCTGAAAGATGGCAGTCCTTGGCTTCAGCCCCCACGCACATAGTGCGGGGGTGCTTGCAAATAAGGCGCTTTTTCACACTTAATCCAACGTCTTGGTAGCGTAGCAAACTAGGCAACCGGACTATAGTGATTTATCACTTTCACTTAGCCATAGGAGTTGGAGGGTGGGGCTACTATATAGCCCCTGGGGTCACCGCACTCTCCCGAATTCGGGGTGCGTATGTGCCTGACCAAAACCGGTCCTTCATTAATGCGGAGGAATTCTAAACATTCCGATGAGTCATCGATTGGTTGACCAGTCTCTCGCTGTGTCATGACAGTTAGTTTTCGGCTTTCTTTACTGAGGTGCTCGCCGGCGAACCGGGCACAATCGCAGATAGTTCTCCGGTGCCGTTAGCCGATAAAACGGAACGTAAGGCAGCAAAACACGGGAGCCGGGCAAACCCAACATTTGACCAAAGACATGATTCGGGCTGATGCATATAAGGCCTAATCTCGAGACGCCGAATACTCCCTAAGGTATTCGGTCTTTATAAAAGCAGGCAGAATAATGCCCTAAGCCCCCAGTGTCCAGTGCACGCATAAAAATTCTGGTGCGGCTAATGCCAAAACGCCAGCCTCCTCCTCAGTTATAGGAAGAAACCGGGGGATGTATATCAACAAGAGACAGTAAAAAAGGTTTACACCGGGTCTTAATCTGAAAAGAATCCTTGCAATGGGCCCCTACTGCACGTCTGCGCCTGTGTCTCCGTTGTGCCGTATCCTGGACGGGTGTAGCACGTTGTTCATCTGTAAAAGAGAGGAACTTAGTTTAAAAGAAAAAGGATCATGCAAAAGATGTACTTTATATTAAATAAACAGAGTACGATTCGAAGGAGTGAATAAAATTGAGCTTTATTGTCTCTTGTTGTACATGCATGCAGCCCCTTGTATGGGGGCATGCCGCTAGTAGGCGCCGGACTCGTCTAGCCGTGTCCCGTGTTTGAATGACCTATTCAGGTTCTTTGACTAGCGTAGCCGGATGGGTGTGGGGCTGTCAAGGCAGTCTCACGTTCCTCCGTGCTCAGGTAACACTTAATACTCCCTTTTAATGAGATGATGCCGCGTGGACCGGGCATTTTAAGTGTAAGAGATGCATAATGCGGTATTGCGTTAAAGCGGGCGAAAGCTTCGTGTCCCAATAGTGCTTGATGGCTACTTTTAAATGGGGCGGCATGGATGACTAACTTTTCGCGACGGAAGTTGTCGGATGAACCGAACACAACTTCTAGCAGTAGGGAGCCCGTACAATGGGCATATGGGCCGGGCATTACTCCTTTAAAGGAGGTGTTGCTACAGCGAATTTTGGTTGGGTCTATCCCCATCCTGCGGATTGTGTCCTGATATATCAGGTTTATGTCACTGCCACCATCCATGAGGACGTGTGTAAATTGGAATCCGTCGATTATAGGATCCAATATCAAGGCAGTCCATCCTGCGTTCCGGATACTTTCGGAATAGTCCTGATGGTCGAAGGTGATTGGTTTTGACAACCAGTGTTGGTACTCCGCTAGGGTAGTTTGTGTGACGCGCATTCTAGTGGGCGCCGCTTCGTTTTTCCCTTTGATCACGTGAAGTGATTTTACTGTTTTAACCTCTTGTGGGAAATTCTTTTGTTTTCCGGAGCTCTGCTTGTGGTGCTCGTCATCATCTTCACTTGGTGTGTCGAGCCCCTTGTGTTCGGTGTTGAGTCTGCCGGACTGTTTGAAAACCCAACAATCTCTGTGGGTATGGTTTGCAGGCCTCTCGAGTAATCTTGTGGATTTGATATATCTTGTCCAAGATTTTGTTTAAGTTGGATAGCTCATCGCTATTGTCCTTGAGGGGCAGTTTTTTATTGTTCTGACGTGAGCTTTTGAATCCGGCATTGACTGCCGCGCTCCTTGGACCGTTCCTTTTAATCCGGCGCTGGTCCTTGTTGCGCCGTGGTTTACCATTTCCATCCCTGATTTCGGATGTACTTGGGTCGCTGGTGCTGCATCTTGCTAGCCAACTATCCTCTCCTGCGCAAAAGCGGGTCATGAGGCTTGTTAATGCGGCCATTGTTCTTGGCTTTTCTTGGCCGAGGTGTCTGGCGAGCCATTCGTCTCGGACGTTGTGTTTGAAGGCTGCTAAGGCTTCGGCGTCCGGACAGTCGACTATTTGGTTCTTTTTAGTAAGGAACCTGTTCCAAAATTTCCGGGCTGACTCTCCGGGCTGTTGAGTTATGTGACTTAGATCGTCTGCATCCGGAGGGCGGACATAGGTCCCCTGAAAATTTGCCCGAAACGCATCCTCGAGCTCTTCCCAGCTTCCAATGGTATTTTCAGGGAGGCTTTTAAGCCAATGCCAAGCTGGCCCTTTGAGTTTGAGGGTAAGTATTTTATGGCGTGGAGATCGTCTCCTCTAGCCATGTGTATGTGGAGGATGTAATCCTCAATCGAGACCTGTGGTCATTGTTCCGTCATATGCCTCTATGTTTATGGGTTTGAATACGGCTGGAAATTCATGATCCAGACCTCATCGGTGAAACATAGGGGATGTCTGGCGCCCTATGTTGGGTGTCTTTGTGATGTTCGGATATTTGGCGTGTTGCATTGCTTTGAAGAGCTTGCTTTCTCGGCCCATAGATGGACCTGACTGGGCCATCCTTTTGATGTGAATCCTTATGTGGATCGCGTATCGGCTTGTGTGCGGTGCCATTTGCCGCGCTCTTTTTGCCGTCGGGTCGTCCATCCGACCGGGTGGCCTTCTTACTTTTTGATTGTGGGGGCTATAAGGCCTCCTCGTCAAATTCGGGCAGTAGCTTTCTCTTTGGGTAGCGCTTTGTTCGGCGACTGTCGCCGTATTTGTCTGTGGTGTTGAATACTCTGCTCCATCTGATTCTGAGTGCATCTTCCGCTGTTTTGAGCTTCCGCTTCTGATTTTTCAGGCTACGCACGGTGGCGACGAGCCTTTTGTGGAGGTTAGTCTGCTCCAACAATTTGTCCGGCGTGAGATCGTCCGGACTGTTGTCTTCGTCGGGGACGGGTTGTTTATCCAAGTTTTCTTGTTCGGACGATTGCTCGATAGCATGTTCGTCGTCCACCGGTTCGCCCTGCTCTATGGCTGGGTCTTTGTTGAGGCAGGACTTGGTTCGGCGTTTGCGTTGCCGTTTTGACTGCTTTTCGAGGGATTTATCCTTCGTAGCGTCCCGTTGTTCCTCGTCTTCATTTCCTTTAGGTGTATCCACCATGTATACATCATGGGATGAGGTGGTTGTCCAACATCCTATAGGCGCTGGTTCATGGTTGTCTCCTACATCGTCGTCCATACCGTCGATGTCTTCAGAGTCGAAATCGAGCACGTCGTGTAAGCTTTCGGCGATTGGCTCTGAAAGTGGGTGGTGGGTGGGCGTTGAATTTCTTCGTCGTCCGCATCCCAACCTTCCTGACCGTAATCCGGCCATGGCTCTCCGAATAAAGAAAGAGACTTTAGTGAATTCAGGATGTCGCCAAAGGGCGAGTGCTGAAAGATATCCGCGGCGGTGAACTCCATGACCGGCGCCCAATCGGATCCGATTGGTAGGGGCGCGGAGGGTTCGGAGTCCGGAGAGGAGTCCGGCACCCTGGAGTCAAGGTATTCACAAAGGACAGGGATGGAGTTCGGCTCAATCGCCCGTAAAGATTGTAGCCCCCGAGGCGGCGTCCAACCACTCGTCCTCTATCGGGGAATCCGGCTCCGGAGTAAGGGTCGAGGCGGATCTCGGTGCGACCTCAGGAGCCTTTGCTCGCTCTGAGCTAGATCATGCCCATCGAGACAAGGCGGCACGCTTAGCTGCGGCTCGAATCCGTCGAAGATCAAGTCTCCGCGGATATCGGCCGTATAGTTCAAACTTCCAAATCGACCTGATGGCGGGGGCATAGCTTTCGATCTGCTCGGATGGCCAGCGAATTAGCCCGCAGTGCAAAGCCGCGAATACGAAGATCTGTCCGGGAGAAAAGTCTCACCTGGACCGCGTCGTTGTTGATGATCGAAGGAGCCATCGGGCCTATCGGTGACGCATACGAGGAACTCTCAATGAAAGAACCAATGTCGGTGTCAAAACCGGCGGATCTCGGGTAGGGGGTCCCGGCGTAAGGCGTCTAGGCGGATGGTAACAGGAATCAAGGGACACGATGTTTTTACCCAGGTTCGGGCCCTCTCGATGGAGGTAATACCCTACTCCTGATTGATTAATATTGATGATATGGGTAGTACAAGAGTAGATCTACCACGAGATCAAGGAGGCTAAACCCTAGAAGCTAGCCTATGGTATGATTGTTGTTAGATCCCACGGACTAAAACCCTCCGGTTTATATAGACACCGGATAGGTTAGGGTTACACAGAGTCGGTTACAATGGTAGGAGACCTACATATCCGTATCGCCAAGCTTGCCTTCCACGCCAGGGAAAGTCCCATCCGGACACAGGACGAAGTCTTCAATCTTGTATCTTGATAGTCCTTGAGTCCGGCGAACGGTGATAGTTCGGCCATCCGGACACCCCCTAATCCGGGACTCCCTCAAAGTGCCTCCTTATTACGCAGAAAATAATTATTCCTCCACCTGACACCAGGGACCCATCGGACGGGCCACCGTATTTGGCAAAAAAACTTTTCCCCCTGACTGCTGGGACCCACCAGACGGGCCACCGTATTTCACGAAAAAAACGCTCCCCCCGCTGTCAGCTTGGACCCACCCGAAGTGCCTCCTTATTACGCACAAAAAAAATGAATACCCCCCTGCTAGTTGGGACCCACCTTGGTGGAAGTCTGACTTGTGGGCCTACTAAGTTGACGGGGACGAAGTGCTTTGTCAACTTAGTCAATATGAACGATTCTAACTCCAGTGACCGTACGATGTCAATCCAATGGCTGTAGTGATTCTTCAACCTCTGGTCTTCTTGCTCCAGCCACCCAAAGCAGTGCAGGTCGTGCTGCATGATCCTGCCTCCCGTGGCCGGCTGGGCTGCCACGGAGGCCTCACCTCCCCCTACTATTCCCACCACTGGCCAGGCCCTGCAGCGACGGCAGCCTCACACCACAGCCGAACCAGTGAACCCTCGTACTCCTCTCCTTGCGGGTTTCCACTGCCGCGTCTTCCTCGGCTCCGCGCGTCCCCTTCCTAGGCCTCGCCGTCGTCCACCGCCCTGGTGCTCTCGGCGCGGCGTGGTCAACGTGGTCAAGGAACGACTTCCATCGGAAGAGTACTGTACATGGAGAGGCTGACAGCTGGGTCCATGGCCGCAGCAAGGAAGTGCCTCCTTATTACGCGCAAAATAATTATTCCTCCACCTGACAGCAAGGACCCACCGGAAAGGCCACCGTATTTCACGAAAAAACGTTTCCCCCCTGACTGCTAGGACCCACCAGCTACATCTTCGCACACAAGGAAGTGCATCCGGGCAAAAAAAAAACGATTCGCCCCCCTGACTACTGGGTCCCACCAGCTACATCTTCAGAGGCAAGGAAGTGCCTGACAGTCGGGACCCACCTGGTCGAAGCATGCGTAGCATTGTCATTCTAGTCGCGAACGATATGCGTACATCTCTTGGTCGATGTAGAGGCGCGCACGTAGCATGTACACGTACGTACAGCGGCCAGGGTGCAAGAAAGTAAATACGACCACGTACGAACATACGGGCGGGGTCTCGAACTCCTACTCGCGCGTGCGTATGGCCAGGTCTCGTGTACATGGCTTGGTCATAACGGAGAAACAACGTCATCGTCGGGTTCATGGGGAGGCAACAGAGTGCGTCGTGTTTTTCGGGAGGCAACGGAACGCGTGGGAGCCAACCGGCTTGGACGGAACAGCCGATGGAAACAAGGCCTGGCGTACCACAGAACGGAGGAAACAGCCTTGTGTTCGACCAGCCACGTCGAAATGGGATCCTGTTCATCGGGACGGGTCTGGCGTACCGCAAAACAGAGGTAACGGACCTCCTACGGTCGAAACGGGGGTCCTGTTGATCGGGAGGGGTGTGGCGTACCGCAAAACGGAGGAAACAGACTTATGTTGGAGCGCTACGGTCGAAATGGGGGTCCAATTGATTGGGAGGGGTGTGGCGTACCGCAAAACGGGACTCCACAGGGTAATGTTCATCTCCACCGTCGACCCCCTCTAGCCTCCACGGGCTGCTGTTCATCCACCGTCGACCTCCTCCAGCCTCCACCTGCGACTGTTCATCCATGGGCTCCTGTTCATCCAGCCTCCATCACGCACTACTCCACTAGCTACTGTTCAATCAGCCCTCTCCACGGGCTCCTGTTCAACCACCCCTCCACGGGCTACTGTTCATCCAGCCCTCCACCGTCTACTGTTCATCCTGCCATCCACGGGGTGGTCCTGTTCATCCTGCCCTCCACGGTGTCCTGGTCATCCAGCCCCAACCGACTCAATCGATCGGGGTCATATTCATCCAGAGGCAACACCACGGGGTCCTGTTCATCCACCCCCACCGGGAACTATTCATCCAACCCCCCCAAAGAACGCTCAATCGCTCATCCAGAGGCAGCATCGATTGGCTTGATTAGCGGCGATGGCGAAGAATCGCCGATCAGTTCAGTTAACAGCCATCGATCGATCGCTTGGTTCTTGCCGGTGTACTAGAGTAGGGTACCCTAGTATCCCGTGCTCGTACTGCAGACGATTGTAGCACCTCGCCGGCAAGGTTTGCCTCACACCGCTAAGATCCTCCGTGGTTCCTTTGGAGCCATTCAAGAACAAAGTATTTGATTAAGAAGACAAGGCCCGGCAAGAGGAGCTTGTCGGGAAGGCCACTCAAGGCATGCAGAAGACAAGGCCCGGCAAGAGGAGCTTGCCGGGAAGGCCCGAGCGCGACAAGCCTCCGGACGCCGACAAGGATTCGGCGCGGCAAAGGCGCTTGCCGCTGCATGCAACCTCTCTCCATCTCCGCTCCAGCTCATCCAAAGCAACGTGTCGCCATGGGACCATTCCGTGCGCGGCGATGTCGAGAGGCTGTGCAGCCAGCGGAGAGCAGCGATAAGCGGCGGTGACGAAGCTTGCCATCGTGGCGGCGGAGGCGCACTGACGGTCTCTGTTGCCTTTGTTTGGGCGACAACGACGGGCATTTATTGCTTTTGTCCCTTGCCGCCGAGTTAGGTATTTTGCACCGCATAATCGCTCGAGTAGGTGTACCAACTCCTGTTTTACATTTGTACCCTCATCTATGTTGCCACAGCCGGAGACCCTTGAGCATATAAAAGGAGGCCCATGTGCAACGTAGAGGGGTTCGTTCGTTCATTCGACTCACTCGAGACCAGATACATCCACGCTAGGTTTTGTAGCTCTCATCGCTCCCTAGCAAGAACACAATACATCAAACAAGCAGCAGAGGAGTTTTATCTCTCCGGAGAGCTCCGGCTGGGTAAAATGCTCGTGTGCCTCGCCTCGATCCGCTCTTCGTGCGATCTCCGCCCTCCGAACCACTAAGGGGCCTGGTCCGTGGCCCCATAGGTGTCATGGGTACGATCAGCCTCCCCGACATCTTTGGCGCGCCAGGTAGGGGGCGTCGAGGCCGTGTGAATCTGATCCGGCGTTCACGCGAGCAGCGTCCTCAACATCTTCCTCAACATGCCACCGAAGAAGAAGGCTTCGGCGGCAGCAGAGCCGTCCGCGTCGTACCCACCCTCACCGCAGCAAACGGGTGGTGGGCTAGACGCTGGCGGAGGAACGGGCGCCGACGAAGGTGTTCGCGACGTTGCCAAGTCCAAGGACAAGGCCCCACAAACCTCGGCGTCCGTGCATCCCCCGCGCCCATTTCAGGAGACGCGAGACCAACAGCGTCATGGCATCCACAATGCCATACGTTCGTTGGATCGAGACCCTCAAGACCAGCATGCGCGCCAACATGCTGGCACGAGTGAGATACGGTCGCCTGGACGGGGTGCTGCTCCTTCTAACGTAGTTAGAAGTCCGAGCATATCCCACTCCTCGCACCGTTCGCCAATGCCACCCACTACTCCAGCGAAGCTACTGGCGAGAGCTCAGCTGCTCCTCGACTACCCTCCAACGACCGATAAGGTCGACGAGTGGAGGGCCACTATCCAGAGCCTCATCGGCTTTGCCAACGGCGACGCTCCGCGGCAACCAACGCCATCATTGCCGCGGCGGGCGACGACAAGGCACGAGCCGGTGGCGACGAGACTGTCGGAGGTGCAACCATCGTGCACTCTCCGCCACGAAGGCCAAGATCGCCGACTCACCGGATCCACCTCGACAGCGACTCCACCACGTCGTCTGATCCGCGAGCTCGCCGCGATCAGCGCCAAGTTCTTCATGAGCGACAACAAGAGGACGCTCGAACTCGCATCTAGCACCGAAGAGAAGCGCGACGTTAGTCCGACAAGCGCGTTGGGCCTCCTGTTGACATGTGCGCACCGGAGGAGCCAGCGACTTACCCGTCTGTGATGAGGTTGCCCTGCGTTCACTTTCGTGAGCTGCGGCAAGTCGATGGCCCACCAAAAAACTTCAAACCAGGCGTGCGGAGAAGTATGATGGCGGGGCGCATCCGTCGGAGTTCCTCGGCATCTACACCATCGCGGTGCAGGCTGCGGGGACGGACGACAAGATCCTCACCAACTACTTCCTGCTCGTGCTCAAGCCCAACGTCAGATCTTGGCTCATGCACTTGCCGGACAGCTCCATATCCTCTTGGGCAGATCTGTGCCACCAGTTTGTTAGCGCCTTCACAGGTGGCCACAAGCCTCATGGCCAAGAGAGCGACCTCCATCTGCTCGCCCAGAAGGAAGGAGAGTCCCTGCGCAAGTTCATTCAGAGATTCAGCCGTGTGCACTACAACATCCCAGACGTCCACGCTGCCGCGGTGATCAGCGCATTTCATCAGAATGTGCGGAACCACAGGATGAGGGAGGAGATGGTGATGTGCAAAGTCAAGGACGTCAGTGAGCTGTACGCCTGGGCCGACAAGTGTGCACGCTACCGAGGAAGGAGGAGACTCGAGGAGAGAATGCGGAAGCAGGATCTCGACAAGGAGGAGACCGCCCCGGCAAAGAAAGGCCGGCGGCGAGGCAACAGGAAGAACAAAGGCAGAGATGTGCTAGCTGTTGAGCAGTCCGGCAACGGAGGTGGCGACAAGAACGCCAAGGCTGGTGGCTCCGGCAAGGAGGTTGCCGCTGACGCCAACCACTGGGCCGGTGGCGGCCGCCGACAAGCGTGACGGCTCGCAAGCAAGATCGCAAGATCCACCGCACCAAGGGCCACGACCTCCGTGAGTCAGAAGAAGGTCGAGCAGCTTGTCGAACAGCAGAGAGCTGAGTACGAAGCGGCGCGATAAGGAGAAGACCCAGGAAGGTGCTGGGGAGCAAGCAAGAAACGCCCCGGCCGGGGAGGACGCCATGGCAAGGCCAAGCAGCGGCAAGGAGACAGACCTCCAGCGCCGCGACAAGGATGAAGATTATGACGACGACGAAGATATGGAAGACGATGGCGCTAATGAGCAGGAGTTTGAAAGCCACAGAGGTTCTCTGCGTTGATGGAGGTGCTTCCTTGCATACCTCCCACCGCCAACTCAAGCAATGGATGCGGGAGGTCAATGCAGCGGAACCATCCGTAGAGTCGCGCAAGCCTCTGAAGTGGTCCAGCACGCCTATCATTTTTGATATTGAGGACCACCCTAGCATCCGTAGAGTCGGGTGCTTGCCGATGTTGGTCTCACCAACCATCCGCAACCTCAAGGTCACCAAAATGCTAGTTGACGGCGGGGCCGGCTTGAATCTGATCTCCTCCGCGGTGCTCCAGAAGCTTCAAATCCTCGACAATGAAGCTCGAAGAGACTGCACCTTCCAAGGACTCAATCTGGAAAGGAGCAAGCGAAGGGGAAGATTACGTTGCCCGGTAACATTTGGCGCCGAGCTGAACTTTAGGATCGAGAGGGTCACATTCGAC
Source organism: Aegilops bicornis (assembly GCA_021605145.1). Classification (NCBI taxonomy): domain Eukaryota; kingdom Viridiplantae; phylum Streptophyta; class Magnoliopsida; order Poales; family Poaceae; genus Aegilops; species Aegilops bicornis. The sequence goes on along the minus strand of CM038674.1, from coordinate 125,727,583 downwards.
GTTGCCGATTTCCCATTGCCTTACAATGGGATACTTGGCCGCCCAAAGACTCGCCAAGTTCATGGCAGCCTCTCACTACGCTCACAACCTACTCAAGATGCCAGGCCCGATAAGCGTCATCTCTGTCCATGGCGACAAGAAGGATGCCCTTATCTGTGCCGACAAGATCTACCGGGATGCAGCAGCCGCGACAGATTGCCAAACACTTCCCACTGAAGCTCCCGGAGGGAAGAAGACAAAGTCCAAGTCCGGCAAGGGCTCTGACGCTCACTCCGGCAAGCGCACCTCTTCGGAGTGCTGCGCTACCGTCGAGGATGCACCATCGAGCTCCACCGGCAAGTGCAAGAAGATGGTAGCTCCGCCAAAGACAAAGAAGGTGCCCGCCAAGGAGGACGGCACTGGTGGTACCTTTACCATCAGTGCCTCTCTCGACCCTAAATAGGAAAGCGCGCCGTTGCTTTCCTCAGGGCGAATGTCGGCGTGTTTGCATGGCAACCGTCCGACATCCCCGTGTTCCTGTGAAAGTGATTGAGCACCGCCTGGCCGTTTGTCCTCATGCGCGCCCGTCAAGCAAAAAGTCGAAACAAGCGGTGGAGCGCCAAGAATTCATAGCGAAGAGATCAAGAACCGGAAGCAAGGCCTTGTCGAGGAGTGCTCCATCCTACGTGGTTGGCCAATCAGTAGTCGTGCATAAAGCAAACGGAAAATGGAGAATTTGTATTGACTTCATGGATGTTAATAAAGCTTGTCCCAAAGATCCATTTCCCTTGCCGCGCATTGACCAGATTGTTGACTCCACGGCTAGATGTGATTTGCTTTCGTTTCTTGATGCATACTCAGGATACCATCAGATCTTCATGGCTGAAGAAGATGAGGAGAAGACCGCATTCATCACACCATGTGGCACATCTGTTTCATACGGATGCCTTTCGGTTTGAAGAATGCTGGTTCAACATTTGCAAGGGTAGTCCATGACGCTTTTGAGCCGCAAATGCACAGAAATGTAGAAGCCTACATGGATGAACTAGTGGTCAAAAGCAAGGACAAGGCAACTCTTGTTCAAGATTTGGACGAGACCTTTGCAAATCTGCGCAAGATCAACCTCAAGCTCAACCCCGAGAAGTGCGTGTTTGGAGTCCCTTCCGGCAAGCTTCTCGGGTTCTTCGTGTCTCAACGAGGGATTGAAGCTAATCCCGACAAGATCAAGGCCATTGAGCAGATTGAAGCACCAAAGCGCGTCAAGGATGTATGAAGACTTGCCGGTTGCGTGGCTGCTCTCAGCAGGTTTATTTCTAGGTCTGCTGAGCGCCTCGCCATTTTTCGAGATTTTCAAAAGGCAGGTCGTGAAATGGACTCGGCGGAGGCTGCGCTGCAGGACTTGAAGAGATACTGTCCTCCACTCCAACACTTGTCGCACCTAAGCCACAAGAGAAGTTCTTGCTATATATAGCAGCCACCAATCAAGTGGTTAGTGCTGCGTTAGTAGCGGAGAGGAGGCGGATGACGAGCCGGCAACCACGGCAAGCACATCCAATGACAAGCGTGGAGCTTCGCCGACAAGCTCCGGGTCACGACAAGGACGAATCCCGTCTGAACACATGACCAGATGCGTAAAAGGATGGTGCGGCGCCCAGTCTACTTTGTCGATTCCCTCTGCAGGGGGCTAGGTCGAGGTACTACGGTGTGCGTAAATTGCTTTTCGGCCTCCTCATGGCCTCGAGAAAGCTGCGCCATTACTTCCAAGCACATGAGATCACAGATTGTCACTCGCTTTCGCTGAAGAGGATCGCAGAATCCGTAAGCAACGGGCAGGATTGTCGAGTGGGCGTTGAGCTGTCAAGCTTTGGTCTCAAGTTTGAAAGCACATCAACTATCCAAAGCGAGCGTTGGCAAAATTCATAGCGTAATGGATGCCAACGCCGGATGAAGAGATTGGAGACGAGCATTCCCGGCCAAGGAAGCAAGCAAAGAGTGGCTGATGTACTTTGATGGTGCCTTCTCGCTGCAAGGCGCCCGATGCCAAGGCGTCTTGCTTATCGCACCCACCGGAGAGCACCTCAAGTACGTAGTCCAAATGCACTTTCCCAAGGAGCGGCGACAAACAATACCGCAGAGTATGAAGGTTTGCTTGCCGGTCTCGGGATCGCAGTGGACCTTGGGATCAAAAAGCTTATTGTCGGGGTGACTCGCAACTTGTCGTCCGCCAAGTGAACAAAGATTACCAGAGTCCGTTGATGGAAGCCTACGTTGATGAAGTGAGGAAGCTAGAAGAGCACTTTGACGGCCTGCAAATGGAACATGTTCCAAGAGCTCAGAATGATATTGCTGACGGCCTGTCAAAATGTGGTGCACTTAAGTTGCCTGTGGAACCAGGGACTTTCGTGCTCAAGCTGACTCAACCAACCGTAACACCATGAACTGGACAAAGCAAAAAGAGGAAGTTGACCTCTGGTGACTACTTTCCCACGTGAGCTTCCCCGAAGCCGTCGTTGCAAAGGTCCCCAAGATCAACACCAACATCTTGAGGGCAGTCTGCTCCAACAGGCCCTGTGGTTTGTTTCGTTGAAGCAGACGCTCCGACAAGTCTTGCTCCGGCAAGCTTTGTCGGGGAGCATCAAGCTTCCGGCAGAGCCGCAGGTTCTTGTCGAGAAGGCGATGTTCCCGCAGCAGCAGATGTGCCTTTGGTCCTTATTGTCGAGCCGCAAGCTCCAAAGATGGGCGCAGCAGATTGTCCGCTTTCCTTCAGACAGGAGAACTTCCCAAGAGCAAGAAGAAGCGGAAAGAGTAGCCCGGCGATCAAGTATGTATCGGTTTATCGACAAAGATATCTGTATAGAAGAAGACTCAACGGTGTGAAATTGAAGTGTATTCCGGGGAAGATGGACGGAAGCTGTTGGCGAGATACATGGAGGCATATATGGTCACCACATTGGCAAGAAGAGCACTTGCGGCAAAGCTTTCGGCAAGGTTTCTTCCGGCCGACAGCCTCTCGTGATGCAACTGCACAAGTAACCAAGTGTGAAGTGTGCGGTTCCATTCCAAACAGATACACCAGCCAGCTCAAGCTCTCCAGACGATCCCTTTATCCCGGCCATTTTCGGCTGGGGTTTCGACATCCTCGGCCCCTTCCCCGAAGCTGTCGGGGCTTTGAGTACTTGTACGCCGCCATCGACAAGTTCACAAAGTGGCCGGAAGTGGAAGCGATGAGGAAGGTGACGGCACGGTCGTGAGTCAAGTTCTTGGTCGATTGTTTGCCGTTTGGAATCCCTAACGGGATCATCACCGACAACGGCACACAATTTACGAAGTCGCACCTTCATGCAAGACGTCCAAGATCTTGGCGCCAAGGTCTGCTTTGCTTCGTTGCTCACCCGAGAAGCAACGGTCAAGCGAGAGGGCAAATCTTTGAAGTCTTTGCGCGGGCTCAAGACCAGAACTTTCGACAGGCTGCACAAGTGCGGAAGAAAGCTGGATCGAGGAGCTGCGGTGGTTCTTTGGTCGATCAGACGACGCCAAATCGAGCCACCGACCAGACACCTTTTGCTCTAGTCTATGGAGCAGAGGCAGTTCTCCCCACGGAACTCAGATCTTGATCGCCTCGAGTGCTCGCCACGATGAGCTTGAGCAAGAGCAGCTGCGACAAGATGACGCTGCTCCTTGAGGAAGATCGTCTTCGGCCGTCAGGCGAGCTGCTCGCTTCTGACAAGCTTTGCGTCGCTATCATAGCCGCAGAGTTAGTGCCAGAAGTCTCGAAGAAGGCAACCTTGTTCTTCGGCGAGTTCAGTCCGCCAAGAATTCGAACAAGTTGACGCCGAAGTGGGAAGGCCCTTATCGGGTGAAACGAGTCACTAGGCCTGGCGCTGTCCGCCTTGAGACCGAAGATGGAATTCGGTGAGCAACTCCTGGAACATTGAGCATCTTCGTAAGTTTTACCCATAGGGCGCGGTTGTCGGAACCCGTTCCGGCAACCACCTTTTGTACAAGTCTTGCCGCTGTTGCATGTAATCCTTTGTACAAAAGCCAAGCGCAGAACCCGTGTATCGATAAAGCTCATACATTGCGCACAACTTGTCAAAATCATGCTCTCATCATTTTATTGCATGTTTTGGCTAACACTTTGTGCAGCAACCACGCCCGGTAAGCCAAATCGAGCCGCTAGGCTCCATAACTTTATTTCCTCTTCTTTCTCTTTTCTCGAAGAAAGGAAGGCTCCCTCGCGCACAAGTTAACCAGGGGGGAAGGAGGAGATAATACTATGGACCAGGCACCGCTCGAGGAAGTTTCACCTCATCGGGAAGCAAGAGATGAAAAGCTAAGTTGCCAAAGTTTGAGCAATCAATTTTAAATTTTAAGTTATCTTCCTCGAACAATAGTACTTTGTATGGAAAACACATGCGCAGAGGAACCAACTCGCCCGGCTAGTCGCGCCCTTACTTTGTTTCGAGTCCGCTCAACAACTTAAGTGAGCTGCGGCTAGTCGCGACAAGGTTGCTTTGTCGGAGGCACATCGCCAAAGACAGGCTTGACGTTCAAGACTCGGCCATGCAAAAAGTGCCCGCACAGACAAGTCCCCCAAATGCGTAAGTCAGAAAAGTACAAAGGAAGGAATCAAGAAGAGGAAATAACGTTGCATTGATCGCCTAAGATAGAGTATATTACAAAATAACTTGTCGCTGATCTAACAAAGTGTTCTAAACATGATCGGCAGCGACAAGGGGGAAGATAAAATTGGCGGCCTAGTCTACGCGGTCGCCATCGATCCGCTTGATCTTGTTCACCTTGTCCACAATGGGTGCGACAACGGCTTTGAGCTCCTCCACGTTGGCGTCTGGCGGCAAGGATCTGAGGACGCCGTTAAGGTTGAGGCCCGGATTGCGGAAGGCCACCTTTATCAACAGCTTTGGGACCTCTTCTCGGAGTCGCTGGAGACCCGTCACCACGCCTTTGAAGAATAAACTGAGTTTGGCGCTGGGTTGGAGATGCTCGTCGGAGGAGTATGCAAGGTCCGCCATCCCCAGCTCTATCAGCTAGTTGTGGATGTCGGCGGTGTCCACAAGACCTTCACCAAAGGCTCCACGCCTCCCTCAAGGTGCTCTGGATGGAGGCAGCATTCGCTAGCAGCTCCTCCTTGGCCTTGATCGCCTCCAACAAGCCCACCTCCCGCTCTCTGGCGCCGTCCAACGTCTGCGTCAGGGTGGTCAGCTTCAGCTCAAGGTCCGCCTTGGAATCCTTGGCGGCGTCGAGCTCCTTGCCCCTATCAGCGAGGCGGCTCTGCAGCTCGCCAAGAGTGTAGGCGTCCTTCTCGCGTTCACGCTTGAGCGCGGCAAGCTCTTCGCCACTCTTCTTGAGGCTGGCCTCCAGCTGTGCCACCTTCGCCTTCAGCTCTTCCTTGGCGGCCTCGGCGGCTGCGGCAGCATCCTTCGCTTCCTAAAGCGACCCGCCAAGTGACTCCTCGCGCGCGGCAAGGTCTTCTTCGTGGCTGTCCAGGTTGACCTTCCGCTGTGCCAGCTCGCTTTCCTGCGCGGAGAGCTTCTCGGCAGCCAGCCGCTGCTCCTCACCGCTTGCGGCCTTCTCAAGGATAAAGGCCGTGCGCTCTTACGCAAGTTGCCCAGCGCTTACGCTTTCGTCGCGGAGGGCTTCTTGGTTGGCGCTCCGGAGCTCTTCGCGCGCTTCTCCATGTCCGCTCCACGCCCTCGCGACAAGTACTTCCGGGTCTCCAACTTGGCTGCCGGCGCGGTAGAGCGACAGCAGCTTCTTCAGTTGCTCCTCCTCAGACTTCGCCGCTGCTTTGCTTGGCGCGTCCACCAGCGTCGGCCAATGAGGCGAGTAGCTTCGCCGTCGAAGGTCTCTCCTCGACCGGCGCCACAGGAGCTTCGGTTCCCGAGGAGCTTGATGAAGACGCCTTCGCCCGGCCTTGGTGTGGCGCTTTGGGGCTCCTCGGGCAAGCGCCGCTGGCCAGAGTCGGCTTTGTCGGTGTAGCGCTTGGCGCTCCTGCGGCCTCAGGGCCGTCAGTGCGATCGCCCGACCCCTCGCCGGCCTCTGCGTCGGCAGCCTCGGTGGCCTCCTCGCCAACAGGCTCGTCGACGACCGCCTCTTCTTCCACGACAACGACCTCTTATTCCTCGACGGCGGCCTCGTCGGTGTTGCCGCGCGCTTCCTCCTCGCCGACGGCCTCGACCTCCATCGGCTCTGCGTCAGACGAAGAAAGAGCAGTCAAGCAGATGTTCGAAAAGAGGAACAAAAGAAAGCAAGCCCAAGGGAGATTTTCGTGTAAGGAAATTACCTGCGACAGGATCCGCAGCCATGGCCTCGACCACTGGAGGGTCACTGGCGCTGTCCCTTGCCGGGGTAGCCTCCCTTGCCGGGGTAGCCTCCCTTGCCGGAGTGGCCTCCCTTGTCGGAGGGCGCTCCCTTGCCGGAGAATCCTCCCTTGGCGGCGTAGTGGCAGCGGGCAGGATTTCGGAGGCGGCTTCCGAGCCCTCCTGATGAGGCTGCTCTGCTCCTACACAAGCAAACAATCAGATATCAATGAAGAAGGAGCACCCCTGCACACCTAATAGTAAGGAGAAAATTGCACGCTTACTCTGGGGGCTGTGCTGGGGGCTGCTCTGAGGAAGGGTTGCCGGGTCTGGCAAGGGAGTCTCGGACGCGTCCCCTGTTGCCACGGGAGAATCGTCCTCAACGACGCACCGTCGGGATCTTAGCCCTCTCGACGCTCTACGGGCCAAGCGTCACGAAAAGGAAAGAGTCGAGAATGAAGCAAATCAGATTCAAGATGAAGCAATAAAATTGAAGAAATACAAGCACAAATCTCAAGAGCTTACTCTTCGCCTTCCTCCTCGGGTGGCGTGGAGAAGTCAAACTCCGGCTCGCCTCCGGTGCGACGGCGGGGAGTGGGCTCTCTTGGCCCGCTTAAGCGGAGGCGTCGGCGGTGGCACGAGAAGATCCTGCCCAGATTGTCGCAGCGGCAGTGTAGGGCGCTCCGCGACAACCTCGCTTGCAGCGGTGGAAGCGCGTCGCTGCCTTCTTCTTGTGGGCGATCTGCCGCCCGACTTCGTCTCGGCCTTGCGGAGACGCCTCTTCAGCGAGCAGGGGCTCCGTTGGCGGCAAATCGCTGGGTGGTGGAGAAGAAGCGCCCTCGGGTCCACTCGACCCGGCCTCGGGCTCGACAAGCTCGTCCTCGCCGACGACCTCCCTCGCTTCGGCAAGGCTTGCCGCCGCAGCGTCCGCCTCCTCCACGGTGAACCCGAAGGCTCCGGCGGCAGCGGCTGCTGCCGCCTCCTCCACTGGTGGCAATCCGCGCCATCTCCTCGTCGGTGGTGTCGCGGGTGAGCCTTTACGCTTTCGTCGGGCGGATCGGCACTTCTTCCAAGTCGTCGAAGAACTGTTGCACGCGACCTCGTGGAGGCTCCTGCCAGGTTGGAGCGATCCCATGGGAATCGCTGACAACGGCATCATGGCGCGGATGCGGTCGGCGCCGAAGTTGTTGCACAATGGGACTTCCCGCGGCAACCTAAACCACTCGGGATGGTCGGGTCGTTCTTGAACAGCTCGAGCAGCATCGCTGCCCAGCTCCAAGACGGTGAAGTTCCGATTCAGGCCCGGGCGCAACCTCATAATGTCGGCCGCATTTTGGAACTCCCAGGCAGGCCTCCTCCTTTCCTGCAAGGGAGCGATGCGGCGACGAAGGAAATCTGCGCGAACTGCGCCTACGGTTAACCCGGCAAGCCTGAGGCGCAAAATCCGGGTCACAGCTATCTTGACCGCATCCTCCGGCGCCAAGTTGCTCCAATCTACGCCACGCACTATTGGAGTTTGGCGCCTGCAGCGATCGAAGGGCTGCGGGTTCTCCTCTACAACCCAACACCAATTGGCTCTCCACTCCTCCCACTTGTTGCGGAACTCCCCTTCGGTAGGCTTCTTTCTTGCCGATCCACGGAGACCCAAGCTATCCCTCCGGCAAGTGGCTCTCCTCTCTCGACGCAGGGCACAAAGAAATGGCGGAAGAGTGCCACATTTGGGTGGACTCGACAAAGTTTTACAAAGATCTTGCGAAAACTGCCATGGTCAAGACGGCGTTGGGGGTGAAATCAAGGAGGCGGAGGCCAAACGTGTTCATGATGTCGCAGAAGAACTTGGAAAAGGGCGGACAAAGCCCGCAATAGAAGAAAAGGGCGAAAAAGGGGTACCCTGTTGGTGCCAAATCAGAGGCGGAGGCGGGGAGTACCCTCGTGCGCGGATGCGCACGCGTCTCCGTCGACCAAAAGAGGTAGAAGACATCCCGCAGCTCCCTTGCGCCGAGCTGCGGGGGGAAGATGGCCCGCTCCTTGCGCAGCGCCGCGAGCCGCTGCGCCTCGGCCGACTTGACACCTTTCTCCTTGTCGTCTTTCGGAGCCATGGCGAGGGCGCCGGAGGAGGCCGACGGCGGTGAGCGCGCTTGTGGCGAAAGGGACCGGGGCGCTGCTCTCTTCGCATCGGAGAAGAATAGGGGAGCGGCGGTGGTTTTCTTGACAAGACAGCGATGGCAGAGTGGACGGCCTACCCCTGTTTCCTCCGCTTATAAAGAGGGGAGGCGGACGTTCGCTTTTCCTAATAAAGAAACCCCCACGACCACGCCCACGATCTTCGTGACGGGCGCCACGTCCGTGCGTGCTGCGTTAGTGGGGATCGTGGTGGGTCCGGGCGGGTTGCGGCGTGGTCGAGGCAGCGTGTGCCCGTGCTGTTTTGGGCTGGCCCGGCAGCGCTCGGCACCGTAATGCAACCCAGGCCGGGGGCTCTGTCGGTGTACTAGAGTAGGGGTACCCTAGTATCCCGTGCTCGTGCACGCGGATAGTTGTAGCACCCAGCGGCAAGGTTTGCCTAAATCACCGCTAAGATCCTCCGTGGCTCCTTTGGAGCCATTCAAGAACAAAGTATTTGATTAAGAAGACAAGGCCCCAGCAAGAGGAGCTTGTCGGGAAGGCCACTCAAGGCATGCAGAAGACAAGGCCCCGGCAAGAGGAGCTTGCCGGGAAGGCCCGGAGTGCGACAAGCCTCCGGACGCGACAAGGATTCGGCCATGCAAGGCGCTTGCATGCATGCAACCTCTCTCCATCTCCGCTCCAGCTCATCCAGCAACGTGTCGCCATGGGACCATTCCATGCGCGTGTCGAGAGGTTGTGCAGCCAGCGGAGAGCAGCGATAAGCGGCGTGACGAAGCTTGCCATCGTGGCGGGGCGCACTGACGGTCTCTGTTACTCGCTTTGGGGCGACATCGACGGGCATTTATTGCTTTTGTCCCTTGCCGTCGAGTTAGGTATTTTGCACTGTAATCGCTTCGAGTAGGTGTACCAACTCCTGTTTTTACATTTGTACCCTCATCTATGTTGCCACCTGTCGGAGACCCCTTGAGCATATAAAAGGAGGCCCATGTGCAACGTAGAGGGGGTTCGGTTCGGTTCATTCGACTCACTCGAGACCAGATACACCCACGCTAGGTTTTGTAGCTCTCATCGCTCCCTAGCAAGAACACAATACATCAAACAAGCAGCAGTAGGAGTTTTATCTCTCCGGAGAGCTCCGAAGCTGGGTAAACTGCTCGTGTGCCTCGCCTCGATCCGCTCTTCGTGCGATCTCCGCCCCCCTCCGAACCACTAAGGGGCCTGGTCCGCCGGCCCCATAGGTGTCCGCGGGTACGATCAGCCTCCCCGACAGGTTCCGTAACGCGTAGCCTGCAGTGCAATCGCTCAGGTTCAGTTAGAGCCCAACGCGTCGCACCCATGCGTGTGCGTGTACGAGAGAAATGCGCATCGCTCGACCCCGACCACCACCGTAACCGGGAATACCCTGATATTTTCCTCGCCCTTGCTTCTACCACGGTTTTTTTCGTCATGGACGGCCCAAAGAATTCCATGCAGCTGCGTCTCCGGCCCGCCCAGGACAAAAAGCCCATTTTCTGTCATGATTTTTTGTCATAGAAGTAGGACCCCACCACATCTATTGTAGCGACCTGACCCAAAATCGGTCAAGTCTCTGTGTCTGTACCATCCCAAGATCATGCTGGCACTCACAGTACATTGATGAAATAATCAAAGTTCAATCACACCTGAATTTATTACACGATTCTCATATCGAGTGTTTATTACAATGGAATAAATTCGGCCGAAGGACAACTCATGAGAAATAAACTAAGTAAAGCTGCGGAAGCATAGAAGAATAGCGAGTCCATCCGACTCCAAAGGGCAATCGCCAAGCGCGGATCGTAGCCTCAATCCTGATCGGAATACTCCTCTGCAACATAAGACGTTGCAGCCGTGTAGGTCAGCATTTTGAATATCTTAACAAGTCATGAAGAGAGAACAATAATAAAATTACTAACACTATATGCAATTTGGTACATGTGGGCTCTAAGTTTCATCATTTTTTGAAAAGCCAGTTTTTCCCTACAATAAGGACTTGTTTGCAAAAACTACAAAATTGTTGGTAGTTATTGAGATGGTTCCACCAACCAATGTCTCATTCCCAAACTATTAAGTCATAACCCCTCAATTAATTCATTAATTTTAGTGTTGAGATTTCCGAATACTTCCAAGTTCCAGAGGCTCAAATTGTCCAGAATCGGGACATGACTAATCGATTAGATCTTTTCTCCGCAGAGGTTTGCACTTTACCCGCAAAGTATCATTCCCTCCTTTTAAGTCTTCGCACTTCATGGTGTTTGAAGACGGACGAGAGCAAACAGGGTCTTCGAAGAGTTCCTCTCGCCACCGCCGGTACCCATCCAATCCTACCGTTCTTCTACATCTCGTAGCACCGTCCGGACAGAGTCACAACTAGGGGTTGACCAAGCGAGCCCATAATGGCTTGCGGCTGCACGTAAGCTTCCGTCAATGGGGTATACATCCATCTCTTCGTGGCTGGGTGAAGCTTTCCGCAAGATGTCATGGCACTTCTCCATGCATCCCGCCAACCACTGGATTCTCCAGGTGCCCACAACCGCCCTCCACCCAAAGAGTGAATTCGAAGTCCATCTTGAGCTTGAAGTTCATGGGGTTGTCATCAACTTGACTCTCACATCTCCCTTATGAATTCACTCAACCAATCCCGTCTACGAGCATAGCAATAATAAACTACTTCGTCCCGGGTCATGGTAACAAGGGGAATTGGTTCATCCTACCTCATGATACTACTCAAGTACATAACTTCAAAATTTCACCTACTGCATGCATGGTGGGGAGGTATAATTCTAATGCAACAAAATCATAGGTATTGTAAAGAAACATGATCAATGACTTGCCTTCTTTGACGATCTTCGTAACCTAGGGACTCGTGGTAGCAAGCTTCAGACTCGGAAATTCTACCGAGGCAAACAACAATCATAATAAGCATATAGCATATGATCACTTACATAACAGCTTGCTAATATGAAACACACAAAACAATCGAATCAAAACCTAAAAGAAAACTCAAGAAATCCAACTCAAAGTTTTCCTACATCAAGCAACAATTAAAAATAGTTTTGCACTACAAAATTTTTCTTAACAGAACCTAATCATTGGTTTATGCTACCTAACAGAAAAGAATTCATCAAGCAACTAGGAGCAAAAAGAATCACATTAAAATATATTATAAAACTCCTATTAGGCCTAAAGCAAATTCTAGGAGGAAAAATAAAATAAAAGTTTTATTTATTATAAATAAAAGTTCATGCTCTAAAGTTACAGAAACTAACCTAGAATAATCTATCACATAGGAAAAAAAATTATTTGCTAATTAAAACAATAGGAAAACAGTAGCTAGTTAAATAATTAGGAATAACATGATCCTGGTTAAAACTATTTTTTTATTAATCCTAAAATGCCCAAATAAATTCCTACGGTTAAGCAATGTCAAAACAAAGTTGTGACAAAAAGAATCATTAAAAAATAATATTCCTAACTCCTTTTATAGGAGATTTACTATTCTGTCAAAATCTAAAATAAAGCAATTTTAAATAATTTTAACATGACTAATTATATTTTCTACAAAAACTATAAGAAATTTGCAAACCAACAAAAAAGAATCACTTAAAAATATCAAGTAGATTAAAAGATATGAATTTTTCAAATCTGAAACTATTCTGTTAAAACAGAAAACGAAAAATAAAGAAAAACGGGCTAATGGGCCTATCTAGCATACAGGCGTAATATAACTAAATCGGCCCTAGTGGTTAAACCGAGTCGGCCGGTTTAATAAAAAACCTAACTAACCGATCTAAACTGAAATAAACCGTTTATTAAAACTAAACCTAAATAAACGTATTCTTCGGGGATCTAATCCTAACCGCACGCTTTGGATCTAACGGCGAGGAGGACTCGGCGACTCATCATGAGGAAAGACGACGGCGACGGTGGCCCGGCTCAGGCGACCTTAAGCTGGCGGCTCGGTGGTCGGGGACGACGGCGGGGACCTCTGGTGCGGGCGTGGCGAGGTGAGCTCGGGGGTGGAGTCGAGGCGAGGTCGAGGGTTCGGGATGGCAGTGGAGTTAATGGCGGGCGGCGCTCGGGTGCTCCGGCAGCGGCGAGGGGAGTACGTCGGGTGAGGGCGAGGGCGGAACGGGTCGAGGGGGGTATATAGGGGAGGCCTCGACTTGGAGGAGGCGATCGGGCGAGGGATTCATGGGCGGATCCGGATCCCGGGATTCATGAGCGGGCGGGGTTTATGCGTGGGCGAGGGAAGAAGGAGGGTGGGGTCCGCCTGTCGGGAGAGAGGGAAGCGGGAACGGGTCGGACGACCGGTGCAAGAGGGTTTCGGCCAGGGGGGCTCGGTCGGCCGTCAGGCCGGGCGTGTCAAGGCGCTGGTGGGCCTCGGCTGGGCTTGGGCTGGTTGGGCGCCGGGCTTTTCTTTTCCTTTTTTTTGAAATAAAAGAGAGAGAATAATATATAAAATATAAATATTTTATATAGGACATATATATATATCGAAATGATTAGGGGAATATTCCCTATCATTTGAACATTTTTCCAGGGGCAAAATCCAAACTTTATAAAAATCATTTTTTTCTAAAATTCCAAATAAAACTCAAATTTGAATTCAAACTTTTTTTGGCAATGTTTTTTCCTCTGATATTTTTGGAGTGTCATGTTTACTCCTCTCATACTTTTCTCAAGTATTTATCGGGCATAGTTTTTGAAATGATTTCCACCGCCAAAATTGAATTCAAACTCCAACAACTCCAAAACCTCTGAAACTTCAAATGCCACTCAAATTCAAGCAGAATGCATAGATGCTTAGCTATAATTGTAAAACATTCCAAATAGGAAATTTGGGATGTTACAAACCTACCCACCTTAAGATGAATCTAGCCCTCGAGATTCGGGTTGGCTAGCAAATAGGTGCGGGTGGTCTCGAAGGAGGTCTTCTTGGCGCCCTGTGTGGCTTCCTCTTCGGAGTGATGACTCCACAGCACCTTGCAAAACTTGATGATCTTGCTGCGGGTGACTCTGTTCGCAGTCTCGAGAATTCGGACGGGTTTGTCCTTATAAGTCAGATCGCTGTCGAGCTGTATGGCCTCTAGGGGCACTGTATCTCTCAACGGAATATCAGCCATGTCGGCATGACACCTCTTCAGCTAAGAAACATGGAAGACATCATGAACTCCGGATAATCCTTCCGGCAATTCCAACTTGTAAGCAACTTCTCCACGACGTTCGAGGATTTTGTAGGGGCCAATGAATCGGGGTGCTAACTTTCCTTTGACACCAAACCTCTTGATTCCACGGCGGAGACACACGAAGATATGCTCGGTCTCCCGCTTCGTAAGTTACTTCCTTGCGTTATCGTCAAGATAACTCTTACGCCTCGATCGAGCTATCTTGAGTCTATCCCAAATCAGCTTGACTTTCTTCGAATCTACGATAAGATCGAACCAAAAGTGTTCGATCTCCAACACCATCCCACGGCAATGGTGCTCTGCACCTCCTTCCGTATAGAGCTTCGAAGGGGCCATCTTGATCGGTCCGATAATCATTGTTGTATAAGAACTCTGCAGACGGCAAATTATCATCCCAGCTAGACCCATAGTCTAGCACACAAGCTCTCAACATGTCCTCCGAATCTGGTTGACTCTCTCGGTCTGTCCATCATCTGCTGCGGATGAAAGGCATCTTGAACTCCAGCCTCGTACCCAAAGTTTCATGCAAGTGATTCCAAAACTTTGAGGTAAATTGTGTTCCTCTATCTGACACGATACTCCTCGGAACTCCGTGCAGACAAACGATCCTGGTCATGTATATCTTGGCCAACTTAGCACTGGTATAGGTAGTCTTCACGGGAATGAAGTGGGCTACCTTGGTCAAACGATCAACCACTACCCAGATGGAATCATAGCCTGAACGGGTCCTGGGTAATCCTGTGATAAAGTCCATTCCAAGTTTTTCCCATTTCCAATCGGGAATCAGCAAAGGTTGAAGTAACCCTGCTGGCTTCTGATGTTCTGCCTTTACTCGTTGACAAACATCGCATACTGCTACGTACTCGGCAATATCTTTCTTCATACCTGTCCACCAGAAACTTTCCTTCAAATCCAGGTACATCTTAGTGTTACCGGGGTGAATCGAGTACGGTGAATCATGAGCCTCTTGAAGAATTAGCTTCTTGAGTTCGGGATCATTGGGTACATAAATGCGATCCTCGAACCATATAGCTCCGTATTCATCCTTACGGAACCCTTTAGCTTTTCCTTCATTCATCTTTTTCTTTATCTCATCAATTTCCTTGTCCGACTTCTGGGCTTGACGAATTCTGTCGGCCAAAATGGACTGAACTTCCAGAGTTGCAACATATCCTCTCGGAACTATCTCCAGTCGGAGATCTCTGAGGTCATCGACTAACTCCTGGGGTAATCCTCCTGCTATAAGAGTATTCACATAACTCTTACGGCTCAAAGCATCTGCTACAACATTAGCCTTACAGGGTGGTAATGCAATCTCATGTCATAGTCCTTTATTAACTCTAGCCATCTCCTCCGCCTGAGGTTCAACTCTTCTGCGTGAAAATATACTTCAAGCTCTTATGATCTGTGTAAACATCACAACTATTTCCGATAAGGAAATGTCTCCAGGTCTTGAGTGCATGCACTACGGCTGCTAACTCCAAATCATGTGTGGCGTAATTCATCTCGTGAGGTCAGCTGTCCGGAGGTATAAGCTGCAACTTTTCCTTCTGCATGAGTACTCCTCCGAGTCCTGGCGAGAAAGCGTCACAATATACAGTAATCCTTGTGTATGTCTAGCAAAATCAATCTTGGGGCTGTAACCAAACGCTTTCTTCAATTCCTGAAACTGGCTTCACAATCCTCGGTCCAAATGTACTTGGCGTCCTTCTTCAACAGTTCACCATGGGCTTGGCAATCTTCGAGAAATTCTCAATAAACCTCCGATAATATCCTGCGAGTCCGAGAAAACTGCGGATCTCCTTGATCGAGGTGGGTGATCGCCAATCGGTGACCGATTCAACCTTGGTGGGGTCAACTGCTATTCCCTCTCCTGAAATAACATGTCCGAGGAATCCGACTTCCTTGACCAAAATTCACATTTGCTGAACTTGGCATACAACTGATGTTCTCGGAGTTTCTCGAACTAGACGCAAATGTTCCTTATGCTCTTCCTCGCTCTTGGAGAAAATCAGTATATCATCGATGAACACCACGACAAACTTGTCCAGATATTCCATAAATACCTTGTTCATCAAATTCATGAAGTATGCAGGGCATTAGTCAATCCGAATGACATGACGGTATACTCATATAAACCATACCGTGGTGAATGCTGTTTTGGGTATATCCTTTTCACGGATCTTCAATCGATGGTACCACGATCGAAGATCGATCTTGGAGAATACCTTGGCTCCAACTAGCTGATCAAATAGATCATTAATCATTGGCAGAGGGTACTTGTTCTTGATGGTCACGTCGTTCAACGAACGATAATCCACAACCACTCTCAGGCTTCCATCCTTCTTCTCTACCAAAAGAACTGGGGCTCCCCAAGGTGATGAGCTTGGCCGAATATATCCTTTCTCCAACAACTCATTAATTTGATTCTTGATCTCTTTCAAATCGTTCGGGGGCATCCGATAAGGTCTCTTGGATATTGGGGCTGTGCCGGGCAATAACTCAATCAGAAATTCAATGTCCCTGTCCAGTGGCATTCCTGGTAATTCCTCCGAAACACATCGGGAAAATCTTGCACTATCGGCACTTCCTCTGAACAACTCCCGTGAGGGAATTCACTGATTGTTCATCGGGATACGTCTGGATACATACTTGATCCTCTTCTGCTCCGGAGTGGTGAGCGAATTGACTTCTTGAGCACGATCTATGTTTCCTTCAAACTTCGTCAACCAATCCATGCCTAGGATTACATCCAAGGTCTAGGTTTCCAATACTATGAGGTCTGCGGGGAATTTTATGGTTTCCGATGTTAAGGGTTGCATGACAGCCTAATCCTGCCATCATTTCTCCTCCTTGGGCCGACGTGAAGAGGGCTTCTAAGGGTTTTAGTGGGCAACCTGCATTTTTCCACAACTACCCTTGATATGAATGAATGCGTTGCACCGTAATCAAAGAGTACCAATACTGAACGTGAATTCAATAAAACTTACCAACCACGATGTGCGGCTGATCATAGACGTCCTCCACGTCAATGTGGTTCACACTGCACGCGAGGGAAAGGGTTGGGCTTCTTATTTGAGCTTCGATTGCCGTTTCCATTCCTCTGCTTGGCCTCCGGGCAGTCGGTGGCATAGTGCCCTGTTTTCTGGCACTTGAAACAGGTGATGTGACTCAGATCTTTCTGAGCCGGGGCAGGACGATGCTGGTTGCCATTGTCGTTTCCATCGCCATTCCCATTGCCTGACTTGTTGTCCTGGTTGCGATTGTTCCCATTCCCTCCATGGTTATGATGGGTATGCCCTCCTGAGTATGGGGCATAACGGGGCTTCTGCTGAGCTCCAGAGTTGTACTTCCCCTGGCCATACTTCCGCTTGCGGCTATCAATCTGCTACTGCTTGCCTTCAAGTATGGTGACCTTGTCTACCAGCTCCTGGTAGTTGGTGAAGGTAGCCACCATTAGCTGCATACCCAGCTCGTCATTGAGTCCCTCAAGAAACTTTTCCTGCTTTGCGGCATCAGTGGCCACATCATCCGGGGCATAGCGGGCTAACTTGCTGAACTCATCCAATGCATCGCCCCACAAGACGGTTCCCCTGGCGTAAGTTGCGAACTCAACTCACGCTTCTTCGCACTCATGGCTCCAATGAAACATGAGCAAGGCGGAAGGCTCTACCGGAACGATCCCACGTGATGGTGCCGATGGGATAAGTGGCGGTGTAGTTCTCCCACCAAGAAGCTGCAGGTCCATCAAGTTGATGTGCGGCAAAGCGCACCTTCTCTGCATCAGTGCATCCAACAGTGACTAACTCCCTTCCGACCTTGCGGAGCCAATCATCAGCCACAATCGGCTCAGTGCTGCTAGAGAACATTAGCGGATTCAGCCTTAAGAAGCGGGTCAAGTTGTCAACAGGGGGTGGTGGCGGTGGATTGTTGTTGTTGTTGTTCTGGTTCTGGATGAGCATCTGCATGAGGGCATTCTGCTGCTGGATCAGCTGGGTGAGCTCCGCGGAAAGTTGAAACCGGGTCACGTCTGGAGGCATTTGGTGTTTTGGAGTGGATGAGAAAATTAGAATAGAACAAGGGTCTAATGAGAAAATATCACTACCCATATGAATGCACAATCATAATCACACCAATCATTTATTCAATCATCTCAAACATGGTTCAATCTCGGATTACAAATTCTCATGACTAATCGAAAATAACGGCCTAACTGATTGACGGAAAATAAAATAACATGGTGGTCGGCTAAATGTCTTCATCAATAATCCTTGCGTCCTCTGGTGCGATGTCCTCCGGTGTGGCGTCCTCACGATGCGGCGCCTCCTCTTGCGGCTTTCTCGGTGGAACTCCCTTCATAATCCTGATCATTGCTCACGAGAGGTCCGTCATCTCCACTCGGAAAAAGGTCCTCTCCCAAGTCCATCTTTTCCTCTAACGCAGCGACCTTCATTTTCAGGTCGTCGACTCTCCATGAAGTCCGCGATTTCTTCCTCATGGTCAAGGAAGTCTGCGTGTGCCTTCTCTTCCAGTTCAGTTCACGGAACAACAGCCTCCTGTGTACCTTGGCAGATGCAATGATGCCGATTTCCCGTTTCCCGAGGAGACTCTCCAAGTCTTGGACATATGAGAGAATGGAGTCGTCCTCTCTGATGCGGATGATATCTCCATTCCTAGCTCTGCGAGAAATCATGGCGAGGTCTCGATGGGTCGAGCTCGGCCTGTACTCTTCTCGGAGATGTCCAGTGCACGATAAATCGCCATGTCTCTTCCGAGGATCCAGTTGAAGTCGGTAAACTCAAAGTCAATAGGCTCTGTATGTCCTCCGAAGGTTCTCCACGGAATGTGCACCTCGATCTCATGGCGGGTATCCGTCGGAAGTGCATTGGTAGGCTTCCGGTGATCGAGGGCGAGCAATCTTCAGCTTCTTCACGATCTGGACCAGCTTCCCGCGAGAAGGGCATCGTCTCATCTGGCCGGGCAAAACGGTAGCAAAGCGGGGTGAACTCGGCGGCCATCTAGAATGTTGAAAATCGGAGAGAAGTCGAGAAATGAGCAGGGAGAATTACGGAATGATAAGGATAAAAAATAAATAGTCTCTTCCTATGGCTTTCCGATCCTAGGGGTTACGTCCTATGGTCGTGCTCTGATACCATCTCTCATGGCGACCTGACCCAAAATCGGTCAAGTCTCCGTGGTTCCGTACCATCCCAAGATCATCTTGGCACTCACGGTACATTGATGAAATAATCAAAGTTCAATCACACCTGAATTTATTACACGATTCTCATATCGAGTCTTTATTACAATGGAATAAATTCGGCCAAGGCCAACTCATGAGAAATAAACTAAGTTAAGGCTGGAAGCGTAGAAGAATAGCGAGTCCATCCGACTCCAAAGGGCAATCGCCAAGCGGATCGTAGCCTCAATCTGATCGGAATACTCCTCTGCAACATAAGGCGTTGCAGCCCTCAGAGGTCGACATTTTGGATATGCCGGCAAGTCATGAAGAGAGAACAATAATAAAATTACTAACACTATATGCAATTTGGTTGTGCGCTCTAAGTTTCATCATTTTATGAAAAGCCAATTTTTCCCTACAATAAGGACTTGTTTGCAAAACTACAAAATTGTTGGTAGTTATTGAGATGGTTCCACCAACCAATGTCTCATTCCCAAACTATTAAGTCATAACCCCCTCAATTAATTCATTAATTTTAGTGTTGAGATTTCCAACTACTTCCAAGTTCCAGAGGCTCAAATTGTCCGTAACCGGGGACACGGCTAATCGATTAGATCTTTTCTCTGCAGAGGTTTGCGCACTTTACCCGCAAGTATCGTTCCCTCCTTTTAAATCTTCGCACTTCATGGTGTTTGAAGACGGGACGAGCAAACAGGGTCTTCCGAAGAGTTCCTCCGCCACCGCCGGTACCCATCCAATCCTACCGTTCTTCTACATCTCGTAGCACCGTCGGCCAGAGTCACAACTAGGGTTGACCAAGCGAGCCCATAATGGCTTGCGGCTGCATGTAAGCTTCCGTCAATGGGGTATACATCCATCTCTTCGTGGCTGGGTGAAGCTTTCCGCAAGATGTCATGGCACTTCTCCATGCATCCCGCCAACCACTGGATTCTCCAGGTGCCCACAACCGTCCTCCACCCCGTAGTGAATTCCGAAGTCCATCTTGAGCTTGAAGTTAATGGGGTTGTCATCATCTTGACTCTCACATCTCCCTTATGAATTCACTCAACCAATCCCGTCTACGAGCATAGCAATAATAAACTACTTCGTCACGGGTCATGGTAACAAGGGGAATTGGTTCATCCTACCTCATGATACTACTCAAGTACATAACTTCAAAATTTCACCCTCTTGCATGCATGGTGGGGAGGTATAATTCTAATGCAACAAAATCATAGGTATTGTAAAGAAACATGATCAATGACTTGCCTTCCGACGATCTTCGTAAGCTAGGGACTCGTGGTAGCAATCTTCAGACTCCGGAAATTCTACCGAGGCAAACAACAATCATAATAAGCATATAGCATATGATCACTTACATAACAGCTTGCTAATATGAAACACACAAAACAATCGAATCAAAACCCAAAAGAAAACTCAAGAAATCCAACTCAAAGTTTTCCTACATCAAGCAACAGTTAAAAATAGTTTTGCACTACAAAATTTTTTCTTAACAGAACCTAAGCATGGGTTTATGCTACCTAACAGAAAAGAATTCATCAAGCAACTAGGAGCAAAAAGAATCACCTTAAAATCTATTATAAAACTCCTATTAGGCCTAAAGCAAATTCTAGGAGGAAAAATAAAATAAAAGTTTTATTTATTATAAATAAAAGTTCATGCTCTAAAGTTACAGAAACTAACCTAGAATAATCTATCACATAGGAAAAATAAATTTATTTGCTAATTAAAACAATAGGAAAATAGTAGCTAGTTAAAAAATTAGGAATTACATGATCCTGGTTAAAACTATTTTTTTAATCCTAAAATGCCCAAATAAATTCCTACGGTTAAGCAATGTCAAAACAAAGTTGTGACAAAAAGAATCATTAAAAAATAATATTCCTAACTCCTTTTATAGCAGATTTACTATTCTGTCAAAATCTAAAATAAAGCAATTTTACATAATTTTAACATGACTAATTATATTTTCTACAGAAACTATAAGAAATTTTCAAACCAACAAAAAAAGAATCACTTAAAAATATTAAGTAGATTAAAACATATGAATTTTTCAAATCTCAAACTATTCTGTTAAAACAGAAAACGAAAAATAAAGAAAACGGGCTAATGGGCCTATCTAGCATACAGGCGTAATATAACTAAATCGGCCCTAGTGGTTAAACCGAGTCGGCGGTTTAATAAAAACCTAACTAACCGATCTAAACCGAAATAAACCGGTTTATTAAAACTAAACCTAAATAAAACGCACCCTTCGAGGGATCTAATCCTAACCGCACGCTTTGGATCTAGCGAGGAGGACTCCGCGACTCACTGCTGGGAAAGACGACGGCGACGGTCGGCGGCAGCTCGGCGACCTTGGCGCGGGCGGTTCGGTGGTCGGGACGACGGCGGGGACCTGGGGAGTGCGGCGTGGCGAGGTGAGCTCGGGGCTGAGTCGAGACGAGGTCGAGGGTTCGAGGATGGCAGTCTTGGAGTTAATTGCGGGCGGCGCTCGGTGCTCTGAGGTTGTCTTGGCGAGGGAGTACGTCGGGTGAGGCGAGGGCAGGAACGGGTCGAGGGGGTATATATAGGGGAGGGCCTCGACTTGGAGGAGTGGGCGATCGGGCGAGGATTGTGGCGGATCCGGATCCTCGGGATTCCGGCGGGCGCGGGTTTGCGTGGGCAGGGGAAGAAGGAGGGTGGGGTCCGCTTTGTCGGGAGAGAGGGAGCGGGAATGGGTCGGACGACCGGTGCGAGAGGGTTTCGGCCGGGGGCTCGGTCGGTCAGTCGTGGGCGGCGTGGTGCAGCGCTGGTGGGCCTCGCCATTTGGCTGGGCAGGCTTGGCCTATCAAAATGATCAGGGGAATATTCCCTATCATTTGAACATTTTTCCAGGGGCAAAATCCAAACTTTATAAAAATCATTTTTTTCTAAAATTCCAAATAAAACTCAAATTTGAATTCAAAATTTTTTTTTGGCAATGTTTTTTCCTCTGATATTTTTGGAGTGTCATGTTTACTCCTCTCATACTTTTTCTCAAGTATTTATCAGGCATAGTTTTTGAAATGATTTCCCTTTGCCAAAATTTGAATTCAAACTCCAACAACTCCAAAACCTCTGAAACTTCAAATGCCACTCAAATTCAAACAGAATGCATAGATGCTTAGCTATAATTGTAAAACATTCCAAATAGGAAATTTGGGATGTTACATCTATGATGATATCATGTTTTTTCATAATTATTGTCATAGAAGTGTCATAAGTATGACAGAAAAAAATTTCGTTCGGCCCAAAATGTCACGGATGTGTCTTTTTTTTGTAGTGTCCATACATGAACAATAGAGGTCGAGGATGTCACTGGGGAGATTGCTCCAATCGCGGCTCATATGGATGCTGCGCGGTTCTCGTCCAGCCATGGTGGAGTTTGGAAGGTGGGGTTTTTGGGGGCTTGATTTACGGGGGAGAAGGCTCTTGGTGCTGGAGCGGCTAACGAGGGAATAGCGGTACTGGGGGAGGCGAGCGAGGAGAGGGAACGCGGGGGCATAGTGAGATGATGAAGAGGGACCTTAGGATCTCCAGCGAGACGGAGATGGAGATGGAGTGGTGCTAGGGGATAGGGAGACGAGGCGAGGCATGATATACAGTGACAGTGATAGTGACTGCACTGTGCACAAGGTGGGGCTGACTTTGGTAATCCAAACACGTCGCCTGGACTGGTGTGACCTCGGGCGCAGGGTCTTGTTAGTTCACTGTGAGGACCAGATGAATAATATTTTGACCATCAAGTGTACCACAGTTGTACTACTACTAGTAGTAGGAGTAGTAGGAACATGAGTAGTACTGCATATCGGAAATAGGTCTCCCGTGCTAGCATGCCTCTGGGTTCACTTCATCCTCCAGGTATCATCCATATTGCGAGCAGAACCAAATTCTTGGGCATGCGGAAGCGCGAAGAAGGCCTTTCCTTTTTTGAAGATAACCGCATATTCCTTAACTAGAGAATGTTGTGTCTCCCGCACACGCCAATATCCATCTGAACCAGCTACGACAATTTTTTTATCTGTTTGCATAGGTCCCACCTGTCAGGAGGGGTGCAAAAATAAAAAGGAATCATAAAATGTATGACCATGGTGATTTGAAAGAGTGACCTCAACTAGCTAGTGGCACATGTAGCGCTAGAAGGATGGGCACGTACATGGACAGGTACCACTTGTCGGTGCCAAAACCGGCGGATCTCGGGTAGGGGGTCCCGAACTGTGCGTCTAGGTGGATGGTAATATGAGACAAGGGACACGATGTTTTTACCCAGGTTCGGGCCCTCTCGATGGAGGTAAAACCCTACTCTTGCTTGATTAATATTGATGATATGGGTAGTACAAGAGTAGATCTACCACGAGATCAGAGAGGCTAAACCCTAGAAGCTAGCCTATGGTATGATTGTTGTTCGTCCTATGGATTAAAACCCTCCTGTTTATATAGGCACCGAAGAGGGTTAGAGTTATACAGAGTCGGTTACAATGGTAGGAGATTTACATATCTGTATCGCCAAGCTTGCCTTCCACGCCAAGGAAAGTCCCATCCGGACACGAGACGAAGTCTTCAATCTTGTATCTTCATAGTCCAGGAGTCCGGACAAAGGTCATAGTCCGGCTATCCGGACACCCCCTAATCCGGGACTCCCTCAGTAGCCCCCGAACCAGGCTTCAATGACGACGAGTCTGGCGCGTAGATTGTCTTCGGCATTGCAAGGCGGGTTCTTCTCCAAATCCTATGTACCTGTTGAATAGTGTCCGGCTTCTCGTAAATATCGCGCTCCTTAGCTTCCACGCCCAATAATGGCCATCTTCCATGTGTTGAACGAATGCGAAAAGCCAGGGTATTTTTACATTTACCCCCCCTAGCTGCGCATATGAGCTGCCTATATAAGAGACAAGGATCTAGATCCGGATCACACCATCTTCCCTTCGCGAGCTTTCATCAGAGCGCATCTGACAGAAATCCATTCCATCATGGACAGTCGACGCGGCTCCTCCTCTCGCCCTCGGTCCTCGGCACGGAGATTGGGAGAGATGCTCCGTCCTTTACAAATGAGCTAGTGGCGCTCCAAACCAAGGGATTTCTTCCCCAGCCTTCATGGTTCCGGTTCGAGCCGGACTCGCCACCTATAAGGGCGGAAAACAAGCGGAGAGCGTCCCCACTCCCTCCCAAGGAGAGCGGGTATGCGTTGTCCCTTATTTGATAAGAGGGCTCAGATTTCCAATTCATCCGTTTCTCCGGGGCTCGGAGGTTCTACTGACCTCAATTGCACAACCTTACGCCTGCCTCCATTCTGCATATTGCGGGCTTCGTGGCCCTTTGCGAGCTGTTTTTGGGCATCAAGGCTCATTTCGCGCTGTGGAAGAGGTTGTTCTGCCTCGTACCCCGTTCTCAGGAGGGGTCGATATATCAAGTGGGCGGAGCCAAACTCTGGCGCATCGCTGGGACCGGATATCTATCCGGAACCCCGAAGAAGGCGTCCGAACACTGGCCTACGGAATGGTTTCATATAGAGGATGTCCCCATGCCAGACCCTATTCGGATCGGCCTCCCGGAGTTCAGTAATGCTCCTTTGAAGAAAACGCCTAAGCTGGCGTCCATGGAGCCCTTAGAGGAAAAATGATAGGGACGTCCTTTACCTGATGAGCCGAATAAGGTTGTTGACTCATTCCGGACTGACCATGATCGGGGTCATGGCCACATGCATTATGCGGGGGGTGCAGCCACTCCAGTATAGAGGCCACCCCATGTGGGATTTCAACGGGGAGGATGATGCCACCCGCCATGGCCGTAAGGGGCCGGGATCGGTCGCCGATCTGATGAAGACCTTGTCCGCATTGTACAAGGGAGAAGAGGAGGAATTTCTTCGCGTCAATTCACAGGATGGATTTTCTATGAACAATCCTCCAAGCTGGGTAAGCGGACATTTCTTTTGCCCATCCGATCCATATTCCCATAGTCAAGTATCTCATTTTGTGATTTCGGCGTAGGAACCGCGCCAGCCGTAGAAGGATATAAACAGCCTGCCTCCACAAACCAAGATCCGAACGGT
Organism: Aegilops bicornis; assembly: GCA_021605145.1. Classification (NCBI taxonomy): domain Eukaryota; kingdom Viridiplantae; phylum Streptophyta; class Magnoliopsida; order Poales; family Poaceae; genus Aegilops; species Aegilops bicornis. The sequence goes on along the minus strand of CM038674.1, from coordinate 125,702,680 downwards.
TCCTCGATCCGCCTCCCAAGAGGATCCGGACATATCGGTGGAGCTGATCGATGGGGTATTTCACCAACTGAGCATTGATAATGCCACAGTTGCCATTACGGCCGTTTACCCGGAATACTTCGACCTCACAGTAATCAGACCTAAGCCCCAATACTTTGAGAATGATTTATCCGTGCTTATTTTTTATCACCGTATACCAATGGCGTTTTGCAGGGGGAGCCCTTGAGGCGGAAGGCCGAGCCTGCGGCGGCTAGCCAACAAGGGGCAGCATGGCCCAGCAGGCTAAAAAGAAGTGCGGTCCGGATTGAAACGCCGGTGCAATGGTTTGGCGTGTCACCTTATTCCCAGGTTTTATTCCGTAAGGCATACTAATGCTCATGCTCTCTTCAGGAAAAAGAGCACTCGCCGGACTATATCCGGAGAGGTTGCCAATCGAGCCTCCGCCAGCCAGGCTTCAAAGCCAGGCCCAGAAGCGGAGGCGAACACGAGGCGTGCGTCGGATGCTCCTCTGACAGAGGATGCCGACAGATTGTCCGCCACCAACTCGAGGTGGAGTGTGCCATGAATCACAGGCGCCGCCGAACAATTCTTCGTGACACATGTTTCTCCCAAGAGGCATTGAACGCCTTCAATTCGGGAGATGCGCACCTCCGTGCCGCTCAAGATGGTCTAGCCGGAGCCACGGAGCAGTATGTAAAAGACATACGAGTGAGGAAATTTAACGATTATATATGCCAGTAGCCCCCGAGACTTGAAATAGTTAGAATGACTGGTTTAAGGATCATTTATTATGCAGGATCTTACAGAAAAAAATACCCAACTGTTCCAGGAGCTTGAAGATTGCAAAGCCCAACTTGAGGCCGCACATGCCGCGACAGGGGAAGCCAAAGAGACCCCCTCTGGTAATATATGCTTTTAAAAGATAAGTATGTTGTGAAGTGCGGCGTGTGTATAAATCTGAAAAATAACATTGCAGATGGCGCCGGGGTAGATCCGGACAAGCAACAGCTCTTGCGCCGGTTAAAGGCCGGCGAGAACGTGCTTACGAGGGTGAGGCAGGAGAAAAATAATCTCCAAGATGCCAACACCCAGCTGGGTGAGGAACTAAAAGATGTTCGTGCCCGGTATGTCCGATTCCGTTAAGGAGAATCGGCGGCTTTGTGGCGGCATTTTTAGTAAGTGCTTAAGCGAACTTTGAAAGAAGAGTTCGGCGAGGAAGTCGACTAACGAGTTATGTCTCAGAGGTATGCTCACAGGCCGTCCTGCAGAGGAAATGCCGGTTCTACGGGTGACCTTCTTCCCGAGCTCTTACAACCGCATTTAACGAGTTCGGCAGGTGATGAAAGGCGTCGCCTGTGCCTTATGGCCATCTATCTCCCCGCCCAAGGCCTTGGGGAGCTTGCGAGAGGCTCTAGGGAGCGCGGCGCTTCCGATTATGGAAGATATCGGCCTGCCGTCAAGGCGCCAGGGAGGCCTGGGCCATGGTGAAGACGCGGTACACGAAAGCTGACCCAAACCACATGGCCGAGGTCGGACCTGTGGGGCCCGATGGGAAGGAGAACCCTGTGAGCTTAGTGTACGGTCAGGTAGAATTGGCTGCAAAGTATTCCCAGCAGGACTGTAAACTAGACAGCCTGTTAGATGGCATTGAAGAGGAATACAATCAGTGAAATTGACTATGTAATTTAAGGTGACATGTAAAATGCCTTCTAGCCGGATTGTAGATCGTTTGTCATAGCGGACCTTTTCGCTTCAACCTCGGGACCCAATAGTCCGGAGTGTGTCCGAATGCCCTCGCGGTTATATAAAAACCGGGGCATGCGTGGAGACCAGGCGTAGGGGTCATTATTTCTTTATCAGACAAGTGCCAACTAGTTATGTTATATTACATGGTTAGTAAGAAACATCTTCCAGGGATAATAGTTCGGTTAGGGGTTCCTTGCCCTGGGAGGCATGCCCTAAAGTGCATGTCCAGACTGCGAAAAAAGCAGAAAAACATCTAGGGGCAGATACATAAATAGGTAAGAAATCTTCTTTTAGTTCAATGACCGAATATTCTCTTAAGAACACTAGCTTTCGGCTTCAACCAGGCAGTAACAATCGCAGAGGTGCTCCCTTTACCACCTAGCCGAACAATCGGGGAGCGAGGGGTAAGCACGGGGAGCCAGCAACCCAGCTTGGCCAAAACTTAAGTCATATCGATGCATATAATGGTGAATGAAAGGTACATGCGGAAGTGTGACACATGTATTGGGCATGAAGCCCTTATAAATAAGCTTCTGTGAAAGAAGCCCCCAGGTACAATGAGCGCGGATAGCGCGTCAAGTGTGTGCGAACAATGCGCTAACGAGCCTTCAAAGGCTGGGGAAAAAAAGGAGGGAGAAGGAGAAAAATAGAAGACAGCTAAAGTGTAAAATATGGAGAGAGGAAGGGGACGAACTCAGAATCCGGCGCTAGGCGTAGAATCTTCGGAGACGGGCTGCGTTCCATGGGTTCGGCTCGAGTCGGTTATCCGATGCATCTCATGAGCAGTGCACGCTCCACCGGTCAGGACTTGGTCGATGATAAAGGGACCTTCCCATTTGGTCTTGAGTTTGTCCTTTTTCTTGTCCGGCAGGCGTAGAACTAGCTCTCCAACTGTAAGTGCATCTAGTGCCCCTTAGTGTTTTTGGTGTATTGAAGACTAATAGGTTAAGAAACTAATGTGTTTGTGAGTGTACACAGGTCTATAAGTCTATGAGGAGTTTTATATTTACAGAGAAAGTCGACCCCTAAAATGAAGTTCTTCGACTGAAGACTTTGATATTCTGAAGACTTTCTGAAGACTTTGAAAGTGAAGAAATTGGTGTGACCTTAAGACTTGGTATTCATTTGAGGAACATGAAGCGTGAAGACTTTTGTTTTAGTAGTTTCGTTTTTCTCTTTCTTGAGTCATAGGAAACACCGTACTGTTATAGGGGGTCGAGGAAATACTAAGGAAAAATTTCCATGTGGTTCTCAACTCAAAATCCTACACCTACCAATCCCTTCGAGTGAAGCCTTTGGAAATCTCATACAGTTTAGTCAATTTCTTGATGGATGAGACGAAGTTCTTACAGTCAATGAGGAATTTGTTCTGACCGAGGAGTTAGGAATTCGCCAAAGTGTGGATTGCCTACAGTGAGGAACATGATAGCCCCGAGGAATTTGAGATTCAAATTTCCGACCGTTCTGTGTCAAGCGCCAGCTGTCCCAAAATATCTTATCCACCTAACGGTCATATCATTGAAGGGCATTTATGTATTATCATGTCGGGCTGCTCCCTAGGCTATAAATAGCCGCCCCCTACAACCACTAGCTAGTTGGCTGCTCCGAGAGAAACTTGACACTTGTCATTTGAGAGCAACCCATCCTCCGAGGACTTTGAGCGAAAATCATCGAGTGAGGAAAAATCCAAAACCAAACCCCTACAAACCCAAAGTGATTGAGCATCACTGAAGAGATTGATCCTGCGTGGATCCGACGCTTGTTACCTTTGAAGACTGTGCTTCTTCCAGACGGTTAGGCGTCATGGTCTAGAGCATCCAAGAGGAATTGTGGATCGCCGAGTGACCAAGTCTGTGAAGGTTTGGAAGTCGCCTGAAAACTTACCACGAGTGAATGGACGAGGTCTGTGTGACCTTAGTTCAAGGAGAATACGGTGAGGACTTGGTGTCACGAGCTGCGTGCTTTCGGCGACCGGTGTCCGGGACTGTGTGTCCTCGAGTTTAAATACTCACCGCTTCCAACAGGGCGTACAACCGAGACAGCAGTTGGAACTGGTCTACCAAATCATTGTCTTCACAAACCTTACTGGTTCTATTTCCTCAACCCTTTCATTTCCTCATTATTGTGTTGAGTGTTTGTTCATATCTATGCTTGAAGACTTTGACTGAATACTTTCTCAATTCCCTCAGTTCAATTTCTTCAGTCTGTTTGTCTTCATCTTGTGTTTTCCCGTGTTTACGCTTTCTGTACTCTTTGATTGTCTTCATTTCATCATGATGACCATGCCCGGATTCTGTTATGCATATTTCTGAGTACTTATTCCGCTGCAAGTAGTTCTTCACTAAGGAATTTCCTCACCAGCCAAGTCCTCAGTGAAGAATTCATAAAAATCGCCTATTCACCCCCCTCTAGTCGATATAATGCACTTTCAATTGGTATCAGAGCAAGGTACTCCCTTGTTCTGTGTGATTTTGGTTTAACCACAGGAGTTTTAGTTATGTCGACCGCAGGTATGATCAAGGTCTCAAGGGTGTCCTACCTTTGATGGGACGGACTACCCTCTTTGGAAGAACAAGATGCGAATGCATCTTGAGGCAATTGACAATGATCTACGGTATGTTGTGGAAAATGGTGTTCCCTCGGTCCACACCTTCTCACGAAAGCTGCCGATGTGAAGAGATTCAAGCAACTCGATTCTCAAGCGAAGAATATCATATGTGGCCATCTGAGCAAAGGACAATATGGAAGAGTGAGTGCTTTGGAAACTGCCAAGCTCATCTGGGACAAGCTGTCCAAAGTAAATGAAGGTGTCTCAACTCAGCGTGACTCTCAAGTTGATGTTCTTCGCAATCTCTTCAACCGCTTCAAAAGACTCGACAACGAAAATGTTCAACAAACCTTCGATCGCCTCACTGACATCTCAAATGAGCTTCAAGCGCTTGGTGCCACTGACATCACCGACCATGAGGTGGTGAAGAAATTGTTGAGATCGCTTGATTCCTCATTTGATACTCTGCCACTGATAATACAAGAGCGTGGTGACTACAAGTCACTTGATCCAGCTGATATCCTCGAGAGGCTAAATACTCATGAGTTCGACTTCTTTGAAAAGAGAGATCTCTATGGTTCTAGCTATGGAAAAACACGTGCCCTGAAGGCCAAGGCTGTGTCTGAATCTGAGTGTGAAGAATCTGGTAGTAGCCTTGGAGATCCTGAAGAATTAGGCCAGGAGCTAGCACTGCTCATGAAGAAATTCTAGAAGTTCTCAAGACGTGGTCGCTTTGGAAAATCCTCAAGAAGTAGTGATTCCTCATCCAGTGACTATAAGAGAAGACTTTGCCACAAATGCAAGAAACCTGGTCACTACATTCAAGATTGTCCTCAGTGGGAAAAGGAATTAAAGAAAAAGAAACACAAGGATTACAGTTCTGATGACGCTAAGAAGAACAAGAAATCGTCGAAATCTTCATCATCAAAATCCTCAAAGCGTTCTTCTCACAAGAAAAGCAGCTCCAAAAAGGCTCGGGCATTCATTGGCAAGGAAATGGACTCTAAAGCTGAATCTGAGGAACATGAGGAAGAGGAGGCATCAGAAGAATCTGAGTCTGGTGTGGCGAGTCTAGCTCTCGCTACTGCTTTCGTCAGCAAGTCCATCTTCAACTCAAGAAAATGACCTCACCAACAAAGTCGATGAAGATAGTGATGACTACGCTCCCACCTATTGCTTCATGGCAAAGGGTGCCAAGGTACTCAAATATACCTCCTCTGAATCTAGTGAAAATGAATCGATGAAGATCTAAAGCCCGATTACTCAAAACTTGCTAAGATTGCTGTAAAACAACAAAGGGCTTTTGAAAAGGTTCAAAACATGCTAGATACTTGATGATGATATGTTAGGTGAAGAAATGGATCGCACTAAAGCCCCGATGAAAATCTTCAGAGACTTGGTCTAGGTTTGACAACCTTCAAAGTCATCATAACACTCTCTTGTCTGATCATGAGAAACTTTCTTATGAATTTCTTCAAAGAAAGCAAGATCTTGAGAAGCTAAGAGTGAGTTATGGAGATCTTCAGAAGGAGCGCGATTCATTACTTGCTCAACAAATCAACGCTTCTCTGGAAGAATTTGTTCCTCCATGCTTAAAGTGCATTGAGCGTGAATCTGCTAATTCTTCACCTGAATGTTCAAATGCTTCAACTGTTACAAATTCTTCACCTGCCTCTGCTATCACTAATTCCTCATCTGAGGACATTGCTAGTATCCTTGACGATGCAGGGTTGAAGGAATTGTACATGACAGAGCATGTACAAAAGCCTCAAAGGGCATCAAACTCTTTGTGATGTGCTTAAAAAGCAGATCCTCAACAGGAACCCTAGGAAAGAGGGTATTGCCTTTGAGAGGAAACTCAATCTTGATGGAACATATTGGAAGCCCGAGCGGTATCCCAAAACCTCATGGGTTGCTGCAAAGGGACCTCGATTGATCCATCTAACGATATCTGACTTTACATGCGAATCTCCTCATTCTTCCGATGAGTCATTTGACTCCAACTATAAACTGTTCAAAAATCAGAATGGTGAAATATTTGCTAGATATGTTGGCACTAACTGCAGGAATGGTTCCCCTATGAAGAAAATCTGGGTTCCCAAGAAGTTCCTTGAAAGTCTTCAGGTGAATGTCCTCATGACACCACCTGTGAAGAATAGGAACCCCAGATCAAATTCTTCATATGGACCAAATTCTTCATATGGATCCAAGTCCTCATACGGACCAAATTCTTCACGTGGATCAAATTCCTCAAAAGGATCAAAGTCCTCATATGATTATCATCGTGCTAACAACTCTGTCTCGCATGGTAGAGCTAAGGGCTATGAATATGTGCATTATTCTTCAAACCAATATGTTCATAAGTCCTCGAAGAATTTCTCTGCTTATTCATATGCTTACCCTAACCCCTCTTATGTGAAACAAAATGGATTGGCCTCTATGCCACCATTCTCATATGGTGCTTTCGCATGAGTGATGAACTCTTTGCCACCCTTCATATCTGGGTGGTGAAGAAAAGAACTAACTTCTTCTGCAGGGTCAGGTCTCCAGACGTGCTTTAAGCGTCTGAAGAATTTCTTTGAGGGGCACGACAAAATGCACGATAGGGCCTTGAGCTAATCAAGATGAAATGAACTTTCATTTCACACGTCCTCATCTTGCTTATCTGTTATCTCGCTCGATGAAATTCATCGATGAACTTGATATCATATTCTTCAGCGATGAAGTATATGAGATCGTAAGTTGTACTAATTCATCTGCAGGATGATCAACCCAAAGCCACTGAGTGGGTTCTCGATAGTGGATGTACAAAATCACATGACTGGTGACAAGAATCTATTGATGGATGCTCCCTTATCACCGTCTCATCTGAAGCATATCATCTTTGCTGACAAAGGCAAAAGTCAGGTATTGGGTCTGGATAAGGTTGCGATCACTAAGGACATACACAAGGACAAAGTCATGATTGTTGAGTACTTAGCATACAACCTCATGTCGATCTCAATGCTTTGTGATCTTGATATGGTTGTTATCTTTGGCAGAAATGTCGTTGTGTTGTGATTATGGAAGTGACAATTCCAAAAGTCTTGAAGGCTTTAGGAGAGGAGACTTGTATATTGTTGATTTCTCTCTGGGACCACAACCAGCCGTGTGTCTACTTGCAAAAGCTTCAGAAGGCTGGCTATGGCATCGGCGACTTGGTCACGCATGCATGAGGAATTTGCACACGCTTGCAAAGAAGAAGCATGTCATTGGCATTGAGAATGTCAAATTCCTCAAGGATCACTTGTGTGGAGCTTGTGAAGCTGGAAAAATGACCAAGGCCAAGCATCCAAAGAAAGACTATCATGAACACTACTCGTCCCTTTGAATTGCTTCACATGGACCTCTTTGGTCCTAATCATTACTCAGCAGTCACTAATGATGCATCTCTATATGGCTTTGTTATTGTTGATGATTACTCTCGTTACACATGGGTACACATTGTTACTTAGAATATGAAGTGCATGAAGTCTTCAAACTATTTTCATCGAGGGCTTCAACTAACTTTGGTGTGAAGATCGGACACATCGGGAGTGACAATGGAACCGAGTTCAAGAATTCGGTCTTGATGCCTATCTTGATGAACTTGGTATTACTCATGAGTTATCTGCTCCCTATACTCCTCAAAGAAATGGCGTCGTGGAGCGCAAGAATGTAACTCTTGTTGAGATGGCTCGCACTATGCTTGATGAATACAAAACGCCTAGTTGTTTTTGGATTGATGCAATTGATACTGCGTGCCACATCATCAACAGAGTATGTCTTCACAAATTCTTCAAGAAGACTGCCTATGAACTCCTCACTGACAAGAAACCCAATGTGAGTTATTTCAAAGTCTTGATTGCTAAATGCTGGATTAGAGATCCTCATCACAATTCTAAATTTGCACCGAAAGCACATGAAGGTTTTATGCTTGGTTACGTAAAGGACTCGCACACCTACAGAGTCTTCAACATCGCTCTTCACAATATTGTTGACAGTGTAGATGTGCGGTTCGATGAAACTAATGGCTCGCAAAGAGAGCACCTACCTTCTGTGTTAGATGAACCAGCTCCTGGGGAATCTATCAAGTTCAAGGCAACTGAGGATGTCATTCCTACTGAAGAATCTGCTGAAGAATTCATCCTGTCTGTGAAGAACGTCGGTGATGCACCTGAAGATAATGCTGAAGACAATAGTATTGAGGAAAATGATCAAATTCCTCGACGACAACCAGCTCATCCTCGCGTTGCAAAAGAAGTACAAGTTGACAAGATCATCGATGACATTGAAGCGCCAGGTCCTCTCACACGCTCAAAAGCTTCACATTTATCTAACTTTTGTGGGCACTATGCTTTTGTCTCTATTACAGAGCCCACTAAGGTAGATGAAGCATTTACGAGCCCGAGTGGATTCAGGCCATGCAAGAAGAATTACATCGATTCGAGCTCAACAATGTCTGGGAACTAGTCAAACGTCCGGATCCTCGCAAGCATAATATCATTGGCACAAAGTGGATCTACCGCAACAAGCAAGATGAAAATGGCCTTGTGGTGAGGAATAAGGCACGACTAGTAGCTCAAGGCTACACACAGGTTGAAGGAATTGATTTTGATGAAACTTTTGCACTTGTTGCTAGATTTGAGTCTATTCGCATATTACTCGCCTATGCTAAGCATCACAATATCACTTTATTTCAAATGGATGTGAAAAGTGCATTCCTCAATGGTAAGCTTGAGGAAGAAGTATATGTTGCTCAACCCCCAGGTTTTGAAGATCCAAAGAATCGACAAAGTCTTGAGACTCAACAAGGCCCTCTATGGTCTCAAACAAGCCCTACCAAGGCGTGGTATGATACATTGAAGGAATTCTTCGTGAAGAATGGCTTCACACCAGTTCACTCGACCCTACTCTCTTTACTAAATCATATGATGGTGAACTGTTTGTGTGCCAAATATATGTTGATGATATTATCTTTGGCTGTACTGACCAACGTTATAGTGATGAATTTGCCTATATGATGAGTGAGGAATATCAAATGTCTATGATGGGAGAGTTGAAATTCTTCTTAGGTCTTCAAATTCGTCAACAACACAATGGCATATTCATATCTCAGGAGAAATACCTCAAAGATGTCCTGAAGAAATTCGGCATGCAAGATTGCAAAGGCGTCAAAATTCCTATGCCCACAAATGGCCATCTATGCACTGATGAAAATGGTATTGACTTTGATCACAAGGTATACCACTCCATGATTGGTTCTCTATTGTACTTATGTGCATCTAGGCCAGATATAATGCTTAGTGTTTGCATGTGTGCCCGATTTCAAGCTACATCAAGGAATCACACCATAAGGTGTGAAGCATATTCTTGATATCTAGCTCACACACCAACACTAGGATTATGGTACCCCAAGGGCTCTACTTTTGATCTCATTGGATATTCTGAATCGACTATCTTTGGTGATCGTGTGGACCGCAAGTCAACATCAGGTACTTGTCATTTCCTCGGACGATCTTTTGGTCTGTTGGTCCTCGAAGAAAGCAGAACTGCGTATCACCGCTTCATCTGGAAGCTGAATACATTGCTGCTGGCTCGTGTTGTGCTCAATTGCTGTGGATGAAGCAAACTCTCGAGGACTACGGCATCAACGTGAAGAATGTGCCTATCTACTGTGACAATGAGAGTGCCATCAAGATTGCTCACAACCCAGTTCAGCACTCGAAGACAAAGCACATTCAAATTCGTCATCATTTTCTTCATGATCATGTGTTGAAGGTCGACATCTCCATCGAGCATGTGAAGACTGAAAAACAGCTAGCCGATATCTTCACAAAGCCCTTGGATGAGAAGAGATTTAGCAAGTTGCGGTGTGAGCTAAATATCTTAGAATCTTCGAATGTTCTTTGAAAAGGACACACATCGACACTTATGCAAAATTGATGACTTAGATGTGCAACACATGAAGAAACGTTTTTCTTCAATCAATGAAGAATAACACTCTAAGTGTGAAGAAATTAATGAAGAATTTTATTCTCAGAACCCTACGACAATTGTACGCGGTGTCTGAAACCATCATTCTTATATGGTGGGACACGCCACCACCAAAGTTGAAAATCTTCAATTTGAGTTTTTCCTCATTTTTGAAATTCTTCAGTTTTTCAAATTCTTCAATTTTTCAAAATCTTCACTGTTTCCGTCGATTCTCTTCATTAGCTATATATATATATATATATATATATATATAGATATATATATATATATATATATATATATATATATATATATATATATATATATATGGGTTTATGTCCTCTCTGACATTCACTTATGGCTAATTCTTCAAGTCGCTTTTTTTGCTAAGTGAATGTGATCGGACCCTTCCCCCTCTATGCTATACTCAACCCAGTCTATTCACAAATTCTTCATGTGCGTTCTATTTGAATCTCGTTCAACATCTTCACTTTGTGTCCTTGTCAATTTGAAGAAATTGCGAACGGAACTTTAAAACTGATCTTATCCAAACTTTCGGTTTCGCTCAAACCGTTCCGCATCCCACGATGCATTATTTTATTCACCCACGATCAGACACGATCTCCACTACACAAGACGTGGGTGACACATGTCGTGAGAAGGAGAATGGTCGGGGGCATGTTCGTCCCTAAATCTTAGACGAACAGTTTTTCACCGCCTCTATAGATACCCCTCTCCTCATCCTCACTTCTTTTACTCCGCTCGATCTCTCTCTCCGCTCGAGCTCCTCAAACCCTAGCACCGCCGCTACTCCATCGTCGCCGGTGAGGAAGAGCTTCGCTGCCTCGACCTCGTCGCTGTCATTTCGCATGATTGCGGAAATCTTCACTCCGCCGCCGCCGTAGCCATCTTCCTCCGCCGAGTTAGGGCGTGGAAGATCTGAACAGACGAGCTTCACATCTACAACACCCAGTTCATCGTGTTCTTCATTTAGGGTAATTAAAAGTTACTTTTACTGCCCTCGTTGATCCAAGTTTTCACTACAAAATCTTCAAAGGTGTTTTATTCTTCAAAATCCTCACACACAAACACCTCTCTAGTTATATGCTCTTGATTCGTTTCTCTAAGCAATCATTTTTCTTCAAAATTCCTCAATTGTGTGGATCCTCGATCTGTACAACTCTGGAACCTAAGACAAAGAACGCTTAGTGAAATTCTTCAAGGCTCATCTGGTCAAAATCCTCAAAACCTGTTCTTTTTGAAAAACCTTCTGAGAACGCATATGACCTCTCCAAATTCCTCGCAACTATACTCTGTTCACAGGTACTCATGTCCGCTGCTGAATCACTAGGTTCTCATCAACTTAACTCATTTGCGGTGTTCCTCGAAGAAAAGTTGCATATTTCTTCAGAGAATTGGTTTGTTCAAATTCTGAAATTTGAAGAATATGGCAGAAGGAAAGAAGCCACAGAAAGGAGGAAAGAGGCCTGAGGTCATGACCGCGTTTGAAATCCCTGAGGAAATATATGCTGATTATTGCACACCTGATGAAGCCGAGTTCGGCAAAGAAAACAAAAATCAACGCAAGGTGCGCATTCAAAGGATTGAATGGAGATGGGCAAGGGAATGGAGGGAGTACAGATATGTAACTCCAAAGTACATGAAGAAATTCGCACTTCGATCCTCCATGCCCAAGAGCTCCATTGGCACCTGGTCAAGAAGCTGACCCCACCAACATCAAGCGTGGTGAGGACTGTCTGAAGAATGGGCCAAGCGCCAAGCCAAGTTGGCAAGACAAGCCAACGAGGCGGAGGAAATTCAATGAGGACTCACATCGCTGCTGCCCCTGAGGCCTCTGTCAAGCCAAGAAAATCTATGGAAAAGAAGCCCGCACATAAGCCAAGTGCTTCACCAACAGTGCCCTCACGGCCAAGTTCCTCAGCCATGCCCTTACGGCCTATTCCTCAAGCTGCCCCTGCTTCTCCGAAATCCACAGCTCCTTCAAAGTCCTCAGCAGCTCCTCCCAAATCCTCAGTAGTTCCGACAAAGTCCTCAGCACCTGTGCATCTGGCCACGTGCCAAAGGACTCCAGGCTTCTCCATTGCCTCTGGTGTTTCAGCAAGTTCCTCAGCTGCACCAAAGTCTTCATCTGGCCCGACTCTGCTGAAGACTAAGGCCACAGCAGGACGAGGTCCTCGGCCTAGTCCCAAGAAGAAACAGGTCGCCTTCCAAGAGCCACCTGAAGATGATGAGGCTGATGATGATGAACTTGCAGAAATCATCAGAGACCGCCAAGAAAGGGCCGCTAGAGCCAAAGGCACATCTGTGCCACTACTATTGGATCCGAGGAAAATCCTCGATTACATTGATCTCTGGCACAAGGATCCAAACACTCCTATGCCTGATTTTCATCTGACCCCTGGACAAAGTCATATGCTGACCCATTTCATCATCAAGAGAAATGGAAGTTTGAAAAGGCAAGAGAGATCAAGAAAGCTCAATACGTAAAAGGAGAAGTTCCTGAAGAAAAATGTTGTCAGAATGACACCTGAGGAACTTCTCAAAGTCCAGAATGAAATCCAAGCCCTCAGCAAAAACTTCGATGCTTATTATGCTGATTGGCAAGGACCCAAGGTCAGATTCGTCAACCTAACGAAGAAATTCACCAATGTTGCAGCCCCAACGCAACATGAAATTCCTCAAGCTGGAGCCTCAGCTCAGCAGACAGAAGAACATGCCAGCACCGCTGATGAAGCTCAGGCTGCTGAAGAAAATGCTAGTTCCAGGGCTGATGATCCCATCCCAGCCGTTGAAGAAATTGCCAGGGCATCCACTAGTGGTGCGCCTGAGGAAACTGAACAAGATAGGGCAACTGAATCAGTTGCGCCTGAGGAAAATCAACCACATTCCTCAGCTCCTCCTGCGCCAAGACCAACTCCAATTCTTCCATCTGCTTCTGATGTGAAGAAGACCAAGGCTGCAGAACAAGCTACAGTGAAGAAACGGAAAGCATCAGCTGCGTCCAATTCTTCGGCTGCGAAGAAAATGAAGCCAATGACCAGCTCTTTTGAAAATCCTATTGATGTTGTTCCAATTTCCTCAATTCCATCAAAGGACCTTGTTCCTTATGATGAAGATTATGTGATCCCAAGCGGATCTGATGAAGAAAATCATTCTGCTGCTTCGTCAGAGCAGATTGATGAAGAAATGGAAGTGGAAGCAATCCCTTCAACCCCAATCATTTCCTCGCATATGCCTCAGTTCACAGCTGAAGAGGCCCGTGTTGAGGAAATTCTCAACTCTTCACCCCAATCCAACAGATACCTCATTCCCCTGCTCCAACAGTTCAAATGGGCTCTGAAGAAACTCATCCCACTTCATCTGTCCATGAAGAAATTCCAGCCACTAGCGCTGATGAACCTGCTTCTTAGATCCTCGGCTGGACCTGTTGAGGAACAAGAAATTCCTCAGCCTGAAGAACCAGAGATTGCGATTCCAGAGGTAGTGATGCAACTCACTGACACTCCACTGCCAAAGCCAAAGAATCCCTTCTCAACAAAGCAAAATTCAAGGCTGAAGACTTCTTCAGCGAGCATGTATTCTTCACTGATTACAATCCATATGATTCTACTGGCATAAGGAAGAGGCGTTTCTGGACTGCCAGCCAAGCAAATTTCTATTCCTTAGTGCTCTTCAACAAAGACAAAGTCTTCGATCATGCACATATTCCTCATGTGGACATGGAGTCTCTGCCAAGCCGAGCAGGTCCTCGGTGTTCTTCACAACGCATGACTTACGAACTTACGCAGCGACATACGTGATTGGAATGAAGAACTCATTCTCCAATTCTATGCAACGTTGCACATCACCGGAGACGAAGACGTGAACTCATGGGTATTAGGCTGGATGTCTGAAAATACTCACTACAAGGCACCAAAGAATCGAATTGCTTCGTGCTCTACCACTCAGTCCTCCACTTGATGGTGCTCGTTGTATATACAACGAACCAGAACTTTCAAATCACTATATGCAAGTGCTGATGAAGCCTTTGAAGCCAAGGCAGGCCCCAAGAACCAAATTCCTTGTCAAGGAATTATTTTATGTGCCTCGATCGCTCTATCGGATTACAGCGAAGACAATGAGTCCTATCAAAGGCCACGACTCAAATGATGAAGAAGTCGTTGGCATCATGAAGAATATGCTTTTCAATATCATTCATGGCGTTCCTGGCCAACTTCCATGATTTCTTCATGAGGACTACGCAAACATTGCTATGTCACCATTTGAGCTGAAGCCTTATGCGCCTTGGATAATGAGATTCATCGGGACAAGGTCTTCACTCAATTACAAGGTCGATACTACGAACCACTGCAGCTACTTGCCCCGATTGAAGTCCTCAAGCGGACATTTACCTCGGTGATGAGAAGGGCAAGGCTCTGCGTTGATCGATGAAGGCATTCGTCCATTGGATGCCGCAGTTTAGCAAAGCAGCATCCTACTCCACCAATGATGACTACGCCACACATGACTCTGCATAAATACCTCGGTCAAGCAAAGTCCTCAAGCTTACAAAGACCTGTGGTGATGACTGATCGTGAGTTACTCCTCAGTCTTCATCAGAAGGTTGATCGCAATCATAAATGGGTCAGGCGTCAGTTTGATTCAATTCTTCACAACATGACCTCTACACACAATGCAGTGAAGAAAAACCACTACTACCTCCTTGAAACCTTCAAACGCACCTGGATTATTCTTTCAAATGTCTACAGTGTGGAAGAACTGACGACAATGGGACTCAAGGAAGAATTTGACTCGTCTGCACCTCCTCCGAAGAAATACAAGAAGGTCAAAGTTCCTTCCTTGGTGGCCAGCTCCTATTCTTCATCGCGCGACACTGATGAAAATGAAGACTTGGACGACACCTCGGCAGGCCCTACTACAACAACCAACCCCAACAACGCTGGTGCTCCTTCTTCAACTTGAAATTCTTGAGGCGTTAGTCCTCGGTTCGATCCTTTTGGTCATTCGATGACAAAGGGGAGAAATTTGAGTTAGTCTTCAAGCGGGTCTATTTTATTGCCCATATACAATTTATTTTTGTTAAGTTACAACTCGCTCTTCTTACGAAACTTTTATTGGATCGAGTTGTAATCTTAAACCCGATGGTGCTTTGATACTTTTGATGCAGCGTGCTGCGGCACTATGCTCTGATACTTTTGATGCACTGAGCTCTGATTCTCTTGAGCTCTGATACTCTTGATGCGTTATTTTGCATTCCTGTTCCTCATTAATGTTATTGCACGCATGCTGAATTTCATCAAACACCATATTTCATCATGCATTTCAAATTCTTCATATTATATGTCAAATGCGTGTATGAATTACAAGATATTGGGGGAGATCTCCATGATTCAACTCTTCAAATGTGCATTGCCTCAAAAGCGAATTCCTCACTATGCACATCTTCAGGGGGAGTTCTTCTATATCTTGCAATCAAATTCCTCAATATCAGTATTAACACTTCATATGTTTGTCCCCATTGAAAACTTAACCTATATTGTCATCAATCACCAAAAAGGGGGAGATTGTAAGTGCATCTAGTGCCCCTTAGTGTTTTTGGTGTATTGAAGACTTATAGGTTAAGAAACTAATGTGTTTGTGAGTGTACACAGGTCTATAAGTCTATGAGGAGTTTGATATTTACAGAGAAAGTCGACCTGTAAAAATGAAGTTCTTGTTGAAGACTTTGATATTATGAAGACTTTCTGAAGACTTTGAAAGTGAAGAAATTGGTGTGACCTTGAAGACTTGGTATTCAGTTGAGGAACATGAAGCGTGAAGACTTTTGTTTTCGTAGTTTCATTTTTCTCTTTCTTGAGTCATAGGAAACACCGTCTTTGTTAAAGGGGGTCGAGGAAATACTAAGGAAAAATTTCCATGTGATGCTCAACTCAAAATCCTACACCTACCAATCCCTTGAGTGAAGCCTTTGGAAATCTCATACAGTTCAGTCAATTTCTTGATGTGAGACGAAGTTCTTACAGTTCTTGAGAATTTGTTCTGACCGAGGAGTTAGGAATTCGCCGGTCGGATTGCCTACACAGTGAGAACATGATAGCCGTGAGGAATTTGAGATTCAAATTTCCGACCGTTCTTGTCTTCTTGGCCACTGTCCCAAAATATCTTATCCACCTAACGGTCATATCATTGAAGGGCATTTATGTCTTATCATGTCGGGCTGCTCCCTAGGCTATAAATAGCCGCCCCCTACAACCACTAGCTGGTTGGCTGCTCGAGAGAAACTTGACACTTTTCATTTGAGAGCAACCCATCCTCCGAGGACTTTGAGCGAAAATCATCGGAGTGAGGAAAACCCAAAACCAAACCCTACAAACCCAAAGTGATTGAGCATCATCAAGAGATTGATCCTGCGTGGATCCGACGCTTGTTACCTTTGAAGACTGTGCTTCTTCCAGACGGTTAGGCGTCATGGTCTAGAGCATCCAAGAGGAATTGTGGATCGCCGAGTGACCAAGTCTGTGAAGGTTTGGAAGTCGCTCAAGACTTACCACGAAAGTGATTGGACGAGGTCTGTGTGACCTTAGTTCAAGGAGAATCTGATGAGGACTTGGTGTCACGAGCTGCGTGCTCGGCCGATCGGGTGTCCGGATCGTGTGTCCTCGAGTTTAAATACTCAGCCGCTCCAACCAGACGTACAACTGAGACAGCAGTTGGAACTGGTCTACCAAATCATTGTCTTCACAAACCTTACTGGTTCTATTTCCACAACCCTTTCATTTCCTCATTATTGTGTTGAGTGTTTGTTCATATTTGTGCTTGAAGACTTTGACTGTAGACTTTCTCAATTCCCTCAGTTCAATTTCTTCAGTCTGTTTGTCTTCATCTTGTGCTATCCTGTGTTTACGCTTTCTGTACTCTTTGATTGTCTTCATTTCATCATGATGACCATGCCCGCATTCTGTTATGCATATTTCTGAGTACTTATTCCGCTGCAAGTAGTTCTTCGCTAAGGAATTTCCTCACCAGCAAATTCCTCAGTGAAGAATTCATAAAAATCGCCTATTCACCCCCCTCTAGTCGATATAACGCACTTTCACCAACATTGTATGTTTTGGCCCGTACTTCTCTGCTTTGATATCTTCAAGCCTGCTGTTGATAGAATGCGGAACGGGCTTTTGCTACATCACGCTCCTCCTCCAAGGCGTCCAAACTGTGCTGTCGATCGAGCTCGGCTTCTCTTTCTTTGTACATGTGCACGCGAGGTGAGTGATGAATTATGTCGCAGGGCAGAACTGCCTCTGCGCCGTATACCATAAAGAATGGTGTGAATCCGGTCGTGCGATTCGAAGTGGTCCGCAGCCCCCAGAGTACGGAGTCGAGATCCTCTACCCAGTGCGTGTTAGATTCCTTGAGGGACCGCACTAATCTGGGTTTGATGCCGCTCATAATTAGACCATTTGCTCGCTCGACTTGACCGTTAGTTTGAGGCTGATAGACTGAAGCATAGTCGAGCTTGATGCCCATGCTTTTGCACCAGAGTTTGACCTCGTCGGCTGTAAAGTTCGTGGGACTATCAGTGATGATCCTGTGGGGGACACCGAAATGGTGTACGACCCCTGATATGAAGTCTATCACCGGTCCGGATTCGGCCGTCTTAACAGGCTTGGCCTCTATCCATTTGGTGAATTTATCCACCATGACCGGTAGGTATTTTTGCTTGTGGGTTCCCCCTTTAAGGGGTCCAACCATGTCAAGCCCCCAGACCGCAAAGGGCCAGGTGATGGGTATAGTTTTGAGGGCGGTGGGTGGCATGTGGCTTTGATTAGCAAAGAGTTGGCATCCGACGCACCGTTGGACTAACTCCTGAGCATCTTCCTGGGCCGTCGGCCAATAAAATCCTATACGGAAGGCCTTGCCTACAAGGACCCGGGCTGCGGCATGGTGCCCGCCCAGTCCGGCATGAATTTCAGCCAGAAGATTCCGTCCTTCCTCTTCGGAGATACACCTTTGAAGGACTCCGGTTGTGCTTTTCTTATAAAGCTCTCCCTCATGGACCTTATAGGCTTTAGATCGCCGCACTATGCAGCGGGCCTTGTTTTGGTCCTTGGGAAGTTCCTGCCTGGTTAGGTAGGCTAGGAATGGTTCTGTCCACGGGGCAATGACTGCCATTATTATGTGAAATTTGGCGTGTTATTTCATTGGCGTAACCACCAACTGTGTCGGAATGTTCGGTGTGGGGCGGTGCGGTTGGGTCCGGGTTGTTATTTCGGACTCTCCCTCCCATAATCTGGATGGCTTGAACAGCCTCTCTAGGAAGATGTTGGGGGGCGGCATCGGCGCTTCTGCGCCGATGCGTGCCAACACGTCTGCTGCCTAGTTGTTATCCGGGCTATATGGTGAAATTGAGCCCCTCAAACCGAGCTGACATTTTCAGGACGGCATTGCGATAAGCTGCCATTTTCGGATCCTTGGCATCAAAGTCTCCATTTATTTGGGATATCGCGAGGTTCGAATCCCCGTGCACCTCTAGGCGTTGAATTCCCATGGAGACTGCCATCCGGAGACCATGTAGAAGGGCCTCGTATTCGGCTACATTGTTGGAGTCCATATACATTATCTGGAGTACGTATTGAACTGTATCTCCGGTTGGGGACGTCAGAACGACGCCAGCTCCCAGGCCAGCCAACATTTTGGAGCCGTCGAAGTGCATTATCCAGTTGGAATATTCGCCGTACTCTTTAGGGAGTTCGGCTTCGGTCCATTCAGCGACAAAGTCGGCCAAAACTTGCGACTTAATAGCTCGCCGTGGCTTGTAGGTTATGTCGAACGGGAGGAGCACAATGGCCCATTTGGCAATCCGGCCCGTCGCGTCACGGTTGTTTATAATGTCGTTAAGAGGTACTTCAGAGGCTACTGTTATCAAACACTCTTGAAAGTAGTGTCGCAGCTTCCGGGATGCCATAAACACCGCGTACGCTATCTTTTGATAATGCGGGCACCGTGACTTGCATGGAGTTAGGACAGTGGACACGTAGTGAACAGGTTTTTGAAGGGGGAACTTGTGTCCGTCTGTTTTTCGTTCGACAACGAGAACCACACTTACAACTTGGTGAGTTGCAGCGATATATAATAGCATTGGTTCGCCCATGTTGGACGCGGCCAGGACCGGGTTTGTTGCCAATATGGCTTCAAGTTTGGCCGTGGCGGCATTCGTTCACTCGAAGTGTTCGGTGCGTCGGAGGAGGCGATAAAGGGGTAATGCCTTTTCTCCCAAACGGGAGATACAACGCGCTTAGAGCCGCCACGCATCCAGTCAATTTTTTTATTTGTTTGAGGTCTTTTGGGATATCCAATTGTGACAGAGCTCGGATCTTGGCTGGGTTTGCTTCAATTGCTCTACCGGATACAATGAAGCCCAAGAGCTTTCCGGCTGGTACGCCGAAAACGCATTTTTCCGGGTTGAGCTTGATGTCATATGTTCGGAGATTATCGAATGTGAGCTCAAGTCGACTACTAGAGTTTCGACATGCTTGCTTTTGACAACCACATCGTCTATGTATGCCTCCACTGTTTTGCCGATCTGGTTTTCCAGACATGTCTGAATCATGCGCTGATATGTTGCGCCGGCGTTTTTGAGCCCGAAGGGCATTGTGTTTGAAGCGAATGGGCGTATGGAGTGATGAATGCCGTTGCGGCTTGGTCAGGCTCTGCCATCTTAATTTGGTGGTAGCCGGAGTATGCATCGAGGAAGCACAATGAATCGTGTCCTGTGGTAGCGTCGATACTTTGATCGATGCGGGGGAGGGGGAAGGGATCCTTTGGGCAAGCCTTGTTGAGGTCCTTGAAATCGACGCATAGGCGCCAGGATTTGTCCTTGTTTGGTACCATCACCAGGTTTGCTAGCCAGTCTGGATGTTTTATATCTCTGATGAATCCGGCCTCCAATAGTTTGGCTAGCCCCTCTCCCATGGCATGTCTCTTGGGTTCGGAGAAACACCGAAGAGCATGTTTGGTAGCTTGAATCTTTTTAGGATGTTTAGGCTGTGCTTTCGGCCAGCCGGCGTGGGATTCCTGGCATGTCCGAAGGGTGCCAGGCAAAAATGTCCCAATTTTCACGTAGGAATTCTCTTAGTGCGGCGTCTACATCAGGATTTAATTGTGCCCCGATGGAGGCCATTTTAGGATGTTTAGGCTGTGCTCGGCCAGCCGGCGTGGGATTCCTGGCATGTCCGAAGGGTGCTAGGCAAAAATGTCCCAATTTTCACGTAGGAATTCTCTTAGTGCGGCGTCTACATCAGGATTTAATTGTGCCCCGATGGAGGCCATTTTTGTAGGGTCCGTTGGATGGACTTGGAATTTGACTATTTCGTCCGCCGGTTTAAAGGAGGTGGACTTGGATCTCTTATCGAGTATCACATCGTCCCTATTCACCGTGGAGCCTTGATGCGTTGAGTTCCTCGGCCGCTAGGGCTTCGGATAGTGACTCAAGGGCAGTCTTGGCTGTCTTATTTTCGGTAGCGGAGTGCTATGTCCGGGTCACTAGCAAGAGTGATGATTCCGTTGGGCCTGGGCATTTTGAGCTTCATGTACCCATAATGGGGTATAGCTTGAAAAATTGTGAATGCCTCTCGCCCTAATAGAGTGTGGTATCCGCTGCTGAACGGGGCCACTTGGAACGTGACCTCCTCGGACCTGTAATTATCCGGCGTGCCGAACACCACATCCAGTGTGATTTTTCCTGTACTGCGTGCTTCCCGACTGGGGATTATTCCTCTAAAGGTTGTGCTGCTTCGCTCAATGTGGCTCCAGTCTATTTCCATTTTTCGGAGGGCTTCCTCGTAAATGAGGTTCAATCCGCTGCCACCGTCCATGAGTACCTTGCTAAGGCGAAATCCGTCCACTATCGGACTGAGGACCAATGCGGCTGGTGCTCGGGCTGTTCGGAGTTTAGGTTCGTCACTCGCATTAAAGGTAATAGCCGTGTCACTCCATGGGTTTATTGTTGCTACTTGGTAGACTTCGGCAAGGCTACGGAGTGTTCGTTTCCGCATATTATTTGATGCGAAAGTCTCGAAGACTGTTAATACCGTACTGGTATCCCTGGGCTAGTGCTCTAGAGCTAGAAGCTCTTCGCCACTTTTGGCCACCTGCCGTAGTATCCAACATGCCCTAAGGCTACGAGTTGGAGTGGCGCCCTCTGTACTATGAATTTTACAGGGTCTATTGAGCCATCCCACCAGTACGGTTCCATGCCCTATAGAGGGTTTTTTCTTTTTGGTATTTAACCCAGGTGTCTGGCAATGATGCACCCTTTTATTTCGGACTGGGGTTGTATTCAAGGCCGGATTGTCCCAAAAGCTTGCTTCTGTTTTCCAGGCGCTTTCCATCGCACAGTAATTTTGTACTATGGACGCCAAGTCAGCAAAGCGTGTAATGTCACAGCGACTTATAGCATTGACGATCCCGTTGTCCGTGCAATTATTGAAGAAGAATGAGATTGCATCCTCCTCGCGGTAGTCCTTTATCCTGTCCATAACCAGGAGGAATCTGGCCCAAGAATGGTGTCTTTGTTCTGCGGGCTCTTGTCGAATTTGAGATAGGACGCTTATGTTTGGGTGGGCGGGTGGAATTAAATCCGGAACCTCGCCCGATCTGAGACTTAAGGGCCAAGGAGCTTCTGAACTTGGAAGCTTGGATTCTTGGATGTTGTCCAATGAATCTAGCCCGCTGTCTGACTTTAGGTTCAGGGCTTGAGTGACGTCCTCTCCTCCGCGGGAATCCGGCATGAAGGGATCGGGAATCCGGACATAGCTAGTCCTTAAGATAGAAGAAGGGTTGCCGTATTGTTCCTCTACCACAGCAACGTGGTGGGTAACCTGGGGAGAGTTAATCTCTCTCAGATCGGGTTTAGGCCTAATCTGATCATAGTCTGTAGCGACTCCCAGGGCGGCGATGCGATCCAGGAAGAGAGCTCCATCGGATCTAACTACTCGGCGAGTTCCGAGTTAACGTGAAGATTGCTTTCGATGACCCGAGAAGTCATCATCGGCGCTGCGGCCGAACATGCGGTCATAAGAAAACCGCCTAACCGGAGAGTTTGGCCAACAGCCAAAGCTTCTTTAGCAACAGTGTCGTCTTTAAAGACGGGATGATGCATCCTTCCTGACAGCGATGACGCAGAGGAACTCTCAATGAAAGCACCAATGTCGGTGTCAAAACCGGCGGATCTCGTAGGGGTCCCGAATCATGCGTTTAGGCGGATGGTAACAGGAGACAAGGGACACGATGTTTTTACCCAGGTTCGGGCCCTCTCGATGGAGGTAAAACCCTACTCCTGCTTGATTAATATTGATGATATGGGTAGTACATGAGGTGATCTACCACGAGATCAGAGAGGCTAGACCCTAGAAGCTAGCCTATAGTATGATTGTTGTTCGTCCCCACGGACTAAAACCCTCTCGTTTATATAGGCAATCAAGAGGGTTAGGGTTACTGAGTCGGTTACAATGGTAGGAGATCTACATATCCGTATCGCCAAGATTGCCTTCCACGCCAAGGAAAGTCCCATCCGGACACGGGACGAAGTCTTCAATCTTGTATCTTCATAGTCTAGGAGTCCGGCCAAAGGTCATAGTCCGGCTATCCGGACACCCCCTAATCCGGGGACTCCCTCACCACTCCTAAATCTACCCGCGTAGCCTTTTCGTTTAGTCTACCTAGCCATCTAATCAACTGCCTACAGGCCACTTCTCCCATTCACTTCTCCATCGGGAACTGATTTTCCTCGGCTTCTTCACTACTCCTTCATCTTCATTTGCATCCAAACCACACCGCATTCACATTGTGTTAACCTCTTCACATCCTCCTGGAGTAATTCTGAAGCCCCTTTCAATAATCATCTTCTTCAGTTAGACTGGCCATCTAATCCTAATTCTCCAAACCATAGCCTTCCGATCCAGCGGTTCCAAATGGCGAAAGAGATCGAGATGCAGGTTTTTAGCGTCCAACATGTCCTCGTCGAAGTCTCGTTGAGCATAGTTGCCACAGTCACTGACCACCCAAGGGTTCTTTGGAAGTGGATCAACAATGTATCCAACTCCGTCCAAAAGGTGGAGATGAAGGTCATCGGTCTCGACGCAGAGTACAAGGAGCGTGCCACTGGGAATATCCAACACACCGCCGTCCTTCAGCTATGCCTCGAAGATGATGTTTTGGTGTACCACATAATACATGCGCCGTCCATACTAGGTGAGCTTCACAATTTCTTGTCTCAGGAGGACATATACTTCTGTGGGGCAGCCATCGCAGGGGACAAACAGAAGTTGGAGCTGTACAACCTTGATTTGAAAAGCATCGCTGACGTACAAACCAAAATAAAAATTCCTGTAGAAGATTGTGATAAACCGACACCATCCCAATTTGACGTAGCAAAATTTGTGCTTGGAAAAAATCTTCAGAAGGGCGACGAGATGCTGGCATTAAGGTCATCTCGATGGGAGAATTATCCCTTGACGTACAGCGGATAAAATATGCTGCCCTCGATGCCCGTGTGAGTTTCGAGATAGCTGCAAGGTCCAGAGAGCTTGTTGCGAAGCCGTCTCCCATAGACAATGATAACAAGAAGAAGAAGAAGTTGCACCAGCAGCAGGGCATTGTGGATGGATGAACTATTTCCTCTTTTGTAAAAAAAATTATTCCCTCTCTGTGTATATTTATATATATGGACTATTTCGATGGTGTGCATGTCTTTGAAACAAGTAGTAGCGTGGGTCCGCTTGACTATAAGGAACTATCTATCTATCTCCCTAGCTTTCTCTACTACTACTCCTTCCAGTGATCGGTATGCAATGCATGTGTCCGTAGACATGACAACTTGTCCATGGAAGTTCAACTACGGTGACCATCATGTTTCATCGACTGCCACTCATGATTCCCACGACGCCGCTCCAACCCATGGCACCACGTCCCCTGACGTGCGCCTCACCCCTCTCGGCCGCACCGCCCCTCTGCCTTTGTGTGCTTAACATGTGGGCCACCTGAAATGCGGCAAGCATCAAGTTTCTACCACAGCCACACGCGATTCCCACGATGCCGCTCGAACCTATGACACCACACGTCCCCCGACCTGCGGCTCACCCCTATCGGCCCCACTACCCCTCTGCCTTCGGGGGCATTACATGTGGACCAACCATCTATCGGGTCCACATGTTATTGA
The DNA here is from genome assembly GCA_021605145.1 of Aegilops bicornis. Classification (NCBI taxonomy): domain Eukaryota; kingdom Viridiplantae; phylum Streptophyta; class Magnoliopsida; order Poales; family Poaceae; genus Aegilops; species Aegilops bicornis. The sequence goes on along the minus strand of CM038674.1, from coordinate 125,678,156 downwards.
CTCAAAGGCAGGTATAGTAAGGCGCTGAAGATCTGCCCCGAGGACCCCGAGAGGGAAATGTAACTCCTGCGCCAGGCCTTGTGGTGCTACCGCTGCACGAACTCATGCCAAACTCGAGATTTGTTTCTTTACTATACGTGCATGCAACGATTTAATGGACATTGTAATCTCAAATTGTGATGCGGAACTTTAAATTTGAATTTGAAACTTATAAAACGAAAAAATTCAAAACAAATAAACTAGGAGAGAGGGATCATACCGTAGGATGTGTCCCATACGAAACAAGTCCCCTGGTTTGTCACTGCGAAGATGTGGTTAGAAAGGAGTGATACGTCTCCAACGTATCTATAATTTTTGATTGCTTCATGCTATATTATCTACTGTTTTAGGCAATATTGGGCTTTATTACCCACTTTTATATTATTTTTGGGACTAACCTATTAATCGGAGGCCCAGCCCAGATTTGATGTTTTATGCCTATTTCAGTGTTTCGAGGAAAAGGAATAACAGAGGAGTCAAAACGGAACGAAATCGACTTGACAAGTTATTTTTGGAAGGAAACTCACCAGATGGACTTGGACTCCACGTCAGAAGATACGGGAGGTGCTCACGAGGGTGGGGCGCCCCGGCGCGCCCCTGCCTCATGGGGCCCCCGTAGCTCCACCGACGTACTCCTTTCACCCATATATACCGTCGTACCCTAAAACTTCCAGAACAGAAGATAGATCGGGAGTTCCGCCACCACAAGCCTCCAGAACCACCAAAAACCAATCGGGACCCCTTTCCGGTACCCTACCGGAGGGGGGATCCATCACCGGTGGACATCTTCATCATCTCGGCGCTCTCCATGACGAGGAGGGAGTAGTTCACCCTCGGGGCTGAGGGTATGTACCAGTAGCTATGTGTTTGATCTCTCTCTCTTGTTCTCTTTCGTGTTCCCTCTATGGCACGATCTTGATGTATCCCGAGCTTTGCTATTGTAGTTGGATCTTATGATGTTTCTCCCCCTCTACTCTCTTGTGATGAATTGAGTTTCCCCTTTGAAGTTATCTTATCGGATTGAGTCTTTATGAGAACACTTGATGTATGTCTTGCGATCCACTTGATGTATGTTTTGCTGATCAACTTGCAGGTTAGGTGACATTGGGAACCTATGCATAGGGGTTGGCACACGTTCTTGACTCTCCGGTAGTAGCTTTGGGGCACTCTTTGAAGTACTTTTATGTTGGTTGGATGAATCTGAGATTGTGTGATGCATATCGTATAATCATGCCCACGGATATTTCAGGTGACAATGGAGTATCTAGGTGACATTAGGGTTTTGGTTGATTTGTATCTTAAGGTGTTATTCTAGTACGAACTCTTTTATAGATTGATCCAAAAGAATAACTTTGAGGTGGTTTCGTACCCTACCATAATCTCTACGTTTGTTCTCCGCTATTAGTGGCTTCGGAGTGACTCTTTGTTGCATGTTCTCCGCTATCAAGAGTGACATGTATGAAAAATAATGCATGTAGTTCACTATGTATTTGTGGCAAAGCCACCATGCATTATTTTTCATACATGTCACTCTTGATTCATTGCACCATCCTGGTACACCGCCGGAGGCATTCATATAGAGTCATATCTTGTTCTAGTTTCGAGTTGTAATCCTTATGTTGTAATCAATAGAAGTGTGATGATCATAATTATTAGAGCATTGCCCAAAAAAAAGAGAAAGGCCAAAAAAAAGGCCCCAAAAAAATAAAAAAATAAAAAAATAAAAGAAATAAAAAGGGCAATGTTACTATCCTCTTTTTCCACACGTGTGCTTCAAAGTCATGTAGTGAGTCTCATATATTGTGCTTCAAAGTAGCACCTTGTTCTTCATGTAGTGAGTCTCATATATTGTGCTTCAAAGTAGCACCATGTTTTTCATATAGAGAGTTTCATATGTTGTCACTTTCATATACTAGTGGGAATCTTTCATTGTAGAACTTGGCTTGTATATTCCTACGATGGGCTTCCTCAAATGCCCTAGGTCTTCATGAGCAAGCAAGTTGGATGCACACCCACTAGTTTTCTTTTGTTGAGCATTCATAGCTCTAGTGCATCCGTTGCATGGCAATCCCTACTCCTCATGTTGACATCAATTGATGGGCATTTCCATAGCCCGTTGATTATCCTCGTCAATGTGAGACTTTCTCCTATTTTTTGTCTTCTACACACAACCCCCATCATCATATTCTATTCCACCCATAGTGCTATATCCACGGCTCACGCTCATGTATTGCGTGAAGGTTGAAAAAGTTTGAGATTATTTAAGTATAAAACAATTGCTTGGCTTGTCATCGGGGGTATAGAAGTTGGGAACATCTTTGTGTGATGAAAATGAAGCATAGCCTAACTATATGATTTTGTAGGGATGAACTTTCTTTTGCCATGTTATTTTGAGAAGACATGATTGCTTTGATTAGAATGATTGAAGTATTATTATTTTTGTGTCAATATGAACTTTTGTCTTGAATCTTTCGGAACTGAATATTCATATCACAGGTAAGAAGAATTACATTAAAATTATGCCAAGTAGCACTCCGCATCAAAAATTCTTTTTTATCATTTACCTACTCGAGAAAGAGCAGGAATTAAGCTTGGGGATGCTTGATATGTCTCCAACGTATCTATAATTTTTGATTGCTTCATGCTATATTATCTACTGTTTTAGGCAATATTGGGCTTTATTACCCACTTTTATATTAGTTTTGGGACTAACCTATTAACCGGAGGCCCAGCCCAGATTTGTTGTTTTATGCCTATTTCAGTGTTTCGAGGAGAAGGAATATCAGATGGAGTCAAAACAGAACAAAATCAACTGGAGAAGTTATTTTTGGAAGGAAACCCACCTGATGGACTTGGATTCCACGTCAGAAGATACGGGAGGTGCTCACGAGGGTGGGGGGCGCGCCCACCCCCCCACCCCCCGGCGCTCCCCTGCCTCGTGGGGCCCCCGTAGCTCCACCGACGTACTCCTTTCACCCATATATACCGTCGTACCCTAAAACTTCCAGAACAGAAGATAGATCGGGAGTTCCGCCGCCGCAAGCCTCCAGAACCACCAAAACCAATCGGGACCACTTTCCGGTACCCTACCGGAGGGGGGATCCATCACCGGTGGCCATCTTCATCATCACGGCGCGCTCCATGACGAGGAAGGAGTAGTTCACCCTCGGGGCTAAGGGTATGTACCAGCAGCTATGTGTTTGATCTCTCTCTCTCTCTCATGTTCTCTCTCGTGTTCCCTCTATGGCACGATCTTGATGTATCCCGAGCTTTGCTATTGTAGTTGGATCTTATGATGTTTCTCCCCCTCTACTCTCTTGTGATGAATTGAGTTTCCCCTTTGAAGTTATCTTATCGGATTGAGTCTTTATGAGAACACTTGATGTATGTCTTGCGATCCTCTTGATGTATGTTTTGGTGATCAACTTGCGGGTTTCGTGACATTGGGAACCTATGCATAGGGGTTGGCACACGTTCTTGACTCTCCGGTAGTAGCATTGGGGCACTCTTTGAAGTACTTTTATGTTGGTTGGATGAATCTGAGATTGTGTGATGCATATCGTATAATCATGCCCACGGATACTTGAGGTGACAATGGAGTATCTAGGTGACATTAGGGTTTTGGTTGATTTGTATCTTAAGGTGTTATTCTAGTACGAACTCTTTTATAGATTGATCCGAAAGAATAACTTTGAGGTGGTTTCGTACCCTACCATAATCTCTATGTTTGTTCTCTGCTATTAGTGGCTTCGGAGTGAATCTTTGTTGCATGTTGAGGGATTGTTATATGATCTATCTATGTTATTATTGTTGACAGAACTTGCACTAGTGAAAGTATGAACCCTAGGCCTTGTTTCCTATCATTGCAATACCGTTTATGCTCACTTTTACCACTTGTTACCTTGCTTTTTTTATTATTTGAGATTACAAATACCTTTATGTACCATCCATATTGCACTCGTATCACCATCTCTTCGCCGAACTAGTGCACCTATACAATTTACCATTGTATTGGGTGTGTTGGGAACACAAGAGACTCTTTGTTATTTGGTTGCAGGGTTGTTTGAGAGAGACCATCTTCATCCTACGCCTCCCACGGATTGATAAACCTTAGGTCATCCACTTTGAGGGAAATTTGCAACTGTCCTACAAACCTGTGCACTTGCAGGCCCAACAACGTCTACAAGAACAAGGTTGTGTAGTAGACATCAAGCTCTTTTTTGGCGCCGTTGGGGGGGAGGCTAGGTAAGTGAAGGTATATCTTTATATCTTGCAATCGAATCTTTTTGGTTTCTTGTTTTAGCACTAGTTAGTCTATAAAATAAAATTACAAAAAAATGGAATTGAGTTTGTCTCATACGCTTCACCTTTTTAATATCTTTCGTGAGTATGATGGAAAGGAAAATTGTGCCAAAGTGCTAGAAGAAGAATTACATAGAATGCTTGGCATGAAATATGTGAATGATGAGCATGATTGCAATGTTGTTAGTATGTATTCCTTGAATATCCATGATGCTAATGATATGCAAAGCCACTAGCTTGGGGAAGCTATGTTTGATGAATATGATATTTTTTGTCCCCCAAGCTTTGATGAGCAAATTTACTATGATGAAAGTATGCCTCCTATCTATGATGATTATTGTGATGACACGTATGCTTTAAAGAATAATGATAACCATGAAACTTGTCATCTTGATCTTAATTTTCAATCATATGATAGTTATTTTGTTGAGTTTGCTCCACTATTATTCATGAGAAGAAATTTGCTTATGTGGAGAATAATAAAATTTCTATGCAAGTAGATCATGAAAAGAATGATTTAGGTGCTGGTTATATTGTTGAATTCATTCATGATGCTACTGAAAATTATTATGAGGGAGGAACATATGCTTCTACATATTGCAATAATATCAAGTTTTCTCTCTATGTGCTTAAAGTTTTGAAGTTATGCTTGTTTTACCTTCCTATGCAAGTTGATTATTGTTCCCATAAGTTGTTTGCACACAAAATCCCTATGCATAGGAAGTGGATTAGACTTAAATGTGCTAGTCGTATTCTTCATGATGCTCTCTTTATATTTCAATTCTTATCTTTTATGTGAGCATCATTGAAATCATAATGCCTAGCTAGGGGCGTTAAACGATAGCGCTTGTTCAGAGGCAACCCGATTTTATTTTAGTTTCTTGCTTTTTGGTTCTGTTTAGTAATAAATAATCCATCTAGACTCTTTTTAGATGTTGTTTTATGTTTTAATTAGTGTTTGTGCCAAGTAGAACCTTTGGGAAGACTTGGGTGAAGTCTTTATGATCATGCTGTAAAAAACAGAAACTTTAGCTCTCACGAGATTAGCTATAACGTTTTACTGGAGAGTGATATTTAGTTGATTATTTTTGCAGATGATTACTAGACAAATTCCTCAGGTCCAAAAATTTATTTTAGAATTTTTGGAGTTCCAGAAGTATACGTTTGATACATATTACTACAGACTGTTCTGTTTTTGACAGATTCTGTTTTCATTGTGTTGTTTGCTTATTTTGATGAATCTATGCCTAGTAAAATAGTTTATAAACCATAGAGAAGTTGAAATACAGTAGGTGTAACACCAATATAAATAAAGAATGAGTTCATTACAGTACCTTGAAGTGGTCTTTTGTTTTCTTTCGCTAACGGAGCTCACGAGTTTTCTGTTAAGTTTTGTGTTGTGAAGTTTTCAAGTTTTGGGTAAAGATTCGATGGACTACGGAATAAGGAGTGGCGAGAGCCTAAGCTTGGGGATTCCCAAGGCACCCCAAGTTAATATTCAAGGATAACCAAGATCCTAAGCTTGGGGATGCCCCGGAAGGCATCCTCTTTAAATCTTCGTTCATCGGTAACTTTACTTGGAGCTATATTTTTATTCACCACATGATATGTGTTTTGCTTGGAGAGTCATGTAATTTTGTTTTGTTTTGCTTTCTGTTAGTTACATTAATGTTTTGCATCTTTAGTTTCAATAAAAAAGTCAAGGATAGCCTTTGTCATGCTTATTTTGCAAGTATGCATGTTGCTGTTTAAAAACAGAAAGTTTACCGCTGTTGGAAAAATTCCTTAGAAATGTCAGAGAGTGGTATAATGTTGAATATTTTTGCATATTGAGCTATGATAAATTTATTACAGTGGGAATTTTAGTTCATATTTTTTGGTGTTAGGGAAGTATGATGAATCTTGCATTCTTTACAGACTGTACTGTTTTGGCAGATTGCTGTTATGTTTGCATTGTTTGCATATGTTTGCTTGTTTAATGATTCTATTTAAGGATAAGAGTATTAAATATGCAGAGGCATTTAGTACGCAATGTTGAATAATAATGTTAATGATTTGTTACAGTAGAAAATGATAAGGTTTTGCATTGGTTTATACTAACCTATCTCACAAATTCTTGTTGAGTTTGTTGTGAATGAAGCTTTTGATAAAAAGAGAAACCATGATATGAAAGGAATTAAGGAGACACAAAATTTCAAGCTTGGGGATGCCCCGGTAGGCATCCCACCTTTCTTCTTCAACAACTATTGGTTAGTATCGGTTGAGCCTAAGTTTTTGCTTCTTCACATGAGTTGTGCTATCCTTACAATGTAGTTTTCTTTAGCTTTGCTTGCTGTTTGGATACAATACCAAGATCTGAAATTATTAAATGGGAGAGTCTTCACATAGTTGTGTAATTATTCGACTACTTATTGATCTTCACTTATATCTTTCGGAGTAGTTTGTTGTTTGCTCTAGTGCATCACTTATATCTTTTAGAGCACGGTGGTGGTTTTATTTTGAAGAAATAGATGAACTCTCATACTTCACTTATATTATTTTGAGAGTCTTAAATAGCATGGTAATGTGCTTAATCATAATATGCTAAGCATACAAGATTTGTAAGAATTCTTATGAGTGTGTTGAATACTAAGAAAAGTTTGATGCTTGATGATTGTTTTGAGATATGAAGATGGTGATATTAGAGTCATGCTAGTTGAGTAGTTGTGAATTTGAGAGATACTTGTGTTGAAGTTAGCAAGTCCCGTAGCATGCACGTATGGTTAAAGTTGTGTAACAAATTTGAAACATGAAGTGTACACGGCTTGTGCATCCTTATGAGTGGCGGTCGGGAACGAGCGATGGTCTTTTCCTACCAATCTATCCCCTAGGAGCATGCGCGTAGTACTTGGTTTTTGATGACTTCTAAATTTTTTCAATAAGTATATGAGTTCTTTTGACTAATGTTGAGTCCATGGATTATACGCACTTTTACCTTTCCGCCTTTGCTAGCCTCTTGATGCGTGCATTGCCCTTTCTCACCTTGAGAGTTGGTGCAAACTTCACCGGTGCATCCAAACCCCGTGATATGATACGCTCTATCACAGATAAGCCTCATTATATCTTCCTCAAAACAGCCACCATACCTACCTATTATGGCATTTCCATAGCCATTCCGAGATATATTGCCATGCAACTTTCCACAGTTCCGCTCATTATCATCATGACATACTTTACTTTTTTCATATTGCCATTGCATGATCATGTAGTTGACATCGTATTTGTGGCAAAGCCACCATGCATTATTTTTCATACATGTCACTCTTGATTCATTGCACCATCCTGCACATCACGGAGGCATTAATATAGAGTCATATCTTGTTCTAGTTTCGAGTTGTAATCCTTATGTTGTAATCAATAGAAGTGTGATGATCATCATTATTAGAGCATTGCCCAAAAAAAGAGAAAGGCCAAAAAAAATAAAGGCCCCCAAAAAAAAGGGCAATGTTACTATCCTCTTTTTCCACACTTGTGCTTCAAAGTCATGTAGTGAGTCTCATATATTGTGCTTCAAAGTAGCACCTTGTTCTTCATGTAGTGAGTCTCATATATTGTGCTTCAAAGTAGCACCATGTTTTTTTCATATAGAGAGTTTCATATGTTGTCACTTTCATATACTAGTGGGAATCTTTCATTATAGAACTTGGCTTGTTTATTCCTACGATGGGCTTCCTCAAATGCCCTAGGTCTTCATGAGCAAGCAAGTTGGATGCACACCCACTAGTTTTCTTTTGTTGAGCGTTCATAGCTCTAGTGCATCCATTGCATGGCAATCCCTACTCCTCGTGTTGACATCAATCGATGGGCATTTCTATAGCCCGTTGATTATCCTCTTCAATGTGAGACTTTCTCCTTTTTTTGTCTTCTCCACACAATCCCCATCATCATATTGTATTCCACCCATAGTGCTATATCCATGGCTCACGCTCATGTATTGCGTGAAGGTTGAAAAAGTTTGAGATTATTTAAGTATGAAACAATTGCTTGGCTTGTCATCGGGGGTATAGAAGTTGGGAACATCTTTGTGTGACGAAAATGAAGCATAGCCTAACTATATAATTTTGTAGGGATGAACTTTCTTTTGCCATGTTATTTTTAGAAGACATGATTGCGTTGATTAGTATGATTGAAGTATTATTATTTTTGTGTCAATATGAACTTTTGTCTTGAATCTTTTGGATCTGAATATTCATATCACAAGTAAGAAGAATTACATTAAAATTATGCCAACTAGCACTCCGCATCAAAAATTCTTTTTTATCATTTACCTACTCGAGGACGAGCAGGAATTAAGCTTGGGGATGCTTGATACGTCTCCAACGTATCTATAATTTTTGATTGCTCCATGCTATATTATCTACTGTTTTAAGAAATATTGGTCTTTATTACCCACTTTTATATTATTTTTGGGACTAACCTATTAACCGGAGGCCAAGCACAGATTTGCTGTTTTATGCCTATTTCAGTGTTTCGAGGAAAAGGAATATCAGACGGAGTCAAAACGGAACGAAATCAACTGGAGAAGTTATTTTTGGAAGGAAACCCACCTGATGGACTTGGACTCCACGTCAGAAGATACGGGAGGTGCTCACGAGGGTCGGGGCGCACCCACCCCCCCCCCGGCTCTCCCCCTGCCTTGTGGGGCCCCCGTAGCTCCACCGACATACTCCTTTCACCCATATATTACCGTCGTACCCTAAAACTTCCACAACGGAAGATAGATCGGGAGTTCCACCGCCGCAAGCCTCCAGAACCACCAAAACCAATCGGGACCCCTTTCCGGTACCCTGCCGGAGGGGGGATCCATCACCGGTGGCCATCTTCATCATCACGGCGCTCTCCATGACGAGGAGGGAGTAGTTCACCCTCGGGGCTGAGGGTATGTACCAGTAGCTATGTGTCTGATCTCTCTCTCTCGTGTTCTCTCTCGTGTTCCCTCTATGGCACGATCTTGATGTATCCCGAGCTTTGCTATTGTAGTTGGATCTTATGATGTTTCTCCCCCTCTACTCTCTTGCGATGAATTGAGTTTCCCCTTTGAAGTTATCTTATTGGATTGATTCTTTATGAGAACACTTGATGTATGTCTTGCAATCCACTTCATGTATGTTTTGGTGATCAACTTGCGGGTTTCATGACATTGGGAACCTATGCATAGGGGTTGGCACACGTTCTTGACTCTCCGGTAGTAGCTTTGGGGCACTCTTTGAAGTACTTTTATGTTGGTTGGCTGAATCTGAGATTGTGTGATGCATATCGTATAATCATGCCCACGGATACTTGAGGTGACAATGGAGTATCTAGGTGACATTAGGGTTTTGGTTGATTTGTATCTTAAGGTGTTATTCTAGTATGAACTCTTTTATAGATTGATCCGAAAGAATAACTTTGAGGTGGTTTCGTACCCTTCCATAATATCTATGTTTGTTCTCCGCTATTAGTGGCTTCGGAGTGACTCTTTTTTGCATGTTGAGGGATTGTTATATGATCTATCTATGTTATTATTGGTTAGAGAACTTGCACTAGTGGAAGTATGAACCCTAGGCCTTGTTTCCTATCATTGCAATACTGTTTACGCTCACTTTTCCCACTTGTTACCTTGCTGTTTTTATTATTTCAGATTACAAATACCTTTATCTACCATCCATATTGCACTTGTATCACCATCTCTTCGCCGAACTAGTGCACCTACACAATTTACCATTGTATTGGGTGTATTGGGGACACAAGAGACTCTTTGTTATTTGGTTGCAGTGTTGTTTGAGAGAGACCATCTTCATCCTACGCCTCCCACGGATTGATAAACCTTAGGTCATCCACTTGAGGGAAATTGGCTACTGTCCTACAAACCTGTGCACTTGCAGGCCCAACAACTTCTACAAGAAGAAGGTTGTGTAGTAGACATCAAGGAGCTCAGCTTCTTCGTACTCGTACGGCAACAAATTAGCCGCAGACAGCATAGTCCACCTTTGACCGCCATGTGCAAGGTTCGTGCTATCTTCTTCAATCTCACCGTGGTTCCATCGTACCAATTCAGTCAGTGCCCGTTGCATGGCTGATCCCAATGTTGGACAAAGGTTCTACGGGAACGGTGTCACCATTGTATATGTTGTGCAAATTGATGTTGGTACCCTCCCGTACATATGCAAGCCAATCTCCACTCACACCGAGCCTAACCTGTGAAACAGTGGGCAGGGGGATTAGGAAATGGACACGGAAGTAGTATTTAGAATGCATTTACCACATGATCAAACTCATCTTACCTGCTCATCGGATAAAATCTATGTGCCCCTCAACTTCGGCATCTTAAGGGGCGTCAACTTGCAACTACGGCCACGCCACACTGGAGAGACCCCAAAGGAAACATCCTCGTGCATTGCACGGAACATCAAGATGCATTTGTATGAGTAGTTTATCTTGTGAGAGAAAAGGATGAACAAGGGAAGGCCTTATTTGCAAATGTGGAGAGGGGTGTAGGTATCTTTTTGCAAAATTGCCATAGTTTTCTTCCTACCGTCAGATATAAATTGGACAGCCTGTATTGCAAGATGGCAGACACACCATCATCACCAACTCTGTTTTTTATAAGACTAGCAAGATGCCCGTGCGTTACACGGAACATCAAGATCTTGTGGGAGAAAACGATGAACGAGGAAAGGCCTTATCTGCAATTGTGGAGAGGAGTGTGGGTAAATTGTCATAGTTTCCTTCCTATCCGTTAGATATAGATCGGACGGCCTATACTGCAGGATGGCACGCACACCATCATCACGATCTCTACTCTTATAAAAAGCAAAGTTGGTGATGATGGTGTGCCTGCCATCCTGCAATATAGGCCATCCAATTTACATTTGAGGGATAGGCAAGATGCTCGTGCGTTGTACGGAACATCAAGATGCATTTGTATGAGTAGTTTATATTATGGGAGAAAAGGATGAACGAGGGAAGGCCTTATTTGCAAATGTGGAGAGGGGTGTGGGTATCTTTTTGCAAAATTGCCATAGTTTCCTTCCTATCCATCGGATATAAATCGGACGGCCTATACTGCAGGATGGCAGGCACACCATCATCAACAACTTTGTTTTTATAAGAGTAGAGTAGAGATAGAGATAGAGACTACTACTACCAATGTGCTGGCCCGTGCGTTGCAATGGATCCTAAGTAGTAGAATAATACTTTTCACGGGCTTGAAATATAAACACTCTAGTTTTGATATACATATATCAGTAAAAATAAATCATGCTTCACTCAAAATATATTCCTCGGGCTGTTTTGATGAGGTGAGGGACGGGTGTGGCTGGTTTGAACATAACAGGTTTTAAAAAAATTGGAGCTGTTTTTTTTTACATTTTGTAGTGTGGCACGGCATCCGGTGCACCTAAGAATCTGAAAAAAAAATTGAGTTTGGGTCGATGGCACACCCTGCGGCAAGATGCCCATGTGGGCTTCTTCTATAACTAGTAGGATGCCCATGCATTGCAGAGAACATCAAGATGCATTTTTTACAAAACACCTGTTGTCATTGACCCTTGCATGAGTAATCCCATGTGTAAACACAAATGATATCTCGAGAATTTTATCGGAAAAATGGTATCTTTGGAACAAGTTTTCTCTACTACTGCTCCTTGCAGTGAGCGGTATGCAATGCATGTGTCAGCAGACATGATAGCTTCTCCATGGAAGTTGAACCACGGCGACCATCACGTTTCTTGTTTCTACCACTGCCACACCCACACACGATTCCCACAACGCTGCTCCAACCCACGGCACGATGTCCCCCGACGTGCGCCTCATCCCTCTCGGCCCCGCCGCTCCTCTGCCTTTGTTTGCATGACATGCGGGCCAGCTGAGCTGCGGCGACCATCAACTTTCTACCACAGTCACACCCGATTGGACGCGGTTTGCCTGCTCCGATCCGTACTCCCGCACCATTGAATTTTCATCCAGCGGTTGCGACACATTTCATCCCGGGCATCAATCCTCAGCTGGAGTACTTTTGTACTACAGGTAGTACCCGCCGGTGTGGCCATCTACGCCTCGTAATGCCTCGACGCCCAGCGGTGGCACCCTCGCCACGGCCACGCCACCATCGGCCGGTTCATCTCGAATGAGTGAGTCACGAACCACGCCACCACCATGAGAATGACATGTGGGCCAGCCGCATTTAAGGTCCGCATGTCACTGACTCATAGGCCGGTGCACTAAGCCACTGAAGCTCGGTCCCGTGGGCCCCGAGAGGGAAATTTAACTCCTGCGGCAAGCCTTGTGGTGCTCCCGCAGTATGAGCTCGTGCCAAACCCGAAATTTGTTTCTTACTAGCAAGATGCCCATGCGTTGCACAAAACATCAGCATGCATTTATATGAGTAGTTTATCTTGTGAGAGAAAATGATGAACGAGGGAAGGCCTTATTTGCAAACGTGGAGAGGGGTGTGGGTATCTTTTTGCAAAATTGCCATAGTTTTCTTCCTATCCGTCAGATATAAATCGGATGGCCTATATTGCAGGATGGCAGGCACACCATCAACACCAACTCTATTTTTATAAGAGTAGAGACTCCTACCAACTAGTAAGGTACACGTGTATTGCACGCATGAGATTTGGTAACCAAATTATGAATAAATAACACACTATAGCATGTAAGCTTTGAGTCATATATGCATGATGTAGATGTTCGTTTAATTCTTATAGTTCATCTAGTTCAAAATCAATTAGTTTTATAAAAAATCTATTTTAAGATTCATGGAATTGTGCATTGTAAAGCATAAAGTAAAAACAAATAGTGACAATTCATTTTGAAAAAGAAGTTTGGGCAATTAAGATATGGAAGATTCTAGAACAAAGAAGAAGTGCTTGTGTTTTGAGGTTTGTGCATTATGCTTAAGTTCAACCATGGAGTCTTCTAGATTCTACATGTGGCAGAATCTGGTGGAATGTAGATGATATCCAACGGCCAGTAGTGCTCGGATTTGCCATCTTTGTACCGTCGGATTGGCTTCATCCAACGACCAACTTTCAAAGTTATTCACACAATATCTCTACTCTTATAAAAAAAGAGTTGGTGATGATGGTGTGCCAGCCATCTATATCTGACTGATAGAAAGCAAACTATGACAATTTTACAAAAAAACCCGCACCTCTCTCCACATTTACAAATAAGGCCTTGATACGTCTCCAACGTATCTATATTTTTTGATTGTTCCATACTATTATATTATCAATCTTGGATGTTTTATATGCATTCATATGCTATTTTATATGATTTTTGGGACTAACCTATTAACCTAGAGCCCAGTGCCAGTTTCTGTTTTTCCTTGTTTTTGATTATCGCAGAAAAGGAAAACCAAACGGAGTCCGATTGACCTGAAAATTGACGGAGATTATTTTTGGACCAGAAGAAGCCCACGGAGTACCGGAGATGGGCGAGAAGAGTCCCGAGGCCCCCACGAGAGTGGGGGGTGCGCCCTACCCCCCCCCCCCCTAGGCGTGCTCCCTGCCTCGTGGCCACCTCAGAGAACCCCCTTACTTATTCAGAAACCTCTTATATATACAGAAACCCCCAGAACATAACCTAGATCGGGAGTTCCACCGCTGCAAGCCCTCAGAGCTAACAAAACCAATCGGGACCTGCTCCCAAGACCTGCCAGGGGGATCCCTCCCCGGTGGCCATCTTCATCATCCCAGCGCTCTCCATGACAAGGAGGGAGTAGTTCACCCTCGGGGCTGAGGGTATGTACCAGTAGCTATGTGTTTGATCTCTCTCTCTCGTGTTCTTGATTCGGCACGATCTTGATGTATCGCGAGCTTTGCTACTATAGTTGGATTTTATGATGTTTCTCCCCCTCTACTCTCTTGTAATGTATTGAGTTTTCCCTTTGGAGTTATCTTATCGGATTGAGTCTTTAAGGAATTGAGAACACTTGATGTATGTCTTGCATGTGCTTATCTGTGGTGACAATGGGATATTCACGTGATCTACTTGATGTATGTTTTGGTGATCAACTTGCGGGTTCAGTGACCTTGTGAACTTATGCATAGGGGTTAGCACGCGTTTTTGTCTTGACTCTCCGGTAGAAACTTTGGGGCACTCTTTGAAGGTCTTTGTGTTGGTTGAATAGATGAATCTGACATTGTGTGATGCATATCATATAATCATACTCGCGGATACTTGAGGTGACATTGGAGTTTTGGTTGATTTGTGTCTTAAGGTGTTATTCTAGTACGAACTCTATGATAGATCGAACGGAAAGAATAGCTTCGTGTTATTTTACTACGGACTCTTGAATAGATCGATCAGAAAGGATAACTTTGAGGTGGTTTCGTACCGTACCATAATCTCTTCGTTTGTTCACCGCTATTAGTGACTTTGGAGTGACTCTTTGTTGCATGTTGAGGGATTGTTATATGATCTAATTATGCTATTATTGTTGAGAGAACTTGCACTAGTGAAAGTATGAACCCTAGGCCATGTTTCCTAGCATTGCAATACCATTTACGCTCACTTTTATCGCTTGCTACCATGCTGTTTTTATATTTTTCAGATTTCAAAAACCTATATCTACCATCCATATTGCACTTGTATCACCATCTCTTCACTGAACTAGTGCACCTATACAATTTACCATTGTATTGGGTGTGTTGGGGACACAAGAGACTCTTTGTTATTTGATTGCAGGGTTGTTTGAGAGAGACCATCTTCATCCTACACCTCCCATGGATTGATAAACCTTAGGTCATCCACTTGAGGGAAATTTACTACTTTCCTACAAACCTCTACACTTGGAGGCCCAACAACGTCTACAAGAAGAAGGTTGTGTAGTGGACATTAGGCCTTGCCTCGTTCATCCTTATATCCCACAACCTCATTGCTGAGCAATTAAAAAAAGGAAGTCTCTGGAACAATCTGGCATGGTGGCCGCTACCGGCGCCGTCCATCCCCATGCCTCCGCCCAGTCTGACCACTAGTCACCACCGCGCCCCACTCCTCCTCACCTTATCTCTCATCTTTCTCGAGATAACATTTTTCCGATGAAATTCTCGAGATACCATTTTTCCTAAAATTCTCGAGATATCATTAGTTTTTACACATGGGATTACTCGTGCATGGGTCGATCACAACAGGTGTTTTCTAAAAAAATGCATCTTGTTGTTCCGTGCAATGCACGGCCATGTTGCTAGTATCTCTACTGTTATAAAAAATAGAGTTGATGATGATGGTGTGCCTGCCATCCTGCAATATAGGCCATCCGAATTATATCTGGCTGATAGGAAGGAAACTATGGCAATTTTGCAAAAATATACCCACACCCCTCTCCACATTTGCAAATAAGGCCTTCCCTCGTTCATCCTTTTCTCTCACAAGATAAACTACTCATATAAATGCATCTTGATCTTCCGTTCAACGCATGGGCATCTTGCTAGTAGGGGTATAGATGTGCCGGCTCGTGCGTTGCAATGGATCCAAAGTATATCTATAGTGGAGTGCACTCTAAACACATTATATATTTATTTTTCTCTAACCTTTCGTAGCCATGCAATGAAGCCACATAAGCTTCATGGGTGCCCCCCACATCATATTATTCATACTACGTTGACTGAAAAAAGATAAATCACCCAAAACAAGATCTTCCCGTTTTTTGTTCCTACGATGATGTGCCGTGCACATACCTAGTTGTATAGTGGTAGTACTAGTTGTAGTACAAACTTCGTACTAGTAGGAGTAGTAGTACGGAATGCACCTACTCTATCAACGAGCCCCATCAGACACCAAATTGCTTGGCTTCCGTGCTACAGCTAGATCTTCCCCTCGTTTCTGTTTTCCAACCCGGAGGCAGGCGGGGTGCGGTTTGCCAATAGTCGGTTTGCTCAACGGCGGTCCCACATGAAAGTGAAAATGCTAGGAAACACGCCTTCCCTACCCTTCCCTAGCTATGTGGCGTGCCGGATGGGCCGTGGAGTACTCCCGATTCCTAGGCGTGTGGGGGTGCGACGCGAACGCGGCGGTCCTTTTCCTTTTACTAGCAATGTGCCTATGCGTTGCGACATATCCAAAGTAGTAGAATAGTAGTACTTGTTCACAAACTTGAAAGAAATCACTCTTGTTTTGATATACTCCTAATATATTACTTTTCACTCAAAATATATTTCTCAAGCTGTTTTGATGAGGCGAGGGAGGGATGTGGTTGCTTTTAAGATAATAAGGGGTTTTTTGCAAATTGGAGCAGAGAAGTGGGCTATTGTTGCAAAAATGCCACAACTTACCTCACAACCGTTAGATGCAGATCTAATGGTCAAAAACGACGGATGGCATACACACCACCATCACCAACTGAGTCTTTTATAGGAGTTGGAGTAGAGAAACATGTATAAATTGTAACATTTGGTTCTGCTCCTTGGCACGATTGATAGATAGAAATAACGATTGGAAACACTAGGGCGGGGCTATTTCCACCAGATAAGCAGGGTACATAGTAGCTAGGTTGGCGCATCGTCAGTTTGGTCAAATGCGGTCCGACATGTTCTAGTGTTTCTAGGAAGATGCCCGTGCGTTGCACGAAGTTGATGGAAAAGGTAAGCACAACTTATAAATTGATGGATGGAGTACTAGTTAAAGTGATGCATATAATTAAGCAAAGGGATCGCACATGTATTGACTGGAACGAGAACGCAATAGCACAATAAGAATTAAGGCCACGATGATGCGATCGTAGTGGTGGTTACAGGAGGCAAGAAGAAAGATGCATCCATCAACGTACGACCTCCTCCTCCTCAACTTAGTGCGCCGGGCCACTGACCGACGGCTAAGGAGTGGCGGCTTTTATGACGAGGTCAAGGTGCTTCTCAGCAAAGGCATCCAAGGCTTCCAGCCGGTTGAGGAAGGCCAACATTGTAGCATCCTCACTGGCCTTGTAGATACCCATGTACAAAATTTGCTCGTACACATGGATGTGTAGGTCGACGAATTCTTGCAAGGCGAGGCGCCTCGTGGCGAGCGCGACTTCTAGGTGGACATTCTTCGTGGCGTCGGCGGGCAGTCACAGGGCCACCAGTGCTTGAAAGAGGTTCCAGCCATGGAGGCGGATTAGGGTGGCCATGGAGGAGTATCCCGTAGGGGCCATCAGCACCGTGAAGGCCAAGGACCAGAGGGTGGAGGCCATGGAGGAGGAAGCACAAGGGGGAGAACCTCTCCTCCTCTCTCTTGGTGGCACCGGAGTGCCATCGAGAAGGGAATCATCGCCACGGTGATCGTCTTCATCAACATCACCATCATCATCACCATCCCCATCTCTTTTACGCGGTCCACTCTCCCGCACCCCGCTGTAATCCCTACTTCAACATGGTGCTTTATGCCACATATTATGATCCAATAATGTGTTGCCATCCTATGATGTTTTGAGTAGATATCTTTTGTCTTTGGGTTGATTGATGATCTAGATTGGTATGAGTTGTATGTTTTACTTTGGTGCTGTCCTATGGTGCCCTCCGTGTCGGCATAAGCGTGAGGGATTCCCGTTGTAGGGTGTTGCAATACGTTCATGAGTCGCTTATAGTGGGTTGGTGAGTGACTGAAACACAAACCCAAGTAAGAGGGATTGTTGTGTATGGGAATAAAGAGGACTTGATGCTTTAATGCTATGGTTGGGTTTTACCTTAATGATCTTTAGTAGTTGCGGATGCTTGCTAGAGTTCCAATCATAAGTGCATATGATCCAAGTAGAGAAAGTATGTTAGCTTATGCCTCTCCCTCATATGAAACTGCAATAGTGATTACCGGTCTTGTTAACAATTGCCTAGGACAATTCCGCACACCGATCCACCATTATTCCACACTCGCTATTTATATTATTTAGTAATATATTCTAACTTTATGATAAAAGCACCTACTTTTATATTTTAGCTCTCCGATATCTTACAAGGTTATCCACTTCATACCCACAACGTAGTTTTATTTCTCGTTTCTAGTTGGAAGTAAACGTTGATTGCACGTGAGAGTCGTATCGGGCAGAGATAGGGCTTGAGAGAATATTGATCTTACCTTTAGCTCCTTGTGGGTTCGACACTCCATAATTATCACTTCCACCTTTGGAAAGTTCTACGATGATTCCATGCACTTGGGGATTATCAAGTTCTTTTCTGGCGCCGTTGCCGGGGAGCAATAACGTGGGGTTGATATTCTCGTGTGTGCTTGTTTGCTTTCTTCACTAAGTAGATTTTATTTTTCCTTTTTGTTTCTATTTAGTTGTGGGTGAAACATAAAAAAAATTAAAAGAATGAAAATACAAAAAGCCTTTCATGCCTAAATTTTTTTTCCAAAAGAGAAGTGATTGGAAAGTTATGCATTGAAGAAGTGAGGGTCGATCTTGAGCACTTGTGTTCATGCTCACGGAAACAATGGATAATTTTTCATGGAAGTTTCTCTGTAAATAATTATCCCCTTTTATATATTCATTTTATTATAAAAAATAAATGTGCCAAGCTTTGGTTTTAGGATGATTAGATTGCTTGTTTACTATGTGCAGAACAAAAACAGAAACTTTGGCTCTAGTGCGTGAATTTACATTTTTTACTGGAAAGTCAAATGGGTCTGAAAATGTTTGAACATTATTTCAGTACAAAATTTTCAAATTTTCATATTTATTTCATAATTTTAGGAGTTACATAAGTTTGCCAAACTTCCAGATTACTACAGACTGTTCTGTTTTTAACAGATTCTGTTTTGCGTGTGTTGTTTGCTTATTTCAATGAATCTATGGCTAGTATCGGGGGGTATGAACCATAGAGAAGTTGGAATACAGTAGGTTTAACACCAATATAAATAAATAATGAGTTCATTACAGTACCTAAAGGTAGTGATTTGCTTTATTACACTAACGGATCTCACAAGTTTTTGTTAAAGTTTTGTGTGGATGAAGTGTTCGAAGGTCGAGGAGCTATCAATATGAGAAGAATAAGGAAAGGCAAGAGTTCAAGCTTGGAGATGCCTAAGGCACCCCAAGTAAATATTTGAAAGGATACTCAAGCATCCAAGCTTGGGGATGCCCCGGTTGGCATCCCATCTTTCTTCTTCAACAAATATCGGTATACCTCGGTTTTTGCTTTGTTCACATGATTTGTTTCCTTTGTGTTTTTGTTTTTCCTTTAAGAACCATTCTAGTATGAGATGTCCCTTCATCAATTTATAGAATACTTCATGTGCTTCACTTAAATCTTTTAAGTATGATCTTATAGAATTGCTCTTTGTGCTTCACTTAAATCTTTTGAGTATGGTTTTATAGAATGCTTCATGTGCTTCACTTATGCATTTTGAGCTTGGATATTGGTTAGTTGTAGAATGCTCCATGAACTTCACTTATATCCTTTGGAGTATGAATAATACTATCATTTAAAAGTGGGTTTGGAGGAGTGTCAACTTTAGGAATTAGTGATCCCACTATTTTGGAGGTGTTGAATCTTAGTGTGATATTTATGAAAGTGGATTTGGAAGAGTGTCAACTTTAGCTAGTAATGACTCCACTATTTTGGAAGAGGTTCCAATTGAGTATGAGAACAAAGTTTCTATCCATGATGCTACTGAAAATTATTATGAGGAAGGAATACATGTTTGTAGGAGTTGCAATAATATCAAGTTTCCTCCCTATGTGCTTAAAGTTTTGAAGTTATACTTGTTTTGCTTTCCTATGCTAGTTGATTCTTGTTCCCATAAGTTGTGTGCTCACAAAATCCCTTGGCATAGGAAGTTGGTTAGAATCAATTATGCTAGTCATATTCTTCATGATGCTCTCTTTATGTTTCAATTCTTACCTTTTATGTGAGCATCATTGAAATCATCATGCCTAGCTAAAAGGCATTAAAGAAAAGCTAGCGCTTGTTGGGAGACAACCTGTAGCGACCAGACCTCAAACAGCCTGATCTCTGTGCTTCACTGTCATCCCTGGATCAGTAATACTGACACGCACAGTACTTGAAGGATTTATAACAGAGTAGCAATCACACACTTATTACATCGAATGTCTCAAAAGAGAACTTATTACAATAAATATGGCTAAAGGCCCTCTAATAACGATAACAGCGGAAGGCTTGGAAGATAAGCGAGTCCATCAACTCCAACGGAATCACTGAGTATAGAACCACGACCTAAAGGCACCTTACTCATCGTCTGAAAAGTCTACAACATTTAACGTTGCAGCAAAACGGGTCAAAGACATGGAATATGCTGGCAATGTAACACATAGAGAGTACGAACAGAAATAGGCTATACTACATGCATATATGGCTGGTGGAAAGCTCTATGGTTACAGTTTTACGTAAAGCCAATTTTTCCCTACTGCAAAGGAAATATATTTTATTTAACTATCATGGTGGTTGTTAAACATTGAGAATGGTTGACAGCATTCTCAATCCCAATTAAGCATCATCATTAAAACCCAACAATATTAATTAAAGTAACATGATGAGATTCACATGATAATACAAGTACTAGATACTCAAAACATCCATAACTGGGGACACGGCTAACCATGATTAGGTTATACACTCTGCAGAGGTTTGCGCACTTCTCCCCACAAGACTCGATCTCCTCCGTTGGGATTCTCGCACTACATGATGTTTGAGAGAACGGATGACCGAGACATAGTCTTTCAGAAGCGCTAGCACCTTACGATGGGTAGACCGTTACACCTACTTTCCCCTACATCTCGCTAGTCTACCACCGTAAGAGTTCAGACGACTTAATCAACTATGTTAGAGCCCATAGTAGCTTGTGGCTGCACACGGCAGTTTCTAGCATGAATAATCTCATGATCCCTTTGAGCCTGGGTGGCGGTCCATAAAGAAAAATAGGCAATCCTAGAATACCCAGGTACCTCAATCCACCCAGATGTGTATTTAAGTAGCCACCTTAAATAAACCATTAATTATTAATCTCACATCTGTCATGGATGCACTCACCCAATCCACGTCTACTAGCATAGCATGGCATTATAAGCAAACGTAGAAGTAACTCCCAAGGGTTTGGTAATAAAACAGGTAATAGGCACTACCTCATCTACTTTCCCAAAACTCACAATTTAATTAGATCCTAATCATGCAATGTTCGAGGATTGATCTAATGCAATAAAAACTGGGTATGAAAGGGAATATGATCAAAGTGTTACTTGCCTTGCTGATGATCCGTGAAACCTAGAGATTCGAAGTAGCAAGCGGCACACTACGGGTACTCTATCGCAAATAAACAAGCATACAATAAGTACTCATCTAATGCACAGGGAAAACTCACATAAAATATCTAACCAGAAAGTTCAACTTAAGAACTCCGGTTTGCAAAAAGAATCGAAACAAACGAATTAACGAAAGTCAAATGGCGAAAGAAACAAGCATTGTTTACTAATCTGGACCTAAGTCAAATTTTATAGAAGCAAAAACTTGTTTGAGTTGGTTAAACGGAAAGAGGGTTTCGAGATGAAACTCTAGGCGCTTGAATCGCCTGATTCCGATAAACGAGCGAAAAGATAAACAAAAACGAAAATCGGATCAGAAATCGCGACCAGAAATAACCGCGGAAAAATCCGAGAAAAAGAAAAACTGACGAACAGATTAACGAACGAACGTTCGTTAACTGAAACTAAACGGTGAATTCGTCCGTTAAAACGAACGAACGAGCGAACGCTCGCTAAATAAATAAACCGAATAAACCGATCTAACAAAATTAAAAAAACCTAGGGTTTCTGAAAAAGCTATCATAGCGACTACCTCGTCGGACTCGGCTGGACTTTGGCTCGGGGTGGGGTGGCGGTGGCGGGCGGCGGCGCATGGCGGCGACGGTGCAGCGTCGGCCGAGGCGGTTGCAGGAGGCGGGCGGGTCGAGGTGGCGGGGTGAGGCGGTGGGGTCATGAAGAGGGGGCGGCGGCTTGGGAAGGGCGCCTCGGAGGCGTGCTCCTCCGGACTCGGGCGGCGGCGGTCTCCGATCCGGAGACGGTGCCGGGAGGCGGTGGCGCGAGCGGGCCGGCCTGGCTCGGCTGGGCTTCGGCCCGGTCGGGCGCGGGAGTTTTTTTTAAACAATTACTCGAACAGAAAATAAATCCTAGAAAAATAAGTAAAAATCTAAAAATTCCAAAACAAATTTTCACTGTCTAAATAAAATATTTAGAACGAGATGAACATTTTTTTGGCCCTAAAATGCAGTTTTGAAAACGTGCAATTTTTCCTAAATTCAAATAAAACAGCCAAAAACTCCGAAATAAATTCTTATTTTTTTATTAAATTCTCAATATTTCTTTATTTTGGGAAAGTCGTTTTATTCCCTCTCTCATATTTTATAATAGAAATAATTGAAGATAAAATAAATAATATCGAATGATCCTATTTTCGAAATTTGAGAAACTCAAATATGAAAATAACGAAATCCCCAACTCTCTCCGAGGGTCCTTGAGTCGCGTAGAATTTCTAGGATCTACCAAAAGCAAATAAAATATGATATGCAATGATGATCTAGTGTATATCATTCCAAATTGAAAATTTGGGATGTTACAAACCTACCCCCCCTTAAGATGAATCTCGCCCTCGAGATTCGGGTTGGCTAGAAAATAGGTGAGGGTGGTCCTTCAGCAGATCTTCCTCTCGCTCCCAGGTGGCTTCATCCTCGGTGTGATGGCTCCACTGAACTTTGCAAAATTTGATAACCTTGCTGCGGGTGACTCGACTGGCATACTCAAGAATCTTGACTGGTTTCTCCTCATAGGTCAAATCACTATCCAACTGAATCGCTTCCAGCGGCACTGTATCTCTTAGCGGTATATCAGCTATTTCTGCGTGGCATTTCTTCAACTGGGAAACGTGGAACACATCATGAACTCTTGACAATCCTTCAGGCAACTCCAACTTGTAAGCAACTTCTCCCATACGCTCCAAAACTTTGTATGGTCCCACAAAACGTGGCGCTAATTTTCCCTTAACTCCAAAGCGCTTAACTCCTTCAAGTGGAGATACACGAAGATATACTCTATCTCCGACTTCGTACACTGTCTCCTTGCGTTTAGAATCTGCATAGCTCTTCTGCCTGGACTGGGCTACCTTGAGCCTATCGCGAATCAACTTCACCTTCTGTTTAGACTCCTTAATCAAATCTAGTCCAAACAACTGGCAGTCTCCAACTACATCCCACGACAATGGTGTTCTGCACCTTCTTCCGTACAAGGCTTCAAAAGGGGCCATCTTCAAACTGGATTGATAACTGTTGTTGTAAGAGAACTCCGCATATGGCAAATTGTCGTCCCAACTAGATCTATAATCTAGCGCACAAGCTCTCAGCATATCCTCCAAAATCTGATTGACTCTCTCGGTCTGTACATCTGTCTGCGGATGAAAAGCTGTACTGAACTCTAGTCTAGTTCCCAAAGTTTCGTGCAACTGATTCCAGAACTTTGAGGTAAACTAGGTTCCTCTATCTGATACAATGCTCCTCGGAACTCCATGCAGACATACGATCCTGGTCATGTATATCTTAGCCAACTTGGCACTGCTATAAGTAGTCTTCACTGGGATTAAATGAGCAACCTTCGTCAAACGATCGACTACAACCCATATTGAGTCATAGCCTGAGCGAGTCCTGGGCAATCCCGTGATAAAATCCATGCCTAGCTTATCCCACTTCCATTCGGGTATTGGCAATGGCTGTAACAATCCGGCTGGCTTCTGATGCTCTGCCTTCAATCTCTGACATACATCACAAACTTCTACATACTCCGCAATATCCCTCTTCATTCCGGTCCACCAGAAAGTATCCTTCAAACCCAAATACATCTTGGTATTTCCTGGGTGAATCGAATACGATGAATCATGGGCCTCTTGCAGAATCAACTTCCTGATCTCCGGGTCATTAGGCACATAAACGCGGTCCTCAAACCATAGGGTATCGTATTCATCCTCATGAAATCCTTTAGCTTTTCCTTTGCTCATCCTCTCCTTTATAGAGGCAATCTCCTTGTCAGTCTTCTGAGCTTCTCTGATCTTATCCATCAAAGTAGACTGAATCTCCAATGTTGCTACATAGCCTCTCGGAACTATCTCCAAACATAGCTCTCGAAGATCCTCGACTAACTCCCTTGGTAACCCTCTAGTCATTAGTGTGTTGACATGGCTCTTGTGGCTCAACGCATCTGTTACTACGTTAGCCTTTCCGAGATGATAATGCAATCTCATATCATAATCCTTGATGAGCTCCAACCATCTCCTTTGCCTGAGATTCAACTCCTTCTGCGTGAAGATTTACTTCAAACTCTTGTGATCCGTGTACACCTCACAATGGTTTCCAATGAGAAAATGTCTCCAAGTCTTCAATGCATGCACTACGGCTGCTAATTCCAAATCATGTTTGGCATAATTCAACTCATGGGGCTTAAGCTGTCGTGAAGCATACGAAACAACTCCTCCCTCCTGCATATGCACTACTCCAAGTCCTCGACGTGAAGCGTCGCAATATACCTCGTAATCCTTGCGCTAATCTGGCAGAATCAACACTGGTGATGTAACCAAACGTTTCT
Organism: Aegilops bicornis; assembly: GCA_021605145.1. Taxonomy (NCBI): domain Eukaryota; kingdom Viridiplantae; phylum Streptophyta; class Magnoliopsida; order Poales; family Poaceae; genus Aegilops; species Aegilops bicornis. The sequence goes on along the minus strand of CM038674.1, from coordinate 125,653,240 downwards.
TTAACTCTTGGAAATTGGCCTCACATTCTTCAGTCCATTTGAACTTAGTATCTTTCTTCAACAACTCCGTCATAGGCTTCGCAATCTTCGAGAAATTCTCAATGAATCTTCGGTAGTATCCTGCGAGTCCAAGAAAACTTCGGATCTCTCCAACTGTTGTTGGGGCTTCCCAGTTTGTCACAGTGACAACCTTGGTGGGATCCACTGCTATTCCTTCTCCGGATATAACATGTCCGAGAAATCCTACTTCCTTCAACCAAAACTCACATTTGCTGAACTTGGCATATAACTGATGTTCTTTGAGCTTCTCAAGTACCAAACGCAAATGCTCCTTATGCTCCTCTTCATTCTTCGAGTAGACCAAAATATCATCAATGAACACCACGATGAACTTATCCAAAAACTCCATAAACACCTTGTTCATCATGTTCATGAAATAAGCAGGTGCGTTAGCCAGACCAAATGACATAACGGTATACTCGTACAGCCCATACCTGGTGGTAAAAGTCGTCTTAGGTATATCCTGCTCTCGAATCTTCAACTGATGGTACCCTGATCGCAAATCGATCTTGGAAAATACCTTAGCTCCTTGCAATTTGTCAAACAAATCATTGATCATCGGCAGTGGGTACTTGTTCTTGATTGTTACTTCATTCAATCCTCGATAATCAACAACCATCCTTAACGATCCATCCTTCTTCTCCACTAGAAGTACTGGCGATCCCCAAGGTGAAGAACTTGGGCGAATAAAACCTTTATCCAGTAACTCCTTAATCTGCTTCTTAATTTCCTCCAAATCTTGTGCGAGCATCCGGTACGGTCTCTTAGATATCGGTCCTGTGCCTAGCAAAAGCTCAATCAAAAACTCAATGTCTCTATCCGGTGGCATACCTGGCAACTCCTCTGGAAATACGTCAGGGAAATCCTTCACCACTGGTACTTCCTCCCGCACAACTCCTGATAAGGAATTTACTTGAGTTCTCTTCGGCTCATGCCGTGACACATCTTCCTTCTGGGGTGGTAAGCAAAATCGACTTACTGGCGCAATTGATGTTTCCTCCATACATCGATAGCCAATCCATACCTAGAATCACATTCAAACCTTGCGATTCCAGAATGATTAAATCCGAGGGGAAAACATGCCTACCTATACTCAGTGGCACTTGGAAACATCCTCGACTAGCCATGTACTCCGATCCTGGTGAGCTTACTAACATAGGTGTTGTAAGAACCTTGGTGGGCAGTTTATACTTATCCACAAATCCCCTTGATATGTATGAATGTGATGCACCAGTATCAAAAAGAATGATTGCAGTAAATGACTTAACCAAAAACTTACCTATTAATGCATCTGGCTGGGCTTCAACCTCCTCCACATTAACATGGTTCACCTGTCCCCTGTTGAAAGGGTTAGGCTTCTTCCCAGAGCTTCCATTGCCATTTCCATTCTGGGCTTCAGGACATTCATTGGCATAATGTCCAGTCTTCTGACACTTAAAGCAAGTGACTTGGCTCAGGTCTCTCTTGGCTGGGGTTGACGGGTTGGTACGGTTCTGGCCGTTGCTTCCTCCATTCCCGTTACCATTCTTGGAGCCATTATGATTATGCGAATTCCCTCCTCCATGGGTATGCTGAAATTGTCCTCCCGGTTTCGGGGTAAAATGTGGCTTCACGAGCTCCGTAATTGTACTTCCCTTGTCCATAATTCATCTTACGGTTTTCAATCTGCTGCTGCTTCCCTTCAATCATAAGAGCACGATCTACCAACTCCTGGTAGTTGTTGAAAGTTGCTACCATCAACGGCATGCTCAGCTCATCATTCAGTCCTTCGAGAAATTTCTCCTTCTTAGCAAAGATCTGTAGTAACGTCATCCGGGCATAACGTGCTAACTTACTAAAGTCCTCCACATCTTGGCCTACAAGGTCGTCCTCCTTGGCGTAAGTTGCGAAACTCATGCTTCTTCATGGCCATAGCTCCTGCTGAAACATGGGCAGTACGGAAAGCTTGCTGAAACTGGTCCCATGTGACAGTGTCAATAGGGTGTGTGGCTGTGTAATTCTCCCACCATGATGCTGCGGGTCCTTCAAGTTGATGTGCGGCAAAACACACTTTTTCCGCATAAGTGCATCCTGTAGTGGTCAACTCCCTTCCTGTCTTGCGAAGCCAATCATCTGCAACTATCAGCTCCGTGCTACTGGAGAACACTGGCGGATTCAGTCTCAAGAAACGGGTCAAATGGTCAACAGGTGGTGGTGGTGGTGGGTTGTTGTTGTTGTTGCCTTGGTTCTATACTAGTGCTTGCATCAAGACATTCTGCTGCTGAATCAACTGAGTGATCTCCGGTGGGAAAAAAATCCGGTGTCGCGTCTCGGAGGCATCTGAGGTTTTAGAAAAAGATGAGAATATAGAATAGAATGAGGCCTAGAGAGAAAACACTACCCATATGCACATGAGACAAATGCAAACAAAATCACTTCATTCAATTCAAACAAAGGCATACAACGGTCTATCTTTCATTAAAAAGTGCTCGGACTATACTAGATACATGGGGGAAATACTACTACTGTTATGGTGGTCGACAAGAAAAACTACTCCGACGAAGACTCCATGATATCCGCTCCAGCTTCATCAACATAGTCATCATCGCTGTCGTCTGGGTCTGAGTCGGTGTCGTCGATGATGATATAGTTCTCCGGGCTAGTGGGATCGTCATCTTCTCCTCCTGGCGCGGGGTCTCCCATGAAAACTCCTAGCTTTTTGGTCAGGTCATCATTCTTCTCCACTAATACTTCGATTTCCTCCATGTAATCTTCACGTGTAGCTTTGAGTTCCTCTTCCAGCTCCGTGATCTTGGTCAAGGCCTTCTTTAGATCTATCATGCATGCGCACATCTGGTTCTCCTGGCGTCGAATGTGCTGGTTTAACTCCTGGATAAAAGCTGCGATTGATCTATCCTTCCCGGCCGATCATCTCCCATTGCTCATCTCGGCGCCCACAAATCTGGTAGATAGTATCCTTGAGATCATTGCGGTAAACTTCTCCAATGCGTCCCATGGTGATGTGGGCTGCCATACTCTTTCCTAGACTCCAGGTTGGTGCATCAAAGGAAGACTCTATGGGCTCAGTGACTGGCGCGAATGTCCTTCCTGGAACTTGAACTTGAATCATCCATCGCTCCTCTTCGGGTAAAGTGGCGTTGTAGGTCCCGGTGAAGCTTGGTACTCCGATGTTCAGGTATCTAGTGACTTCCTTCAAGTGGTGTCCAAAAGGTGTATCTTCATCCGGTTGCGTGAACTTGTTCCTTGCATCCGCCATCCTAAAAGAGTAGAAAAGATGGGGAGTCAGAAAAGAGAAGAGTGAGTAGTGATCTAGGGCTTTTAGCTTAGTGGTTGTGTCCTACAGTCAGCGTGTGCTCTGATACCATCTTGTAGCGACCAGACCTCAAACAGTCTGATCTCTGTGCATCAGTGTCATCCCTGGATCAAAGAATCTTTGACACACGCATGACTTGAAGGATTTATAACAGAGTAGCAATCACACACTTATTACATCGAATGTCTCAAAAGAGAACTTATTACAATAAATATGGCTAAAGGCCATCTAATAACGATAACAGCAGAAGGCTTGGAAGATAAGTGAGTCCATCAACTCCAACGGCATCACTGAGTATAGAACCACGACCTAAAGGCACCTTTACTGTCGTTCGAAAAGTCTCGCAACATGAACGTTGCAGCAAAATGGTCAAAGACATGGAATATGCTGGCAATGTAACACATAGAGAGTATGAACAGAAATAGGCTATACTACATGCATATATGGCTGGTGGAAAGCGCTATGGTTACAGTTTTGCGTAAAGCCAATTTTTCCCTACTGCAAAGGAAATAGATTTTATTAACTATCATGGTGGTTGTTAAACATTGAGAATGGTTGATAGCATTCTCAATCCCAATTAAGCATCATCATTAAAACCCAACAATATTAATTAAAGTAACATGATGAGATTCACATGATAATCCAAGTACTAGATACTCAAAATGTCCATAACCGGGGACACGGCTAACCATGATTAGTTTATACACTCTGCAGAGGTTTGCGCACTTTTCCCCACAAGACTCGATCTCCTCCGTTGGGATTCTCGCACTACATGATGTTTGAGAGAACGGATGACCGAGACATAGTCTTTCAGAAGCGCTAGCACCTTACGATGGGTAGACCGTTACACCTACTTTCCCCTACATCTGCTAGTCTACCACTGTAAGAGTTCGCATGACTTAATCAACTATGCTAGAGCCCATAGTAGCTTGTGGCTGCACATGAAAGTTTCTAGCATGAATAATCTCATGATCCCTTTGAGCCTGGGTGGCGGTCCATAAAGAAAAACAGGCAATCCTGGAATACCCAGGTACCTCAATCCACCCAGATGTGTATTTAAGTAGCCACCTTAAATAAACCATTAATTATTAATCTCACATCTGTCATGGATACACTCACCCAATCCACATCTACTAGCATAGCATGGCATTATAAGCAAACATAGAAGTAACTCCCAAGGGTTTGGTAATAAAACAGGTAATAGGCACTACCTCATCTACTTTTCCAAAACACACAATTTAATTAGATCCTAATCATGCAATGTTCGAGGATTGATCTAATGCAATAAAAACTGGGTATGAAAGGGAATATGATCAAAGTGTTACTTGCCTTGCTGATGATCCGTGAAACCTAGAGATTCAAAGTAGCAAGCGACGCACTCCGGGTACTCTAGCGCAAACAAACAAGCATACAATAAGTACTCATCTAATGCACAGGGAAAACTCACATAAAAGATCTAACCAGAAAGTTCAACTTAAGAACTCCGGTCTGCAAAAAGAATCGAAACAAACGAAGCAACGAAAGTCAAACGGCGAAAGAAACAAGCTTTGTTTACTAATCTGGACCTAAGTCAAATTTTATAGAAGCAAAAACTTGTTTGAGTTGGTTAAACGGAAAGACGGTTTCGAGACAAAACTCTAGGCGCTTGATTCGCCTGATTCTGATAAACGAGCGAAAAGATAAACTAAAACAAAAATCGGATCAGAAATCGCGATCAGAAATAATCACGGAAAAATCCGAGAAAAAGAAAAATTGACGAACAGATGAACGAACGAACGTTCGTTAACTGAAACTAAACGGTGAATTCGTCCGTTAAAACGAACGAACGAGCGAACGCTCGTAAATAAATAAACCGTATAAACCGATCTAACAAAACAAAAAAACTAAGGTTTTTAATAAAAAACCGGATCGGTTTTTCTCCGAAAAACTGGCGGCAAATGGCGCGACTACCTCGTCGGACTCCAGCTGGACGCGGTGCACCGGCGGGGTGGGGTGGCGTCGGCGGGCGGCGAAGCGGCGGCGGCGGCGGCGCCTGACAATGGCGGCTTGGGGAAGGGGGCGCCACGGGAGGCGTGCTCCTCCCGGACTCGGGTGGCGGCGGCGGTCTCCGATCCGGAGACGGCGGCGGGAGGCGGTGGCGCGGGCGGGCCGCCTGGCTCGGCTGGGCTTCTGCCCAGTTGGGCGCGGGAGTTTTTTTAAAACAATTACGTCGAACAGAAAATAAATCCTAGAAAAATAAATAAAAATCCAAAAATGCCAAAACAAATTTTGGCTGTCTAAATAAAATATTTAGTACGAGATGAACATTTTTTTGGCCCTAAAATGCAGTTTTGAAAACGTGCAATTTTTCCTCAACTCAAATAAAATAGCCAAAAACTCTGAAATAAATTCTTATTTGAATTTTTTATTAAATCCTCATTATTTCTTTATTTTGGGAAAGTCATTTTATTCCCTCTCTCATATTTTTATAATAGAAATAATTGAAGAGAAAATAAATAAAATCAAATGATCCTATTTTCAAATTTTGATAAACTCAAATATGAAAATAACGAAATCCTCAACTCTCTCCGAGGGTCCTTGAGTCGCGTAGAATTTCTAGGATCAACCAAAAGCAAATAAAATATGATATGCAATGATGATCTAGTGTATAACCTTCCAAATTGAAAATTTGGGATGTTACACAACCCAATATTTACCCTTAATGTTTTTCTATGTTTACATGATTAAGCTACTGTAGTAATCATGTTTTATAGCTTTTGTGTCAATAAAGTGCCAAGTAGGACCTTTGGGAAGACTTGGGTGAAAGTTAATGTGATCTTGCTGTAAAAAACAGAAACTTTGCACTCACGAGAATAGATGTCATTTTTTATAGAAGAGTCCTCTTGAGTTGATTCTTTTTGAAGAAGATTAATAGACAAATTCCTCATGTCCACCAATTTATTTCATAATTTTTGGAGTAGAAGAAGTATGGTTATTGTTCAGATCATTACAGACTGTTACATTACATTTACGGCGGTTCATTGTTTTCATTGCATAGTTTGCTTGTTTTCTAGTTTCTATGGATTATATTCCTCAATATAAATTGTAGAAATGACATGTTACAGTAGGCATTGTGTGAGAAAAATTATGAACCTTGTCTTTGATAGTACCAAAGTGAATGGTTTACTCTTTATCATACTAACCTATCTCACGAAGTTTGGTTAAGTTTTGTGTGATTGAAGTTTTCAAGCTTTGGGTGAGATAACGATATGTGGAGAATAAGGAGTGGAAAGACCCTAATCTTGGGGATGCCCAAGGCACCCCAAGGTAATATTCAAGGAAGACTCAAGCGCCTAAGCTTCGGGATGCCCCGGAAGGCATCCCCTCTTTCGTCTTAAAAAACTATCGGTATACCTTACTCGGAGCTATATTTTTATTCGTCACATGATATGTGTTTTGCTTGGAGCATGTTTTCGATTTTACTTGCTGGTTGAATAAAATCATTGGATCTGAAATATTGAATGAAACATAATCCTCCCATGGCTAGTTAATTATTTGACTACTCAGTGTTCTTCAGTCGTATCTTTTTGGAGTAGTTTGTTATTTGCTCACGTGCTTCATGTATATCCTATGAGTAAATGGTTGAATGAATCGAATCTCATAAATCTGAATTTATATATGTTTCATATACTTATAACATGGGGAGTAATGAATTCACACATAATAAGTATAGGTAGTAAACTTATTGAAAGTTAGCAAACATAGAACTGGTCACTTGAACAATTCATGAAAGAATATTGAAGGAAGAGAGGTTTCACATACAAATATACTATCTTGGACATATTTTATGATTGGGAGCACTCATTAAAATATGACATGCTAACGAGTTGATGTTGGACAAGGAAGACAACGTAATGGGTTATGTTTTCTTATATCTGAAATAAACTTTATTGTCATGGATCATCCAACATGTTGAGCTTGCCTTTCCCCCTCATGCTAGCCAAATTCTTTGCACCAAGTAGAGATACTACTTGTGCTTCCCAAAACCCTTAAACCAGTTTTGCCATGAGAGTCCATCATATCTACCTATGGATTGAGTAAGATCCTTCAAGTAAGTTGTCATTGGTGCAAGCATTAAAAATTGCTCTCTAAATATGTATGATTGATTGTTGTGGAGGAAATAAGCTTTATACGATCTTGTGATGTGGAAGAAATAAAAGCGACGGACTGCATAATAAAGGTTCATATCACAAGGGGCAATATAAAGTGACGTTCTTTCGCATTAAGATTTTTTGCATCCAACCCTGAAAGCGCATGGCAACCTCTGCTTCCCTCTGTGAAGGGCGTATCTTTTATTATTATCTTCTACCTTATGCAAGAGTCATGGTGATCTTCACCTTTCCTTTTTACATTTTATCCTTTGGCAAGCACAAGGTGTTGGAAAGATCTTGATATATATATATATATATATATATATATATATATATATATATATATATATATTATATATATATATCTAATTGGATGTAAGTTAGCATGAGCTATTATTGTGGACATTACCCTTGAGGTAAAAGGTTGGGAGACGAAACTATAAGCCCCTATCTTTCTCTGTGTCCGATTAAAACTCCATAACCACAAGTATTGCGTGAGTGTTAGCAATTGTGAAAGACTAAATGATAGTTGAGTATGTGGAGTTTGCTAAATCAAAGCTCTGACGTAGACTCTTCCTGAAAAATAAGATGAATTGCAATTGTTTGATGACTAAGAATATTGTTTGTTAGTTTTCAAGAAAGTTTATGATCTATACTTTAACATGTGATTAGCTTGTTACTTTATCATGAGAAGTTTTATGAGTTGAGCTATTGTTATGACATACAATGATGCTAAAAAAAGTGATTGGAGTTATCATTGATCAAACTTATGCACTTGCTAGCATTCACACTTCATAAATTATTTCTTTTATCATTTACCTACTCGAGGACGCAGGAATTAAGCTTGGGGATGCTGATCGTCTCCAACGTATCTATAATGTATGAAGTATTCATGCTATTATACTATCCTTCTAGGATGTTTTATATGCATTTATATGATATTTTATATGATATTTGGGACTAACCTATTAACCTAGAGCCCAGTGCTAATTTCTGTTTTCTCCTTGTTTTTGAGTTTTGCAGAAAAGCAATACCAAACGGAGTCCAATTGACGGGCCAATTGTTTATGATTTTTTGTGGACCAAAAGAAGACAAAAAAGTATCGGAGTTGGGCCAGAAGAGTCCCGAGCTGCCCATGAGGGTGGGGGCGCGCCCACCCCCCAAGGGCGCGTGGGCCTGCCTCGTGGACAGCTCGGGCACCTCCTTGACGTGAGACCAACGCCAAAAATTACTATAAATACAAAAACCTCAGAAAATTAACCTAGATCGGAAGTTCCACCGCCGCAAGCCTCTGTAGCCACGAGAAATCAATCTAGGCCCTCTCTGGCACCCTGCCGGAGGGGGCCATCATCACCGGTGGCCATGGAGGAGTATCTCGGAGGGGCCATCATCACCATGAAGGCCAAGGACCAGAGGGTGGAGGCCATGGAGGAGGAAGCACAAGGGGGAGAACCTCTCCTCCTCTCTCTTGGTGGCACTGGAGTGCCATTGAGAAGGGAATCATCTCCACGGTGATCGTCTTCATCAACATCACCATCATCATGACCATCCCCATCTCTTTTACGCGGTCCACTCTCCCGCACCCCACTGTAATCCCTACTTGAACATGGTGCTTTATGCCACATATTATGATCCAATGATGTGTTGCCATCCTATGATGTTTTGAGTAGATACCTTTTGTCTTTGGGTTGATTGATGATCTAGATTGGTATGAGTTGTATGTTTTACTTTGGTGCTGTCCTATGGTGCCCTCCGTGTCGCGCAAGCGTGAGGGATTCCCGCTATAGGGTGTTGCAATACGATCATTTTTCGCTTATAGTGGGTTGGTGAGTGACTGAAACACAAAACCGAGTAAGAGGGATTGTTGCGTATGGGAATAAAGAGGACTTGATGCTTTAATGATATGGTTGGGTTTTTACGTTAATGATCTTTAGTAGTTGCGGATGCTTGCTAGAGTTCCAATCATAAGTGCATATGATCCAAGTAGAGAAAGTATGTTAGCTTATGCCTCTCCCTCATATGAAACTGCAATAGTGATTACTGGTCTTGTTGACAATTGCCTAGGACAATTCCGCACACGGATCCACCATTATTCCGCACTCGCTATTTATATTATTTAGTAATATATTCTAACTTTATGATAACAGCACCTACTTTTATATTTTAGCTCTCCGATATCTTACAAGGTTATCCACTTCATACCCACAACGTAACTTTATTTCTCATTTCTAGTTGGAAGTAAACGTTCAGTGCACATAGAGTCGTATCAGTGGTAGATAGGGCTTGAGAAAATATTGATCTTACCTTTAGCTCCTTGTGGGTTCGACACTCCATACTTATCACTTCCACCTTTGGAAAGTGCTACGATGATTCCTTGCACTTGGGGAGTATCATGTAACTTGCATGTCATATATTATTGCTATAACACTTGGTCAAAGTTAGCCTCGAAAAATGATTAGGCCCTATATAGATGGAAGGAGGGAGTATGTAAGATTTGCTCACACATCTATTCAATTGCTTGCTTGCATCAGCCAGCCGTACTAGGACTATTTGCTTTGATTAAATTTTGTTCTTGACCTAACACTCTAACAGAGCTTGTCAACGATTTAAACACTAAGGGCTGCTGTAGTGGGGGCTTGTCTAACTCATAGGTGACATAAAGGTTTGGCTGTACACTTAAGTAGGCTCTCCAAGAGTACCTGGGGTTCCAGTTCAAAGGTCTGCCTAGTTTTTACATAGTGCAGACATAGTAAATGCTCATTTCATTGTGTGCAAGTGCAAGAGATGTGGCATGTTTCATTATGTGGTGTTGTTTTGTTATAATCTCATCCTTTTGTGTTGTTCACAGACTGGAAAGTATGCATATTTATCTTCCAAGGAGACGAGTAACTAGTTTGTGTCACCTTGCAGAGGGGGTGCAATGAAGTTAAGATTGAGGATTTCCAAGTACAAGATGTTAGGAAGGAGCCTTGCAAGAGAAGTAGGAGCAGGGCTGAGCCTGTTCAACCAGTTAAGGTAAGTCACTGTATCCAACTCAACAGTTCAATTCCTTGTTTGTTTCAGGCATAGTTGATTTCCTCTTTTCAATTGCTTTATCTGTCCTCAGTTAATGAGATGCCCAAACAATGATGCATGATGTTGGGTACTTGTCGGTGTCAAAACCGGCGGATCTCGGGTAGGGGGTCCCGAACTGTGCGTCTAGGCGGATGGTAACAGGAGACAAGGGACACGATGTTTTACCCAGGTTCGGGCCCTCTTGATGGAGGTAAAACCCTACGTCCTGCTAGATTAATATTGATGATGTATGTTACAAGAGTGGATCTACCACGAGATCAAAGAGGCTAAACCCTAGAAGCTAGCCTATGGTGTGATTGTTGTTCGTCCTACGGACTAAAACCCTCCGGTTTATATAGACACCGGATAGGGTTAGGGTTACATGTAGTCGGTTACAATGGTAGGAGATCTACATATCCGTATCGCCAAGCTTGCCTTCCACGCAAAGGAAAGTCCCATCCGGACACGGGACGAAGTCTTCAATCTTGTATCTTCATAGTCCCGGAGTCGGCCGATGATGATAGTTCGGCTATCCGGACACCCCTAGTCCGGAACTCCCTCGGTAGCCTGAACCAGGCTTCAATGACGAGTCCGGTAGCGCATGTTGTCTTCGGCATTGCAAGGCGGGTTCTTCATCGAATAATTTATAGAAGATTGTGAACACCAGGATAGTGTCCGGCTCGCAAATATAAATTCCACATACTACCGTAGAGAATAATATTACACAAGATCAATCTGTGGCGTATTTTGTGGCGTGACGCCGCACCACTACCAAGCCTTTATTCAAATTGTTTTTACTTGTTCCACCTCGGTAGCGTTTAACTAAGCGGTTTCCTTGGCACGTCTTGTCGAGCAGAGATCGTGTTCCCCTTATTCCGGGATTCCCATCAATACGGACGTGGGTAACCCAACCGCGCCATTGATTGTGGCGCTTGGGAGATAAGCGAGTTTTACCAGAACTGTGGGGACACATGTTTTGTCCGCCCATATAAGGGATAAAGATCCAACCTTTTTACCTCGCCTTCTTCCTCCTTGGCTTATCCATCTCCATGAACTCGAGCTCCAGGCGCCCAAGTCCGCACTTCTCACCTCAACCTTCTCCAACTATGTCCGAGGCGGGAGGCAAGTGGATGGCCTCCTCCGTCACGGAGGGCAGATCCAGAAGCTGCGCGTGACGGGATATCTGTCCAGCAACATCGCGCGCCGGCTCCCGGCGAGGGAGAGCTCGTCCCCAACCCCAGGTCCCATGAGAGGGTAGTATTTCTTCCCCATTTCCTCCGCGGACTGGGCTTCCCACTTCATCCCTTTGTCCGGGGGCTCATGTTCTACTACGGCCTAGATTTCCATGATCTAGCCCCAAATTTCATCCTCAACATCTCGGTGTTTATCGTCGTGTGCGAGGCCTTCCTCTGCATCCAGCCCCACTTCGGCTTGTGGCTCAAGACCTTCAGTGTCAAGCCGAAGATTGTGAAGGGCAGCCAAGCGGAGTGCGGAGGCGCCATGGTGGGCAGGATGTCCCACGTTACGTGGCTGGAGGGCACTTTCGTGGAAACCATCAAGGGGTGGCAATCGGGGTGGTTCTACATCACCGAGCTGCGTGACCCTGATTGGGCAGCGGCCCCCGAATTCAGATCTGGAATCCCTACACGGCTCACCACCTGGAAAGAAAGTGGCCGAATTTGGGAGGATTTGAAGGAGCTGACCGGACTCCAAGCCTGTATCCAGAAGCTGGTGGACAAGAAGCTCAAGCTTGTCAACATAGTCCAGGTCATGCTCATCCGCCGGATTCTCCCATGCCAGCGACGGGGCTTCAATATGTGGGAGTTTGATCCGGTGCAACACCAGACCCTGAGCGGGCTCTTCGACACTACGTACGAAGATGTCTGGAAGGTGTTGTTCAAGGGCGGCGAAGCTCCCGCATCCGCTACCAAAGATCGCGGATACCGCTCGCAGCGTCCAGCTGACAAGGTAAGTGATTTCACCACTTATTTTCCATAGTTTGGCTCCATGCGGGATCTAAACTCCCTTTACCTTTAACAGGAATGGCTGGCGAAGGCCGAACGGATTACCTGTCCGGCCCCATTACCAGAGGACCCAGCGGACGCCCGTCTAACGGGGCTGCTGGCTCCGGCACCCCACGTGGTGCCGGAGAAGAAGGCCAAGATGACGGCCATGGGGATTCAGAAGAGTTCCCGTTTTCAGGTGCTACCGGATGACGAATCCGAGGCCGACTCCTCCCACCAAGGTGAGGAGGAGAAAGCCTCTCCCCAGTGGGGGGAGGGAAGAAAAGGAAGGCCTCCCCAACAAGGGAGGCCGAAGGGTCCAAGAAGGGAAAAACTCTTCCCCCGGACTGCTCCGCCAATGCCAGTGACGACGACTGGCCCCGAAGGGCCAAGCCCCTGGCGAGATCGTAAGCATCCGGACTCCCGAATAACTTCAAGGTTTTTTCTTTTCGCCACATAATGTCTTTCTAATGCCGCATACAACCCTGCAGCCCGCCCAAGGATGATCTTCCCGTTTCATCGGCGGGTCCTTGGGTGCGTCGGATATGGATTCCTTCCGATTGCCTCCACCCCCGTGCATGGACGACGCCGAGGTGAGATCCCAAAAAGGACCCACCAGGAGGAGGAGGCCTCGAAGGTGTCACGGGACACCCTCCGGACTTTGCACCGGACTCGGCTCCGAAGGCCACCGTGGCTCGGAGTCCGTGGCGACCCTTCGTAAGAAGGGCAAGACCGTGATGCCGGCTGCCTCCGTCAACCGGCGGTGGATAATTTGCTGGAGGCGCTCATGGCGCCTCCATCAAAGAGGAGCACCGCACTGTTATGAGTGCGGTGATTCAGAAGGTTCAGCTCGCCAAAAGCGGGCTGACCGAAGCCTGCAGCAGCCTTCTAACAAGCTTTGAGGTAAGAATTTCAATATATGTAAAATTGTACCGCATAGACAGTAGCCCCTGATGCTCGGTTTGGTGTTCGGAAAGAAAAGCCGGACTGAGGATCTTTAAAAAGATAAACGCAAGAGTCATGTAAAAAATATGTCAATATGGGATTGCAGGTTGTCTTTGACCTCCAGCGCCGCTGCGGAGGTCAATACTTTGAAGGAAAACCTCGAGCGGTCCGAGAACGAGCTCGACCAAGCCAAGAAGCAGCTCGAGGAAAAAGAAGGTGAGTAATACCTTATGGAAATTGTACCTTACAGAAAAGGATTTGGTTGCAAGAAAAATGACAAGGATAACGTGGGTATTGTAGGGGCCACTAACGAGGTGGCGACCCTGAAGGAGGCGGTGGCCGCGGCCGAACGTAATGCGGCCGCGAAGCGCACCGAGCGAGAGAAGCAGGAGGCGCGGGTGGCGGAGGTACAGCAAGAGCTCCAGGATCTCGTGAAAAAACATGAGAACTTGGAGCGTGACTCGAAGACTCGAGAGTCTGAGCTTGCAACGGCTCTTGAGAGTGCCAGAGCCGCTAAGGCCGAAGCCTACAAGGCCCTCCAGGAGATTGAGGCGGAAGAAAATAGCAGCGGGTAAGTCATTTTTCATGCAGAGTAAGCATGTGAGTGTTAATTACCTGTTGCTTACCCGAATTCGGAGCTCTCCAGGGGCGTTCGCAGATCTTCCTCGCAGCGTGTCCGATGCTGCCGCATTCTACCGGGCCGAGGAGGGAGCTCGACGGAGAAGGTCTTCTGGTCTCGATATCTTTGAGGCGGACATCTGGTGCCCCTTAGCGACCAGCTGAAGCAGCTGGTCGAGCTCCTAAGGCGGCCGAACAGGCCATGAAGGGCCTCATAGTTCGGTTGTGGCCTAAGGTGGCCATGCACAGGAGCTACTGCCGGCTGGCGTGGCGGCTGGTGGATGCGTGCCCGTGGGTTGAAGTTATCAAGCATTCCGCTTGTATCGAGGGTGCCTGTCGGGCCCTTGCCCGCGCAAAGGTGCACTGGGGCAAGATGGATGCCCAGAAGCTTGTGACAGACCCGCCACCAGAGGGCAAGGAGCATCGCACGCGCCGAGATGTATTATAAGAGTGTCTTTGAAGGCGCCCGCACTATTGCGGGTGAGTGCTCCAAAGATGTAATATTTGAGTAGACTCGCATTTTGTTATCCTGCGCATGAAAACTTAGTTCATATGCGCTAAGCAACGCTTGTTAATTTAAAATATTACCTTACATGCGGCTGTTTATCAAATCGAGAGATGGCAAGTCGTCGGCTTGACCCCCATGCCACGCAGTCTTTGGGGTGTTTGGGATAAACTTGAGCGCTCTTGTTCCCATTTTGGGTCCATCTAGGAGGCGCTCAACACAGCGAACAAGGCAACCGGACTTATAATGCTTGAACACTCTCACTTAGCCATAGAATTCTATAATTTTAAATTTCGGCGAAGCCCCTAGTCTTCGGAAGGCCGAATTTGGGGCGCTATCCACGCCTTGGCTGAATAGTATCCGGCTCCTCGCTCTAAGCGGCATAAGTCTTTAAGGACTCGCAAAAAACCTCTTGAACAGTGACCGGCTCTCGCCTCATCATGACGGTCAGTTTAGCTTTCTCCTTTGTGGTGTTAACCCAGGCCGGGGCGGAATCGCAGTGGTTCTCCCGGTGCTACCTTAGCTGATATAACGGAACGTAAGGTACCAAAACACGGGAGCCGGGCAAACCCCAACTATTGACCCAAGACATGATTCGGAGCCGATGCATATAGTGCTATAAGTTCGGGGTGCCGCACTTGTGAAAGTGTTCGGATCATCACACCATAATGCGGGAAACATAAGCCCCCGGTGTATTTTAGCCGTACCAAAGTGTACGGATGCAACATGTCGTGAATGAACATATGTATGAAAAAGAAATGCAATTATAAACAGAAAGGTGATGCATTGCTTTATTCAATAAGTGCTGCTACGAATGCAGAACGATACAAATAGTGCGATGAGCAAGGTATGGAACTGTTAAACATGTCCCCCTCCAGGGGTAGGCTGCAGATTGCTGTATCAAAATGCTCGTAATGGAGACCACCTGTATATTCGTTGTAGCCTTTATCCTTCCCTGGCTGTTGCATCGTGAGTTCGGCAGGTCTGCTGCCGGACAGGGCTTCTGACAAACGGAGTCCTGTGGGTAAAAAGTAAAAGGTAAAAAGAAAAGAAAAAGGAACGACACACTTGAGAGCCCCTGGTGTGGTTGAGCCGCAGTCTGGGTTTATCGTGGTCGTGCCCCTCTCCCCATGCCCATGGTATCTTGAGCGTAATGGTGTGCGAAGGACCTGCTGACGTTTCGCGGGAGCTGGGGTTGGGGCCGCCTTTCTGGCGTGCTCGGAACGTGCCAGGTGGTCTTGTTGTAAGTTACTCCGGGCGCGCTTGGCTGTGTCCGGCCGCTTAACGGCCGGACTCGAGAATTGCCTTAAGAGGCTGCATTGCACTTCTGCCGTGAGAGCCGCTGTGTGTTCCTCCGTGCGGAGAGAACGTTCAGTGTTTCCATTGACCGTGATGACTCCTCGAGGGCCTGGCATCTTGAGCTTGAGGTATGCGTAGTGCGGCACCACGTTGAACTTTGCAAACGCGATGCACGTCCGAGCAAGGCATGATAGCCGCTGCGGAACGGGACTATGTCGAAGATTAACTCCTCGCTTCGGAAGTTATCCGGGGATCCGAAGACCACTTCCAGTGTAATTGAGCCTGTACAATTGGCTTCTACACCTGGTATGATGCCTTTAAAGGTAATTTTGGTAGGTTTAATCCTTGAGTGGTCTATGCCCATTTTGCACACTGTATCCTGGTAAAGCAGGTTCAGGTTCTTGCCGCCAATCCATCGGGACTCTGGTTAGGTGAAATCCATCGATGATTGGGTCTAAGACCGGTCTGGCCGAATCCGCCATGGCGGATGCTGGTGGGGTGGTCCCTTCGGTCAAAAGTGATCGGGTAGGAGGACCATGGATTGAATTTCGGGGCAACTGGCTCCATCGCGTAGACATCCCTGAGTGCACGCTTTCGCTCCCTTTTGGGTACGTGCGTTGCGTACATCATGTTCACCGTCCGCACTTTGGGGAAACCATACATCCTCTATTATTCGGCGGTTGGGTCTCGTCCTCGTCATCGCTATGCAGCCCCTTGTCATTGTTTTCGGCAATTAACTTGCCTGCCTGATTGAATACCCAACAGTCCCTGTTGGTGTGGTTAGCTGGCTTTTCGGGGGTGCCGTGTATCTGGCACAAGCGGTCGAGTATTCGGTCCAAATTGGACGGACCCGGAGTAGTTCTTTTGAATGGCTTTTTCCGCTGACCGGGTTTAGAGCCTCTGAATCCGGCATTGTTGTCGTATCCTCAATATTGTCGCCCGTTAATGCGGCGTTTGTTTTGTTACGACGCGGCCTGCCATTTCGGTCCTTGAAGTCCGGACTGCCAGAATTTTCTTTGAGGTTGTTGCTGCGTGCTAGCCAGCTGTCCTCACCAGCGAAAGCGGGTCATGAGTGATGTGAGGGCTGCCATGGATTTCGGCTTTTCCTGTCCTAGGTGCCGGGCAAGCCACTCGTCACGGATGTTATGCTTGAAGGGGCGAGGGCCTCCGCATCCGGACAGTCAACGATTTGGTTTTTCTAGGTTAAGAACCGTGTCGAATTGTCCGCCGATTTATGCGGCTGCTGAATTATCGGCTTAGGTCATCGGCGTCTGGTGGTCGCACATAATTGCCATGGAAGTTATCGAGGAATGCGGCTTCCAGGTCCTCCCAGCTCCCAATTGACTCTGCTGGCAAGCTGTTGAGCCAATGCCGGGCTGGTCCTTTAAGCTTGAGGGGGAGGTATTTGATGGCGTGAAGACCGTCACCGCGGGCCATGTGGATGTGAAGGAGATAGTCTTGATCCAAACCGCGGGTCTGTTGTGCCATCATAGGATTCCATATTGACGGGTTTAAACCCTTGAGGATTTGATGATCCATTACTTCGTCTGTGAAGCATAGTGGGTGTGCTTGGCGCCTGCATCTTTGGGCGATATCACGACGGAGCTCAAAAGAGCTTTGTCTCTGTTTTGTTCGCCCAGCCGGACTTATCGTGTCCGGCATGACGGTTGTCGTAAATCACGCATCAGTGCCCACCACGATCCATAGATCGATCTTGATTGTCTTGCCTTGTCCTCCAATATATCTTGCAGGTCCGGGCGTTCCCCTTTGGCCGTGTGCTTTTGAGCGATGCCGGGAATGCGGTTCTAGTGAAGGGCCTAGAGGCCTCTCTGTCGCGACCACGGGGTGGTCCGTCACCGTATTTTCTCCTGGTGATGCGGGTTCGTAAGCCTCCTCCTCTAATCGGGGGAGCAGCTTGCGTTTAGGGTAGCTTTTGGAGGGGCGTTCGAGCTCATGCTCTTCGGCCGCGAGGACTTCAGTCCATCTGTCGGCTAGCAGATCCTGATCAGCTCTAAGCTGTTGCTGCTTTTTCTTGAGGCTGTTTGCCGTGGCCATAAGCCTGCGTCTAAAACGCTCTTGTTCGACGGGATCCTCAGGCACGACGAATTCATCGTCGTTGAGGCTTGCTTCGTCTCCGGAGGGAGGCATATAATCCTCTACCTCTTCTTACGCCGCTCTCTCGTGAGGGCTGGGCGTCTCCATCTTCTGCGCTGGATTTTCTTTGGAGTGGATTGTCTTGACCTTTGTCCGGTGTATTGTTATCGGTGCGGAATCTTAATTCTTCTTTGTGGCGGGATTTAGAGTGGCGCCACCGACGCCTTGGCGCTTGGGCTGCTTCTTGGAGGGTCATCCTCCGTTGTTCCATCGCCGTTCCCATCTTTTGGGATGTCCACCATGTATATGTAAATGCAGCGAGGTGGCCTTCCAGTGCCCTGTAGGCGCTGGGTCTTGATCGTCTCCGGCATCGTCGTCCATACCGTCGATGTCTTCGGATTCGTAGTCTAGCATGTCGGTTAGATCGTCGACAGCGGCTACAAAGTGGGTGGTGGGTGAGCTTTGAATTTCTTCGTCGTCCGCATCCGAACCATCCTGACCACAGTCCGGCCAGGGCTCTCCTGATAACGAGAGGTACTTTAGTGAATTCAGGATGTCGCCAAAGGGCGAGTGCTGAAAGATGTCCGCGGCCGTGAACTCCATAGCAGGCGCCCAATCGGATTCGATTGGCAAGGGCGCGGTGGATTCGGAGTCCGGCACCCTAGAGTCGAGGTCTTCGCAAAGGACAGGGATGGAGTTCGGCTCGATCGCCGTAGAGATTGTAGCCCCCGAGGCGGTGTCCAACCACTCGTCCTCGATCGGGGAATCCGGCTCCGGATTAAGGGTCGGAGCGGATTCTGGTGCGGCCTACAGGGCACTGTTTGGCTGCAGAGCTAGATCATGCCCATCGAGACAGTGCGGCACACTTGGCTGCAGCCCGAATCCGTCGAAGATCAAGTCTCCGCGGATATCGGCCGTATAGTTTAAACTTCCAAATCTGACCTGACGGCCAGGGGCATAGCTTTCGATCTGCTCCAGATGGCTGCTTAATTGGCCCAGCGGCAAAGCCGCCGAACACGAAGATCTGTCCCGGGAGAAAAGTCTCACCTGGACCGCATCATTGTTGATGATCGGAGGAGCCATCGAGCCTATCGGTGACGCATACGAGGAACTCTCAATGAAAGCACCAATGTCGGTGTCAAAACCGGCGGATCTCGGGTAGGGGGTCCCGAACTATGCGTCTAGGCGGATCGTAACAGGAGACAAGGGACACGATGTTTTACCCAAGTTTGGGCCCTCTTGATGGAGGTAAAACCCTACGTCCTGCTAGATTAATATTGATTATGTATGTTACAAGAGTGGATCTACCACGAGATCAAAGAGGCTAAACCCTAGAAGCTAGCCTATGGTATGATTGTTGTTAGTCCTCACGGACTAAAACCCTCTGGTTTATATAGACACCGAATAGGGTTAGGGTTACACCGAGTTGGTTACAATGGTAGGAGATCTACATATCCGTATCGCCAAGCTTGCCTTCCACGCCAAGGAAAGTCCCATCCGGACACGGGACGAAGTCTTCAATCTTGTATCTTCATAGTCTTGGAGTCCGGCCGATGATGATAGTTCGGCTATCCGGACACCCCCTAGTCCGGAACTCCCTCAGTACATAATTAAACGCCTTACCATTTAATTACTCTGGCGAAGTGTGCCTGAAGCTTTGAAGTCTATTAACCAACTACTACTCCATGAGGCTCACAATCTAGTTTATACCAGGCTAATGATTGCATAGCTTTGCTTGTTGTACTAGGTTTGTATGAATCCCTCTACTGTTCATTATGCTCCCTAAGACTTTAATAGAGCTACAAAATGGCCAACTGCTTGCTTACTTATACGCATGCTGTCTAAATTTGTAACTTGTCTGTGTTTTGGATTTGGCCCCAACATCATGCTCCTCTGATGAGCTAAGAGAGATTTCTGTATTCAGGCTGCACAAACTACCATTTTTATAATTTTTAAAATATCACATGCTTATTCTTCATGACATGTAACATTATTGTTAGTCCTGTTTTGCCATGTACAAAATAGTCTGTCTTGCTCGCTTCACTATTGTAACTATATTTTTGCCCTAGTCATGTGTACTTACAGAAACATTTCAGGATGAAAGTGACTGAGTGACTAAGGGGTCCTCGGGCATCCGGCCTGTTAGCCATGGGCCGGACTGATGGGCTGTGAAGATACAAAGACCGAAGACTGCACCCGTGTCTGGATGGGACTCTCCTTGGCGTGGAAGGCAAGGTTGGCGACCGAATATGTAGATTCCTTTCTTTGTAGCCGACCTTGTATAACCCTAGATCCTCTCGGTGTCTATATAAATCGGAGGACTTAGTCTGAAGGGGGATATACTCATTACCGTAGTCATACAGGCTAGGCTTTTAGGGTTTAGCCATCTCGATCTCGTGGTAGATCAACTCTTGTTATACTCATATTCATCAAGATCAATCAAGCAGGAAGTAGGGTATTACCTCCATAGAGAGGGCCCGAACCTGGGTAAACATCGTGTCCCCTGTCTCTTGTTACCATCAACCTTAGACGCACAGTTCGGGACCCCCTACCAGAGATCCACCGATTTTGACACCGACATTGGTGCTTTCATTGAGAGTTCCACTATGCCGTCCCCAAAAGGTTTCGATGGCCCCTTCAATCGTCCACAATGATCTTGTCCAAGGAGAAACCTTTCTCCCTAGACAGATCTTCGTATTCGGCGGCTTCGCACTACGGGACGACTCATTTGGCCGTCTGGAACAGATCGATAGTTACGCCCCTAGCCATCAGGTCAGATTTGGAAGCTTGAACTATGTTGTGGACATCAATGGAGACTTGATCTTCGTTGGATTCGAAACCGCAGCGGCCGCTCCCTATCACACCGATGCACACGACCTAAATCTGTCGTTGGACCACACTTAGGAGATCGCACCCATGACTGCTCTGGCCTTAGATCCGAAGCAGATCAAGCCGTCTGAGGATGGGAAGCTCAATCCCACCATGGAGGCCACAGATTCCATGGCGTTGGATCCGAACATAGACCTAAAGTCACGCAACGCCTTTGTCACCGGAACTCCGGACTCGTTTCTGGTCATAAATTCCGAGCCATGTGCATCCGCGGATGCCGAACTTGACCGCTTATTGATCTTTGAGTTCAGCGCCGCTGACATCTTCCAACATTCTCCCTTTGGCAATGTGCTTAACTCGTTAAAGAATCTGTCCTTCGCGGGGGACTCACAGCCGAACTATGTACGGTTTGAACTAGAGGCTGATGATGGGGAATTTTGCTTCCCACCCGCCACCCACTTCATAGCCGCTGTCGAGGACTTAACCGACATGCTTGACTATGGCTCCGAAGACATCGTCAGTACGGACGACGATGCCGACAAGGAGCAAGGCCAAAACCCGCCATTCACTGGACAACGAACGGCCACTTCTTCCTACAACGTATACATGGTGGATACGCCTGAAAAAACAAACAACGATGACAAAGAAAATCCAGTTGAGAATAAACCTCCTGAGACACACCCTAAGCGCCAGCTTCCTCGACGCCGCTCTAAGTCACGTCATTCCAAAGACAACAATACTGGCACCAGAAAAAAAAATACTCCGGACGATGCCGAAAACAATGAATACCCCGTCAAGGTAACCTCCGAACAGGAGGAACGGGAAAATGGGCAAGTTAGCCCTAATGAACAGGCCATACATGAAGACTCGGAGGATAATAATTATCATCCGTTCTCCGAGGAAGAGGAGAGCCTCAGCAACGAGGATCTCATCGTGGCTAAGGAACCTCTCGAGCAGGAGCACTTTAAACGCCGGCTAATAGCCACTGCAAGGAGCCTGAAAAAGAAGCAGTTGCAGCTTCAAGTGGACCAGGATCTGCTCAATGATAGATGGAACAAAGTCCTGGCAGCCGAAGAATACGGCCTTAGCGGCCTAGCCAAAAGTTACCTGACGCATGGATCGCTACCTCAGTTCGATGACGAGGCGCTAGAGCCCGTACCATCATCACACAATGCGACAGGCCGACCACAACTTGGTCAGGATAAAGCGGCAACTCAGGCCGAACACAAGACCGCCCCACCTCGCCATAAAGGCAAGAATACAATAGCTCGGGGTTGTACATACGACCTTCGACAGGACTTGGACAGAAGAGCAGGACACACAAGATCAATCTACAGATTGCTAGGACGTTCCTCGACACACGATGATGGCTACCTATCCGGACGTGACAAACCTAGCCACGCCCGGTCCGAAAATGGAAAATGGACTCCATCGGAGGTACGTCGCAGTGTGGCCCAATATAGAGGCACCGCACACCCTCTTTGCTTCACAAATGAAGTAATGGAGCATGAATTCCCAGACGGGTTCAAACCCATGAATATATAATCATACGACGGAACAACGGATCCCGCAGTATGGATCGAGGACTTCCACCTCCATATCCACATGGCCCGCGGAGATGACCTTCATGCCATCAAATACCTACCGCTAAAACTCAAAGGACCAGCTCAGTACTGGTTAAACAGTCTGCCAGAAATTTCTATTGGCAGCTGGGAAGATCTGGAAGACGCCTTTCACGACAACTTCCAAGGAACATATGTCTGGCCACCGGATGCCGATGACTTAAGTCACATTGTCCAGCAGCCCGGAGAGTCAGCTAGCAAGCACTGGACTAGGTTGTTAGTTAAAAAGAACCAAATCGTCGACTGTCCGGACGCGGAAGCCCTTGCGGCCTTCAAACACAGCGTCCGGGATGAATGGCTTGCACACCACCTCAATCAAAAAGGACATAAATCTATGGCAACCCTTACCACTCTAATGACCCGCTTTTGCGCAGGAGAAGACAGTTGGCTCGCTCATAGAAGCAACAACGCCAGCGACTCGTGCACTTCCGAAATCCGAGACGGCAATGGCAAGCCACGACGAAGCAAACACAACAGTCGCAATGATAATGAAAGATCATGCAACACAGCGGTCAATGCCGGATTCAGCAATCCCAAACCCGGTCAACGGAACAAGCCATTCAAGGCGAGCAGAGACGGACCATCCAACCTAGACAGGTTATTGGACCGACCCTGCCAGATTCACGGCCACCCTGGTAAACCAGCTAATCACACCAACAGAAGCTGTTGGGTCTTCAAGCAGGCCGGTAAGCTCAACGCCGAACACAAGGGGAGGAGGCCACCAGGCGATAGGGATAACGAAGAAATTCACCAGCCAAATAACGGGGGTCAGAAGCAATTTCCCTCCGGGGATCGACCAATCCCGGAGCAGAAATAGCAGTTCGGGTTCCGCCACCCACCTCATATACCCGCGAAATTTGTATAGCGCATACATCACTACACACTTAAGATACCATGGGCATCGGTGGAAGTACAATACGGACAAGCCTGCAAGCATTCCCGTAACATTTTTTATCTACATTACTCCTTCTTTCTTCATTATCTCTTAAAAAGAGGTGACGCAAAGGACAAACATCTAACTGGCTCTATCGGAGTTCGGATCCGTACACTCACCTAAGGGGCTACTTCCATCAAGGATTCCCCTCGCCGAGGACATGCGACACAGACGTGCGGCAGGAGGTCCAAAATAACTTTTTGTAGACCGCACTCTTTATTTCGAGCCTGTAATATGCCTTTTTCCTCCGCCTTCGACCCCGGGCATGTCAAATAGACAGGGTTGTGGTCTTTCTACCTATAAAGTAAGCGTGGTCAAAACCGGCGGATCTCGGGTAGGGGGTCCCGAACTGTGCGTCTAGGCGGATGGTAACAGGAGACAAGGGACATGATGTTTTTACCCAGGTTCGGGCCCTCTCGATGGAGGTAAAACCCTACTCCTACTTGATTAATATTGATGATATGGGTAGTACAAGAGTAGATCTACCATGAGATCAGAGAAGCTAAACCCTAGAAGCTAGCCTATGGTATGATAGTTGTTCGTCCTACGGACTAAAACACTCCGGTTTATATAGACACCGGAGAGGGCTAGGGTTACACAGAGTCGGTTACAATGGGAGGAGATCTACATATCCGTATCGCCAAGCTTGCCTTCCACGCCAAGGAAAGTCCCATCCGGACATGGGACGAAGTCTTAAGTTTTGTGTCTTCATAGTCCAGGAGTCCGGCCAAAGGTTATAGTCCGGCTATCCGGACACCCACTAATCCAGGACTCCCTCAGTAGCCCCCGAACCAGATTGTATACGGCATTGCAAGGCGGGTTCTTCTCCAAATTCCGTGTACCTGTTGAATAGTGTCCGGCTTCTCATGAATATTGCGCTCCTTGGCTTCCACGCCCAATAATGGCCATCCTCCACGTGTCAGACGAATGCGAAAAGCCAGGGTGTTTTTACATTTACCCCCCTAGCTGTGTAAATGAGCTGCCTTTTAAAGAGACAAGGATTTAGATCCAAATCACACCATCTTCCTTTCGCGAGCATTCATCGGAGTGCATCCAACAGAGATCCATTCCATCATGGCCAGTCGACGCAGCCCCTGCTCTCGCTCTCCCAGCCCCCAGCCTGGAAATTGGGAGAGATGTTCCGTCCCGCACAGCGAGCTAGTGATGCTTCAGACCAAGGGATTTCTCCCTCCAGCCTTCATGGTCCCGGTTCGAGCCGGGCTCGCCACCTATAATGGCGGAGAGCAAGCGGAGAGCGTCCCCAATCCCTCCAAGGGAGAGCGGGTATGCCTTGTCCCTTATTTGATAAGAGGGCTTGGATTTCCAATTCATCCGTTTCTCCGGGGGCTCCTGGAGTTCTACGGCCTCCAGTTGCACAACCTTACGCCTGCCTCCATATTACATATTGCGGGCTTCGTAGCCATTTGCGAGCTGTTTTTGGGCTGCGAGGCTCATTTCGCGTTGTGGAGGACACTGTTCTGCCTTGTCCCCCGTTCTCAGAAGGGGTCAATATATCAAGTGGGCGGAGCCGAAGTATGGCGCATCGCCGGGACCGGATATCTATCCGGTACCCCAAAGAAGGCGTCCGAAGACTGGCTGAGGGAGTCCTGGACTAGGGGGTGTCCAGATAGCCGAACTATCATCGCGGCCGGACTCCAAGACTATGAAGATACAAGATTGAAGACTTCGTCCCGTGTCCGGATGGGACTTTCCTTGGCGTGGAAGGCAAGCTTGGAGATACAAATATGTAGATCTCCTACCATTGTAACCGACTCTGTGTAACCCTAACCCTATCCGGTGTCTATATAAACCGGAGGGTTTTAGTCCGTAGGACGAACAACAATCATACCATAGGCTGGCTTCTAGGGTTTAGCCTCCTTGATCTCGTGGTAGATCTACTCTTGTACTACCCATATCATCAATATTAATCAAGCAGTGAGTAGGGTATTACCTCCATCGAGAGGGCCCGAACCTGGGTAAAAACATCGTGTCCCTTGTCTCATGTTACCATCCGCCTAGACGCACAGTTCGGGACCCCCTACCCGAGATCCGCCGGTTTTGACACCGACATTGGTGCTTTCATTGAGACTCCCTCTGTGTCGTCACCTATAGGCCCGATGGCTCCTTCGATCATCAACAACGACGAGGTCCAGGGTGAGACTTTTCTCCCCGGACAGATCTTCGTATTCGGCAGCTTTGCACTACGGGCCAATTCACTTGGCCATCTGGAGCAGATCGAAAGCTACGCCCCTGGCCATCAGGCCAGGTTTGGAAGTTTGAACTACACGGCCGACATCCGCGGAGACTTGATCTTCGACGGATTCGAGCCACAGCCAAGCGCGCCGCACTATCTCGATGGGCATGATCTAGCTCTGCCGCTGAACAGTGTCCTGGAGGCCGCACATGCGTCCGCTCCGACTCTTAGCTCGGAGCCGACTCCCCCGATCGAGGACGAGTGGTTGGACACTGCCTCGGGGGCTACGATCTCAACGGCGATTGAGCCGAACTCCATCCCTATCCTTTGCGAAGACCGTGACTCCAAGGTGCCGGACTCCTCTCCAGACACCAAACCCTCCGCGCCCCTGCCAATCGAATCCGATTGGGCGCCGGTCATGGAGTTCACCGCCACGGACATCTTTCAGCACTCGCCCTTTGGCGACATCTTGAATTCACTAAAGTCTCTCTCTTTATCAGGAGAGCCCTGGCCGGACTACGACCAGGAAGGTTGGGATGCGGACGACGAAGAAATTCAACGCCCACCCACCACCCACTTTGTAGCCACTGTCGATGATTTAACCGACATGCTCGACTTCGACTACGAAGACATCGACGGTATGGATGGCGATGCCGGAGAAGACCAAGACCCAGCGCCTACAGGGCACTGGAAGGCCACCTCGTCATACGACATATACATGGTGGACATCCCAAAAGATGGGAACGGCGATGGAACAGCGGAGGATGACCCCTCCAAGAAACAGCCCAAGCGCCGACGTCGTGGCGCCGCTCTAAATACCGCCACAAGAAAAGCGGTGATTCCGCACGCGAGATAATAACACCGGACAAAGGTTGAAGACAACCCCTCCAGCAGGATTCAGCGCAGGAGGAGGGAGAAGCAAGTCCGCACGACGGTCGGCGAAAGAGAGGTAGAGGACGATAATTATCGCCCCTCGAAGACGAGTCAAGCCTCGACGACGCATTTAATTTGTCGTGCCTAAGGATCCCGCCGAACAGAGCGCTTTCAAACGCAGGCTTATGGCCACGGCAAGCAGCCTCAAGAAAAAGCAGCAACAACTTAGAGCTGACCAAGACCTGCTAGCTGACAGATGGACTGAAGTCCTTGCAGCCAAAGAGTATGAACTCGAACGCCCCTCCAAGAGATGCCCCAAACGCAGGCCGCTACCCCAATTAGAGGAAGCAGCACCCAAACCTACATCACTAGCGCATGAAGCGGCTGACTGGCCACCCCGTGGTCGCGACAGAGAGGCCTCTAGACCCTCCATTCAAGCTGCACCCCAACGCCGCTCAAAAAGTACCAAGGCACGGGAAAACGCGCCGGACTTGTGAGATATATTGGAGGATAACGCAAGACATACAAGATCGATCTACGGATCGCGTGGACGCCCCACGACACGTGATGATAATCGTCACGCCGGATACATCAACTCTGGCCGGGCCGAACACAGTAGACAAAACTCATATGAGCTACGTCGTGATATAGCCCAATACAGAGGCGCCGCACACCCACTATGCTTCACAGATGAAGTAATGGATCATCAAATCCCTGAGGGCTTCAAACCCGTAAACATCGAATCATACGATGGCACAACAGGTCCTGCGGTTTGGATCGAGGACTACCTCCTCCATATCCACATGGCCCACGGTGATGATCTATATGCCATCAAATACCTCCCACTCAAGCTTAAAGGACCAGCTCGGCATTGGCTCAACAGCTTGCCAGCAGAATCAATTGGTTGTTGGAAGGACCTGGAAGCCGCATTCCTTGATAACTTCCAGGCACATATGTGCGACCACCGTGACGCCGATGACCTTAGCCACATAATTCAGCAGCCGGAAGAATCGGCGGACAATTCTGGACACGGTTCCTAACCAAGAAAAATCAAATCGTTAACTGTCCGGATGCAGAGGCCCTTGCAGCCTTCAAACATAACATCCGTGATGAGTTGCTAGCCCGGCACCTAGGACAGGAAAATTCGAAATCTATGGCAGCCCTCACCACACTCATGACCCGCTTTTGCGCGGGAGAGGACAGCTGGCTAGCTCGAAGCAACAACTTGACCAAAAACCCTGGTAGTTCGGATACCAAGGGCAGCAATGGCAGGTCGCGTCGCAACAAGAACAAGCGCCGCATTAACGGCGATAATGATGAAGATACGACAGTCAATGCCGGATTCAGAGGCTCTAAACCCGGTCAGCGGAAGAACCCATTCAAAAGAAATACCCAGGGCCCGTCCAACTTGGACCGAATACTCGATCGCTTGTGCCAGATACATGGCACCCGTGAAAAACCAGCCAATCACACCAACATGGATTGTTGGGTGTTCAAGCAAGCGAGCAAGTTAAGTGCGAACTCAATGACAAGGGGCTGCATAGCGATGACGAGGAAGAGCCCGGCCGCCCGAACAATAGAGGACAGAAGGGCTTTCCCACACAAGTGCGGACGGTGAACATGATATACGCAACCCACATACCCCAAAGGGAGCGGAAGCACGTATATGCGATGGAGCCAGTCGCCCCGAAGTTCAACCCATGGTCTTCCTGCCCGATCACCTTTGATCGAAGGGACCACCCCACTAGCATCCGTCACGGCGGTTTCGCCGCATTGGTTCTTGACCCAATTATCGACGGATTTCACCTCACTAGAGTCCTGATGGACGGCGGTAGCAGCCTGAACCTGCTTTATCAGGATACAGTGCGCAAAATGGGCATAGACCCTCAAGGATTAAACCTACAAAGACGACCTTTAAAGGCGTCATACCGGGTGTAGAGGCCAATTGTACAGGCTCAGTTACACTCGAAGTGGTCTTCGGATCCCCGGATAACTTCCGAAGCAAAGAGTTAATCTTCGACATAGTCCCGTTCCGCAGCGGCTATCACGCACTGCTTGGACGAACCGCATTCGCAAAGTTCAATGCGGTGCCGCACTACGCATACTTCAAGCTCAAGATGCCAGGCCCTAGAGGAGTAATCACAGTCAATGGAAACACCGAACGCTCTCTCCGAACGGAGGAGCAAACGGCGGCCCTGGCGGCGTAGGTGCAAAGCAGCCTCTCACAGCAATTCTCGAGTCCGGACATTACATGTCCGGACACTGTCAAGCGCGCTCGGAGTAACCTACAACAAGACCGCCTAGCACGATTCAAGCACGTGTAGCAATCCGGCCCCAACCCCAGCCTTCGCGAAATTGCGAAGCCAGTACTACGCATAGATAACTACGCTCTGGAGATACCATGGGAATAACGGGAGGGGCACGACCACGGCACGCCAAGAATGCGGCTCAACCGCACCAGGGGCTCCCGATTGTGTCATTCTTTTTCTTTTTTTTCTTACTTTCAGGACTCCGTTTTCCAGAAGCCCTGTCCGGCACTAGAATTGCCGAACTCACGATGCAACAGCCAGGGAAGCAGAAAGCTACGTCGAGCATTCAGGTGGTCTCTACTACGAGCATTATACCTGTTTTACATACCATCCCGCAGCTTACCCCTGGAGGGGGACATGTTAAATAGTCCCATCCCTTGCTTATCGCACTATTTGTATCGCTCTGCTTTTATTTGCAGTTTCTTTTGAATAAACAATACACAGTTGTTGCCTATTATTGCAATCCTTTTTTATATCTATATATATGTTCATTTCATGACATGTTGCACCCGTACACTTTGGTACGGCCAATACACCAGGGGCTTAAGTACTCGAAAATTCTGGTGTGATAAGTCCGAACACTTTCACAAGTGCGGCACCCCGAACTTATAGCATTATATGCATCGGCTCCGAATCATGTCTTGGGTCAATAGTTGGGTTTGCCCGGCTCCTGTGTTTTGCTGCCTTACGTTCCGTTCTATCGGCTAACGCGGCACCAGGAGAACCACTGCAATTGTGCCCCAGTTAAGCTGGGTTGAGCACCTCAGTGGAGAAAGCTAAAACTGACTGTCATTATGGAGTGAGAGCCGGTCGCTATTCGAGAGGTTTTTTCGGGTCCCTAAAGACTTATGCCGCTTAGAGCGAGGAACCGGAAATTATCCGGCCAAGGCGTGGATAGCGCCCCGAACTCGGTCTTCCGAATACTAGGGGCTTCGCCGAAATTTAAAATTACAGAATTCTATGGCTAAGTGAGAGTGTTCAAGCATTATAAGTCTGGTTGCCTTGTTCGTTGCGTTGAGCGCCTCCCTCGATGGACCCAAGAATGGGAACAAGAGCACTCAAGTTTATCCTCAACACCCCAAAGACTTTCGTGGCATGGGGGCTGAAGCCAACGACTTGCCATCTCTCAAATTTGATAAACGGCAGCACAGAAGGTAATATTTTAAATTAACAAGCGTTGCTTAGCACATATGAACAAGTTTTCAGTGTACAGGACAACAAATGCGAGTCTATTCAAAAATTACATCTCTGGAACACTCATCAGCTATACGGCGGGCACCCTTTAGGACGCCCTCATAGTACATTTCGGGCGTGCGATGCTCCTTGCCCTTCGGTGGCCCGTCCGTCACAAGCTTCTCCGCATCCAGCTTGCCTAGTGCACTTTAGCACGGGAAAGGGCCCGACGGGCACCTTCGATGCAGACGGAGCGCTTGATGACTTCAATCCATGGACAGGCGTCCACCAGCCGCTGCACTAACCTGAAGTAGCTCCCAGGCATGGCTTCCAATGGCCACAACCAAACTATGAGGCCCTTCATGGCCTGTTCGGCGACCTTGTGGAGCTCGACCAGCTGCTTCAGCTGGTCGCTCAGGGGCACCAGACATTCGGCCTCAGCATACTGAGACCAGAACACCTTCTCCGTCGAGCTACCCTCCTTGGCGCGGTAGAACGCGGCAGCATCAGACACACTACGGGGCAGATCTGCGAATGCTCCTGGAGAGCTCGAATCTGGGTAAGTAATAGGTAATTCACTTTCACATGCTTGCTTTGCATAAAGAATGCCTTACCCGCCGCTATCTTCTTTAATGATTAAATTTCTTGGAGGGCTTTTTGGGCCTCGGCCTTAGCAGCTTTGACACTCTCAAGAGCCGAGGCAAGCTCGGACTCTCGGGTCTTCGAGTCACACTCCAAACCCTCGTGTTTTTCCACGAGAGCCAGGAGCTCTTACCGTACCTCTGCCAGCTGCGCCTCCCCCTTCTCTCGCTCGGTGCGCTCTGTAGCTGCTTTGTTTTCGGCCACGGACACCGCCTCCTTCAGGGTCGCCACCTCGCTCGTGGCCCCTGCAGTACCCATGTTATTCCTGTTATTTTTTGCAACCAAATCCTTCCTATAAGATATTTCTTTAATAATGTATTACTTACCTTCCTTGTCCTCGAGCTGCTTCTTGGCAAGGCCGAGCTCGTTCTCGGACCGCTCAAGGCTCTGCTTCAATGCATTGACCTCCGATCGGTCTGGCAGAGGTCGGCCAAGAGCCTGCATTCTCATATTGACATACTTATGTTAGACTCCTGCGTATATCTTTTTAGATCCTTAGTCCGGCTTTTCTTTCCGAAAACCGAACTAAGCATCAGGGGCTACTGTCTATGCGGTAATATTTTTATGTATTCTAAACTTACCTCAAAGCCTGTTAGAAGGCTGGTACAGGCTTCAGTCAGCCAGCTCTTGGCGGACTGAACTTTCTAGATCACCACACTCATAACAGTGTGGTGCTCCTCCTCGACGGAGGCACTGTTAAGCGCCTCCAGTAAGCTATCCGGTGCCTCCGGTTGGACGGAAGACACCGGCGTCTTACCCTTCCTACGAAGGGACCGCTTGCGGACTTGGAACCTTGAAGGTTCGGTATGGAGTCCGGACGAGGGTCGGGCTTAGAGCCCCTGGGGGTCTCGCCCCCCACGCACCTGGAGTCCGGGAGGTTGCCTTGCAGCGCCTCCTGCGCCACCTCCTCTTGACCAGGCCCCCCTTGGGGCCCCACCTCGGCATCGTCCCCAGCGTGAGGCCAGGAGGCGGTCGGAAGTGAAGTACTCTCCATTTCCGACGAACCCAGGGACCCACTCGACGAAGCGACGAACTTGTCCTTGGGCGGGCTGCATGATTGTTCGGCATTAGAGAACACTATGCAATGAAAAAAAACCATGGGTATCCGGACACTTACGATCTCGCCAGGGGCTTAGCCCTTGTTGGCCACTCCTCCTCCTCCTCGTCGGCGTTGGTGGAGAAGTCCGGAGGAAGGGTCCTTCCCTTCTTGGACCCTCCGGCCTCCCCAGTTGGGGCGGCCTTCCTTTTCTTCTCTCTCCCCGCTGTGGGAGAGGCTTCTTTTTCCTCCTCCTCATCCTCAAAGGAGGATTCCACCTCGGAGTTGTTAGGCGGTGAGTCCGGCGGTACCTGGCGCCGGGAGCTCTTTCGAGTTCCCGTGGCCTCCTTCTTGGCCTTCTTCTCCGGCACCACATGAGGTACCGGAGCCAGCAGCCCCGTCAATCGGGCGTCCGCTGGGTCTTCTGGCAGAGGAGCCGGACAGTTAATCTGTCCGGACGTCTTCAGCCAGTCCTGTCAAAGGTTAGGGAGTTTTAGATCCTGCATAAAGTCAAACTATGAAAAGAGAATCCCATAAAGGATAAAATAACTTACCTCGCTGGCTTGATGCTGCGAGCTGAATCCAAGATCTTCGGTAGCGGATGCGGGGGCTTCGGCGCCCTTGAACAACACCTTCCAGGCATCTTCGTACGTAGTGCCGAAGTGCTGGCTCAAGGTGCAGTCTTTGTGCGGATCAAACTCCCACAAATTGAAGGCCCGTTCTTGGCACGGGAGAATCCGGCGGATGAGCATAACACGGACTACGTTGACAAGCTTGAGCTTCTTGTCCACCAGGTTTCGGACACAGGTTGGGAGTCCGGTCCGCTCTTCCGAATCACCCCACGTCAGGCCCGTCTCTTTCCATGATGTGAGCCGTGTGGGGGAGCCAGATCTGAATTCGGGGGCTGCCGCCCATTTGGAGTCACGCGGCTCGGTGATGTAGAACCAACCCGACTGCCACCCCTTTACTATCTCCACGAAGGAGCCCTCGAGCCATAGAACATTGGGCATCCTGCCCACCATGGCGCCTCCGCACTCCGCCTGTCGGCCGCCCACTATCTTCGGCTTGACGCTAAAGGTCTTCAACCACAAACCGAAGTGGGGTTGGATGCATAGGAAAGCCTCGCACACGACGATAAACGTCAAGATATTGAGGATGAAGTTTGGGGCCAGATCATGGAAATCCAGGCCGTAGTAGAACATGAGCCCCCGGACAAATGGGTGAAGTGGAAAACCCAGTCCGCGGAGGAAGTGGGTGAGGAACACCACCCTCTCATGGGGCCTGGGAGTAGGGACGAGCTGCCCCTTGTTGGGGAGCCGACAGCGATGTCGCCGGACAAGTATCCGGCTTCCCGCAGCTTTGTGATGTGCCCCTCCGTGACGGAGGAGGCCATCCACCTGCCTCCCGCTCCGGACATAGTTGGAGACGGTTGAGGTGGGATGTGCGGACTTGGGCGCTGGAGCTCGAAAAGCGGAAATGGATGAGCAAAGGAGGAAGAAGGCATAGGCGAAAAGGTGCATCCTTATCCCCTTATATGGACGGACGAAGCTATGCGTCCCCCGCCAGCCTGGTAAAACTCGCTTATCTCCCAAGCACCGTAATCAATGGCGCGGATGGGTTACAAAGGTCCGTATTGATGGGAATCCCGGAATAAGGAGGCTTTGATAAGACGTGCCAAGGAAACCGCCTCGCTAAACACGCTAAGGTGGAACAGTAAAAAAATGATTCGTATAAAGGCTTGGCCGTGGTGTGATGTCACGCCGCGGAATACGTCAGCAGATATGTGCGAAAATTATTCTCTCTACGGTGGTATGTGGAACTTGTTTTGCGAGCGGACACTATCCTTGTGTTCAAAACCTTTTATGAAGTATTTGGAGGAGGAACCTGCCTTGCAATGCCGAAGACAATATGCGCGCCGGACTCGTCGTCATTGAAGCCTGGTTCAGGGGCTACTGAGGGAGTCCTGGACTAGGGGGTGTCCGGATAGCCGAACTATCATCGCGACCGGACTCCAAGACTATGAAGATACAAGATTGAAGACTTCGTCCCGTGTCCGGATGGGACTTTCCTTGGCGTGGAAGGCAAGCTTGCCGATACGGATATGTAGATCTCCTACCATTGTAACCGACTCTGTGTAACCCTAACCCTATCCGGTGTCTATATAAACCGGAGGGTTTTAGTCCGTGGGGACGAACAACAATCATACCATAGGCTAGCTTCTAGGGTTTAGCCTCCTTGATCTCGTGGTAGATCTACTCTTGTACTACCCATATCATCAATATTAATCAAGCAGGAGTAGGGTATTACCTCCATCGAGAGGGCCGGAACCTGGGTAAAAACATCATGTCCCTTGTCTCCTGTTACCATCCGCCTAGACGCACAGTTCGGGACCCCCTACTCGAGATCCGCCTGTTTTGACACCGACACTGGCCTTCAGAATGGTTTTATATAGAAGATGGCCCCCTGCCGGATCCTGTTCGGATCGGCCTCCCTAAGTTTGATAATGCTCCCTTGAAGAAGCGCCTGAGCTGGCGTCCACGGAGCCTCCAGAATGAAAATGACAAGGACGTTCTTTATCTGATGAGCCAGATAAGGCTGTTAGCTCATTCCGGACTGACCATGATCGAGGTCATGGCCACATGCATTATGCGGGGGGTGCAGCCGCTTCAGTATAGAGGCCACCCCATGTGGGATTTCAATGGGGAGGATGACGCCACCCGCTGCTTGTATGAGGGCGGATTCAATTGCCGCTCTAATGAAGATCTTGCCCACTTTGTACAAGGGAGAAGAGGAGGAGTTCCTCCGCGTTAATTCTCAGGGCGGATTTTCTATGTACAATCCTCCAAACTGGGTAAGCGGACACTTCTTTTTTTCCCATCCGTTCCATATTCCCATAGTCAAGTACCTTATCTTGTGATTTCGACGCAGGAATTGCACCGAGCCGTAAAGGATACAAACAGACCTCCTCCACAACCCGAGGATCCGGAACGGTCCCTCAATGTGGCCTCCCAAGAGGATCCGGACATATCCGTGGAGCTGATCCATGGGGTATTTTACCAACTGAGCATCGACAATGCCTTGGTGGCTATTACAGCCGATTATCCTGGACTGCTCCCCGCCTCACAAGTAATCGAGACCGAAGTCTTAATACTTCAAAGATGATCCGTCCGTGCTTTTTTTATCACCGTATACCAATGGTGTTTCGCAGGGGAGGATCTCGAGGCGGACTGCCGAGCCTGCGGCGACTAGCCAACAAGGGACCGCAAGGGCGGGCAGGCTAAAGAGACACGCAGTCCAGGTCGAGGCACAGGCGCAGCAGTAAGGCGTGCCGCCTTATTCCAAGGTATTATTCTTACGATGCATACTAACGCCCGTGCTCTCTTTTTTTAGGAAAAAGAGGGCTCGCCGGACTATATCCGGAGAGATTGCCAATCGCGCCTCCACCAGCCAGGCTCCAAAGCCAGGTCCAGAAGCAGAGGCAAACACGAGACGTGCGTCGGACGCTCCTCCGATAGAGGATGCGGACAGACTGTCCGCCACCAATTCCGAGTTGGAGAGTGCCATGAAACACAGGCGCCGCCGGTCAGTTCTTCGCAACGCTTGTTTCTCCCAAGAGGCATTGGACACCTTCAACTCGGGAGATGTGTACCTCCGTGCCGCTCAAAATGGACTAACCAGGGCCACGGAGCAGTATGTAAAAGACATACGGGTGAGAAAATTTGATGATTATATATATATCAGTATCCCCCGAGACTTAAAACGGTTAGAATAACTGATTTAAGGGTCATTTATTATGCAGATTCTTACAGAAAAGAATACCCAACTGTCCCAGGAGCCGGAAGAGTGCAAAGCCCAACTTGAGGCCGCACTAGCCGTGGCAGGGGAGGCCAAGGAGACCCCCTCTGGTAATATATGCTTCGAAAGATAAGTATGTTTTGAAGTGTGGCGTGTGTGCAAATCTGACAATAACATTGCAGATGGCGCCGGAGTAGATCCGGACAAGCAACAACTATTGCGCCGGTTAAATGCCGGCGAGAGCATGCTTACGAAGGTGAGGCACGAGAAGAATAATCTCCAAGATGCCAACACCCAGCTGGGCGAGGAACTAAAGGATGTTTGTGCCCAGCTGTCGGACTCCGTGAAGGAGAAACGACGGCTTCGACGCAGTATTTTTAGTCAGTGCTTGAACGAACTTTGAAAAAGAGTTCGGCAAGGAAGTCTACTAACAGAGTTAGGTCTGTAGGTATGCTCACAGGTCGTCCTCCAGAGGAAATGCCCGATTCTACGGGTGACCTTCTTCCCGAGCTGTTACAACTGCACGAACGAGTTCGGCAGGTGATGAAAGGCGTCACCCAGGCCTTGTGGCCATCTGTCTCCATGCCCGAAGGTCTTGGAGAGCTTGCATAGAGGCTTAAGGGAGTGCGGCAGCATTTCTGATTATGGAAGATATCGGCCTGCCGTCAAGGCGCCAGGGAGGCCTGGGCCATGGTGAAGACGCGGTACACAAAGGCTGACCCAAACCACATGGCCGAGGTCGGACCTATGGGGCCCGATGGGAAGGAGATCCCTGTGAGCTTAGTGTACGGCCAGGTAGAGTTGGCCGCCAAATATTCCCAACAGGACTGTAAACTAGACAGCCTGTTGGATGGTATTGAAGAGGAATATACCCAGTCAAATTGACTATGTAATTTAAGATGACATGTAAAATGCCTTCTAGCCGGATTGTAGATCGTTTGTCATGGCGGACCTTTTCGCTTCAACCTTGGGACCCGATAGTCCGTAGTGTGTCCGAATACCCTCTCGGTTATGTAAGAACCAGGGCATGCGTGGAGACCAGGCGTAGGGGTCATTAGTGCTTGAACAGACAAGTGCCCAACTTGTTATGTTATATTACATGGTTAGTAAGAAACATCTTCCAGGGAGAATAGTTTCGCTAGGGGTTCCTTTCCCTGGGAGGCATGCCCTAAAGTGCATGTCCGGATCAAGCGAAAAAGCAGAAAAGCATCTGGGGCGGATAAATAAACAAGTGAGAAATCATCTTTAGTTCACCGACCAAATATTCCCTTAAGAATGCTAGCTTCGGCTTCACCTAGTTCGAGGTACACATCCGGCTGACCCGGCAGTAACAATCGCAGAGGTGCTCCCTTTACTGCCTAGCCGAACAATCGGGAACGTAGGGGTAAGCACAGGAGCCAGGCAACCCAGCTTGGCCAAAACTTAAGTCATATCGATGCATATAATGGTGAATAAAAGGTACATGCGCAAGTGTGACACACGTGTTGGGCATGAAGACCGTATAAATAAGCTTCTGTTAAAGAAGCCCCCAGGCATAATGAGCGCGGATAGCGCATTAGTTGTTTTCGAACAAGGCGCGAACGAGCCCTTAAAGGCTGTAAGAGAAAGGGAGGGAGAAGGAGAGAAATATAAGACATCTAATGTGTAAAAAATAGACAGAGGAAGGAGACGAATACAGAGTCCGACGCTAGGCGTAGAATCTTCGGAGACGTGCTGCGTTCCATGGGTTCGGCTCGAGTCTGTTATCCGATGCATCTCGCAGACGGTACGCTCCACCAGTCAGGACTTGGTCAATAATAAAGGGACCTTCCCATTTGGGCTTGAGTTTATCCTTCTTCTTGTCCGGCAGGCGTAGAACTAACTCGCCAACATTGTAAGTTTTTTCCCGTACTTCTCTGCTTTGATATCTTCGAGCCTGCTGTTGATAGAATGCGGAATGGGCTTTTGCCACGTCACGCTCCTCCTCCAAGGTTTCCAAACTATCCTGCCGATGGAGTTCGGCTTCTCTTTCTTCGTACAGGCGCACGCGAGGTGAGTCATGAATTATGTCGCAGGGCAGAACCGCCTCTGCGCCGTATACCATAAAGAATGGTGTGTATCCGGTGGTGCGATTCGGCATGGTCCGCAGCCCCCAGAGTACGGAGTCGAGCTCCTCTACCCAGTGCGTGTTAGATTCCTTGAGGGACCGCACTAATTTGGGTTTGATGCCGCTCATGATTAGACCATTTGCTCGCTCGACTTGACCGTTAGTTTGAGGGTGATAGACTGAAGCATAGTCGAGCTTGATGCCCATGTTTTTGCACTAGAGTTTGACCTCGTCGGCCGTAAAGTTCGTGCCGTTATCAGTGATGATGCTGTGGGGGACGCTGTAATGGTGTATGATCCCTGATATGAAGTCTATCACCGGTCCGGATTCAGCCGTCTTAATAGGCTTGGCCTCTATCCATTTGGTGAATTTATCCACCATGACCAGTAGGTATTTTTGCTTGTGGGTTCCTCCTTTAAGGGGTCCAACCATGTCAAGCCCCCAGACCGCGAAGGGCCAGGTGATGGGTATAGTTTGGAGGGCGGTGCGTGGCATATGGCTTTGGTTAGCAAAGAGTTGGCAACCGATGCATCGTTGGACTAAGTCCTGAGCATCTGCCCGGGCCGTCGGCCAATAAAATCCTGTACGGAAGGCCTTGCTTACAAGAGCCCGGGCTGCGACGTGGTTCCCGCCGAGTCCGGCATGAATTTCAGCCAGAAGATTCCGCCCTTCCTCTTCGGAGATACACCTTTGAAGGACTCCGGTGGTGCTTTTCTTATAAAGCTCTCCCTGATGGACTTTATAGGCTTTAGATCGCCGCATTATGCAGCGTGCCTCGTTTTGGTCCTCGGGAAGTTCCTGCCAGGTTAGGTAGGCTAGGAATGGTTCTGTCCACGGGGTAATGACTGCCATTATTACGTGGGCTGAAGATGTTACTTCATTGGCAGAGCCTCCCGTTGTGTCAAAATGTTTGGTGTCGGGCAGTGCGGTTGGGTCCGGGCTGTTATTTCCGGATTCCCCCTCCCATAATATGGATGGCTTGAACAGCCTCTCCAAGAAAATGTTGGGGGGTGTCGGATTTCGGGTTCCGGTAGACCCTTGAGGTTCGAACACTGGGGTGCGCACGGAGATCTCGCCCTCTACCTACCTGCACCCCGCCGCCTCGCTAGGATCTAAACTATGAAAGGAACAACACAACGGACACAAGGTTTATACTAATTCGGGCCACCATTGTGGTGTAATACCCTACTCTAGTTTGTGGTGTGGTGGATTGCCTCTTGGGCTGATGCTGATGAACAATACAAGGAAGAACAGCCTCGCGAGGGTCTGTTCTTGGCCGGGCGATGAACTGCTTGGAGGAGTTCAGTCGCTCTCTATCTCTCTCTCTCTCTCTCGGTTCAAGATTCCGCTCTAGCTATTCCAGATCCCGGTTCAAGCTCTAGCTATTCAAGATGCCCCTAGCTCTGTGCGTGGCTAGTCCTATTTATAGACAGAGGCCCTGGGCCTCTTCCCAAATATTGAGCGGGAAGGGCACCAACAATTGGCCATTTTGAAGGGGAACATCTGGTACACTTATCCTGACTAAAGTTGGTCCTCGCCTGTCAAAGGCTCTGGTGGTGACGCCGGCTTGGGCTCCACAATGACTTCTTTCCTGCCGTTGGGTTGGTCTTGGTCTTGTTGCACCGAAATTGATTCCTTTGCTTGATGCTCTCGCCTGCGCTTGCTCCCTTTGCACCAAAGAGGAAAGGAGGACACTGCGCGGGCTGGCGCCACTTTGGCGCCCTTGGTCGTCATGGCTTGCGTCATGGGCACCTCGTGAGGTACCCGCCTTGATCTCTCCGCCTCCTTGCGAGCCAGCCTGATGAGGCCGTGCACGAGGAAGCTCCTGTCGTCCGCCCAGCAATCTTGGCCCCTCGCGAGGTCTTGAGCTTGTGTTGATGAAGATGGGCCGTGATGGGCCCCCTTTGAGCCACGCCGCAGGCCGCACGCAGCAAGTGCAGGGACCCCGTTCCCAGAACACCGACAACAGCCCGGGCCCAAAGGCGCCAGGCTTGGCCGAGCAGAGAGGCGAAGGGGCAAGTGCGAAGCGCCGCGGGCCCTAACAGCCTGCGGCCTTGGGCGCCGCATGGCGGTTGATTGGACGTGGGCGCCTTAGGAAACGCGCGAGTTGATAAAGGAGCGGCGTTTGCCTAGGCTTTGCTTCCCTTGCTTGCTCTGGTTACTACTCAGATCCCCTTTCTTGCGCCTCTCCTTCCTGCCTCCGAAATCTTCAGATCCACTTCGACTGCACGCCCTAGCAAGGCATGGCGCCTCGCCAGACCCCGGCCGGAGCTTGGTACTCGCTTTGCCACTGGACTCGCCCGAGCGTGTCGGAGGCGAGCCTTGCCCGGGTGCGCCAGATGGTGGCGGCGCAGGGCATCGACGGGGTGAAGGTGTTCAAGGCCGGGTCCGCCCTCCCTGAGGGCCAAGGGAGCACCTTCTATCCGCTCTTTGTAAGGGCCATTGTTGCCGGTCTGATGCCTCCCTTTTCCGAGTTCTTCTTCTCTGTCCTCCGCCATTACAAGCTACAAGCTCTGCATCTCCACCCCAACTCCGTTCTCCTTCTGGCGATCTTCGCCTACTATTGTGAGGCTCACGTCAGGGTGCTACCCTCAGTGGCCCTGCTGCACCACTATTTCTCTCTCCGGACCTCTCGTGGTTCCATCTCTGCGTGTGCTAGCTTCATCTCGTATGGTAGCTCCATCGCCATTTCAAACCCTGGGAAGAGGATTGAGGGCTTCAGGAGCAAGTGGGTCTTGGTAGATGTTGGGCGCATCCACCCTCGGCTAATCTTGCCCACGGAGCACCCCACGCACTCCGACGATTGGTCTCGAGTGGAGATCGTTGACCCCCGCGCGAGGCCGGTGTTGGAGAAGATGGACATGGATCTAAGGCCGGCCAGCATGGCGGCGGCGAAGCTGACCGGCACGTCGCTGCTGAGGGAATTCCTGGAGCACCAGCTGGCTCCACTTCGTCAGTACCCACTTCCGATGTGGAGGCCCCACCCGAGCCCCGCGGTCTTGGCCGACGAAGACCTGGCTGCGGTTCTCCATTCTTTGGTCGGGGGCGATGTGGCGAGGTTGGAGGCCGCTCCTACGCCCCTGTTCCTCCGCGACGACTGGGTGGAGTCCATGCCCGTCTTCAACGGGGACGGGCCCGTGCACACGGAGGTTCCCAAGGACCCGATGGACGTGTCCTCCGGCGACTCCAGCAAGGAGAAGGGAGAAGGGGAGCGGGAAGGAGGGCTCGACTCCGAGGCGACCGATGGAGAGTCGAGGGCTCCCCTCCCTCGGTGCAAGTCCCGCGTTCTCCGCCTCTCACCGAGCGACGACGACGACGAGGATGATGACGAGCAGGGCGGCGGGAGCTTGCCCCCGATCCCGAAGAAGGATAGGACCGGGCTGATCCCCCGCGGGTCTGCCCCGGCCCCGAGGCGATCCGTAGGCGCGCCTTCTGCTCCCGAGCTCCTTGAGGCTGATCCTTGCAGCCGGCTCTCGGGCTTCAAGTATGGCCGGAGGTTGCTCGAGCCCGCGAGCGGCGACCAGTAAGTGCTCGATTCCTATCTTATTTCTTGTTTTGTCGATGAGGCTTGACATCTGCATCTCTTGGCTAGGCTGGCGCCCACGGCAAAGAAACCGAGGGGATCTCCCGAGGTTCCGTCTGGGGCAACGCCTCTGCCTGCGAAAGAAGGTGACCGCAATGCACGGGCCTCTCCTGCCCGGTAGTCCTCACGAGGCCTGGCTGAGCCGGCTGGGGCGAGCTCAGCCCCCACAGCCCAAGCGGCTCCTGAGGTGCCCTTGCTTGATGCTGCCACCACAGCCGTTAGGCGCAGGCTCCGCCTCGAGGATCTTGTGGTCATGCTGCCGCCTTCTCCTCCTACCCCATCATTGTTGTCTCCGACTCCTCCTACCGCTCGGATCGTCTGCTGCTGGCCCCGGACCCGGCTGCAGCGAGAGGATCTTTTGGGCGCCGACCCTCGTCTAGTGGCCGGGCGCTTGGAGCTGGATTCGCTGCGAAGCTTCGATTCGGGTGGTACTGGTCCAGGCCTCGACGGCTTGCGACAAGGAGAAGCAGGCCATCCTTGGGGCGAAAGCTGCTCGCGACGCCGCCTTGGGGGAGGTAGCCGATGTCCGAGGTCACTGCAAGGCGCTGGAGAGCGAGCTGCAGGGCCTGCGGGACCAGCCCGCCTTCGCCAAGAGCAGGAGGAAGGCATGAAACCTCGCGAGGTGGCCGTCAAGGATCGGGACGCCAAGCTCAAGAAGCGTCGTGAACGCCTAGGCGTGCTGGAGCAAGAGTTGGTGGTGAGGAAGGTCGAGCTGGACGGCAAGGCACGGGTCCTTGCCGAGGATCGCGTGGCCTTCACGGAGATGGAGGTGAAGGCTCGCACCTTGCTGAGGGAGCTTTACGATAGCGGCCTGGAGAGCCCGCTGGCCGGCGCAGAGGACGGCCCCGCCAAGCTGCTTCCCTTCCTGGTTCGTGCTCTTGAAGATGTCTCCCTTGGCCTTGGCCCTACGGCAGAGGCCGAGGCGCGTGTCTTGTCTTCTGCAGCACTGACACGGGTCCTCACCCACGTCTACCTTCGCGATCCCAACGTCGACCTCGATAGCCTGCTGGAGCCAGCGAGCGGCGAGCTTGCCGCTGCCGCTGCTGAGGTCGTGAAGGGTCGTGCGGAGGCTCTGCTGGGGAAGTTTCGGGCCTTCAGCACCAAGCCGAAGCGGGGCGCTACCAACCCTGCGGCTCCACAAGGCGAACCCGCTCCGCGCAGCTCCACCGCAGATAAGTGACTCCGTTGTGGCTCCTGTTCTGCTTTTAATTCCTGCACATGTATCATGCCTCGGGGAGGCGTTTAAACTTGCATTTGGCATTGTGATAACAGTTATGGACTGTAATATTCGCTTTTGAATTCCTTGAAATTTGCGCTTTTCCTTCCTACTTGATTATGTTCTACGTCGGCAGAGCCCGACCCCGCGCATACCTCAGCCGCCGTTATAGCCCCGACCGGAAACCAGGACGGGACCAAGGAGTGAGGGGCTACGTGACAAGTTAGGCTCTTGAGTCGCGATGCTCAGGAGTTCCCCTTGGCGCACGAACAACAAGTAGGGAGGTGAGATGTGGGTGGATCTACCGTTCTACGTCTGCAGAGCCCGGCCCCGCGCATACCTCAACCGCCGTTAGCCTTTCGGAACTAAGGAGTGAGGGGCTACGTGACCAGTTAGGCTCCTGAGTCGCGATGCTCAGGAGTCCCCCTTGACGCTCAAACGGCCTTCGTACCATGGCTCCACTCGGGGAGGGACGTGCAACGAACCAGGCCCGAGGGGCCTGGCTGGGTGGCGTGCGTCTGGGCGTGACCCAGGCGCAGCCCCCGTGCCCAGCCCCCTCGCGCGGCACTCCTGAGGAGAGGTGTTGCGATGAGACCAGACACTGAGCT
Source organism: Aegilops bicornis (assembly GCA_021605145.1). NCBI lineage: Eukaryota > Viridiplantae > Streptophyta > Magnoliopsida > Poales > Poaceae > Aegilops > Aegilops bicornis. Next base: position 125,610,319 of record CM038674.1, on the reverse strand, counting down.
CTAGGCTCCCTGAGGTTGATGCAGCCCGGGGGCCACCCTTAGTTGTTTATCACCAGCGCGGAGCATAGCGCTTCCGTATGTGTACGGGCATAGCCGCTCCTCGGTACATGTCGCCAGCCAAGACGGAGCATGGTGCTTCCATCAGTGCGTGGGAGGGGCTCTCCCTGGGAGGAGCCCCCGGGCGTGTACAGCCCATACGACACGTGGCTGGGCAGTGAGGGGCCTGACGAGGTGTATCTGGGCACCCGTGAGCCAGCGCGGGACTCACGGGGCCCTACCTCAAGGCGGGTTGCGCCTGGCACTGGGCCTTATCTTGTGATGTGTTCCAGTAGATTTGGTTAGATGTCGCCGCTCTATGTCCTCGGGTCCCGGCCCTCGAGCTGGTCTCAGCCGTCGCTGGTATGCCAGGTCGCGATGCCGTGGACAAGGCCAGAGGGTGAGGGCTGGAGACCCAGTAGGAGCCCTGAGTCGCGATGCTCAGGTACCCCCCCTTTAACGTGCAAGCGGTCGACATGAACGAAGAAAAGGTGCCACGAATTGGCATCAAATAACAAGCATGATGGGTCGAACGCTAGACCCGAAATAAACGCAAGAGGGATACATGCCGTCGGGTCTGGCCCGAGCAACTTGGGGATGATGCAGCCCGAAGGGCGCCCCCAACAAGATAAGCTAGGAACATGAAGTAAAAGGGATACACGCCGCAGGGACGGACCCACGCGGCCTGGGAATAATGCAGCCACAGGGGGCGCCCAAATGGAAATGAAACTTGAATGATGTCACCTGATAGCGTTGAAGACAAAAGGGTGTTGGTGCAGCAGACTCGTTGGGCTGCGGGAGCCTATCCTCACGAGCCCCCAGGCTCAGGGGCCTCGGGGGGCTCCGGAGGCGCGGGGGGCTCCGAAGGCGCTGGTGGCTCCTCGTGGACCATCTCCATCTCTGCCGGGGCTGTGGAACGCCTGGCCTCTTGAGCCTCCAGGATGCTCCTCATGAGGCGCTGGCGCGTGGCAGCCGCGTTCGGCAAGCCGTAAGGCATGCGAACGTAGCTGGGGGGTGGACCTTCGCAGCGCCCCACACGAGAGGGCCAGAGGCGCTCCTGAGAGGCGGCTCGGTTGAGCCCTGGTATGTCAATGCAGACGCGCAGCCCACCATCCTCGCCTGGAAGGGGAGCTGCGGCAGGTAAACGGCGACTGCCACTCATGACTCTTGACTCCTGCAGCTCCTGAATGATCTTGCTGACGAACTCCTCAGGGTTCGGCCCTCCTTGCCTTGCTCCTTCTTGAGGGAAACGTGCTTCAAAACACGCCTCCAAGTGGTGCCCAAGCGCCTTCCTCGTGACCTTAGCAAGGTCGGTGGCCCTCCAGGGGGGAGCCCCCGAGCCCTCGCTCGAGGAGGCGCGTGGCGCTTTCCTATGCGATAGAAGGAGGTTCCCCTGATCGGTAGCGGACCCGGAGGGGCCTGCCTCTGAGGCCGGGCAGACGATGTCTTCTGCTTCTTGGGGGGTCTCGGGAATCCTCCTGCTTCCGCGATCCGGGTCTTCCAGCAATGCGGCCTGAAAGGCTCGCTCCAGGGAGCACACCACGTCTTTCTCTTCGCAGGGCACCGTGATGACTCCACCACTTCCTGGCATCTTGAGGACATTGTAGACGTGGTGGGTTACGGCCATGAACTTGGCCAGCGCTGGGTACACGAGAATGGCGTTGTATGGCAGGCGAATGTGGGCGACGTCGAAGTGGATGAGCTCGGTGCGGTAGTTGTCGCGCGCGCCGAAGGTGACAGGGAGGCGAACCTGCCCAATCGGGACCGTGGAGCCGTCGGTGACCCCAGAGAAGCTGATTGTAAGGCACTTGGAGATTGTTGAACGTTTCCACCGACAGGACGTTGAGCCCTGCCCCGCCATCGATGAGGGTCTTGGTGACTAGCACGTTGCTGATGATTGGGGAGCAAAGCATCAGGAGGACTCTGGCTGTGGCCACACACTTGAGCTGATCCGCTGAGCTGAACGTGATGGCGCACGCCGACCACCTGAGGGGGCGTGTGGCTTCGAGCTTGGGGAGGACTGCGTTCACTTCACGGGCGAACTGCTTGAAGATGCGTTGAGAGGCTGGGGCTTGAGCTCTGCCCAGGATGCAGGCGATCGCGCGCGGCTCCTGGAAGCCCCCAGCCCCCTTGTCCTGATGATGGTCTTCATTTCTCCTTGGCTGCGGTGGCAGTGGAGGGAGGCCTGCGTTGCCTTGCGGGCGATCCTTGCGAGGCTGATCCCTCCAGCCTCCCTCGCGAGGTGGGTCCCGCTAGCGATCCTCGCGAGGTTGCTCGCGCCACCCTTGGCGAGGGCCGCGGTCTTCCCAGCGTCCTGTGTTCCTTCCTTCTCCTCGGCCGTAGCCCCGGTCGCTGCGGTCGGGACGTCGGCTGATCCTCCCTTCTCGCACGGCTCGGAGCTCTTGACATTCGTTGGTGTTGTGGGTGTGGAGGTCGTGGTACACGCAGTACCGGCTGCCCTTGGAAGACTCAGGCTGATCTCTGCCCCGCTTGGTGTCCGGTTCTGCCGCGAGCACGGCAGCCCCCTTGCGCTTCACATCCTTGGCCTTGGGTTTCTTCTCTTCTGGGTCTGCGGCAGGCAGCTCGAGGAGGGAGAGATGCCCTTCCTCGGCCCTGGCGCACTTGGTCGCCAAGTTGAACATCTCCAAGGAAGTGCACAAGTCTTTATGCATCGCCAGCTCCTCCTTCATCTTGACGTCGCGCACACCATCGGAGAAGGCGGAGATTATGGCCTCCTCGGTCACCTTTGGAATCTTGAGGCGTGCGTTGTTGAAGCGCTGGATGTATTTCTGTAGGGTCTCCCCTGGTTGCTTCTTGATGCGGTGCATGTCGCTCACGGCGGGTGGCCGGTCACGAGTACCTTGGAAGTTGGCGATGAAGCGGGTGCACATCTCGTCCCAGGAGGAGATCGTGCACGAGCCATGTTCAGAGCCGTGGCCCGCCCTGAGCGCCATGGGAAACCAGTTCGCCATGACCTTCTCGTCTCCGTTGGCGGCTTCGATGCCCAGCTTGTAGAGCTGGAGGAACTCTGCGGGGTCGGTCGTACCATCATAGCGAGGAGGCAGGTCTGGCTTGAACTTGTCGGGCCACGCGATGCTGCCCAGCTCGGCGGTGAAGGCACGGCAGCCTGCTGTGGCCACGGGAGGCCTTGGGTGACGAAGAGCTTGGTCTTGCGGGTCCACATGCGCTGCGGCTGGGAGCAGCGCGGGGTCTTGACGTGCTGGAGCAGGAGCGTGGCCGCGACGAGCTGGAGCGGGGAGCACTCGGGCAGCTTCTTGCGGGCGAGGGACTTCCTGGCAGCTCTGCTCTTGCTTGCCGGGCGCCGGACGGAGCGGGTTCCGCCAGGGACCACGCGCCTTTGGGGCGAGGGCGCCTTCTTGAGGGAGGCGGCCGAGACGCCCCGAGCTTTCGCCGCCAGCAGGCGGGTGCGGTGCAGCGACGGATGGAGCGGGGAGCCCCTGCTGGGCAGGCTTCAGCGGCACGCGGTCGAGCCACTCTTTGTAGACGTCGTCGACTGGACGGTAGCGCAGGAGCTCGTTTGCCGCGATGAGCGAAGCTCGACCCTCCATGGGCGCGCGGAACAAGCGAGACGAAGAACCAGCCGGGGCGAGTGAGGGGGTAGCAGTGCGGACGTCTTGCCTCACGGAGGGATGCTGGGACGATGCTTGCTGCTCGTTCCCCACCAGGCCGGTGGCGGCGTTGACGGCAGGCGACGGGGAACGACGAGGGCGCCCTCCGACGGGAGCCGTCTTGGCGATGCGGGAAGCAAGAGCGGCTTGGCGCTCGGCACGGGCCCGGCGAGCATCGTACATGGATGCGGTGGTCGACGGAGAGCAGGGCGGCGGAAGACGAATTCCGGCGCACCCCTACCTGGCGCTCCAAATGTCGGATTTCGGGTTCCGGCAGACACTTGAGGTTCGAACACTGGGGTGCGCACGGAGATCTCGCCCTCTACCTACCTGAACCCCGCCGCCTCGCTAGGATCTAAACTATGAAAGGAACAACACAAGGGACACAAGGTTTATACTAAATCGGGCCACCACTGTGGTGTAATACCCTACTCTAGTTTGTGGTGTGGTGGATTGCCTCTTGGGTTGATGCTGATGAACAATACAAGGAAGAAGAGCCTCGCGAGGGTCTGTTCTTGGCCGGGCGATGAACTGCTTGGAGGAGTTCAATCTCTCTCTCTCTCTCTCTCTCTCTCTCTCTCTCTCTCTCTCTCTCGATTCAAGATTCCGCTCTAGCTATTCCAGATCCCGGTTCAAGCTCTAGCTATTCAAGATACCCCAAGCTCTGTGCATGGCTAGTAATATTTTTAGACCGAGGCCCTGGGCCTCTTCCCAAATATTGAGCGGGAAGGGCGCCAACAATTGGCCATTTTGAAGGGGAACATCTGGTACACTTATCCTGACTAAAGTTGGTCATCGCCTGTCAAAGGCTCTGGTGGTGACGCCGGCTTGGGCTCCACAATTTCTTCCTTCCTGCCGTTGGGCTGGTCTTGGTCTTGTTGCACCGAAATGGATGACTTTGCTTGATGCTCTCGCCTGCGCTTGCTCCCTTTGCACCAAAGAGGAAAGGAGGACACTGCGCGGGCTGGCGTCCGCCTGGCGCCCTTGGTCATGGCTTGTGTCATGGGCACCTCGTGAGGTACCCCGCCTTGATCTCTCCGCCTCCTCGCGAGCCAGCCTGATGAGGCCGTGCCTGAGGAAGCTCCCTGTCGTCCGCCCCGCGAGGCTTGGCCCCTCGCGAGGGTCTTGAGCTTGTGTTGATGAAGATGGGCCGTGATGGGCCCCCCTTTGAGCCACGCCGCAGGCCGCAGGCGGGCAAGTCTGGGGACCCCCGTTCCCAGAACGCCGACAGGGGGGACTGTATCGCGCTTTGCGCTAATGCGTGCCAAGACGTCTGCTGCCAGATTGTTTTCCCGGGCTATATGGTGAAATTCGAGCCCCTCGAACTGAGCTGACATTTTTAGGACGGCGATGCGGTAAGCTGCCATTTTCGGATCCTTGGCATCAAAGTCTCCATTTATTTGGGATATCGCGAGGTTCGAATCCCGCGCACCTCTAGGCGTTGGATGCCCATGGAGACTGCCATCCGGAGACCATGTAGAAGGGCCTCGTATTTGGCTGCATTGTTGGAGTCCGTATACATTATCTGGAGTACGTGTTGAACTGTATCTCCTATTTGGGACGTCAGAACGATGCCAGCCCCCAGACCAGCCAACATTTTGGAGCCGTCGAAGTGCATGATCCAGTTGGAATATGTGTCGTACTCTTTAGGGAGTTCGGCTTCAGTCCATTCGGCGACGAAGTCGGCCAAAACTTGTGACTTAATAGCTCACCGTGGCTTATAGGTTATGTCAAACGGGTGGAGCTCAATGGCCCATTTGGCAATCCGTCCCGTCCCGTCGCGGTTGTTTATAATATCATTAGGAGGTACTTCGGAGGCTACTGTTTTCGAACACTCTTGAAAGTAGTGTCGCAGCTTCCGGGATGCCATAAATACTGCGTACGCTATCTTTTGATAATGCGGGTACCACGACTTGCATGGAGTGAGGACAATGGACACGTAGTAAACTGGCTTCTGAAGGGGGGATTTGTGTCCGTCTGTTTCTCGTTCAAAGACGAGCACTGCGCTTACAACTTGATGAGTTGCCGCGATGTATAATAGCATTGGTTCGCCGATGTTAGGCGCGGCCAGGACCGGGTTTGTTGCCAATATGGCTTTTATTTCTTCGAGTCCGGCCGTGGCGGCATCCGTCCAATCGAAGTGTTCGGTGCGCGGGAGGAGGCGATAAAGGGGTAATGCCTTTTCTCCCAAGCGGGAGATAAAGCGGCTTAGAGCCGCCACGCATCCGGTCAATTTTTGTATTTGTTTGAGGTCTTTTGGGATATCCAATTGTGACAGTGCTCGGATCTTGGCTGGGTTTGCTTCAATTCCTCTACCGGATACAATGAAACCCAAGAGCTTTCCGGCTGGTACGCTGAAAACGCAATTTTCTGGGTTAAGCTTGATGTCATATGTTCGGAGGTTATCGAATGTGAGCCTCAAGTCGTCTACTAGAGTTTCGACATGCTTGGTTTTGACGACCACGTCATCTACGTATGCCTCCACTGTTTTGCCGATCTGGTTTGCGGACATATGCGAATCATGCGCTGATATGTTGCGCCGGCGTTTTTTAGCCCGAAGGGCATTGTGTTGAGGCAGAATGGGCCGTATGGGGTGATGAATGCCGTTGCGGCTTGGTCTGGCTCTGCCATCTTAATTTGATGGTAGCCGGAGTATACGTCAAGGAAACACAATGAATCGTGTCCTGCGGTAGCGTCGATAATTTGATCTATGCGAGGGAGGGGGAAGGGATCCTTTGGGCAAGCCTTGTTGAGGTCCTTGAAATTGACGCATAAGCGCCAGGATTTGTCCTTCTTTGGTACCATCACCAGGTTTGCTAGCCAGTCCAGATGTTTTATATCTCTGATGAATTCGGCCTCCAGTAGTTTGGCTAGCTCCTCTCCCATGGCTTGTCTCTTAGGTTCAGAGAAGCGCCGAAGAGCCTGCTTGACTGGCTTGAATCCTTTTAGGATGTTTAGGCTGTGCTCGGCCAGCCGGCGTGGCATTCGTGGCATGTCTGAAGGGTGTCAGGCAAAAATGTCCCAATTTTCGCGTTGGAATTCTCGTAGTGCGGTGTCTACGTCAGGGTTTCATTGCGCCCCAATGGAGGCCATTTTTGTAGGGTCCGTTGGATGGACTTGGAATTTGACTATTTCGTCTCCCGGTTTAAAGGAGGTGGACTTGGATCTTTTGTCGAGTATCACGTCGTCACATTCCTTTGTGGGAGCCTTGCGCGATCAGTTCCTCGGCCGCTAGGGCTTTAGATAGTGCCTCAAGGGCCAGTGCGCTGTCTTATTTTCGGCGCAAAGTGCGATGTCCGGGTCACTGGCAAGAGTGATGATTCCATTGGGCCCGGGCATTTTGAGCTTCATGTACCCGTAATGGGGTATAGCTTGAAAAATTGTGAATGCATCTCGCCCTAATAGAGCGTGGTATCCGCTGCTGAACGGGGCCACTTGGAACGTGACCTCCTCGGACCTGTAATTATCCGGCGTGCTGAACACCACATCCAGTGTGATTTTTCCTGTACAAAGATGCTTCCCGACCGGGATTATTCCTCTAAAGGTTGTGCTGCTTCGCTCAATGCGGCTCCAGTCTATTTCCATTTTTCGAAGGGTTTAATCATAAATGAGGTTCAATCCACTGCCACCGTCCATGAGTACCTTGGTAAGGCGAAAGCCGTCCACTATTGGACTGAGGACCAATGCGGCTGGTGCTCGGGCTGTTCGGAATTTAGGTTCATCACTGGCATTAAAGCTAATAGCCGTGTCACTCCATGGGTTTATTGTTGCTACTTGGTAGACTTTGGTAAGGCTGCGGAGTGTTCGTTTCCACATATTATTTGATGCGAAAGATTCGAACACTGTTAATACCGTACTGGTATCCCTGGGCTGGTGCTTCACCACTTCTGGCCACCTGCCGGAGTATCCAACATGCTCTAAGGCTATGAGTTGGTGTGGCGCCCTCTGTACTATGAATTTTACAGGGTCCATTGAGCCATCCCTCCAGTACGGTTCCCTGCCCTATAGAGGGTTTTTTCTTTTTGGTGTTCAACCCGGTGCTGGCGATAATGCACCCTTTTATTTCGGATCGGGTTGTATTCAGGGCGGATTGTCCCAAAATTTTATTTCGGTATTCCAGGTGCTTTCCATCGCACAGTACTTTCATACTATGGACGCCAAGTCAGCGAAGCGTGTAATTTCACGGCGACTTATGGCGTTCAGGATTCCGTTGTTCGTGCAATTATTGCAGAAGAATGAAATCGCATCCTCCTCGCGCGATCCTTTATCCTGTTCATGACCAGGAGGAATCGGCCCAAGATAATGGTGTAATCTTGTCTGCGGGCTCTTGCGAATTTGGGATAGATCGCTTATGTTTGGGTGGGCGGGTGGAATTAAGTCCGGAACCTCGCCCAATCTAAGACTCAGGGGCCAAGGGGTTTCCGAACTCGGAAGCTTGGGTTCTTGGATGTTGTCCAATGAATCTAGCCCGCGGCTTGACTTTAGGTTCAGGGATTGAGTGACGTCCTCCCCTCCGCGGATATCCGGCTTGGAGGGATCGGGAATCCGGACATAACTAGTCCTTAAGATAGATGAAGGCTTGCCGCATTGTTCCTCCACCACTGCAACGTGATGGGTGACCTGGGGAGAGTTAATCTCTCTCGGATTGGGTTTATGCCCAATCTGATCATAGTCTGTAGCGAATCCCAGGGTGGCGATGCGATCCAAGAGCTCGTTTAAGAAAGAGAGCTCCGTCGGTTATAACTGCTTGGTGAGTTCCGAGTTGACGTGAAGATTGCTTTCGATGACCCGAGAAGTCACCGTTGGCGCGGCGGCCGAACAGGCGGTCATAAGAAAACAGCCTAGCCGGAGAGTTTGGCCGATAGCCAAAACTCCTTTGGCAACAGTGTCGTCTTTAAAGACGGGAAGAGGCGTCCTTCCTAATGGCGACGGCACAGCGGAACTCTCAATGAAAGCACCAATGTCGGTGTCAAAACCGGCGGATCTCGGGTAGGGGGTCCCGAACTGTGCGTCTAGGCGGATGGTAACAGGAGACAAGGGACACGATGTTTTTACCCAGGTTCAGGCCCTCTCGATGGAGGTAGAACCCTACTCCTGCTTGATTAATACTGATGATATGGGTAGTACAAGAGTAGATCTACCACGAGATTAGAGAGGCTAAACCCTAGAAGCTAGCATATGGTATGATTGTTGTTAGATCCTCTGGACTAAAACCCTCTGGTTTATATAGACACTGGAGAGGGCTAGGGTTACACAGATTCGGTTACAATGGGAGGAGATCTACATATCCGTATCGCCAAGCTTTCTTTCCACGCCAAGGAAAGTCCCATCCGGACACGGGACGAAGTCTTCGATCTTGTATCTTCATAGTCCAAGAGTCCGGCCAAAGGTTATAGTCCAGCTATTCAGACACCCCCTAATCCAGGACTCCCTCACTCAACGCCGAACACAAGGGGAGGAGGACACCAGGCGATAGGGACAAGAAAGAAATTCACCAGCCAAATACCGGGGGTCAGAAGCAATTTCCCCCCGGGGATCGACCAATCCCGGAGCAGAAATAGTAGTTCGGGTTCGGCCACCCACCTCATATACCCGCGAAATTTGTATAGCGCATACATCACTACGCACTTAAGATACCATGGGCATCGGCGGAAGTACAATACGGACAAGCCTGCAAGCATTCCCGTAACATTTTTTATCTACATTACTCCTTCTTTGTTCATTATCTCTTAAAAACAGGTGATGCAAAGGACAAAAATCTAACTGGCTCTATCGGAGTTCGGATCCGTACACTCACCTAAGGGGCTACTTCCGTCAAGGATTCCCCTCGCCGAGGACATGCGGCATGTGACGCATGGCTGGAGGTCCAAAATAACTTTTTGTAGACTGCACTCTTTATTTCGAGCATGTAATATGCCTTTTTCCTCCGCCTTCGACCCCGGGCATGTCAAATAGCCGGGGTTGTGGTCTTTCTACCTATAAAGTAACCATTGGCATATGACTCACGTCCCAGTTAACATAATCCGCATTGATAATTTGTTCCTTTTTTTTTCTTTCACAAATGAATTTGGCCCCTATCGCTGTTTCACAGACATACCTCAGCATAACCTGCCAGGGGCTCAGTATGGGAACAAATGAGTTTCCAGGGGGTCACAAGTTTGGCCTTATATGCATCAGCTCCGAATCATGTCTTGGGTCAATGGTTGGGTTGCCCGGCTCCTATGCTTGCTACCTTACGTTCCGCTCTATCGGCTAGGGTAGTAAAGGGAGAACTACTGCGATTGTGCTTCCGGTTCATCTGGTCAAACACCTCAGTAGAGGAAGCGGAAATCGACTGTCATGATGCTGCAAGAGCTGGTCAACCACTGGAGACTTATCGGAACCTGTCATGATTCCCTCTGTATCACACGAAGGACCTTTTTTTCAGGTCATACATGTAACGCACCATATTGGAAGAAGCCGAACACATACCAGGGGCTATATCGTAGTCCCCCCTATAAAACTCCTATGGCTAAGTGAAAGTGTTAACGCCCTATAGTCTGATTTCCTGGTTCGCCGCATTATCACCTCCTTCATGGACCAAGTCGTTGGGTCAGGAGTGATTAAATGCTTTTCCGAACACCCCCGTACTTCCTATGAGGGGGCTGAAGCCGACGACTGGAAAACTTTCAGATTATATAAAACGGCCACACAGGAGGAACACAAGCTTTCGAGCAAAACATAAAAATAGATTAACCATAAATTTGTCTTTTACAATTCTCATACACCTCACTCGAATATTATGTCTTTCGAGCATTGACCCTCTATCAAGCGGGCGGCCTCCAAGACATCTTCAAAATAATGCTCCGGTGTGTGACGGTCCTTGCCCTTGGATGGACTCTTCGCTGCAACATTGATGGACTTCATCTTCCCCCAGAATATCTTGACATGGGAAAAGGCCATCCGTGCACCCTCAATGCATGCCGACCGCTTCACAGCATCGGTACGTGGCACCGCATCAACAAGCCGCTGCACCAAACCGAAGTAGCTACTCGGAACAGGCTCAGTCGGCCACAGCCGAATTATGATGTTATTCATGGCAGCGCCGGATATCCTATGAAGCTCGACCCATTTGGACATCTGTTCATTCAGCAACAGAGGGCGCTTTGACGCGCCAAATTGTGACTAGAAAAGCTTCTCCGTTGCATACCCCTCTCGCGCTTGGTAAAACTGTGCTGCATCGGAAGAACTCTTCGGCAAGTCTAAAAACTCGTCCGGAGAACTCCACACTTGGTTAAGCTGAACATAGTTCGGATCACCGAACTTAGCCTGTAGCAAAAAGGGCTTACCAGCCGCAATCTCCCCAGCTTGCCGAATCTCCTCACGGGCTGCTCTAAATTCAGACCACGCTTCTCTCGCCTCTCATAAGGCCTTGTCAAGTTCAGCCACTTTGGCTTCATTCTCTTTCTCAAGAAATTCACATCGGCTAGTAGCATTTTTTAGTTCAAGCGCCATCATGGATATCTTCTCCTTGTCTTGGCGCCGAGCAGCTTGTTCGGCCTTTAACTCACCCGATGCCTTTTCGGCAACCACATTACTAAACCGGGCCTGGTCCTTGGCCCGAGCCAGCTCCGCCCGAAGAATCTCAATGGCAGCAGCACCATCTGCAGCCATGCATATCCCGGTATATAACTTTCAGCGTCATGCTTATATTACAAAAATGTATGTGAAGGGACTGCTCCGAATACTTACCTTGCGACTCGTCAAGACGCATATTGATTAACGCAATGTCATCCCCTGCCACATCAAGCTTCCGCTGCAGCTCGGCAATATCCGTAGTCCAGGAAGTAGACAGGGGGGAAGCAGCCTGTGTTCCAATTAATCAGATTAGTCCTTGAGTATTTCTTCTATATCCTCCGTTCGCCTCCCATGGGAAGCCAACCCGAGTCTTAGGGGCTACTACCTATACACAGGTGCATCTTTGCAAATACAATATAGTTGAAAACATTACATCACAAACCCCTTTGACGTCATGGAAATATGAGAGTAATGGAAAGAACAATACATCATTAATTTTCCTAATATAGAAAGAAGAGGGGGAAAACCCCTTTGACGTATATGGTGCATGTGGCACCTTTTATCCAAATGTAGGAATATTTAGAATATGTTCAGGAAAGTAGGCCATGCCAACCGATTTAGGGTGAGATTGAATATACCGCGTGCATCCTCAAGTAATCTGGTATGATGAGATGGAATCTCTGGCGGCAGTCGCCAAGTCCTGAATTGTCGGTGCATTGTACATTCTATGAATGAAACAAAACCCTCAAATCAGCTCGAATAAAAATGAATTCATGGTGATTTCCGCCGGGTGATTAAAGGAGGCAGATGAACTGGGATAAGAGATGAGACAATATCTCGTTAAATTAGTTACCTTGTCGTCCATGAGAAAGAACCCTCAGTACGGCAGATTCCCCAACCGAACGGAGTTGGGTCGACCGTGAGCAGCGTCCAGAAAGTTGACGGCGATAGGCGGCGGCAAGCGGAAGTGGCGAAATGCGGTGGGCTTTGCCAGCAGCCTGGCGGCTGCAGGCGGCGGGCTAAGTGTTTACGCTGCGATAGGCGGTGCCATGGCATAGACGCGGAGGAGCTTGTGTAGGTGTTAATGGGGAACATGCGGCCAGCACGATCCTGAAGCTTCTCCACGGACCGAGGGGGTGGCGGGTGGTGTGAGGGTTTTGTGACATGGGGATGGTGCGGGTTTTCTTTTTTCTTTTTTGAATTGGGTGGTGAGGGTTTTCTGTCCACAAAGAATTTTGGGGGCGACGGTTTGCTAGAGCGAACCGTGTGTGATTGGCATAGCAGGAAATGGAAGTCATTGCACACGGTTCCAATTTTGGGAACCATGTGTGATTGACGTACTACCTCCATCCTGGTTTATTGGTCCCCCGTTGTAATTTTTACCAAAATTTGGTGAAATATTTAACATACTCAGACATAGATAATAAGCGCACACATACATAAGCATAGTTCAACCATAAGTACATAGTTCAACCGTCATTAAGCATACTCAAGCGTACATAGTTTGATCCATCCCACATCTCATCTCACATGCAGTCGGCACGATCCTGAAGCTTCTCCAGGTACTCGGCGTACGCGCCGTGCGCCACCCTACGAGAATACTTCTGCTTGAAGGAGCCAACGGCCCGTCCTCTTGCATGCGCCAGAACACTTAGATACGCGTCATGAATCTTGTGGTTGCAAAATGGGCATCCATAGCCGTCGTTCCAGGTCCTAATACGCCTGTTATGCATTCCCGCATAAAGCTCCCTCAGGATTCGCCTCTTGTACCTCCTCTGGGCATCTTCATCCTTGCTGTCCACATCGTCAGATAGCACCGATGCAAATAGTAAAACAAATTTGGCATCAAATCACCGATTACATGCCATGAAGTAGGATTACAAATTTATGGCTATTTATTTATACATATCCAGAGATTATGCTTCAATTTTTAAGCACGGTCATCTAGGTACAAACCAATCTTGAAGAAAATAATGGCACAAACATAGGTGGATCATTCAAAATCAATTGTCAATTCCTGGCTAGGAATTATTAGCACGAACTCTAACCCTAGTCGGATTACTAGCAGAAATCATTTGCACAGATGAAACAACTAGTCACTTATCACATGTACCATTCAAACAATCAATACAGTACACGTTACTCAGATTTCATGGATTGGGAGAGGATAACCATAGGATTTCAATTCCAAAAAGGGGGAGGCAGGTGTCGGATCACGGGTTCCGGCAGACCCTTAAGGTTCGAACTCTGGGGTGCGCGCGGAGATCCAACCCTTCACCGTCTCGTACCTCGCCGAATCGCAGGGACCTAAACTACTAACAAGAACAACACAAGAGACGCAAGATTTATACTAGTTCGGGCCACCGTTGTGGTGTAATACCCTACTCTAGTTTGTGGTGTGTGGATTGCCTCTGGGGCTGACGAAGAATAATACAGGGAAGAACAGCCTCGCGAGGGTCTGTTCTTGGTGGGTGTGATGAACTGCTAAGTGGTGCCCCGTCGCTCTAGCTTGAGGAAAGGGTTTCTCTCTCTCCCTGGATTCCGAATGCTCGATCTGATCGTCCTTCGCCCCCTCCTCTCTGAGTGTGGTTAACCCTATTTATAGGCGAAGGCCCTGGGCCTCTACCCAAATATTGAGTAGGAAGGGCGCCAAAAATTGGCCATTTTGAAGGGGAACAGCGAGTACACTTATCCTGACTAAAGTTGGTCCTCGCCTGCCAAAGGCTCTGGTGATGACGCCTGCTTGGGCTCCACGATGACTGCATTCCAGCCGTTGGGGCTGGTCTTGGTCTTGTTGCACCAAAATGGATGTCTTTGCTTGATGTTCTTGCCTGCGCTTGCCCCCTTTGCACCAAAGAGGAAAGGAGGATGCTGCGCGGGCTGGCGCTCGACTGGCGCCCTCGGTCATCATGGCTTGCGTCACGGGCACCTCGCGAGGTACCCCGCCTTGAACTCTCCGCCTCCTCGTGAGCCAGCCTGACGAGGCCATGCCTGAGGAAGCTCTGGGTCATCCACCCCGCGAGGCTTGGCCTTCGCGAGGGTCTTGAGCTTGTGTCGATGAAGATGGGCCGTCCTGGGCCTCCTTTAAGCCACGCAGTAGGCCGCAGGCAGGCAAGTCTGGGGACCCCTGTTCCCAGAACACCGACAGGAGCCCCCGGGCCCACGGCGCGCCCGAACTTGGCCAAGCAGAGAGGCGAAAGGGCAAGTGCGAAGCATCGCGGGCCCTAACAGCCTGCAGCCTTGGGCGACGCGTGGCGGTTGATTGGACGTGGGCGGCACTGTTCCCCCACGCCTCCTTATTTCGTGCCTTGCTAGACGGACACGCTGCTGCACACATCTGTTCACCCCTCTGCTGCTTGTGCGCTCCAGTCCTTCCCTCTCTCGAACTCTGGTTTCCATTTCCAATCCAATATCAAATCTCTCCTTCCCCCTTTCTATTGCCATGGCTCCGACGAAGAAGGGGAAAGGGAAGAAACCTGCGCCTTCGCCCCGCTCGCCGCCGCCGGCGGCCTCCGCCGTCGACCCGTCGATCATAATCAATCTGGAGGGCTTGGGCAAGGTCAGTTCGGCTCTGGCCACTTCCTTTAATGAATGCGGGAGGACGACGGCCTGGCCCGCGTCCCACTTTGCCATCGACAGGACAGTCACCGAGGTCCGGTATTTTGCTGACGCCCTGTGGGCGGGGCTGGTTCCCCCTTTCTCTGATTTCTTCAATGTCCTGCTTTCCCACTATCAGATCCACACGATGCATCTGGGTCCTGAGTCCATTGCTCTTCTCGCAGTCTTCGCCTTCGTTTGTGAGGCGATGATGGGCAGCCATCCCTCGGTTGCCTTACTGTGCCACTTCTTATCTCTGCGCCTTGTCGACCCCGCTCAATGCTCGGCGTGCGTGAGCTTCGTCGCCGTGCCCGAGACCGTGGCCTCAAGGATTGACTTCAGCCTGTGTCAGGACCCCGATCCTAAGTCACACCGATCTAGCATGTAACACATCATATCACTTTGCGGCCTCACGCACGGTATTCCCACGGGTGTCGCCTTACCATGGCCCGGAACCGTTTGCGCCTTTTGGCTCACGTATATGATAGTGTCGCTAGCATCCATATGACAAAGAACCGGGCCGACATGGCTAGTCGTGAACCCAAAGCGGCGCTTAACCCATGGGGACAGGCATACATGAATCACATCGAGCATGTCGGTCATCAACGTATAAATTGGCTGTAGCACTGGCTAACAGGACTCGGTATCCCGGCTATAGCAGGCTAGGCAGGACTCGAATAACACCGCGTGACATTTCCCGAAGGGACAGACATAGGAACGAAGTGAAACACATGCCGGCCAGTCAAGTGTCCAAGCGGTAGTCTGGGCTAGCAGACTCCGGTGAATCGGTCAGAAGCGGACTACTATCGCCGAAGCACAAGACTACATTTCCCCATATGAGAGGCTGCCAAGGATAAACAACTAGTTTGTCGGATCCCACACATACCAAGCATTTCAAACATACACACAATATGCTCAATATGTGTAGATACAACATGGCATCACAACATAACTCTATGACTCAAATATTTATTCAATAGGCTCCGAGGAGCGAGATATTACAAACATGGGTCTCATGACCCAACACTCAGAGCATACAAGTCAAAGCACAAGCGGAAACTAAACATGTCTCGAAAGTACGCATAACTATAAATGAAGGAGGCTGAGAAGCCTAACTATCTACCAGATCTCGCCGAGGGCACAAGATCGTAGCTGAGGTAACAAGCTAACCGTCGAAGTCCAAGCGGAACTACTAGCGAGACCGAAGTCTCTGCAAAACATAAAATAAGCAAACGTGAGTACAAACGTACTCAGCAAGACTTACATCAGAACTAGCTACATATGCATCATTATCAAAAAGGGGTGGTGGAGTTTGACTACAGCAAGCCAGCTTTGACTCGGTGGCTATCCTGAACTACGACTGCAAGTAACTCTTTTGAGGTGGCGCTGCAGTCCACATATTCACCATATCAATACACCACTATGGATCCGCCTCCTGTCTCCCTCACGAACGCCATCCATAGCACCCACGCTTATCTTGCGCATTTTAAAGTATCCACTTTCACTTGTCTATGAACTGGTATAGGCAACCCAGAAGTCCTTCTCCGTGGACACGGCTATTCGAATAGATCATATTAACCCTGCAGGGTGTACTTCTTCACACGCTCTCACCACTTACCGTCGTTTACACGACATGTACTCGGCAACCTTCAAGCGGAAGCCCAACGTGGGTGTCGGCCACGACCTACCTAAACACACAAGTCCCTAGTCCAGGTTTATCGCCTATTCGGGTTCCATCCGCAGGGAGTCCCGCCGAGGTTTCCCATACAGCCCCGAACGATGTGTGCAGGGTTCCCGAGACACCAAACGCGCGAATCTGTACACCGGGCCACGGTGCCCACCGCAACACAACCCACCCCTATGGTCAGCTATGCGGCGGCCCCAAAGATACTACAAACACCAGAAACTACTTGCAACTCCTGGACTGAGCACAAGGGTGGTTAAGAAGCCGAGAGGGTCAATTAAGGATCCCAATGCGTGGTAGTAACTGTTTCATGGATCACAAACATAGAAGTCAGTTCCTGAGGACGGCTGCAATGAGACAACCCACCATGTACTCCTACATGGCCTCTCACCGCTACCTTTACCAAATCGTGTTCACACACTTAGCTCACACACACAGCAGGACATGTTCACACACCATTCCAATTCATTCCCGATGAATCAGACCTGACTCAACTCTAAGCGATGGCAGGCACGACAACAAGCATGAATGAGTAGGCACAACATGGCTCAAACAACTCCTACTCATGCTAGTGGGTTTCATCTAATTACTGTGGAGTGACAGGTCATGCAGAGGATAAAGGGGTTCAACTACCGCAGCAAGTAACACATGAGTCGTTGTTGTCCTAATGCAGTAAAATAGAGCAGGAGCGAGAGAGTGGGATTATATCGGAATGGACAAGGGGGTTTTGCTTGCCTGGCACTTCCGAAGATAATATAGTTCTTCATCGGTGTCATCGAATTCATCGTCGGTACGTCGTCTACTGAGAGGGGACAATTACCGGCAAACAAGAGAGAACACAATCAATGCAATGCACATTCACATGAATGACATGTCATGTTTAAGGTACTGAATTCACCTAGTGCAATGTCTAGCCAGGTTAATTGAAGTGGAATTCAAACAAGGTTAAACTCCAACTCCAAATGCTAGTTCATAATTTACCCTAATCATGATTCATCCTATTCAGTGAGGTTAACTTGTTCAAACATGCATGATCATGGCATAAACAGATACTTCAAATATTTACGATCATTTTCATATATAAATTATTTAATTTGGAGTTCTGATTAAAAGTTATGAATATTTAAAGTTTGGTGCATTTTTCTGAAATTTCCTGAATTAAATTAAATCCAGAAAATCAAATAATTGCGTCAGCATTACAGAGGCATGACGTCAGCGAGTCAACCGTGGTTGACCGGTCAAACCTGACGTGTGGGGGCCACACGTCAGTGTCTCAGTTAGTTAACAGGGGGTTTATTTCTAATCTAATTAGATTAGTGGCGCTGGGGGCCCACTGTCAGTGTCAGGGGGGTTAAAAGGCGGTGATTAGCACTAAGCTAATCACCTGACGGCCGGGCCCACGTGGCAGGGCTCAGGCGACGGGGCTCGTCGCCGGCGACCTCTGGACGCGGCGGAGTCCGCGCACAAAGCCACGGGCGGCTCGAGAGCACCGGGCGTAGCCCGGCTCTCGCATCTCTGATGGGGCAAGTAGGAGGAGCTGGGGCCGGGGCTCACGGGAGGCGGGCTTGGCGGCCGGAGCTCGGGCTCGAGCGGGCTGAAGGAAATATGCCCTAGAGGCAATAATAAAAGTTATTATTTATTTCCTTATATCATGATAAATGTTTATTATTCATGCTAGAATTGTATTAACAGGAAACATAATACATGTGTGAATACATAAACCTACAGAATGTCACTAGTATGCCTCTACTTGACTAGCTCGTTAATCAAAGATGGTTGTGTTTCCTAACCATGAACAAGGAGTTGTTATTTGATTAACGGGATCACATCATTGGTTGAATGATCTGATTGACATGACCCATTCCATTAGCATAGCACCTGATCGTATAGTTTGTTGCTAGTGCTTTTCTTCATGACTTATACATGTTCCTATGACTATGAGATTATGCAACTCCCGTTTGCACGAGGAACACTTTGGGTGCTACCAAACGTCACAACGTAATCGGGTGATTATAAAGGTACATTACAGGTGTCTCAGAAGGTACATGTTGGGTTGGCATATTTCGAGATTAGGATTTGTCACTCCGATTGCTCGGAGAGGTATCTCTGGGCCCTCTCGGTAATGCACATCACATAAGCCTTGCAAGCATTGCAACTAATGTGTTAGTTGTGAGATGATGTATTACGGAACGAGTAAAGAGACTTGCCGGTAACGAGATTGAACTAGGTATTGGATACCGACGATCGAATCTCGGGCAAGTAACATACCGATGACAAAGGGAACAACGTATGTTGTTATGCTGTCCGACCGATAAAGATCTTCAGAGAATATGTAGGAGCCAATATGGGCATCCAGGTCCCGCTTATTGGTTATTGACCGGAGAGGTGTCTCGGTCATGTCTATATAGTTCTCGAACCCGTAGGGTCCGCACGCTTAACGCTTCGATGACAAGTTACTATGAGTTGTTATGATGTTTCTGTACGAAGGTTGTTCGAGTCCCGGATGAGATCACGGACGTGACGAGGAGTCTCGAAATGGTCGAGACATAAAGATTCATATATTGGAAGTCTATGTTTGGACATCGGAAGTGTTCCGGTGAAATTGGGAATTTTACAAGTACCGGAGGTTACCGGAACCCCCGGAATGCTAATGGGCCAACATGGGCCTTAGTGGAAAGGAGAGAAGGGGCCCAAGTGCTGGTCGCACCTTCCCCCTTCCCTAGTCCTATTAGGACTAGGAGAAGGGGCGCCCCTCTCTCTCCCTTCCCACTTGGGGAAACCTAGTTGGACTAGGATTGGGGGAATCCTACTCCTAGTAGGAGTAGGACACCTGGCGCACCTCCCTTGGCCGCCAGCCCCTCCCCCTTCCCTCCTTTATATACAGGGGCAGAGGGCACCCCATGACACACAAGTTGATCCTTGAGATCTTTCCTTAGCCGTGTGCGGTGCCCCCTTCCACCAGATTACACCTCGAGAATACCGTAGCGGAGCTTAGGCGAAGCCCTGCGCCGGTGGAACATCATCATCGCCACCACGCCGTCGTCTTGACAAAACTCTCCCTCTACACTCGGCTGGATCGGAGTTCGAGGGACGCCATCGAGCTGAACGTGTGCAGAACTCGGAGGTGCCAGCACGCTCGGTACTTGGATCGGTTGGATCGTGAAGAAGCACGACTACTTCCTCTACGTTGCGCCAACGCTTCCGTTGCTGGTCTACAAGGGTATATAGACAACACTCTCATCTCGTTGCTATGCATCACCATGATCTTGCGTGATCGTAGGAAAATTTTTGAAATTACTACGTTCCCCAACAAAGGGCATCCGAGCCTGGTTTTATGCGTAGATGTCATATGCACGAGTAGAACACAAGTGAGTTGTGGACGATACAAGTCATACTGCCTACCAAAGCATGTCATACTTTGGTTCAGCGGTATTGTTGGATGACGATCCAGACCAACCTTACGCGTACTCTTACGCCGAGACCGGTTCCCTCGACGTGCTTTGCACATAGATGGCTTGTTGAAGACTGTCTCTCCATCTTTAGTTGAACCGAGTGTGGCTACGCCCTGTCCTTGAGAAGTTTAAAACGGAGTCTATTTGACGTAGTATCGTTGTGGTTTTGATGCGTAGTTAAGTACTGTTATTGCTCAGACCTTAGCAGCAACGTAAAACTTGCAACAACAAAGTAGAGGACGCCTAACTTGTTTTTGCAGGGCATGTTGTGATGTGATATGGTCAAGACGTGATGCTATATTTTATTGTATGAGATGATCATGTTTTGTAACCGAAGTTATCGGCAATCGGCAGGAGCCATATGGTTGTCGCTTATTGTATGCAATGCAATCGCCTGTAATGCTTTACTTTATCACTAAGCGGTAGCGATAGTCGAGAAGCATAAGTTTGGCGAGACGACAACGATGCTACGATGGAGATCAAGGTGTCGCGCCGGTGACAATGGTGATCATGACGGTGCTTGAGATGGATATAACAAGCACAAGATGATGATGGCCATATCATATCACTTATATTGATTGCATGTGATGTTAATCCTTTATGCATCTTATCTTGCTTTGATTGACGGTAGCATTATAAGATGATCCCTTACTACATTATCAAGAAGTGTTCTCCCTGAGTATGCACCGTTGCGAAAGTTCTTCGTGCTGAGTCACCACGTGATGATCGGGTGTGATAGGCTCTACGTTCAAATACAACGGTGCAAAACAGTTGCACACGCAGAATACTCAGGTTATACTTGGATTTAGCTATGCATATAAGATATGACCTCGGAACACGGAGACCGAAAAGGTCGAGCGTGAATCATAAAGTAGATATGATAAACATATTGATCTTCACCATTGAAACTACTACATCACACGTGATGATCGGTCAAGGTGTAGTTGATAAGGATAACGCAATCACATAGAGAAATGGAGGGATATTTTTCTAAGTTGGAGTTCTTAAGTAATATTATTAATTGAACTTAAATTTATCATGAACTTAGTACCGATAGTATCTTGCTTGTCTATGATGTGTAGATAGATGGCTCGTGCTGTTGTTCCGTTGAATTTTAATGCGTTCCTCGAGAAAGCAAAGTTGAAAGATGATGGCAGCAATTACACGGACTGGGTCCGTAATTTGAGGATTATCCTTATTGCTGCACGGAAGAATTACGTCTGGAAGCACCGTTAGGTGCCAGGCCTGGAGCAAGGGCTGCGCCAGATGTTGTGAACGTCTGGCAAAGCAAAGCTGATGACTACTCTATAGTTCAGTGTGCCATGCTTTACGGCTTAGAACCGGGACTTCAACGTCGTTTTGAACACCATGGAGCATATGAGATGTTCCAGAGTTGAAGTTAATATTCCAAGCGTAATGCGGATTGAGAGATATGAAGTCTCCAATAAGTTCTATAGCTGTAAGATGGAGGAGAACGGTTCACAAGTGAGCATATACTCAGAATGTCCGGATATAACAATCACTTGATTCAACCGGGAGTTAATCTTCCGGATGATTGCGTCATTGACAGAATTCTCCAATCACTGCCACCAAGCTACAAGAGCTTCGTGATGAACTATAATATGCAAGGGATGACCAAAACAATGCCCGAGCTCTTCGCGATGCTGAAAGCCACGGAGGTAGAAATCAAAAGGAGCATCAAGTGTTGATGGTTAACAAAACCACTAGTTTCAAGAAAAGGGCAAAGGAAAGAAAAAGGGAAACTTCAAAAAGAACGGCAAGCAAGTTGCTGATCAAGAGAAGAAACCCAAGTCTGGTCCTAAGCCTGAAACTGAGTGCTTCTATTGCAAGCAGGCTGGTCACTGGAAGCGGAACTGCCCTAAGTATTTGGCGGATAAGAAGGATGGCAAGGTTAACAAAGGTATATATGATATACATGTTATTGATGTGTACCTTACTAATACTCGCAGAGCACTGGTATTTGATACTGGTTCTGTTGCTAATATTTGCAACTCAAACAGGGGCTCTGATTAGCGAAGATTGGCTAAGGACGAGGTGACGATGTGCGTGGAAATGGTTCCAAAGTCGATGTGATCGCAATGGCACGCTACCTCTACATCTACCTTCGATTAGTATTAGACCTAAATAATTGTTATTTAGTACCAGCGTTGAGCATGAACATTATATCTGGATCTTGTTTGATGCGAGACGGTTATTCATTTAAATCGAGAATAATGGTTGTTCTATTTATATGAATAATATCTTTTATGGTCATGCACCATTAAAGAATGGTTTGTTTTACTTAATCTTGATAGTAGTGATACATATTCATAATGTTGAAACCAAAAGATGCAGAGTTGATAATGATGGTGCAACTTATTTGTGGCACTGCCGTTTAGGTCATATCGGTGTAAAGCGCATGAAGAAACTCCATCTTGATGGACTTTTGGAGTCACTTGATTATGAATCACTTGGCACTTAAGTAACCGTGCCTTATGGGCAAGATGACTAAAACACCGTTCTCGGAACTATGGAGAGAGCAACAGATTTATTGGAAATCATACATACTGATGTATGTGGTCCAATGAATGTTGAGGCTCGTGGCGGATATCGTTATTTTCTCACCTTCACAGATGATTTGAGCAGATATGGGTATATCTACTTAATGAAACACAAGTCTGAAACATTTGAAAAGTTCAAAGAATTTCAGAGTGAAGTGGAAAATCATCGTAACAAGAAAATAAAGTTTCTACGATCTGATCGTGGAGGAGAATATTTGAGTTACGAGTTTGGCCCACATTTGAAACAATGCGGAATAGTTTCGCAACTTACGCCACCTGGAACACCACAACGTAATGGTGTGTCCGAACGTCGTAAATGTCGTACTTTATTAGATATGGTGCGATCTATGATGTCTCTTACTGATTTACCGCTATCATTTTGGGGTTATGCTTTAGAGACGGCTACATTCACTTTAAATAGGGCACCATCTAAATCCGTTGAGACGACGCCTTATGAACTGTGGTTTGGCAAGAAACCAAAGTTGTCGTTTCTGAAAGTTTGGGGCTGCGATGCTTATGTGAAAAAGCTTCAACCTGATAAGCTCGAACCCAAATCGGAGAAATGTGTCTTCATAGGATACCCAAAGGAGACTGTTGGGTACACCTTCTATCACAGATCCGAAGGCAAGATTTTGTTGCTAAATTCGGAAACTTTTTGGAGAAGGAGTTTCTCTCGAAAGAAGTGAGTGGGAGGAAAGTAGAACTTGATGAGATAATCTGTATCTACTCCCTTATTGAGAAGTAGTACATCACGTAAAACAGTTTACGTGACACCTACACCAAATAGGGAAGAAGCTAATGATGATGATCATGAAACTTCAGATCAAGTTTCTACAGAACTCGTAGATCAACCAGAGCAAGATCCGCACTTGAGTGGTACGGTAATCCTATTCTCGAAGTCATGTTAATGGAACATGATGAACCTACGAACTATGAAGAAGCGATGGTGAGCCCAGATTCCACAAAATGGCTTGAGGCCATGAAATCTGAGATGGGATCCATGTATGAGAACAAAGTGTGGACTTTGGTTGACTTGCCCGATGATCGGCAAGCAATTGAGAATAAATGGATCTTCAAGAAGAAGACCGACGCTGATGGTAATGTTCTTGTCTATAAAGCTCGACTTGTTGCAAAAGGTTTTCGACAAGTTCAAGGGATTGACTACGATGAGACCTTCTCACCCGTAGCGATGCTTAAGTCCGTCCGAATCATGTTAGCAATTGCCGCATTTTATGATTATGAAATTTGGCAAATGGATGTTAAAACTGCATTCCTGAATGGATTTACGGAAGAAGAGTTGTATATGATGCAACCAGAAGGTTTTGTCGATCCAAAGGGAGCTAACAAAGTGTGCAAGCTCCAGCGATCCATTTATGGACTGGTGCAAGCCTCTCGGAGTTGGAATAAACGTTTTGATAGTGTGATCAAAGCATTTGGTTTTATACAGACTTTTGGAGAAGCTTTGTATTTACAAGAAAGTGAGTGGGAGCTCAGCAGCATTTACGATATTATATGTGGATGACATATTACTGATCGGAAATGATATAGAATTTCTGGATAGCATAAAGGGATACTTGAATAAGAGTTTTTCGATGAAAGACCTCGGTGAAGCTGCTTACATATTGGGCATTAAGATCTATAGAGATAGATCAAGACGCTTAATAGGACTTTCACAAAGCACATACCTTGATAAAGTTTTGAAAAAGTTCAAAATGGATCGTGCAAAGAAAGGGTTCTTGCCGGTGCTACAAGGTGTGAAGTTGAGTAAGACTCAATGCCCGACCACCGCAGAAGATAGAGAGAAAATGAAAGATGTTCCCTATGCTTCAGCCATAGGCTCTATCATGTATGCAATGCTGTGTACCAGACCTGATGTGTGCCTTGCTTTGTAAGTTTGGCGGCAGTACCAAAGTAATCCAGGAGTGGATCATCGGACAGCGGTCAAGAACATCCTTAAGTACTTGAGAAGGACTAAGGATATGTTTCTCATTTATGGCGGTGACAAAGAACTCGTCAGAACGGTTACGTCGACGTTAAGCTTTGACACTGATCCGACGATTCTAAATCGCAAACCGGATCGTGATTTACATTAAACGGAGGAGCTGTCGGTTGGTGCAGTTCCAAACAAAGCGCCGTGGCGGGATCTACATGTGAAGCTGAGTACATAGCTGCTCGGAAGCAGCTAATGAAGGAGTCTCGATGAAGGAGTTCATAACCGATCTAGGTGTTGTACCTAGTGTATCGGGTCCAATGAAAATCTTTTGTGACAATCTTGGTGCAATTGCCTTAGCAAAGGAATCCAGATTTCACAAGAGAACCAAGCACATCAAAAGACGCTTCAACTCCATCCGGGATTTGGTCCGTGGGAGACATAGAGATATGCAAGATACATACGGATCTGAATGTTGCGACCCATTGACTAAGCCTCTTCCACGAGCAAAACATGATCAGCACCAAGACTCCATGGGTGTTAGAATCATTACTGTGTAATCTAGATTATTGACTCTAGTGCAAGTGGGAGACTGAAGGAAATATGCCCTAGAGGCAATAATAAAAGTTATTATTTATTTCCTTATATCATGATAAATGTTTATTATTCATGCTAGAATTGTATTAACAGGAAACATAATACATGTGTGAATACATAAACCTACAGAATGTCACTAGTATGCCTCTACTTGACTAGCTCGTTAATCAAAGATGGTTGTGTTTCCTAACCATGAACAAGGAGTTGTTATTTGATTAACGGGATCACATCATTGGTTGAATGATCTGATTGACATGACCCATTCCATTAGCATAGCACCTGATCGTATAGTTTGTTGCTAGTGCTTTTCTTCATGACTTATACATGTTCCTATGACTATGAGATTATGCAACTCCCGTTTGCACGAGGAACACTTTGGGTGCTACCAAACGTCCACAACGTAATCGGGTGATTATAAAGGTACATTACAGGTGTCTCCGAAGGTACATGTTGGGTTGGCATATTTCGAGATTAGGATTTGTCACTCCGATTGCTCGGAGAGGTATCTCTGGGCCCTCTCGGTAATGCACATCACATAAGCCTTGCAAGCATTGCAACTAATGTGTTAGTTGTGAGATGATGTATTACGGAACGAGTAAAGAGACTTGCCGGTAACGAGATTGAACTAGGTATTGGATACCGACGATCGAATCTCGGGCAAGTAACATACCGATGACAAAGGGAACAACGATGTTGTTATCTTGATGCGACCGATAAAGATCTTCGTAGAATATGTAGGAGCCAATATGGGCATCCAGGTCCCGCTATTGGTTATTGACCGGAGAGGTGTCTCGGTCATGTCTATATAGTTCTCGAACCCGTAGAGGTCCGCACGCTTAACGCTTCGATGGCCGATTACTATGAGTTGTTATGATGTTTCTGTACGAAGGTTGTTCGGAGTCCCGGATGAGATCACGGACGTGACGAGGAGTCTCGAAATGGTCGAGACATAAAGATTCATATATTGGAAGTCTATGTTTGGACATCGGAAGTGTTCCGGGTGAAATTGGGAATTTTACCAAGCACCGGAGGTTACGGAACCCCGGAATGCTAATGGGCCAACATGGGCCTTAGTGGAAAGGAGAGAAGGGGGCCCAAGTGCTGGTCACACCTTCCCCTTCCCTAGTCCTATTAGGACTAGGAGAAGGGGCGCCTCTCTCTCCCTTCCCACTTGGGGAAACCTAGTTGGACTAGGATTGGGGGGAATCCTACTCCTAGTAGGAGTAGGACACCCTGGCGCACCTCCCTTGGCGGCCAGCCCTCCCCCTTCCCTCCTTTATATCTGAGGCAGAGGGCACCCCATGACACACAAGTTGATCCTTGAGATCTTTCCTTAGCCGTGTGCGGTGCCCCCTTCCACCAGATTACACCTCGAGAATACCGTAGCGGAGCTTAGGCGAAGCCCTGCGCCGGTGGAACATCATCATCGTCACCACGCCGTCGTGCTGACAAAACTCTCCCTCTACACTCGGCTGGATCGGAGTTCGAGGGACGTCATCGAGCTGAACGTGTGCAGAACTCGGAGGTGCCGTACGTTCGGTACTTGGATCGGTTGGATCGTGAAGAAGTACGACTACTTCCTCTACGTTGCGTCAACGCTTCCGTTGCTGGTCTACAAGGGTATATAGACAACACTCTCATCTCGTTGCTATGCATCACCATGATCTTGCGTGATCGTAGGAAAATTTTTGAAATTACTACGTTCCCCAACACGGGCGTGCGGCTACAGAGCGCGGGGAGGCAGGGGAGAAGGGGGAATGGATGCAGCGGCTCACGGCGGACTCGATGGCGTCGACGGCGAGCTCGGGGACGCGCTGTGGTCGACGGGGCGGCGATGGGGATCCACGGCGGCCGGGCGGTGAAGAGACAATGGTGACGCATTTATGGAGGCCGTCCGAAGTGCGTGGCTCGACGAGGAGGTAGAGGGGGTCGCGGCGGAGCTGGGGAGCGCGTCGGAGAGGAGAGGGGGTGGCGGTGGCCGCGAGGGCAGCGAGGGGCAGCGACGGTGGCGCTCGGTAGAGAGGAACAGAGGAGGGGAAGGAGCGCAGGGAGAGGGAGGACCAGAGAGCGAGGGAGAAGTGAGAGGGGGGTCGGGGAGGCGCGTGGCGTCTCCGGGACGTCGAGGAGGAGCCAGGCAGGATGGGAGGGAGGAGGTGGAGGCTTCGGGCGCGGTGGCGTCGACACGCCTCTGCCTACTGGCAGAGGTTGAAGACGGTGGGGAGTTGGGCTGGGCCTCAGCCACAGTCTTTGGGCAGATGGGCTGCCAGTGAGCTGTGTAGTCCTTCTCTCTCTCTCTCTCTCTCTTTATTTTCTGTTTTCTATTATTCTGTAAACTGTTGGGCTTTATTAAAAATATCCAGGCACTTTCAAAAATCACCAAACTGTGCATGCCCAATGTATAGAATATATCTAACATGGAACATTTCAGTTTAGGAGTATTTGGACATTTAAAATATTTTATAGAATTTAAATGTCCAAATTCAAATACGTATGAATTAATTCAAAGATCCAAATGTCATGGAAAAATGTGCAACATCTCTGATTCTTGCTTCCAGCGTTTTCCAAAATGGTGAACATTTTTAAGGCCATTTGGGTTCATTGAAGAATATTTCTTGGTTGAACCTATTTGAATTGCTTTAATGCTAGGGTTTAGGCAATCCCCATTTCAAATTTCATGAAAATTAAACATGATGCATGGATGCAATGCCACTAGTTACAAGCAAGCTCTAGGGCTGTGACAACTCACCCCACTAAACAAGAATCTCACTCGAGATTCAAGACGTGAGGTAAGAGGAAAAGGGGAGTCACAGAACTATCACAATCTTCATGATCCATTTGCCCTTCTCGAAAATGTTGATTCATTCCATCATCTTGGTCCTGACGTCTTTGCTTTCGAGATCTTCACTCGACACAACAACAGAAGGAAGGGGGAAACCCTACAGGATTTAATCTTCTTGAAGATCGAGCAACTCAAGATCAGTTCATGGAGAGACGTAAGAACAACTCTTGGGTTGAGACACCAAACACGCATTAGGAATGATGGTAAAGAAATGGATGATGAAGGTTCAAATTGGTAGGCAACCATTCCACGCTAAAGTAAAATGGTGCATGGTTTCAAAGTAACAAGGAGATGATTGCCATGATTCCATAACGGTAGACCTTAGGAAAGGTGACTCGTAGAATTATTCCCTTAAGTGGCAAAAAGAATTACTTTTGAATCAGAGATCATTGAAACTCTTCATACCAGCCTAAGGCAATTCACAAAAGATCGCTTTGGTGGAGTGCAAAGGAAAGGCTTACCTGCACTAGGATGGACGATGTGGACTACCTTGTTGAAAACAACGAATGGATGATTTTGCTTATCACCGGAAATGGATGGGAACCATAGTAAGTTCACTTTTGAGGATGATCCTAGACATCAAGTAATCGAGAAGGACATCCCATGGAAAAATTGGCACAATGGGGTGCAAGCCGGGAACAACATGCAAATGTTGGGAAGGTTCCAACCATCACATCTGCACGAGATTCAGATCTGGTTGGTGTTAGGATATTCAGACTCATCGAGTCTAGAAAGAAAAATGAAAGTTTGCAACACAAATCGGCGAGAGGATGTTGCAAGATTCTCGGAATGAACTACGACAGCAAGCTCCAAAACATGAGTTGGTTCTGCTACAAACAAGTGAACACGTTGTCCAAGACAAGAATGACCACATGGTAGTCTTACAACAAAACACTACCGAGTTCAGGTGGGGAACCATCATCAAGGATATCGAAGTCTTTCCGCAAGTCCATGGATTAGATCCCAAGCATAGACTTCTTTTCCTTGAACAAGTCAATCAGTGGCTTGGTATGCTAGGAATACATATAGAATGAAGGTTGCAAGTCTCCAGACTACAGAATACTTCGCACATATGCATGACTGACTTGGGTTGATTCCAAGGAGACAAAACAAACCTTTCTCAAATTCATGGCGGCAACTTACACCTAAAGCACATGAATTCGAGGAAGTCACTACTTCCATCCAAACATATGCTTCATGAACGAAACATGAAGAATTGCTTACACAAGTTTCCAATACTAGGTTGATGTTCAACATGACTCATGGGGGAGACAAAATGTTGCTGATGGGCTCAACAACAACTCATCGGAATTTCCATATCACTGGACTTCCACCATCATGTGAACACGGTGATAGCATTGGTCAGATCAAAGGATGTAATGGTATGCTCGAGGGATCAACCACGAGTAAGACAACATTACGAACATTGTTGGTTCTGATTTGACTTAATAATAGCCCATACTCAAGTCAAAGGATTGATAAGATAATAGGTCCAAAGAATCGATCACAGAGACCAATCGATGAAGATATCATCTTTCTTCAACACACACTACACAAGAATATCCCTTTGAACGAACTAAGTCGTGCAAGCTTTTATCCTCCAACTCTCCAAGTTGTTGTTTGGCTTAACCAACTAGCCTGTGGTATCCAACACAGATTCTTGGAGAAAGGGTGGTTCACAAGAAACCAACTTGATCACGAGCTCGACATAACAAATGTGGGACAACCTGGTAATACTTCCGAGAAGATATTCGGAAAATCACAAACCACCGGTATGTTACTAAGCTCGAGAACAATCTTGCTTTTGAGGGCAAGGCGATATGATCAAATAACCAAGGGATTGAATAATCCTATCTCGTTGATCGAAAGGTGCACCAGAAATAAGGACTAGGTAGCACATTCAATCTTAGGATGATGATTTAATAACCAACACGCTAAGAATGAGGATATTGCCCATTAGCTGCCAAGCAACGAGTTGCTCGGAGTATTGATTTCACACATCACAATTCACTTGTCGGCATTCCGGTTTCAACAACTCGGAACCGAGGAATGGATAATGATGGCGAGAAGTATCACTGCATCGAGAATTCATAAGAGAAGGTGCAATTCTCATGACATTCTTGACATAAAGATGGTAACACTCCAGGTGGAATAGCATCAAAAGCTGAATTGGCATTTTGATCTGCGGGATACAACTACTTTGACCTAATCCTGGAAATGGATGAGGCACTGGAGTTTGTTTCTCCTAGTCATTCCAGAACAGAATGGCTTGACGGACCACAAGGATAATAGACATCGATAAACGAATGCACACATACTCTTGGTTATCAAATCGATAGAGGATGGTCGGGATACAACTAAAGAGAGCAACTCAAAGGAACATATAATTTTTCGAGTTGTGGAGGCATGGATTAGTATATCGAGCAAAGCTCAACATTTCTCCCGGATAACCCATGCAGAGAAGGTGAGACCGCAGAGTCACAATTATGAATGGAGAACTCCTCAAGAGCACTCTTATTGTGATCTTTTGGTTCAAAGAACTTCTGCCATAACTAGTTCATGGTATTTGGAAGAAGGAAATACCACGGACCTCGAGGACTATTGCAAGGTTACTAATATCCTAAGGAAACTAGCAATTACTATCAACATGAAGTAAGTAGGGTGAATCTCGGGTTCAAGAACCTAGGAATAGACTGCCTACTAACTAATAACATCACGGGATGCTTTCAAGAATAATGGTCAGAAACATCACACTGGGGATACAAAAGCATTGCTAAATATCTAGGTGACTTCCTAAACACCTAGGGTAATAATAATAGCTCCAACATCTACGCCGAGGCAACAAAATACATCAACTTACCGATTAGTGTGCTTATTCTGACCAAAAAGGACATCGGGAACAAAAGAAAAGGATTTTCAAATGCATCAGACTATTTAGAGACCTGGGATGACTCGGACAGCATAACGGCTGTAAATACTCAAAATGATTTGAGACATCCTGCAAAAAGGGTGGCATAACCACTCAACATCACAATATCAAGGTTCTGAGATCAACAATTATCATACAATAGTAGTAGGAACTGAACTGAGTCTTAAAACCAACAATCTTAAAAGTTTGTGGATTAGTAACACGTCATCCTAATAGATAGATGAGAAGCCTAGTTCTTAACCCCGTAGAAGAGAAGAGGTTGACTCAGATCAGAAGGCCATGAGGTATAAGGAGTAAAAAGAGCCTTATGCGTTCCTTCCACAATCAATTCCCTTACATAACTAAAGCATTTCTAGACACAACTTCGACCAGTTTGGCTTGGTAATCCTACAGCAACAGGCTCGATACCAACGCTGTCAGACCCCGATCCTAAGTCACACCGATCTAGCATGTAACACATCATATCACTTTGCGGCCTCACGCACGGTATTCCCACGGTGTCGCCTTTACCATGGCCCGGGACCGCTTAGCCTTTTGGCTCACGATATGGTAGTGTCGCTAGCATCCATATGACAAAGAACCCGGCCGACATGGCTAGTCGTGAACCCAAAGCGGCGCTTAACCATGGGGACAGGCATACATGAATCACATCGAACATGTCGGTCATCAACGTATAAATTCGGGCTGTAGCACTGGCTAACAGGACTCCAGTATCCCGGGCTGTAGCAGGCTAGGCAGGACTCCGAATAACACCGCGCGACATTTCCCCGAAGGGACAGACATAGGAACGAAGTGAAACACATGCCGGCCAGTCAAGTGTCCAAGCAGTAGTGCCGGGCTAGCAGGACTCCGGTGAACCGGGCTGTAGCGGACTACTATCGCCGTAAGCACGAGACTACATTTCCCCATATGAGAGGCTGCCAAGGATAAACAACTAGTTTGTCGGATCCCACACATACCAAGCATTTCAAACATACACACAATATGCTCAATATGTGTAGATACAACATGGCATCACAACATAACTCTATGACTCAAATATTTATTCAATAGGCTCCGAGGAGCGAGATATTACAAACATGGGTCTCATGACCCAACACTCGTGAGCATACAAGTCAAAGCACAAGCGGAAACTAAACATGTCTGAAGTACGCATAACTATAAAATGAAGAAGGCTGAGAAGCTGACTATCTACCGAGATCTCGCCGAGGGCACAAGATCGTAGCTGAGGTAACAAGCTAACCGTCAAGTCCGTGCGGAACTACTAAGCGAGACCAAGTCTCTCTGCAAAACATAAAATAAGCAAACGTGAGTACAAACGCATTTCAGCAAGACTTACATCGTAACTAGCTACATATGCATCATTTTCAAAAAGGGGTGGTGGAGTTTGACCGCAGCAAGCCAGCTTTGACTCGGTGGCTATCCCGAACTACGATCGCAATTAACTCTTTTGAGGTGGCGCACACGAGTCCACATATTCACCATATCAATACACCACTATGGATCCGCTCCGTCTCCCTCACGAGAACGCCATCCATAGCACTCATGCTTATCTTGGCGCATTTTAAAGTATCCACTTTCACTTGTCTATGAACTGGTATAGGCAACCCAGAAGTCCTTCTCCGTGGACACGGCTATTCAATAGATCATATTAACCCTGCAGGGTGTACTTCTTCACACACGCTCACCACTTACCGCCGTTTACGACATATGTACTGCAACCTTCAAGCGGAAGCCCAACGTGGGTGTCGGCCACGACCTACCTAAACACACAAGTCCCTAGTCCAGGTTTATCGCCTATTCGGGTTCCATCCGCAGGAGTCCGGCCGAGGTTTCCCATACAGCCCCGAACGATGTGTGCAGGGTTCCCGAGACACCAAGCAGGCGAATCGGTACACCGGGCCACGGTGCCTACCGCAACACAACCCACCCCTATGGTCGGGCTTGCGGCGCCCCCAAAGATACTACAAACACGTAAACTACTTGCAACTCCCCGGACTGAGCACAAGGGTGGTTAAGAAGCCGAGAGGGTCAATTAAGGATCCCAATGCGTGGTAGTAACTGTTTCATTGATCACAAACACGTAACTCAGTTCTCGAGGACGGCTGCAATGAGACAACCCACCATGTACTCCTACATGGCCTCTCACCGCTACCTTTACCAAATCGTGTTCACACACTTAGCTCACACACACAGAGGGACATGTTCACACACCATTCCAATTCATTCCCGATGAATCGCACTGACTCAACTCTAAGCGATGGCAGCACGACAACAAGCATGAATGAGTAGGCACAACATGGCTCAAACAACTCCTACTCATGCTAGTGGGTTTCATCTAATTCTGTGTGGAGGACAGGTCATGCGAGAGAGGATAAAGGGGTTCAACTACCGCAGCAAGTAACACATGAGTCGTTGTTGTCCTAATGCAGTAAAAATAGAGCAGGGGCGAGAGAGTGGGATTATATCGGAATGGACAAGGGGTTTTGCTTGCTCGGCACTTCGAAGATAATATAGTTCTTCATCGGTTGTCATCGAATTCATCGCTTGGTGACGTCTCATCGAGAGGGGACAATTACCGGCAGAAAAGAGAGAACACAATCAATGCAATGCACATTCACATGAATGACATGTCATGTTTAAGGTACTGAATTCACCTAATGCAATGTCTAGCCAGGTTAATTGAAGTGGAATTCAAACAAGGTTAAACTCCAACTCCAAATGCTAGTTCATAATTTACCCTAATCATGATTCATCCTATTCAGTGAGGTTAACTTGTTCAAACATGCATGATCATGGCATAAACAGATTCTTCATATTTTTCTGATCATGTTTCATATATAAATTATTTAATTTGGAGTTACAGATTAAATGTTATGAATATTTGAAGTTTGGGGTATTTTCTGAAATTTCCTGAATTAAATTAAATCCAGAAAATCAAATAATTGCGCCAAGACATTACTGAGGCATGACGTCACGAAGTCAACCGTGGTTGACGGTCAAACCTGACGATGTGGGGCCACGCCGTTGTCTCGCTTAGTTAACAGGGGTTTATTTCTAATCTAATTAGATTAGTGGCGCTGGGGCCCACCGCCGCTGTCGAGGGTTAAAAGGCGGTGATTAGCACTAAGCTAATCACCGACGGCCGGGCCCACGGCAGAGGCTCAGCGACGGGGCTCGTCGCCGGCGACCTCTAGACGCTGGGCGGAGTCCGCGCCACGTGCCACGGGCGGGCGTCTCGAGAGCACCGGGCGTAGCTTCGGGCTCAAGATCCGGTGGGGCAAGTAGGGAGGAGCTGGGGCTTCGCCGGAGCGGAGCGGGCGGGCGGCCGGAGCTCGGCTCGAGCGGGCGCGGCGGCTACAGAGCGCTGGGAGGCAGGGGAGAAGGGGAATGGATGCAGCGGCTCACGACGGACTCGATGGCGCTGACGGCGAGCCTGGGACGCGGTTGTGGTCGACGGGGCGGCGATGGGGATCCACGGCGGCCGGCGGTGAAGAGACAATGGTGACGACGATGGAGGCCGTCCGGGGGTGCGTGGCTCGACGAGGAGGTAGAGGGGGTCGCGGCGGAGCTGGGGAGCGCGTCGGAGAGGAGAGGGGGTGGCGGTGGCCGCGAGGGCAGCGAGGGGCAGCGACGATGGCGCTCGGGAGAGAGGAACAGAGAAGGGGAAGGAGCGCAGGGAGAGGGAGGACCAGAGAGCGAGGGAGAAGTGAGAGGGGGGTCGGGGAGGCGCGTGGCGTCTCCGGGGCGTCGAGGAGGAGCCAGGCAGGCTGGGAGGGAGGAGGTGGAGGCTTCGGGCGCGCTGGCGTCGACACGCCTCTGCCTACTGGCAGAGGTTGAAGACGGTGGGGAGTTGGGCTGGGCCTCGGCCAGATCTTTGGGCAGGATGGGCTGCCAGGTGAGCGCCAGGTAGTCCTTCTCTCTCTCTCTCTCTCTCTCTCTCTCTCTTTATTTTCTGTTTTCTATTATTCTGTAAACTGTTGGGCTTTATTAAAAATATCCAGGCACTTTCAAAAATCACCAAACTGTGCATGCCCAATGTATAGAATATATCTAACATGGAACATTTCAGTTTAGGAGTATTTGGACATTTAAAATATTTTATAGAATTTAAATGTCCAAATTCAAATACTTATGAATTAATTCAAAGATCCAAATGTCATGGAAAAATGTGCAACATCTCCGTTATCAAGCTTTCCAGCGTTTTTCCAAAAATGGTGAACATTTTTGAAGGCCATTTGGGTTCATTGAAGAATATTTCTTGGTTGAACCTATTTGAATTGCTTTAATGCTAGGGTTTAGGCAATCCCCATTTCAAATTTCACGAAAATTAAACATGATGCATGGATGCAATGCCACTAGTTACGAGCAAGCTCTAGGGCTGTGACAGCCTGCCTCCGCCCGCGGCTGGGTTGCGCGAGAGGTGGTTGTACGTGGATGCGGGGGTGCCCAGCCCCCTGCTATCGGAGCCAACTTCGCCTGCTGTTCCCAATTCTGGCTGGGGCCAGGAGACGCTCTCGAGCCCTCGGCTCTTCTTCGTCTAGCGCCGCTTTGCATTCCTGAGGTCGCTCGCAGTGACAGCGCCCAAGGTGGTGAAGGAGTTCCTGATGCGCCGCATTGCTCCTCTCCAACGCCATTCCCACCGGATGTGGGCCTTCGGCGGGCCCGGTGATCGTATGAGGCTCCGGAAGAAGACTGGCCGTAAGCGCTAAGGAAGGTGCTCTGGTCTGGTGGCGATCCTAACCGGTGGCATCCAAAGCATGAAGGGGCCTTTGCATACGCTGCGGAATAGGGGTGATCTGGTGAACCGATGCCTATCTTCGATGAATGGGGCTGCGCCCCGCTGGTCTCCAGGGGCCTCGCGAGAATCCAGTGGTGGTGACAGCCCTTCCAGTCGGCCGAGGCGGCTCCTCCTCAAGTGGTGGAGCAGGGAGGTACGAGCCGCCAGAGGCCGAAGGGACCCCCGCCGGGGTGGCAACGCCTGGCGATGCTCGTGAGGGGGCAACTCCTGAGGCTCATGCCGCTGCCCGCAGCGCCCGCGGCTGGAGCCCCCGAGGCCCCTGCTGCTTCTCCTGGTGAGGCGACTAGCAGCGCGCGCCAGGCAGACACCCTTGACGCAAGCCGCCTTGATGCTTCTCCCTTGCCGCAGGCTGACCCCTGCGCCCAAATCTTGGGCCGTTTCCGCGTGACCTTCGAGGCCCTCCGGAGGAGAAGGGAGGCCTTGGGCGATGACTACCCTTGTCGCCTGCTGAAGCGCAGGAAGTACTTCGCTACTGATGATTAAGCCTTCTTCTTCTCCAGCTCCTGATTCTCCTGTTGCTTGTACTGATCCTTGCCCTGTAGGCCCCTTCCTGCCGAGCTCATGGAGACGGGTGAGGAGAGGTCCTCCCCGGCTTCGCCCCCTCCCTAGTCCTCGAGTGCTCCAAGCAGTGGAGCTCTTGTGGTGAGGGCGACCGGGGAGGTGAGCCGTCCCGAGGCGCGTCGTGGCCCTGCACGCCTCGCGATCCTTCCTCGTGAGCCTTCCTGAGGCATAGCTAGCCTGTCGTGGGCTTCTTGCCTGGTCGTGGACGGCGATTGGCTGAGGTGCTTCCTGCGCCCCTCGTCTGGGGATGAGCTGGCTCTAGGCCGGGCTCCTGGCGCGGCGCGCCCGGCCGTCGCGAGGGTGCCAGCCCCCAGCCCCCTGCCCAGAGGGGGAGTGTTGATTCGTGGCTCCCGGCGTCCGTCCGGGGCGGTCGATGGTGCGGAGGACGTGCGCAAGCGCGCCCGGGAGCGTCGCGCCCTTCGCCAGGGATTTCTTCGAAGGGCGGCCGACGTGGTGGGCCTTCTTGGTGAAGAGCTTGCTGATGAAGACGCGCGCCTTGAGGCCGAGGGCCTGCACCTGGTTGCAGAGAGGCGCGAGCTGGAGGACGCTGCCGCTTCTGCGCTGCCGCCAGCCATGCGAGCTTGATGATGAGGAGGCCAAGGTGTCGCCGGCAGCCTCCGAGAGGCCTGTTCTCGGGCCATCGAAGAGGCTCGGGCAGTGACAGCGGCGAGAAGCGGCGGAGGAGCGGGCACGGGAAGCACTAGCCCGGTGCCACTCGTTGGAGGAGCAAGCGGAGCTGCGCGAGGCAGCCCTTGCGTCGATGAAGGTGGCTTCTGGCAACTCGGCGGAGCTCCAGAACCATGAAGAGGCGCTGACGCTCGAAGCCGCCGAATGCGCGCGCGAGTACGAGCGCTTGGAGACGAGGGAACGCTTGGCGACGCGGGCGGAGGATGAGGTTGCAGAAAGGGACACCCGCGTCATGGAGGAGGTCGGATGCCGAGTGGCGGCGGCACGCTCGAACCTCGAGCGCGAGTTTGAGGAGCGGTTGGGGTTGATCAAGGCCGAGGCTGAGGGCAGGACTGCTGCCTTGAGGACCAAACTGGAGGAGGCTATGCGGCGGGCCGATGCTCTTCAGGCCGCCCTTGAGGTGGCGCAGAGGGAGTCCACCACCTCTCTGGCCGTGGCGCTCCTTCTTCGCGAGCGGGTGGAGGAGGCCGAGGCTGTTGCGCGTCAGAATGCGGACGAGATGCGTCAGCGGCGAGTCTTGGAGCATGAGCACCGCCCCATGCTCGCCACGCTCCGGGAAAGAGCTAACGTGGCCTTGGATAACATCTGCGAGGCGGCGGTAGGCCAGCCGCACGCGGCCAATTACGCCGGCAACCTTCAGTTCTTCACCGACGTGGTGGCGCGGCTGGAGGCGCGGTCGGTTAGGGCCGACAGGTTGGTGGAGGAGAGGAGTCGCGCGCTGCTTGGGCGCGCCTTTCTCGTGTCTTCAGTCATCTCCGGGACATGGACCCCCACTTCGACTTCGACGCAGCCATCGCCCCAGTTCCCCAGGCTGTCCGGGGCGACCTGGCGCACTGGGTGGAGGACAACGTGGATGCCCTCGTCAGGGCCTTCGCTTCGGATGAGGGCGGCGTGGTGAATGGCCCAAACGCCACCGACGATCACGCGGACAGCGATGGCGAGGCCAGCGATGCCAGCAACGGCTCGGGAGGTGCCCCTGAGGATGAATTGGGGGATTTATCCGACTGATCATGTATTGTCCTTGTTCCATTACCCTGCATGGATAGAACTCAGGTTTTGACCTGATGGAGGTGAGAGCATTTTGGGAGGGGGAGTCCCTCATGTAAAACTTGTGTTCTTCGAATTAGTAGGTGTTACATCGCCCATACGCCCGCGCGCAGTGGTAGGCTAGGCGACGCGCTAGTTTGATCGTTTACCTTCGTTTTGTGCGAGCCCCCGAGATAGCCTGCGAGAGGCTGCGGCGATCCGAGTGTATATGGATCGAATCCGTAGGACCTGCAGCAAAAACCCTCCGGAGGGGGCGCGGCGGCGACAGGGTGGGCGGTGCGTGAGCTTGGCCTGGCCCGGCTCGCGAGGGGCTCGCGAGGGGAGGCAGCTAAGGCGGAGTTGTAACCGAAACGCGAGAGATTTGCTCGAACGAGACTAAGCACCCCTTCCCCGAATACACGCAAATCTTCAAGCTCAAATTCCACTTAAATCCAATGGGGGAAAACGACAGCCAGAGGGAAAACCAAATGAAAGCAGAAAAAGGCCGCGTCCGGCACCTAGTCTAGTCTTGGACGTCTTCTCACCAGCGCGGAGCTAAGTGCTACTACTGGGCGTAGGAGGGAGCCCCAGGGCCTGAGGCCGGCACCCCTGAGACTCCGGGGCGTGTACAGCCCCACTCATTATTACGCGAGAGTGTCACGGGGCGGCGAGCTTCACAGGCACTAGGTGTCGGTGTCAAAACCGGCAGATCTCGGGTAGGGGGTCCCGAACTGTGCGTCTAGGCGGATGGTAACAGGAGACAAGGGACACGATGTTTTTACCCAGGTTCGGGCCCTCTTGATGGACGTAAAACCCTACTTCCTGCTAGATTAATATTGATGATGTGTGTGTTACAAGAGTAGATCTACCACGAGATCAAAGAGGCTAAACCCTAGAAGCTAGCCTATGGTATGATTGTTGTTCGTCCTACGGACTAAAACCCTCCGGTTTATATAGACACCGGATAGGGTTAGGGTTACACAGAGTCGGTTACAATGGTTGGAGATCTACATATCCATATCACCAAGCTTGCCTTCCACGCCAAGGAAAGTCCCATCCGTACACGGAACGAAGTCTTCAATCTTCTATCTTCATAGTCTTGGAGTCCGGCCGATGATGATAGTTTAGCTATCTGGACACCCCCTAGTCCGGAACTCCCTCACTGGGCCTTCTTCACAGGTACCGGCCTTGCTTCATATCGCCAGACGAGGGCCCCGCCTTGCGCCACACTCTAGTGCCACCAACGACGACCGGAAACCAGGACGCCGCCGGTGGGGTAGAGCGGTCTCAGCCAGTTCCCAGCGACCACGGTCCTCCGGCGAGGCAGGCCCCGAGGCACCTCCCAGCAGAGGAGCTACCTCCCGAGAACGCCTTTGCTTCAACGCCCGCGGTGGTGATGTCGGATCTCTGCCCTCTCCGGCAGCCCCTCGCCCCTCCCGAGGGGTAGGAGATCGCGGAGGCGGGCAGCTGTTCGTCGTGGCGACATGTACCTCCTGCGACCTATGGTTAGCGTATGTTTGCTCTTGAGGAAGTAGCGGTACCCGATAATCGTCGCCCCCGGCGTGACCAGTGGGACCATCTCGAGACAACTAGAAGAGCGCGGCTTCTGGCGCCTCATCCCCCAAGATTGGGCTGAGGAGCGAGTCTTGTTCTCCCTCATGCGGGTGCCCCTGGTCCATCATGTGGGGCACGTATTCTTCCGGCGCCGTCATCCTGAAGGCCACGCCGTAGTGCTGAGCGTGCCTTGCTGCTCTGCTCGATGCGCCCGCCGTGGGGTGGGGGCGCGGCGGTCCACCAGGGCCGTGAGTTGCGTCGAGTCCTTCTTCTCCGCGGGCCAGGGGCGGGGGTAACCCGCCACGGCCCAGCTTGACTTTCGCCCGGTCTGGAGTAGCTTTGGAGCCTGCGGTAGCGTGGAGCCCGTCTGCAAGGGCTGCCCTCGGCCGAGGTGGGAGTTGGGTGCGAAGGGGTGAGCCTCGAGGCGGGCAGCCAGGAGCTCCGCCACTCGCTCCAGCAGCACGTCGCGGCCGCTCTCCAGGAGCCTGCACTGCAACAACTCTCGGGCCACTGTGAGCGCGGCCCTCGAGTTCGCCTTCTCCCGGCGGGTGTAGAGTGATGTGGTCACGGCGTGGTTGGAGGCTCTTGCTACCGACCGCGCTTGTCGCGGTGTGAGCGCCGTCGGAGCCTGTCCGCGTCGCCCGCGGCCCGCAGTGCCCTGCGGACCGCGAGCTGCCTGGGGCACGGGGTCGCCTGAGGCGAGCGGCTCTGCATGGGTGGGCCACGCCGCCCATGGATCTGGGTTGCCCGCTTGGTCGCCGGTCATGGCGATGACGATGCTACGGGATGCGAGGTGGCAGAAGGCGGACTCCGGCGCACCCCTACCTGGCGCGCCAAATGTCGGATCACGGGTTCAAGCAGCACCCCATAAGGTTCGAACTACGGGTGCGGCGGAGATCCAACCTCCACCGCCTCGTACCTTGCCGAATCTCAGGGACCTAAACTACTAACAAGAACAACACAAGAGATGCAAGATTTATACTAGTTCGGGCCACCATTGTGGTGTAATACCCTACTCTAGTTTGTGGTGTGAGGATTGCCTCTGGGGCTGACGAAGAACAAGATGCAGGGAAGAACAGCCTCGCGAGGGTCTGTTCTTGGTGGGTGTGATGAACTGCTAAGTGGTGCCCCGTCGCTCTAGCTTGAGGAACGGGTTTCTCTCTCTCTCTCCCTGGATTCCGAATGCTCGATCCGATCGTCCTTCGCCCCCTCCTCTCTGAGTGTGGCTACCCCTATTTATAGGCGAAGGCCCTAGGCCTCTTCCCAAATATTGAGCGGGAAGGGCGCCAACAATTGGCCATTTTGAAGGGGAACAGCGGGTACACTTATCCTGACTAAAGTTGGTCCTCGCCTGCCAAAGGCTCTGGTGATGTCGCCTGCTTGGGCTCCATGATGACTGCATTCCAGCCGTTGGGGCTGGTCTTGCTCTTGTTGCACCAAAATGGATGCCTTTGCTTGATGCTCTTGCCTGCGCTTGCCCCCTTTGCACCAAAGAGGAAAGGAGGACACTGCGCGGGCTGGCGCCCGACTGGCGCCCTCGGTCGTCATGGCTTGCGTCACGGGCACCTCGCGAGGTACCCCGCCTTGAACTCTCCGCCTCCTCGTGAGCCAGCCTGACGGGGCCATGCCTGAGGAAGCTCTTGGTCGTCCGCCCCGCGAGGCTTGGCCCTTCGCGAGGGTCTTGAGCTTGTGTCGATGAAGATGGGCCGTCCTGGGCCTCCTTCAAGCCACGCAGCAGGCCGCAGGCAGGCAAGTCTGGGGACCCCCGTTCCCAGAACGTCGACAGCAGGAGTAACCAGAGAAACTCTATGATCTATTTTACACATAAATGGGTATAGATGACTAACCAGCTGTCTGTCGTCGTCGGAGTCATCGCCGGAGTGGTCGTCGTAGTCGGTGTGGAACTCCGCCTCCGGTTGTGGAAGCTCGACGCCGTCGATGATGTCAGGGTGCAGTGATAACTCGCCGGCGGTGACGGCAACCTCTGTCTCCATCTCCACACCGTGCTCCGGTGCTTTAGCAGCCCCGGCGTGGCCACTCCCTCTGATGGGGCTCTTCAGCGGCATCCTCATACACTGACGGCTTTGAGGACTGAGAGCGGCGTTGAGGATGCAGGCGGAGAGAGAGGATTGTGTGTGCGTAGCAAGGATGGGGGTGCGGCCGCTCGGGTGCACCATTAATATGGAGTAGTGGGAGTTGTGGGAGAGAGGCGGGCGGAGGTCAAACCGATGGCTCGCCTCCTAGTGAGCCTGCGCACCGGACTACTGGCATGCCTATCAAAGTTTCACACAACTACTCGCATGCCTCCCGATGACATTGTGCAGCGAGCACGCCCAAGTAAATTCCACTTTGCAGCACGCGCGCCTCCCGTCTGCACTGCCGGCCGAGGCTGCTCGCATGCATCCCGTCAACTCACGCCTGCTCGCACGCCACACGGGTCGCACGGCAGCACGTATATTGTTTTTCTATTTGGATGATTAATGTTGCTGCTTTATTGCTTAACCGAAGCATGGCACGTATCCATTATTGGTCTAACGCTCATGGTTCCAATAAATAATCCATTTTTGTCGGAGTAATGGGCCACGGGTAGGCAGACCCGAGCCCCCGGACCTTTCAAGACATCGGGGCAGGCTGCGCCCCTCAAGGCCCCAAGACGAAGAGCCGCCTTCTAAGAGTCGGCGGCAGAGCCGCTGACTGCCCCTCACGGCCGAGTCCCAGAGATGACTTCGAGATAAGCCGACTCCCAACTGGCGGCTTCCAGACAAGCCGGCTATGGGGAGTCGGCCCGCGACTCCAACCACCTCCTGCCCATGCAACTACGGACGGGACGGGGTACGGCCGCCGCGCGGCCCATCCTTGCCCCGTTCACTAAGGGCGGCGTACACAAGCGGCCAGATCGACGGAGATCTCTGTCCGTGGCAACCTTTGTTCTGCCCGGCCTGACATCAGCCTCGTGGGCGGCGCCCTGAGCGCACGACGGCCTGTCTGTACGACCCGAAGACAGCGGGACCCGCCTGTTGGCGGGAGTGCAGAAGACGGCGAGAGCACCACAAGACGGACCCGTTGGGAGTCGGCCCCCAAGATTCGGTCGGCCCCTCCCAAGGGCTCCGCACGCCATTAACCAGAGAAGACGGGGAATGGCAACAGTGACCGCCCGTCAGGCGGCGGCACTGTTGCAATGACCCCATGACCAAGCCCGCGTCATTAGAGGCGCGGCTACAGTAATCCGCAGCCGGAAAGACACGCCCGCGGCGGACAAGGCTTGTCGGCCCCATGCCGGACCGTCGGCAGGGCCCACTAGTTGGCGGGCCCCAGCAGTCGGCGGAGAAGACGGCGACCAGAGAGACAGACGGCTGGGACCCGCGCCCAGCCAGATTACCGTTGTACCCCCGGGGGGTAGGCCTATATAAACCCCCCGTGGCACCCATGCAAGAGGTTGGACCCTAATAGTTTTAGACACAGATAGAGGGAAAAGAAGAGCTAGCCGTGCCCTTCTCCTTCCTCACCTTGAACAGCTCAAGGAGCAACCTTGTACCCACTTTGCCATAGTGATCATGCGGAGACCCCTTGAGCAGCGAGGGGTATTATCATCACGGAGAGCCACAAGCTGGGTAAGATCCGCGGCGTGCATGCCTTCGCCTCATCCTGCTTCGAGGCACGGCTGACGTTCTACTCGCCCCCACCATGATAAGCCATCCTTCAGCATATGTCGCACCCAACCCCCGACATTTGGCGCCCACCTTGGGGCTAGCTGCACCGTCGTCCGGAGACCTCCTCTGGACGGGAACCCTTTTCCTCCCTGGCGAGCGCAGCCAGCCCGGCACGCCAGACGGTTTACGCCGACGCTGTTGGCCGACGGCGCTGAGAGATCGCCTGCGCGGCAAGCCGCCTCGCCGAACTTGTCGGCGAGGTTCGCCTCTCCGACGAGCCTGCATCCGACGCAGGCACGGGCGGCCCCGAGAGCCTCCTCGCGGGCCTCCTCGAGCAACTCCATGTCGCCGTTGAGCCTGCCACGGACTTGGAGTCCGTAGGCTCCACCGACCCGATGTTGGTCGACTCCGACACCGCGTCGCTCGACGCATTCCCCACCAACGTGGTGGTCTATGACGAGCCGCTCCCTCACGCGGGGAGCGGCGGAAGCACCGTCACAGAGGTGCTCGTCATCGTTCATAGCGAGCATTCTGGCGAAGGAGCTCATGACCCTCTCGACGCGGCTCTGCGAGACCTGACCGCGCCTATTCCGAAAGACGCTGACGCCGAGATGCTGGAGGCATGCCGCCTTCAGCTCGTCGAAGGCGCGAGAAAGCTGGCAAGCATGGGGCGCTTGTCAGAAGCCTACCAGCGTGAGATGGATCGCGCTGTGGGCGGCTCGCCGGCCCCGACTGGGCCTTGCCGCCTAGGCGCGGTCCAGCAGCGTGGCGTGGCCATCGTCAACCTATTCGGGTCCAATCGCCCTGTGTACGCCACGCCTCCGGAGAACATCGGCGCCGCCCAGGCGGCGGCGGACGAGCTGGACAACTTTGAGGGTGAAGAGCGCCGCCTGATGACGGAGCGAGTCCAGCAGCTCCTCGACGCGGCTGCCGCGCAGAACGAGGCCGGCTGCCGCACAGAGGCGCCGCAACGACAGAACGACGACCTACCTCCCCGCCGAGACCAAGGCGCGACGTCTCGGACACCGACTGGCGGTGTCCGCGGAAGAAAAAACAAGGATCCGGCTGTCAGCCACAGTCGGACTCACATCTCCATCGAGCGCGACCAAGACGGCCGTCCAAGAGCAGTGGAACGACGGGATGACTACCTTCCTCCTCCCCCTCGCAGAGAAAGGCGAGTCTCCCCGCCACCCGTCAAGCATCCGACTCTCGGCGACCGCCTTGGCCGCCGAGAGGGAGTCGGAGAAAACGACGCCCGCCACCGGATCGACCGACTA
Organism: Aegilops bicornis; assembly: GCA_021605145.1. Lineage (NCBI taxonomy): Eukaryota > Viridiplantae > Streptophyta > Magnoliopsida > Poales > Poaceae > Aegilops > Aegilops bicornis. Next base: position 125,565,952 of record CM038674.1, on the reverse strand, counting down.
CACCGATCCCTGGCGCTGGAAGAAGAAGACGAGTTGGGTCCTCCCTGTTTCGGACCTCGCATCCGAGACGAACCCTTTCCCAGAGGGTTCATGCTCCCCCGAGACACGCCCAAATACACCGGCTCCATGAAGCCGGAAGACTGGCTGGTCGACTACTCCACAACCATCAACATAGCGAACGGCAACAAGCGTGTTGCCGTAAAGTATGTTCCGCTCATGCTCCAGGGCACGGCCCGGACATGGTTGAACAGCCTGAAACCCCGCAACATCAACAGCTGGGTCGATTTCACCGAAGCCTTCGTCCGCAACTTCACAAGCACGTACAAGCGACCTCCCAAGCCTCGCCAGCTTTCCTTGTGCGTGCAAGGCCCCAACGAGTCGACTCGCGACTACCTCACGCGCTGGGGCGAGCTTCGGAACTCCTGCGAGGGCGTGCACGAGGTGCAAGCTATCGAGTACTTCACCGCCGGGTGCAGAGAAGGCACCCTCCTCAAGCACAAGCTCCTTTGCGACGAGCCAGAGACCCTCGACGAGTTGCTGATCATAGCATAAGCACGCCATGTACCGACTCCTCCATGAAGGCGGAGATTGAAGTCAGTGCGACTGGCAAAGTGGCCCCTCAGGCTCCCAAAACTCCGGCTGGAGACACCAGTCGGCGGCAGCAACAGAACGGTCACAAGCACAAGGCCTAACAGCCGGCTTCCAGCAGCCGGCAGGTTGCGACAGTCAAAGACCAGCAGCCAGAGGGGCAGCCTCCAGCCAAGTGACAGAAAGGCGACAAGTCCAACTGGTTGCCGGCCTTCTCTTACGAGCAGACTCTAGATGGTCCCTGCAAGTTCCATAGCGGCGCGAAGCCGTCGAACCACACCACCCGGAAGTGTCACTGGCTCACCAGGATCGCCAAGGGAGACGGCCTCCTGCCTCCCCCGCCTGCTGGGCCGCCGCCTCCACCGCCGCCCCAGCAGCCGGCTGTCAGGCCAGTCGGCGCAGTGCAAGACGAGTACCCAGAAGATGGAGCTTATGTGGTGTTCACCAGTGTGGCCGACGACCGATGCAGCAGGCGTCTGCAGTAGTAAGAAGTGAATGCAGTAGCATAAGATACTCCAGAGTTCATGCACTGGTCCGAGAAGCCTATTAGTTGGAGTAGAGCTGATCACCCAGAGGTGATGCCGAATCCGGGCTACTACGCCCTGGTCTTGGGAGCCGCCCTTGCCACGGATAGGCGGGCCGCTCGCTTCTCGCGAGTGCTGATAGATGGAGGCAGCAGCATCAACATCCTGTACAAGGACACGATGGAGAAGTTAGGAATCAAGCAAAGACAGCTTCAGAGCAGCCGGACTGTGTTCCACGGCATTGTACCTAGCCTTTCCTGCTCACCGATCAGCAAGATCCTGATAGATGTCCTCTTTGGGGACAAAGATCATTTCCGCCGAGAGCCAGTTTGGTTCGAAGTGGTGGACCTCGAAGGCCCATACCAGGCTCTGCTTGGCCGACCTACTTTGGCCAAGTTCATGGCGGTCCCCCACTATGCCTACCTCAAGATGAAGATGCCGAGTTCCAAGGGGATTCTGACCGTAGCCGGCGACTACAGAAAGTCGTCCGCTTGTGCAGCTGAAAGCAGTCGGCTAGCCGAGTCCCTGGTGATCGCAGCTGAGAAGTGGCTTCTTGATCGGGTTGTGGCGATGGCCGGCAAGCAGCCCGAAATATCGCCCAACCCCAAGGAGTCGGAAGCTGAGGGCTCGTTCAAGCCGGCCAAAGAAACGAAGAAGATACCCTTGGACCCGGAGCACCCGGAGAGGTACGCTGTCATAGGTGCAAACCTTGACAGCAAATAGGAAGGCGAGCTCGTCGATTTCCTCCGTGATAATCGAGACATTTTCGCATGGTCCCCTAAAGACATGCCAGGTGTACGGACGGAATTCGCCCAGCACAAGTTACATGTCTGATTTGATGTGAAGCCCGTCAGGCAGCCCTTGCGCCGCCTGTCAGAAGAGAAGAGAAGAGTTGTTGGAGAAGAAATAGCCCGGCTCCTAGCAGCCGGTTTCATTATGGAAGTGTTCTTTCCAGAATGGTTAGCAAACTCGGTCCTAGTACTAAAGAAGAACAAGCAGTGGCAGATGTGTATTGACTACACAAGCCTCAACAAAGCTTGCCCCAAGGACCCGTTCGCTCTGCCGAGAATTGATCAGGTGATAGACTCCACAGCCGGATGCGAGCTGTTGAGCTTCATAGATGCATATTCAGGATATCACCAGATCAAGCTGAACCCGTCGGCAGATCAAGACCGCCTTCATCACGCCCGCTTGGAGCCTTACGCTGCATTCTGACCATGACGTTCGGCTTAAGGAATGCCGGCGCCACCTTTCAGCGTTGCATGCAGAAGTGCCTCCTCAAGCAGCTCGACTGAAACGCCCATGTCTATGTGGATGATGTGGTGGTGAAGACGGAAAAGCAAAGAACACTGCTGGAAGACCTCAAGGAGACCTTTGAGAACCTGCGCCGATTCCAGATCAAGCTCAACCCTGCTGGAAGACCTCAAGTAGACCTCAAGGCTCTGCTGGAAGAGGGCCGGTTGTTGGCACTCAGCCGGTCCAGCATCTACCAGCAGAGCCTGCACCGCTACTACAACAGGAAGGTCAAGCCGAGATCTTTCCAAGAGGGCGACCTTGTGCTCTGGCTGATCCAGCGAACAGCCGGCCAGCACAAGCTGTCGGCGCCTTGGGAAGGCCCCTTCATTATCAGCAAAGTGCTGGGCAATGACTCCTACTACCTGATCGACGCTCAGAAGCCCTGAGCAAGCAAGAGGGACGACTCCGGCAAAGAGACGGAACGGCCATGGAATGCGAATTTTCTCCGAAGATTTTACAGTTAATGCAGTATGTACCACGCTACCTTTTGTGTTGAAGTACCAAGACTTCGGGCCCCCCGAGACGACCTCGGGGACTGCGCTTTTCTGTTATCTGTATGATAAGAATTATGCCTTCGAGTATGTTACTCTTTGTTATGCCGCTTGGCACCGGGTTCGACTAGTCGTCCGGGGACTTGCCGCCTTATAGCTATGAAATGCTTCTGCGATCGGACAAGTAATGTATGGTGCCTAAGCCGTCTCTGTCGAGAAGTCTTGATTCGCAGAAGCATTGTTGGTGGGCAGGAGTAAGGAAGAATGGGCGCCCACATGAAAAATGGCTAAGGACCCAAAGCATAAACATAGCTTAAGCCGGCTTCCAGCTTTTCTTCGCAAAGCCGACTCTTGACTAGTTGGCTTGCAGCTTTCTATCTAACTTGTTAAAAAGACTCTAAAACTGGCAAGTACTTGCCTTCCCAAGAGTAGCCAAGCACTTGATCCAAACGGCAGTCCGCAGAGCGGTTGTCCAACTGGCAGGGCGGCAACTAAGGGGAGGAGGCAAAGGAAAAAGCCATAGGAGCAATGTGCTAGGAAAGATAGAATTAGGATAATATTTACACAGCATAGGCCCTCGGCCGAATCTTCAAGCAGAAGTTAAAAATACACCCCGGGTGGGGTGTCTTAATTAACAAGTTTTTCAAAGACTATCAAAGCAGATAAAATAAAGGCAAGACGGCAGCCTAGGAAGCGGCAGACAGGTTCGGAGGGCCGGAGGAGACGGCGGTGTCAGCCGTCGGGGCGGCCGACTGGATAGTCTCGGCTTGATCATCTCCGGCGGCAGCCGACCCAGACGGGCGCGGCTCGTTGCTGGAGGCACGGTCGAGCTGAGGCTGGTCGGCCGCTCCGTCTTCTGGCGCCTCCGTCTCATCTCCGTCCTCCGCCTCGCCTTCCTCCTCGGCGCTGGAGCCGATCACCTTTGCCAAATGCTCGTCATAATCCGGGTTCATCCTGAACCACTCCGGCGGCGCCTCCCCGCCGTCTTCAGCCCGATCAGGGACAAAGATGCTGGTGTCCGTGTAGTCGGCGGTCGCCGCCGCACGCTCGACAAGGGCGTCTTCCGCGCGCAACAGCTCCGCTGGGCCTCGGCCGGAGCGGCCAGCCGGTCCAGATCCAGCCTGGATACCACGCCTTGATGAATTCCAAGGCGGCGCGCTCCGGCCGGGCGCGGAACCCTTCCGAAGCCTCAAGAGGCGGCCCGCGACCTCGGCACGATCGGCGATCCGGCTGGGAGTGCCTGAAACCGGCATGTCTGGCCATAAGGCAGCGATCGCCTAGGCGCCGACACGTTGAAGCCGGCGCAGCATCCGATGGGCTGGCCACAGACGAGCCTCGATGCTCAGAAGCTGCTCGTCAAGGGTCCGAGGGGCGTTGGCAGCGATCTCCGTACCACTTGCCCTCCGCGCCTCGCGATCAGCCTCGATGGCTTGATTGGCCGCCTGCGTGTGGCCGGGGAAGAAGTCTGCCAAGACGGAAAAGAAGCAAGTCAAAAAACCAGGAGTCAGCCCGACCTATAGTCAGCGGCTCTGTAGGACCTTGAAGTATGTCTAGAGGGGGGGTGATTAGACTACTTGACCAATAAAAACTTAACCTTTTCCCAATTTTATAGTTTGGCAGATTTTAGCTATTTTAGGACAAGTCAAGCAATCATCACACAATTCAAGCAAGCATGCAAAGAGTGTATAGGCAGCGGAAAATAAAGCATGCAACTTGCAAGAAATTAAGGGAAGGGTTTGGAGGATTCAAAGCGCAATTGGAGACACGGATGTTTTTGGCGTGGTTCCGATAGGTGGTGCTATCGTACATCCACGTTGATGGAGACTTCAACCCACGAAGGGTAACGGCTGCACTTGTGAGTCCACGGAGGGCTCCACCCACGAAGGGTCCACGAAGAAGCAACCTTGTCTATCCCACCATGGCGCAGCCCATGAAGGACTTGCCTCGATGGCGGTAGATCTTCACGAAGTAGGCGATCTCCTTGCCCTTACAAACTCCTTGGTTCAACTCCACAATCTTGTCGGAGGCTCCCAAGTGACACCTAGCCAATCTAGGAGACACCACTCTCCAAGAAGTAACAAATGGTGTGTTGATGATGAACTCCTTGCTCTTGTGCTTCAAATTATAGTCTCCCCAACACTCAACTCTCTCTCATAGAATTTGGATCTGGTGGAAAGAGGGTTTGAGTGGAAAGCAACTTGGGAAGGCTAGAGATCAAGATTCATATGGTAGGAGTGGAATATCTTGGTCTCAACACATTAGTAGGTGGTTCTCTCTCAAAACTGGTAAGTTGGAAGTGTAGGTTCATTCTGATGGCTCTCTCCATGAATGAAGAGGAGGTGGAGGGGTATATATAGCCTCCACACAAAATCTAACCGTTACACACAATTTACCAAAATCGGTGGGACCGAATAGTTAAACTCGGTCGGACCGATTTAGTAAACCTAGTGACCGTTAGTGATTTTGATTGGACTGACATGCATCTCGGTGAGACCGATATGGTTAGGGTTAGGGCATAACGTAATCTCGGTAGGACCGATTACACAAACTCGGTGAGACCGATTTGGTAATAAGCTTTCCAGAGAGTTGGTCAGGTAAACTCGGTGGGACCGATTTTCTCTTTTCGGTGAGACCGAAATGTTACAAAAAGGAAACAGAGAGTTTACATTGCAATCTCGGTGGGAACGATTGCTCACTTCGGTTAGACCGAAACGTTACGAAGGGAAACAGAGAGATTGCAACCCCATCTCGGTGAGACCGAGATCCCTATCGGTAAGACCAATTTGCTTAGGGTTTGTGGCAGTGGCTATGACTTACGGAATCGGTGGCGCGGATAGAAAGAATCGGTGTGACCGATTTTGGCTTTAGGTTTAGGTCATATGTGGATGTGGGAAAGTAGTTGAGGGTTTTGGAGCATATCACTAAGCACATGAAGAAAGAGGCTCATTAAGCAACACCTCATCCCTTCTTGATAGTATTGGCTTTTCCTATAGACTCAATGTGATTTTGGATCACTAAAATGTAAAATGAAGAGTCTTGAGCTTTTGAGCTTGAGCCAATCCTTTGTCCTTAGTATTTCGAGGGATCCACTTTCATCATCCATGCCATGCCATTCATTGAGCTTTCCTGAAATAATAGTCTTGAATAGCATTAGCTCAATGAGCTATATGTTGTTATAAATTACCAAAACCACCTAGGGATAGTTGCACTTTCAATCTCCCCCTTTTTGGTAATTGATGACAACATATAGATCAAAGCTTCGACAAATGATAATAAAATATAAATAACATCGTCACTTTGAGAAGTATGTGATAATCAAGAGCTCCCCCTAAATTTGTGCATAGTTTTAGATTTTCTTTGGACTGCAAATGCACAATGAATTAGGCTCATGGGTTACTCTTCCATGTCACATACATCTTGGTGGAGCGCTCAAAATAATAAACAATGAATACATGCACTCATCCCCAAGCATAGTGAGTGATCACATAAGATAGATAGGATAATATCAAGCATGCATAAGTGTAGCTTATGATCAAACACATGATCATCAATGTCTCACAAACATAGTATCTCAACCAATCAAGCAAAGATTGAAAAAACCATCAAATAAAGCAACAGAGAACAAAAGCAACACTCTCTCGCAACACACTCTCTCTCGAAGCCTATGATCTATACATTTTTCTCCCCCTTTGGCAACAAGTTACCAAAAAGTTCATAGAAAATGCATAGTGCTAGATCAACTCTCAGGCTTGATCTTCAGGTGGTGGAGTCCAGATAACGCCGAGGGCCAGCTTGATTGAAGTAGATGTAGGCTGGAGCTGATGTAGATCTTTGGAGCTAGTGGCCTTGAGGCGTAGGCTGAGTGCGAGATGAAGTTGCTCTTGTGTCGATCCTTCGCAATGAGATGACTTCTGGGCTCTAGGCACTCTGGCAAATGCATCAGTTGTTGTTTTTCCCTTCCTCTCCTGCATGTCATCTTGTAGTTCCTCCACCGCAGACAGAATCTCAGTTACTTTCACATCTAAGTTATAGAACTTTTGTTCTATGATTCTCTCCAGGCTCTCCTGATTTTGAGTGAGGGTGGCCAATCCCTTCTCTATCCTCAGAGTTGATGCTATTAAGTATCCGAGCTACTCCTGCTTGTTCTTCAAGAAATACTCAGATGCCTCCTCTTGAGTTGGCAACTTGGCAGCCTCCTCCCTCTTTGCCTTTTCCTTCTTCTCCTGAGCTTGAACTGATTGTGGATCATCTTCATTCATGACAACCTCATTGTCCTCAAAGTCTGGATAAAGTGGAAAGTGTTCCTTATCCAACTGATATTTTCTGTGCCCATCTTTGAGTTAATCAATTCTTGAATCTGAGGTGCATATCCACAGCTCCTCTTACGATCTGCTGCAGTCCTCTTGATTGTTTCAATGATCAGGGCTCATGACTTTGAACTTCATGGCACATTAAACACATGCAACATGTTAATGGCATGCCCTCTGATCATGTTATGGTCACTGACTTGGGCAACAAAGTGTGCCTCAGAATCCAATTTATGGTTGGCAACCCCGGCGTGAGAAAGTGAACTGATCCAAACTTGTGAGTTCCTAATGCCTTGTCTGGAATTTCCTTGTACATGTGAGCCATTGAATTGTGACCCATCTTCTTCTCTGCATAAATGTCTAGGTCATCCTCATTTTCCTCTGGGGCATTGATCAGACTTGCCCATTCTTCAACAGTGGACTGGTACCTTGTACCTTCAGACATACAAACAATTCTTCCATCTGGGTAAAAATGTGTTGTGGAGTAGAACTGCATGATAAGTTCATCATTCCAATTTGTGAGCTTTTGCCCAACAAAATCTGCAACTCCACAAGCAACAAAGCTATCTTGCACTCTAGGATAGTGCTCTTCATTCTCCTTTATGAAATTCCAGTCAACCCACCTCATGTCACAGACAATGGGCTTCTTGTCCAACAGAATGGTCTCATAAAAGTCCTGTTGTTCCTTTGTATGGAACCTGTAATCAACAGCAGTTCTTCTTCTTGAAGCATATGGATCTTCCATCCTCCATAGTCTCAGCCATGAATCCTTCCTGATTCTCATGTCCTCAGCCACAGGATGGGCATCATTGTGGTCTGGTATCTTGGGCTTGAGCTTCCTCGAACTTGTCCTTCTTCATCTTCCTCATCGGCATCCTCGAGCACTTTGGGGCCTTGTTCTTCTCGGCAATTGGAATACTCTGGTATTCCTCTTTGGTGCAGACTTGGCCTTGGGGGCAGCTTTGGGTGCTTCCTTGGGCTTAGATGTGGCAGCCCCTGATCTAATAGCATCACCCATAAGCTTGGGTGCCTTTGGAGCTGGTGCAGCAATTTCTTCCTCTTCCATCATGGAAGGTTTCCCAATAACTCTGGCCATGGTCATCTTGACCCTTTCCTTTCTTTTCTTCCCTTCTGCAGCAGCTGGTTCTTTGGGTTGGGTTTCCAAAGAAGCTTGTGTAGACACTACGGCTTTGGACATTGGTTGTCTTCCTGCGGGCATTTTGATCTTCATGCACGGCTTTGCATTATTTCTTTGAGCCATATTCCTTCTTGAGCACCACTTTCTTGGAGATAGCCTCATCTTCCTCAGCTCTATAATTTTCATCCTCTGAATCTGAAGTTCTTTTCCTCCTTTGCCTAGTTGCAGCCTTAGGCAAATTGCTAGGAGTACTTCGCTCCCTTCATCTGAAGTTGAGGGACTAGTGCCCTCACTCAAGTCCATCTGCTCTTGACCTGTTACAGCTGTCACTTTGATCGGACATACCTTGCAAAAAGCTGATTCTGACCATGTGAAGAGTTATAGATGAGATAGAAAAGATGAGCATCACAAAATGCAGAGGTTTTGCAAAAGAATGACTCAAAAGTTCAGTCTTAGTTTTCCACGGAAAGCATTTGGATCCACCGATTTTCAAACTCGGTGATACCAAAGCAGTTTTGGAACCTAAGCTGATGATCTCGATTGGACCGAGTTTGATTCGGTGGTACCGAGACTGCTAGGGTTTCACAGAATCCTCAAATTGGTTGCACCGATTAGTAATTCTCGGTCAGACCGAGAGTCACTAGTGCAATGGCATAAGCCAAATCGGTGAGACTGAGTTTTTCAACTCGGTGGGTCCGAGATGGTTTCGGCGGAAACCTAAACCTAAAAATTTGAATCACATCTAATCTATGAACTACTTTAGCTGGATAGATGAGTTTCAATCGTGGCAAGAATCAATATGAAAACAATGTGCCAGGAATCAGACGTGGATAGCACAAAGATTAAGTCCATACCCTAACTTGGCGGTGGACTTCCTACGGTGGCAACGGCGGGGACGAAATCCGTTGATGGCGGTGAAGACCAGCGACAGGAGGCTGCTGGCGACGAGGAGACGATCCGGAGAGCACGATGGCAGAGCGAGCTGTTGCGCGGGCGAAGGGTTTCGGAGAAATTCCCAAATTTTTCCCGTGACTATATATAGCTCGACCCTGTCGGTGTGACCGAGTGGAACAACTCGGTGGCACCGAGATGCATAACTTGTGTTCGATTCTGACAAATCGGTGAGACCGAAAAGTTCAAATCGGTTGCACCGAGATTGAAAACTTAGATCAACTTGATGATCTCGGTAGGACCGAAATGGAAGGATCGGTCAGTCCGAGAATCATTAAGAGGTTTTGGAAGTTTAAGTCTATAATGAATCAGGGACTCCAAGTGCTCCTCACACAGAGTGGTTCGAATCTGACTTGATCAAATTTTGTGATGTAGCATGAATAGAGTTTGAGACGAGAAAAGCATAGATAGCTAAAGAAGGTTCTTAGGCATTCTTGTCCATCCACTTGGCACAAAGAAAAGAATCCAATCAAACAAAACAACAAGTGGATGTCCTTGAATGAGTAAAATATGCACCAACATGCTCACACAATAAGATGGCAATTGAAATATGTGGCAAAGCATGCACAACCAATTTTATCAACTATCAAGCAATTGGCGATGACTAAGTCATCTATATATGAGTATATTAACTTAGGAGTCAAATGAGAACATTTGATGATAGGTCATACTCATCGTTTAAGCTCAAGTGGGGTTACCACTTTTACATAATGCATTAATGTGTTCACACCATTAGAGTTGCTTTGACTCAATTCTTAGAGTTAAGCTCCCCTAGATGTGAGATCCCCCTTAGAGGGATGAACTAACCTTCGGTTTTGTCGATGATGACTTCATGTAGGTGTTGAAGATGTAGATGCTCAATGTTGATGTAGATCATTTGGAGCAATCCTTTGGAGTGAGTTGCACTTTCAACTTGCCTACATGGGTTAGTCCCACAAGGAACAAACAAGAATATCCATAGACATAGAGTGATGCACACACAAGATGGTGTCCATGAAAACATAAGGTTACCTTGTCCCTTGCCTTACCAACATGAGGGTTTGTGACTCCTTGAACTAGTTCAATATGTGAAAGTTGATTGCACTTGTTCTTGCCAAAATGATATGAGTGATGAATGTTGGCGGAGTCACCCTGAAGAACTCTCTAGTTCTTCTTCTTCGGGATCCACATCATCTTGATGGGAATCCTTGGAGTTGTAGTTGTACTTGATGAAGTAGAACTTGACGTAGTCTTGGGGACCCACTCGAATGAGGCTTTAGGTGCTTCTTCAAATGCATCAATCTCTTCTTAAAGCTTGTCCTTGCCTTTGTTCTTGTGGTCTTGTGGTGGAAGATCATCTTGAGCTTGTGTCCCCTTGAAGGAAGTAGGATCATACTTCTCTTGTTGAGGAACAAACTTTGTCTTGGGGTATTGATCTTCTTCCCACTCAACTCCATTGGCGTTGAACTTTCGTTCAAAACCAACACCTTGATTCTTCCGGTGCCTTCCTTGCTTGCGTACAATTTCCTCGAATTGCTTACTCCGGCAAGGCTCTTTTAAACACCTTTCTCTATAATTCCTTCAATAAGCTATTTTCTTGCTCAAGTGTAACTTGGCTAAGAGAATCATTAGTGGAATCAAAGAGAGAACTACTAGAAGCGACAACATTGGATTTGACATTATTATTGTTACTACTAGAGGAAGTATCTTTCTTGTACTTGTTACTAGACTTGACTTGAGGCATGTAAATAGATAAGAGTGGCAGCTTGGCAATGTAAGTAGAACTTTTCTTGCGGAGATCATCATTGATTGCCTTTAAGAACTCATGCTCTTGCTCAAGATTGAGCTTTTCAAAGCGTAACTTCTCATGAGCCCTTAAAAGTTCTCGATGATCTTCGAAGATAGTTTCATGAGCCAACTTAAGAGTGTTTAGTTCTTTAGTTAGAAGCTCAATTCTTCATTGAAGGTTGGTTTCTCACTTGATGATGTGGGGCTTCACTTGAGGCTTTGTAAGCACCACTAGACTTGTTGTGAAGTTCCTCCTTATCCTTGAATGACATCTCATGAGCAACAATCCTTCCAATGACTTCCGTTGGCTTGAGATCTTTGTAGTTTGGCATCATTTCGATCAATGTGCACACGGTATCATACTTTCCATCCAATGCTCTTAGGATTTTCTTGATGATGAATTTGTTAGTCATCTCTTCACTCCCTAAGCCGGCAATCTCATTTGTGATAAGAGCAAGCCTAGAGTACATTTCAGCGACACCTTCACCATTATTCATTTTGAACTTGTCAAGCTGACTTTGGAGCACATCCAACTTGGATTCCTTGAGGACTCGGTACCTTCATGCATATCAATCAAAGTATCCCAAATTTCCTTTGCATTCTCAAGACGGCTGATTTTGTTGAATTCTTGAGGCACAATCCGTTGAAGATGATGTCACATGCTTGAGCGTTGTATTGTAGCATCTTCAATTCTTCCGCATTAGCTTCACGGTTCGGTTCTCTCCCATCGAAGAATTCACCTTGCAAGCCAATACAAATAATTGCCCAAACGCGTGAGGTTATGTCCAAGAATATGCACTTTCATCTTATGCTTCCAACTAGCAAAATTAGTACCATCAAAGTAAGGACCTCTATGGTGATAATTTCCCTCGCTAGATGCCATACTCTCCTAGGTTGTGAAACGAAGGCTATGACCACCAAAATCTATGGAAATCAAAGCAAATGGAGACCAAAGCTCTGATACCACTTGTAGGGCCTTGAAGTATGTCTAGAGGGGGGGTGATTAGACTACTTGACCAATAAAAACTTAACCTTTTCCCAATTTTATAGTTTGGCAGATTTTAGCTATTTTAGGACAAGTCAAGAAATCATCGCACAATTCAAGCAAGCATGCAAAGAGTGTATAGGCAGCGGAAAATAAAGCATGCAACTTGCAAGAAATTAAGGGGAAGGGTTTGGAGGATTCAAACACAATTGGAGACACGGATGTTTTTGGCGTGGTTCCGATAGGTGGTGCTATCGTACATCCACGTTGATGGAGACTTCAACCCACGAAGGGTAGCAGCAGCCTTGAGTCCACGGAGGGCTCCACCCACGAAGGGTCCACGAAGAAGCAACCTTGTCTATCCCACCATGGCCGTCGCCCACGAAGGACTTGCCTCACTAGCGGTAGATCTTCACAGTAGGCGATCTCCTTGCCCTTACAAACTCCTTGGTTCAACTCCACAATCTTGTCGGAGGCTCCCAAGTGACACCTAGCCAATCTAGGAGACACCACTCTCCAAGAAGTAAAAAATGGTGTGTTGATGATGAACTCCTTGCTCTTGTGCTTCAAATGATAGTCTCCCCAACACTCAACTCTCTCTCATAGGATTTGGATCTGGTGGAAAGAGGGCTTGAGTGGAAAGCAACTTGGGAAGGCTAGAGATCAAGATTCATATGGTAGGAGTGGAATATCTTGGTCTCAACACATGAGTAGGTGGTTCTCTCTCAGAACTGGTAAGTTGGAAGTGTAGGTTAGATTCGATGGCTCTCTCCACGAATGAAGAGGAGGTGGAGGGGTATATATAGCCTCCACACAGAATCTAACCGTTACACACAATTTACCAAACTCGGTGGGACCGAATAGTTAAACTCAGTCGGACCGATTTAGTAAACCTAGTGACTATTAGTGATTTTCGGTGGGACTGACATGCATCTCGGTGAGACCGATATGGTTAGGGTTAGGGCATAACGTAATCTCGGTAGGACCGATTACACAAACTCGGTGAGACCGATTTGGTAATAAGCTTTCGGAGAGTTGGTCGGAGTAAACTTCGGTGGGACCGATTTGCTCTTTTCGGTGAGACCGAAATGTTACAAAAAGGAAGCGAGAGAGTTTACATTGCAATCTCGGTGGGACCGATCGCTCACTTCGGTTAGACCAAGCGTTAGAAGGGAAGCAGAGAGATTGCAATCCCATCTCGGTGAGACCGAGATCCCTATCGGTAAAGACCGATTTGCTTAGGGTTTGTGGCACTGGCTATGACTTTTTGGAATCGGTGGCGCGGATAGAAAAGAATCGGTGTGACCGATTTTGGCTTTAGGTTTAGGTCATATGTGGATGTGGGAAAGTAGTTGAGGGTTTTGGAGCATATCACTAAGCACATGAAGCAAGAGGCTCATTAAGCAACACCTCATCCCTTCTTGATAGTATTGGCATTTCCTATAGAATCAATGTGATCTTGGATCACTAAAATGTAAAATGAAGAGTCTTGAGCTTTTGAGCTTGAGCTAATCGTTTGTCCTTAGTATTTTGAGGGCTCCACTTTCATCATCCATGCCATGCCATTCATTGAGCTTTCCTGAAATAATGGTCTTGGAATAGCATTAGCTCAATGAGCTATATGTTGTTATGAATTACCAAAACCACCTTGGGATAGTTGCACTTTCAGGCTCAAAGAAAGAAAGTAAAGAAACTGCCGGAGGTCAGCTGCGCCTCCTTGTCGGTCCAGGAGGAGCGCTCGCTTTCGAACTCCGCCAGGAGAGCGGCCTCTCTCTTCTCCGCCTGGTCCTGCGCCTTCTTAAGCAGCTCCCTCTACATTACGCCAGTGCGTAGCCAGTGAGTGGCCTTCTGGCGAGCTTGCATGCACTCCTCCGCTTTGGCACGCAAAAGCGGTGTCGGCTGCGCCCAGCTGCCCGTCTGAGAGTGGCGTTAGCCTGCGAAGAATAAAAAGAAAAGCAGACGTTAAGTCGTCATCTAAGAAGGTCGCTGGGAAGATCCGGCCCATTTGCTCAGCGATTGGCGGAATCTCGAGACTACAGCCCATGGTGCGCCCATAGCCCGAAAGAAGAAAGAAGACTCACCTTGACAAGTCGGCAGTCCACTTGCCCAGCTCCTCAACATTGCGGTTGAAGGCAGTGGCGGGAGGTTGTGATACTCCTGTAATAAGCATTTCAGACAAAGGTAAATGTTTGGAACTCGCCAGATAGAGTTCCGAGCCGCTGCTTTCGGCCCGGCCGAAACTTCGGGACTACACCGATGGAGTGCGCTTGTACGCCCCAAAGAGAAGAACAAGAAAAAAACTCAAAGAAGAAACATGCGAACGGCGGTTCGCGACGCCAGTGCGCCTTAGTGCGATTACGGATGGCGTCGCCCTCGGCTCGCAGCTTAGCCTGGACGTCCAGAAGCGCCTGGTTTAGCGGACCTGTGCCGCCTCCTCGCACCCACCCTACGGGCGCGGCGCTTGTCGCCTCGGCGTCTCGGATGGACCAGCTGGCGGCGCCGGTATCCAAGGGGCGTGGCGCCGAAGTCGCCTTCTCAAGACGGCGGCGCACTGGCGAGGCGACTTGAAGGAGCAGCTTCGCCACGGCCTCGTCTTCAGTCGGTGGCACCGGCGGGTCCGCCTGCTATTTACCTCGCGCGCTCTCAGACGGCGGCGGAGGCGGCGGGGGCGGCACGGCCGTGCCCAACATGGAGGTCTCGCCGCCTTCCCTCTCCATGACGGGGAACCCGCTGCCGGCTCCCTCCGTCTGCCCCGTGAACACCGGCGGCGTGGCGGCGGAGATTAGCGGGGTGACGAGCAACGCCAATTGGAGGCGCGCGGCCTCCTCGGCCCGCCGCTTAGCCACGACAGCGGCTTCGGCCTCTTCCAGCTTCTTCTGGGCGGAAGCTGCCGCCTTCTCGGCCTCCGCCTTCTCCAGGTGGGCGGCTTCTTCCTCGTCGCACTTCTCCTGCGCGTTCCGCTCTGTCGCCTCCAGGAGGTCGGCGGCAGGGTCAATCCGCCGAGTGTTGGCGGACGTCTCTGCCGACCCCATGAAGGAGGCGGCGGCGACCCTCTCTAAAGTAAGGGGAGCCCTCATGCAAAGAAGACATGTAAAAGATTTGGACAAGATTAACCAGAAAAAAACAAGACAAAGTAGAAGCACTTACGCGGAGACCTGCGGCGGCTTTTTCACTTCCTTGCGGAAGCGGTTAGCCTTTGCGACCGCCTCTTCCCGCTGGGTCACGGCGGCCGTCCACCTTAACTTCTTCGACCGGCCGCCTGGCAAGCTCGGCCCGGCCCGACGCTTCTTCGCGCCGCCTCGACCACCCAAGCCGGCGGAGGAACTCGCGCCCGGCTGGCCGACCTTCGGTTGGCGGCGGAGGACGACTTCCCCCTCGCCGTCATCCTCAGGCTAGTCGGCGAAGGTAGCCGAGGGCCTGAAGTCGTCAGCCCCTCCTCCTCCTCCTCCTTCGGCGTAGGCCTCCATCGCTGCCGCCCCCAAAGTCGAGGTCGTCGACGCCGCTTCTCCGCCCGTCGGGACGAACTCACGGCCGGCCCCATGGTGCCGGTGAGGGCTGCATGAGGGGTTACGACTCAAAAACCAAAGAAAATCAGAGTCGGATTCGGCTGAAAAGAAAGCGAAGAGGAAGAGAGATGACTTACCACAGGTGGGGGGTTGGCGCGCGAGTATGGCTCCTTGCCGAACTGCCAATCCGCCGTAAGATTGCAGTTCGCCAGGAAGTTCACCGTGTCCGCCACCTCCGCGTGGGGCATGTCCTTCGAGCACATCCGGCTGGGGTCCCGGTGGCCGCTCATTTGACAGATCATATGAGGTCGGCCTTGAAGCGGGAGGACTCGACGCGCCACGAAGGCGGCCAGCAGGTCGGCCCCGGTCAAGCCCTCCGGTTGCGTCAGCACTCAGAGTCGCGCGACGGCGGCGGCGCCGGCAGGAGTCAGCGTCCTGGCCCGATGGGACCAGCTGGGGAGCCTCCCCGCAAGCACGCCGGCTCCGTAAGGCGGCAGATTGACCGGTCGCCTACGGGCGATGTTCTTCACGTAAGTAGTATCGCTGCCACATCTTCACCAACTTGATCGGTGGAATGGCGGGGAAAGGGTTGTCGCCCACCGGCCTCCGCATCGCGATGAAGGTGCCGCGACAGAGCCGCACGCCGCGACGGCGGCGTCGTGCGAGCTTGATCTGGAAGAATTCCCCCACGGCTCGATGGTGGGGAGAACGCCGAGAAGGCCTCGCACAGGCGGCGAAGGCATCCGCAGCACCACCGTATTCGGAGTGAGGTGGTGCGGCTGGAGCCCGTGGAACTCAAGAAAGCGCGGAAGAAGCCGCTCCCGGCAGCCCTAGGCGCGCGCATGAGGTGCGGCGGAATCGACCCGGCCGCTTTCCTCCGCGCCGGGCGTTATTTCACCTGGCCGGGCGCTGGTCCGCACCAGGCTCTTGCCGGGGATGCGGCACGTCTGGCGGAGGAGCTCGATATGGTCGTCGTCCACCTCGGAGCCGTCCCACACGCCGGAGCGAGCGGCGGGAGGTGCAGCGGCGGAGGAAGAGCTCATCTCCGCGGCGTGGCGTGGTTCGGTGTAACGGCGGCAAGAAGAAGAAGAAGCGAGAGGAGGAAGGAGCAAGAGGAAGCGGGGGAAGCGGGGGGATGGGTGCGCGTGCTTCGCCGCCCCCCCCTCCCGCCTACTTATAGGCTCACGGGCTGAGAAGCCGATGGGGCGGGCGTGGGATTAACTGCGCCCAGTACCCCACGCCCCCACGATTTAACCCACGAAGTTACTGCGCGCAGTAACGACGTGGGAACCCCAACCGCCCGCACAACCGCAAAGGATCCGTTCGCGTCCCGAGGCGCAGTAGTGGCGGGTCCCGCCTCACGACCTGTCTCGTCACGCGCGTGGGTGGGCGGTGACCGCCACAGGCGTGGCGTCGCGGCAGCGGGCCTGCAACGGGCCGCCACCAGGAAGCTTATCAGGCACACTGCCTGGTTCCCGCTGCGGCTTTCAAAACCCTTTTGAGGAGCAAGACGGCCTCCTGCAAGTCCGACTCCGGCTAGTCGGCCTAGGGGGAGACGGTGAGCAAGGCCCAGATCCTTCCACCAGCGGGATGAAACTGTTGAGGCTCCTCGACGTGTTGCCCTCGGCGCCTCACCAGCTTCGGGGACTACTGTCGGAGTAATGGGCCACGGGTAGGCAGACCCGAGTCCCCGGACCTTTCAAGACATCGGGGCAGGCTGCGCCCCTCAAGGCCCCAAGACGAAGAGCCGCCTTCTAAGAGTCGGCGGCAGAGCCGCTGACTGCCTCTCACGGCCGAGTCCCAGAGACGACTTCGAGATAAGCCGAGTCCCAACTGGCGGCTTCCAAAGAATCCGACTATGGGGAGTCGGCCCGCGACTCCAACCACCTCCTGCCTACGCAACTACGGACGGGACGGGGTACGGCCGCCGCGTGGCCCATCCTTGCCCCGTTCACTAAGGGCAGGCATGGCCACGCAGGCGTCGTCTTGCGGAGATCTTCGTCCGGCGTAACGCTGACCCTTGCGCCGGCCACGACATCAGCCCGTGGGCGGCGCCCGAGCCCACGACGGCTGTCAGTGCGACCGAAGACGGCGGGACCGCTTTGTCGGCGAAGTCTGAAAAAACGGCGAGCGCCACAAGACGGACCCGTTGGGGAGTCGGCGGCCCCTCCATAGGCTCCGCCGCCATTAACCAGACAAGACAGGGAATGGCAACAGTGATCGCCCGTCAGGCGGCGGCACTGTTGCCATGACCCCATGACCAAGCCAGCGTCATTAGAGGCGCGGCTACAGTAATCCGCAGCCGGCAAGACCCGCCCGCGGCGGACAAGGCTTCATCGGCCCCATCTGGACCATCGGCGGGGCCCACTAGTCGGGCGGAGAAGGCGGCGACCGAGACGAGACAGGCTGGGACCCGCGCCCAGCCGGATTACCATTGTACCCCCGGGGGGTAGGCCTGTATAACCCCCCGGGGCACCCATGCAAGTGGTTGGACCCTAATAGTTTTAGACACAGATAGAGGGAAAAGAAGAGCTAGCCGTGCCCTTCTCCTTCCTCACCTTGAAAGACTCAAGGAGCAATCTTTTACCCACTTTGCCATAGTGATCATGTGGAGACCCCGCAGAGCAGCAGTAGGGGTATTATCTCCACGGAGTGCCCTGAAGCTGGGTAAGATCTGTTGCCGTGCATGCCTTCGCCTCATCTCGTTTCCAGGCACCGGCGACGTTCTACTCGCCCCCACCATGATAAGCCATCCTTTGGCATATGTCGCACCCAACCCCCGACAATTTGGGATATTGGTTCCCAATTATTAATAATCTCCCGTCTGTAATTAGATAAAGATTACATCAAAACTGGTCTCAAATTTGACAAAAAAAAGTACAATGCCACTTTGTATTGGTGTCCATATGACAACACGATAAGTTCATGAACTTCAAATAAGTTTTGGATGTACTAGATTTAAAAATCAAGAGTCTCAATGTTTGAAATTTGTTGCACGGGGAGTAAACATGCACCCAGTGAGACACATGTGTTTTTGCAATCCATTTAGGTGCACTGTCACATGTGCATGTAGCTCAAATTTGATTTTTGCACATTATACCCATACAAAATCAATCAATCAATGTACTAAAACGTCTTAATGATCTCTATGATTTTTCTAAAATTAAAATGTCCCTCCTTTGGTAACATGTATGTTCACAGCAGGAAAATTAATTTAACATGCATCGTAGTTGCGGTGGATTCGTGGTGTGTGTGTGGGTGTGTGCGTCTAGGGGTGGCGGGTGGCTCGCAGTACACTACGAGTTGTGAGCCACCGTGTGGGTTGGCCGTTTTGTTAGGCAGGCTGGTGCCACATCAGAGTCGTGAAATCATTATTTAAAACATTACACAACCCTTTCATACATGTTTTGCCACATGCAGTCGTTGGTTGTCCTACACGACAATCGATACTCGCGTGTGACGCTTTCTGTGGGCCCGCAAGGTCGTCGTCCATCACTTTGACGAACAGCTGGCAGTGAGGTTAATTTGACCAGCAAGGTAGAATATTTTTTGTTTGTGTTATGGTGGTATATAGTACACATCGAAGAGGTGGGAGGGGACTAGCATATATACTATATGTATGCGTCTGTGAACAAGTACACCTCACTCAGTGTCGGGACTTTTTGGTTACCGAGGCACGTGCCACATCAAAATTGTGAAATTGGTTATTCAAACATCACGCAACACCTTTTAGGGCCACACGCATATATATCCTAACTAGGACACTCACGTGTGACGCTTCCATCTGTGGTCCCACGAGGCCATCGTCGATGCATGCATGCATGCATCACTTTGACCGACATCGGGAGAGGTTAATTAATTTCACCATCAATGAGGATTCTTTTGGGTTGTACATATATTACGGCAGGAGCATATAGTATGCAGTGAAGAGGAGGGAAGGGGACCATCATATGTAATACGCTTGATATGAACCTCGATCTGTGTGGGTGCATGGTTTATGGTTTTTGAGGCATGTGGCACATCAAATTTGTGCATTTTGGGTATTTAGCATACATATGTTTGGCCAACATGCAAAGCGGTGGTGGTTGTCCTCTCGCACCCACTTAAGCGGTTATCAGTGATATCAATGCTTTCCATCTGTGGGCCTGCTTGGTCCATCAGTTCTTTTTGCCTGACAACAAGAGAGGTTAATTTGACTTAGGAGGGGATTATTATTTTTGCTCTGGGATGACATGCATGATAAACTTTTAGCACACACACATGCATGTGTACGCATGAATCCCTCCCATCGAGTCGAAGTGGCTAGTACAACGACACCATCATGAACCAATCTCGCTCTGTGTGGGGAGCTAATGTATGATTTTTGACACACGCGCCAGATCAATGTTGTGTATTCAAACATGCATGCACGCATCACCTCCATACATATGCATGTAGTGGTTGCCTTCGAACGGTACACTCCCTTGCGTGGTTAACGGCGACAAGCCTATATATTCGTGGGCCCGCGTGGACATCGATGATCACCTTGACCAACAACAAGATAGGTTACCATGGCGGATTCTTCATTTGGTTCGTGTTATCGAAGTATAGGTCATGGTGAGATTCAGACCTAATTAAGTTTGAGCGCATATACTATGCATGCATGCATGCATATATGAATCCCCGACGTTGGCTTGAAGTGTGGTGTAACATACATATGCATCGCCAAACTAACCCTCACTCAGTGTGGGGATTTCTACACTACAAAAAAAAGACACATCTGTGACATTTTGGGCCGAACGAGAAAATTTTTTGTCATACATATGACACTTCCAAGACGATAATTGTGACAAAACCCGGTATCATCATAGATGTGGTGGGCTCCTACTTCTATGACAAAAAAATCATGACAGAAAATGGGCTTTTCGTCCTGGGCAGGCCGAGCATGGCTGCATGACATTCTTTGGGCCGTCCATGACGGAAAAACCATGGTAGAAGCGAGGAGGAAAATTTGGGGAGTTGCGGTTACGATGGGAGGTCGGGGCGGCGGCGCTGCTTTCTCGTACTGCGTCTGCAGCGTGTGTGCGGCGTTGGCTCTAATCGAACCCGAAGCGGCGTTGGGCTCTAAATGAACCCGGCGGTGCGCTGCAGGCTACGTTCACGAACCCGAAGCGATCGATCGATGGCTGTTAACTGAACCCGATGCAGCGATTCCTTCCGCTACTGCTACTAACTAAAGCCGGTCGATTGGATGAACAGTGAGTGTTGCGGGGGGGAGGGGGGTTGGATGAACAGTGAGCGGTGGCGTTGCCTCTGGATGAACAGGACCCCCGGGTGTGGCGGGCTGGATGAGCGATGAGCGATGGAGGGGTGGCCATGGAAGGGTGGTTGAACAGGACCCGTGGTGTGGAGGGCTGGATGAGCGATGAAGCGGTGGAGGGTGCCCGTGGAGGGGTGGTTGAGCGATGGCCGGTGGAGTAGCGCGCGGTGGAGGCTGGAAGAACAGGAGCCCGTGAAGGCTGGAGGAGGTCGACGGTAGCCCGTGGAGGCTGGAGGAGGTCGACGGTGGAGATGAACAATATCCCATGGAGTCCCGTTTTGCGGTACGCCACTCCCCTCCCGATGAATAGGACCCCCGTTTCGACCGTAGCGCTCCAACACAAGTCCGTTTCGTCCGTTTTGCGGTACGCCACACCCCTCCCGATCAACATGACCCCCATTTCGACCGTAGGAGGTCCGTTTCCTCAATTTTGCGGTACCCCACACCCCTCTCGATCAATAGGACCACCGTTTCGATCATAGGAGGTCCGTTTCCTCCGTTTTGCAGTACGCTACACCCCTCCCGTTCAACAGGACCTCGTTCCGAACGTAGGAGGTCCGTTTCCTCCGTTGTGCGGTACGCCAGGCCTCGTTTCCATCGCCTGTTCCGTCCAAGCCCTCCCGATGAACACGACCACGCATTCTCGTTACGACCCAGCGGTTGGCTCCCCATGAACACTGACGGCGGCGCTGTTTCTCCGTTCCGACCCAGCCATGTATGTATGCGCGAGTAGGCGTTTGAGACCCTGCCCGTATGTAATGCGTGCGTGGCGTCAGATTTTCTTTCTTGCACCCTCGCCGTTATGCGTGCGTGTACATGCTATGTGCGGCGCCTCTACTACGACATGTGCGGCGCCTCTACTACGACCGGTATGTATGCGTACCGCGTTCGCGACCAGAATGACAACGCTACGTGCGCTTGAAGATGGGCCCGGTGGGTCCCGGTATCGAGCACTTCCTTGCGTGCGAAGATGTAGCTGGTGGGTCCCCAGCAATGTGGGGTGAATCGTTTTTGCCGGATGCACTTCCTTGCGTGCGAAGATGTAGCTGGTGGGTCTCGGCGATCGAGGAAATGTTTTTTGTGAAATACGGTGGCCCGTCCGGTGGGTCCCATTGTCGGTGGAGGCATAATTATTTTGCGGCGTAATAAGGAGGCACTTCCTTGCTGCGGCGATGGACCCAAATTGTCGGCCTCTCCGCATCTGATCCACGTCCGATGGAAGCCATTCCTTGACCATATTGACCACGCCACGCCGAGAGCACCAGTGGCGGTGGGCGACAGCGAGGCCTATGAAGGGGACGGCGGAGCCGGAGAAGACGCTGGCGATGGATGCCCACGCGTAGAGGAGTACGAGGGTTCACAGTTCACCGAGGTGTGAGGCTGTCGTCGCTGCAGAATAATAGGGGGTGTGGGTGAGTAGAGGGATGGCCTGGCCAGCGGTGGGAGTAGTAGGGGGCGGTAAGGCCTCCGCCGCATCACAGCCGGCCACGGGAGGCAGGAGCACGAGGCACGACTGGCGCTTGTTTGGGCAGGTGGAGTAAGAAGACCAGAGGTTGAAGAAGCACTACGGTCGTTGGATGGAAATCATACGGTCACTGGAGCTAGAATCGTGCATATTGACTAAGTTGCCAAAGCCCTCCGTCCCCGTCAACTTAGTAGGCCCACAAGTCAGCCTACCGCTATACTGGGTCCCAGCTAATAGGGGGAGTATTCATTTTTTTGTGCGTAATAAGGAGGCACTTCCTTGCATGCGAAGATATAGCTGGTGGGTCCAGCTGTCGGGCCGCGGTAACGTTTTTTCATGAAATACAGAGGCCCTTTCGGTGGGTCCCTGATGTCAGGTGGAGGAATCATTATTTTGCGCGTAATAAGGAGGCATTTCCTTGCGTGCGGTCGTGGACCCAGTTGTCAGCGTCTCCACGCACAGTCCACTTCAGATGCATGTCGGTCGTTGACCATGTTGGCCACGCCGCGCCGAGAGCACCACGGCGGTGGACGATGGTGAGGCCTAGGAAGGGGACGACACGGAGGCTGGGAAGACTCGGTAGTTGTTTCCCACGCGGAGGGGAGTACGACTGTACGAGGGTTTACTGGTCCGTCTGCCGTCGCCGGAGAATAACAGCATGTGTGGGTGAGTAGAGGGATGGCTAGGCCAGCGATGGGAGTACGGTGGGGCAGTGAGGCCTGCGCGGTAGCATAGCCGGCCGCAGGGAGGAGGGAGCAGGCAGTCCCGCCGGCGCTTGTTTGAGCGGCTGAAGCAGGAAGAGCATAGATTGAAGAAGCACGACGGCCGTTGGATGGGCATCCAACGATCCTTTGCTTGTCGTCAACCTTTTTTTTAGGAAAGCCTCAAATCTGTGGAAAACAGCATACAACCCATCTGCCATTATTTCTAATAATTTACAGCCCATTTGCTAATTCTTAAGGTTTTTTTTGGAGCACATATTCTTTTTGTTAGCATTACAGCCCATATTGTGGCCACGGTTAAAAAATTATACGAAATTTTGCATATTTCGGTGTGGTCCGAACTGTTTTTAATCCCGAAATTTCGACTGACATTCAAACTGATTTTAAAAATAAATATATATCAATATAAAATCCAAAAAATTCTCCACGCATACAAATTAATGTAATTTAAAATCTCGGAATGAAAAAAAGATCTTTGAAACTAATTGCCGGTTTGATGTGTTTTAATAATGTACAGCCCATTTCTCATTACTGATGGGCCATTTTCTCGGCCAGCCGAATGAAAGCTCTCCTCGTCTTGAAAGATTTGCAGCCCAACAGGCCTAACAAAGCGACTTACTTGGCAAATCACAAAAAACTGGGGTGTGGCCGTGGACCCAACTGTCAGCCTCTCCACGTCTGATACTCTTCCGATGGAAGTCGGTCGTTGACCACATTGACCACGCTTGCGTCGAGAGCACCAAGGCGGTGGACAATGGCGAGGCCTAGGAAGGGGACAACGCGAGCCGGGAAAACAGCGGCGGTGGATGCCCACACGGAGAGGAGTACGAGGTTCCTTGGTTCGGCTGTGGTGTGAGGCTGTCGTCGCCGCATGAGGGCACAGGCTAGCGGTGGGAGTAGTAGGGGCGATGAGGCCTCAACGGCAACCTGTACCGCCACCGGAGGCAGGAGCAGGCGGTCTCCCGGCGCTGGTTTGGGCGGTGGTGCAAGAAGAGCAGCGATTGAAGAAGCATCAGGACCGTTCGATTCAAATCCAGCGATTCTCGCTGCTAGAATCGTTTGTTGAATAAGTTGACAAGCCATGCGTGTCGTCAACGTAGTAGGCCTGGTCAGCCTCCCAATCGGTGCGCCCAGATGTCGATGGGAGGAATCAATTTTTCGCGTAATAAGGAGGCAGTTGATTGCGTGCGGCCGAGGCAGTGGAGGGAGTAGGCGGGTCGGGGAAGCTGCAGCGGCATCCTGTGAGCCACAAGAGGAGGGAGCAGGCAGTCCCGCCGGCGCTAGTTTAGGCGGCTGGAGCAGGAAGATCAGAGATTGAAGAAGCACGTCGGCCATTGGATGGACATCCAACAGTCACTGCTGCTAGAATCGTGTGTTCACTGACAAAGCCTTGCGTAAACAAGTCAGCCATTTGCTATTATTTTTATAATTTTTACTCATTTTCTAATTCATATGGAATTTATTGCAGCCTGTTTTCCATTTTTAGAATTGCTGGCCATTTTACGAGTCGATTACCGGTGTCAAAAAATTAACTAAATACGTGGGAAATTTTGAAAATTCGCAATTTTTCTTTGGGAGCAAAGTATTCTTAATCCAAAAATTAATAGCCATAATTTAAAAATAGATTAGTACTATGTCATGTTAAATCCAATGAAATACGTATAAGATATCTGTGAAGAACAAAAACAAAAAAAAACTAATATCCCATTTGCTATAAAATTTTTGGAATTTTCAACCTCTTTTGATATTACTTTTAACAGACATTGACCATACTCTTTGGCCAGGATGGAATGCATCCCTCCTCGTCTTGAAAGATTTGCAGCCCAGTAATTCGGAGAAAACAAATAGGCCTAGCTTGGGTATTCTTCAAAAAGAAATATGGGGCTACCTATTTTCCCAAAGAACTGGTGCATGAGCATTTAGCTTTATTTATTTTTTTACTTATGTATGTTTAGGGGACCATGAGCATGTACCTGGGCCGGATTCATGTGAGAGCCTCCCTTCCAGTTAATTATGGGCTTCTCTATTGGGCCTTCATCAGTGGGCTGCATCTTATCAACAAGTGGAAAATGTATTCCGTATAAAAATAGTATGAGCTATGTACAGTACGGGGCACTAAAGGATCGAATCGTGCAACGACTTCCAAAACATTGTGTTTGTCGTTCTAACAACACATTTATTCAACAAACGGACGAAATATACTACTGGTTGTACATTGAAAACAGCAGTAGCAGCAACCAGGGTTGGGGGTGCAACAGAAGCAGTAAGCAGGCCAGAAGAGTGAAGACACAGCTCTCTCTTACAAACCAAACATTAGCCATCATTACAAAAGGGCTACCAAAAAAGAACAAGTGTATGCATCAAACTAAATAAAGATCCTACTACACCAAATGTACGCATCTAACTAACTGGCTCAGTTAGACGTTACTATTTATTAAGCTGTGGAGATTGGCTGACGGCTTGAACCAGATGGGTGCCTGACGGGGGTAACTCCAGCCAGCAGGTCGAAGTCTGATACTTGCGACCCTCTCTCCTAGCTACTTTGGGCTGCAGAGCGTGGCGGCACATATTAGGGTATGGTGCATGCAGAGACGCATGGTACGCTATGTACACACAGTTTTTCCTGATGAACGAAACCGCGCTGCCATCATGATCCTTGCCGTCGGTTATCTCCTGGTTAATCGGATAATTCAGTCCGACAAACAGAGAGCGTGCACCAAGGCTACTTACCAGCCTCCAGTCAAAAATTCCTGAAGGCCCAGAGAAGTTGGGATCCTGCTCAAAGACCTTGCAGTGCCTGTGATTCTATTCCATGAAACAACACGTCCGATATGTGCGAACGATCATCAATCTTTCGTCGTCGTCTGATCGAGCAAGGAACCACCTGCAACTGCCATGCCGCTTTTCTTTGAAAGGTTCTGGGATTAGGAAGGGCAGGGACACCAGGCGGCCTACAACATCATATATCAAGTTGGAGTTAAATAAAAAATGGCTCTTTATTTAGTCAATCTTAAGAACAGCATGTTATGAGCATGAATATTTTTTCAGTAAATGTTGACAGTAATATAAGCAAGCCATCATGATATCATAGGAAAGTAACATACTGCTGTAATAGCCGTTTGTAGCGATGACTGGAGTAGGCCAGCAATACGTCCAGCCATAGAAGGAGTCGACAGCGTAAATGAAGCCCTTGTGTTCAATGGCATCAGAGAACCATGGAGGATGTATGCTCTTGTGATGGACGTGTAGATTTATCCACTTAACGCAGTGACCTGTCAGATAGGCGAGACCGCGGTTGAAGAACGCAATTAGCCTGAAGTCTTTATAATTCGCAGATCTTGTGGGCACTTGGCAGATTACAACCTTGAGCAAATCAAACTTGGTATCATGTTGGCTACTGTAAGATTCCGAGTATTCTGGGCTGCAGTGCCAAAGCAGTGCAGTGTTAATCGAAGGAAGTGGGATCAATCGCCGGGTGTAGACCTCCACGAGCATCCATCTGCCGCGACCGTCGACAAGCACCATCCAAGACATGTTCATGCCGACCCAGTACATACCGTTAATGTAGTTGAGGCTGATGGGGATCAGATCGCAGTGAAGGGGGTTGATGCTTGCCACCCTACGATTGTTATGCTACGTGACACGCCGTTTCTAAAGATCAGGCGGCATTAGGAAGCAAGGAGCTGGCTTAAAAAGCTCCAGCCTGAGGGCTTTGAGTAAACGGTTCAGCCCCGACGAGCACGCAGCGAGCGGCATGGTACTGAGATTGTCCACACGCGAAACGATGAGCTTGATTTCCTCTGTGGGGAGCGAATTCCAGCCACTCTTTCGGTGGACGCTGCTCGGTTCTCCCATTGTTAGTGCTTGGGTTTCAGACGAGGGGGGAGGCGCCTTAGATTCCAGCGGGGATGGATGCTTGGACGAGATTGTGTGCGGACAAAGATGGAGAAGCGAATATGTGCTGCGGGAAGTGGACAGGTGATGATGACTACAGCACGCCGCTTGACTTACGAGACACATACCAGTAACGTAGGGTCATATCGATGCCAAACAACTTGCTTGAGTGATCACGATCTGGTACTCCCTCTGATACCTACTACGATTACTATGCCCTAGCTTGCTAGAGTAGAGTAGTAGAGTAGGACTCTGCTCTACTACTAGCACTGGAGGAGTAGTAGGATATTCTAATCTAAAATAGTTACAAACTTCAATGCCCGAGCGTGGAACGACTACGAACCGTGCTCAAAGACCGTGTCTACGTGGTGTTTGGACTTATATGCAAAAAAATAGCATGATGCCCATTCATTGCACGGCACACCATCATCACCAACTCGGTTTTTTCTCTACTCCTACTCCTATAAAAGACTCAGTTGGTGATGATGGAGGCAAGGAGGCGTGTTCAGCCGGGCGTGCAGCGGACGGCGCAACACTATTCGATTTGTTACAAAAAACAAAGAAGAGTAGTAGAGATAGAGACATAGGGAGGAGCACAAGGTTGTGGGAGATAAGGATGAACGAGGCAAGGCCTTATCTGTAAATGTGGAGAGAGGTGCGGGTATCTTTTGTAAAATTGTCATAGTTGGCTTTCTATCCATCAGATATAGATCGGACGGTCTATATTAAAAGATGGCAGGCATACCATCATCACCAACTCGGTTTTCTATAGGAGTAGATATATATAGATATAGATAGATAGAGACTAGGGAGTACTAGTAAGGACACCATCTCATCGCTTCATGTGCTACTCACATGTGCTCCATTCGGTGACATAACGTCCCCTACAGCCACTCCCTCCTGCGCTCCATTCGGCGGGCGTTGTTGAAATCTGGGGAGCGCACTCTCGTGACTGCTGGCAGCCACGACTTCACCGACGACGACTTCTTCCCCGACCTCGGCAACCTCTTCCTCAATGACATGGGCGACAACCTCAACGCCAACGATGCTGCTCCCGTTGCACCGTATGTGTTTCATCCTTCTGTTGAAATCGTGGTAGAATTCATGTTTCTACTCTGTATCCTACTACTATGCTAGTCCACATGATTAGTTTCATCTCTGTTATAGCCGTCATGATTTATTTTGTGCTTATTCGGATTAAATCTCGTAGTAACTTGCTCATATATTCATCCGCGCAACGCCCCTACAGCCACTCCCGTTTGATGGGCGGCTTGGTCGATGCCTCCAAGGAGCCCTTCGTCATCGCTATGAGTGTCCGATGCCGTTTTGTGGCTCGCCGACGGACATGGTGCATCACCTCACGGATGCGTGCAGCGGTCACTGCTGGCTCTTGGCAGAGAACATCAAGTACGACACGTGCTACCGGTTCACCATGCCAGAGTCGCTGGAGGATCACCGCCGCTGCTAGTCTCGCAGGAGGACCGCAGCGTCTTCCTCTTGATCGTGGGCACCGGCGAGGCCCGTGCAGGCCGCTGCCCAGTCTCTGTAACGTGCGTCAGGGGCGTCGCCGCTGACGCTGACACTGACACGAGGAAGATGTACGGGTGCGTGGTCACTGTTACTACCCCTCCGGATCGCGTGGGCGGCGACACCGGCCTCATCGGATGGACTTGGGCTCTGGGGAGCTGGGACTATCCCGCCAATGTGGACTTGGAAAAACCATGGCATCCTTTACCTGCCGACGCGGTGCACGGGGACTCCAAGGAGGTTCACCTGGACATGCGCATTATCGAGTGCACTTAGAAAACACGTAGTGTGTGTGTGGGCGCTTATGGCCCGTGTCTTTGCCGCTTTTGATTCTGTAAGCTTGTCGTTAAAGTTGAGTGGCTTTCGCCGCAGTCCTTCCTTTGAACTGCTCCTCTCAGTGAGCTGATGTAAGACACTTCGGGTTTCATTTGATAATGGAACCGGGCAGGAGCCTCCCTGTTCTTCTAAAAAAAATTACGCATTATCAAGTTATATGTTGATCATTAGTTTTCGCTCAATGTAATCTGCTGTCTAAGCATGTGGACACTTCCATGAAGGATCTTACTCTATTGGAGTATCACGCATGAATAAAAGTGTATCCGTTTATGGTTTAGTCTAGAATCTTCCATGTATGAATTTTTACTATAGTACTGGTGAAAGACTTACGATGAACCATTTCTTACATCTCCTCTGCCCCCTTGCAAGTCATCCTGATTTAATCCCTCTGTCTAGGTGTATAAGGGCATGGTTAATATTACTTAATAGTATAGCCGACTGTTGACTATAAGAAAGTGCCATGTCATACATAGCCAACATGTATAACAATCGATACTCAAAAACTAATTCTTAAAGATCATTTCTTGCAAAGCACAATAAGTGTTATTTCTTCACAAGTTTTGGATGTAGGTTGAACAGTTGAACGCTTTTGTTTGCAAAAGATACCTTTTTATCTATTTCACCCGGATGTTTGTGAGCTCTAGAGATGAGATAATATCCGAAGAAACCTATCGATACCGTTACACATGAGATGACCCCACATCCTTTGTCAAAATAAACAACTCCCGATCAATGCATTTCACTCTTGATTGCAATGCACGGGCACCTACTACTATAGATTAGTACGACCAAAAATTGAACTAACATTATATATAGTACGATAAATACTGATGCATGTCACCTAAAATTATATCATTCAAAACTATGTTCAAATCTGAATCCAACAATATAGTTTTTGTTGACATGCACTAACATTTTGTCAGTTAAATCTTCCGTCAAATTCAATGGGGGACTAATAAACCACGACCGATGTAGTACAAGTGTAGAGGGCGGCGCTGCACGGGAGTCTGATCTCTCACCCCGCTTGTGGCATGGTAGTAAAGCCGTCATATCACAAAACCCAACCACTCCCAGTAATAAGTGGCCTGGTAAAATAAACGGACAAGCAACCATCACATCCCTCCGTCTTTTTTGCATTTCATCTCTCAGCATTTACTTTCTCCGGTTCATCTCGCACACTCAATCCTTAGCTACTACTCCTAGGGCCAGTTCTTTTGGCGGCTTCCCCAGCTTTTCCCACAAGACTAGTCACAGTGGAGAGTAACAAGAAGGCGCCTCACTCATTTATTTGGGCTTCTAAACTACTACTCCGTCCTGGTTTATTCCTCACAATTGTAATTTGTGCTAAATTTTGACCAAAGATTTAACTGATAAAATGTTACTCCCTCTGTCTAGGTGTGTAAGTCATCTTACGAAAACCAAATAATCCCAAAACACTTAGGCGTGGTGCATTAACTTCTACCTCGTTTCTTGTTTCTTGACATATCAACCAATAAGAGATAAAGAGCGTGCATGCTTTTAATGACTTGAGATATCAAACACAACATGCAGTGGTTAGTTCATTGCATGCAATACTATTAATTAGCAAATAAACATTAACGTTTCTCGTTTTCTCCTCCTCCTTGGTCACGGTGCACAGCCTAAGATGACTTACTCACCTAGACGGATGGAGTAGTGCATGTGACATGCACTAACATTTCATTAATTAAACTTATGATCAGAATTTGACACAGATTACAATGGGGACCAATAAACCAGGACGGAGGTAATAGTAGTTCTGGGATTACTAATCTAGAAGCCTAAAATAAGCGGCCCTGGTACTCCTACTAGTAGTAGTACTCAAGTTGGAATTCCAATTGCACGGCACAACTTGTTAGGCAAAAAATTCGATCTGAGGGTGTAGGAAGCGGTTTGGGAATTTGCATGCCTTTCCAACCCGATGAGATACTCCGTTACAAAGTCTGACGGAGAAATAACGACAGAGAAGGAAGCTAAAAGTAAACAATCAAACAAGCATTTTTGCATTTGTTTTGCATTGAATCGTTTCACAAGCTTGACTAGTGCTGTTTTTCTATTTTTACAAAAACCGCATCATAATGTTAAAACGTGCATTTGCACGTACATAAGTAATAGTAGTACTCCCTCCGTCTAGGTGTAAAAGTCTTCCCTCCTTGGTCACGGTGCACAACCAAAGATAACTTATTGACCTGGACGGAGGGAGGAGCACAGTCTGCAAGCATATATCGAGAGAGACGTGTCGTGCGATAGTATATAGTAAAGTTTGTGCTATATGCACGTACTTGCAAAATGCGTACGAATACATAAGGTTTCCAAACTTTCCCTTTTACATACTTAATTAAGGACGCTAAAGATTCCTAAACGTTCGGGATTTATCATTTGCGTCCCAAAACTAATGAGATCGCCTTACGAAACAAAAATTATACTCCTCTTAAAAGCCACGGAGCTCGCAGGAGCGCTTGAGGCGCACCACGAGTGCCCTGGTGCGCGGCCGTTTCCCAGCACGCCAACACAACGCCTCTTCCTCAGCCTCGCAACCTGCGAGGTGCTGATTGGCGGCTTGCCGGCGGGCGAGCGCGATCTCACCGGTGTGGTGATCCGGCGCCAACAGGTAGTCCGCCTCGCTGGAAGCGTGCACCCGGTACACGTACCGCCAAGCGTAGATGAGGCGCTTGGGCCCGGCGCACTCGAGGCGTCGGCACGCGGCGTCCTCCGCCACCCTCATGGCCCTCGTGACGAGCCTTACGCCAAAGAGCCAATTGCACGACTCTCTCGGATGCGACATAGGCCTCCCGGGCAGCTTGTTCATGATGCGCTTCTCTTCCTCGGCCTTCTTCTCCGTCTCTATTTTGGCGCGCTCTGCTGGAGGCAAAGCCTCCCACAAGGCGACATCCATTTCTTTCCAAAGCTCCTCAAGGCTGGGGGGCACGACGGGCGGCGTGGCGTTCTCCTCATAGCGGGGAGCCGACGCGTCCTCCGACGCGTGTGCTGGCGAGATTAGGAACACCGACGCATCCACCTCGACGCGTCGCGGCGAGGAGCAGAACACCGACGCGTCCTCCTCGACTAGTGGCGGCGAGGAACGAAACAACGACGAGTCGCGTCGCGGCGAGGAGCGGAACACCGACGCGTCCTCTTCGACTAGTGGCGCCGAGGAACGGAACGGCGACGCGTCGCGTAGCGGCGAGGAGCGGAACACCGATGCGTCCTCCTCGTCTAGTGGCGGCGAGGAACGGAACGGCGACGCGTGACCGTCCGCGTGGTGCAGCGAGGGGCTCCTAGGGCTTGGGAGGGGCGATGCCATAGTGGTCGACGTGAGAGGAAGGGGGTGGAGATAGCGATGAACGTGAACGTGAGGGGGAGGAGATAGCAATGTCGTCGGAGGCGTAGTATTTATAGCGAGCAATGGCACACCTGTGTAAGATATGGACTGAGCTGCACTGACTTAACTGCAGGTCTAGTTGCGTCACTGACATGTGGGCGGAACACCTATTGGGCCCATATGTCAGTGACCCAATGCACCTGCAGTTAAGTAACAGCTAGGTGGGCATATTTGTTGGAGTAAATTACGGGGGAGCGAAGGGGTGGAAATATTGCTGGTCTGTGGATTGGACGGCGTGGGGGAGGAGAGTCGTGCATGCAGATTTTTTCACACGAGGTGGAGTGATGGGACCACGGAGGAGAAGGAGAGTTTGGCAGGCATATTGTTTCCACACATGGAGAGGAAAAGATTTGGAGACAAACGGGCTTCCTGCAGGTATGGGGAACAGTGCATAATAATTCATCTTGCATGCCGGGCTAGGTATAGTCTCAAGTGATTAAAAACATACACGCCCACACATGTTCATATTTCAAGGTGCACTAAATTATTGCATGCGATGATTAAGGCTGGCCATAATGGTGGTATCTTAGCTGGTATCATGCACACGGGAATAGTAGCAAACATGCTGATGTGGCAAAGAATTAAAGAAGAGAGGGGGGTTAGAGTAACTAGTGTTCATGCATGCATTGGTAAACACATTTTTGTGTGAAGAACAACAGCACTAGTTGAGTACTTTTGCAGACTTCAAAAACTATTCCACCACCTCTACTATCTTGCTAAGGCTGGTCATAGTGGGGAGTAACTTAGACTAGTGTCATGCATATGACACTAGTCTAAGTTACTACATTTATAATGCAAAGTAACATAATAGTAGTATTATAGATGGCTTCATTTATTAGCTTGTAGACTCATCTTGTCTTGGAAAGCGGTATGTTACATTAACATATTATGTTACCACCTCTCATTAATTACTCGCCACATAAGCAGAATTTTCTCAAAGTGCTCTATGTTACTAGCTAAGTTACTCCCACTATGGCTAGCCTAAGAGTAGGTGAAAATTTTGGATCGAGCCCTTTAAGAGCATGGTTAATAGTATAGCCAGCTGCTGGCTATAAGCCAGTGCCATGTCATCTATAGCCCATCTTATAGTCAATATGTACAATAGTAGATGAAAAAAGTGTACTACGTTTTTATTATGTGGCCCACATTTCGTTCTCACAAAGTGCCTAGGAGCACGTGCTAGACCTGGCTCTTCATGAAGAGCCCGCTTACCTTCTCTCTCCTCTTCTCTGTCCTCCAACTAAGCAGAAATATACTAGTTTATTTCTTATAGCCTGCTGACTCAGCTCTATTGTACTTGCTCTAAACTACTGGAGTAGAAGGGAGGTAGTGGTACTCTAATAGCTAACCTTGTTGTGATGACAAGATAGGACATGGCACGCACCTGGACGGAGGAACTAGTCTGCATTGTGCATTTAAGTTTTGTCTGAAGTCAATGTACCTCTACTTTCACCGGACTTATAGAAAAATGTATCAACATTCACAATGTCAAATGAATATTTTTACACTCATTATAAAACGTAGTTCTTATACTCATTATAATCGATATTGTAGATATTGATATTTTTAGTATAAATTTGGTCGTAGGATTTCATTGATGCTGTCAAAGCGTGGAGGAAGTGGAGCTTAGGGCTTGCATTGCCGGTCTCTACATAGGTATTTCTCTTCATAATCATGTAATTTTAGAGACTGATTGCGCTTTTGTGGTAGCGTCTTTTGCATCGGGGGACTATGATAGGTCTACTATGCGTGACCTGAAGATGAAAGTTGAGCATCTCGAAGTTGATCAACAATCTTCAATTGTCAAAGATTAGCCGTTCGGCCAATAAGGTGGCACACTTAATCGCTAAGTATAGCTTTGACAATAGATTAGATGGTATTCTTGAAAATAATATACCGCCCTGTGTGGTGAATATTGTATCGAATGAGTGTACTGGTGTGGCTGGTTAATTAATATAAGGTGGTGTTCAAAAACAAGTATAAATTTGGTCAAACACTTTGCAAACGGTTGACGGGAGTAAAAAGGACCAGAGGGAGTATCATGCATGCGAAGTAGGCAAAAAAGATTTGCTCATTTATAGCCGGTCAAAGTCTCAAAGGGCCCGACCACGCGAGGGAGGCGAAGGTCGTGGGAGGCGCGCGGTTGACGGAATTAAGTTAAGTTACATCCACGCGCCGGCATGGCGTGCGAACAGGCAGAAGCTATACCGTCAGGCCTACGATATGGGTCTAGTAGACATGACATCTAGTGGGTCCCGCATAGTTCTCGAGAACTCTTTGGGGGCTTGCAGCCGTTTATCCACCGGGCAAGCCAGCAACGCCACGCCGTTCGCACGCCCTACTCGTCCCCGTCTTCTACTACCTTACAATAGTTCACTCCCAGTCGTCCCGTCCTTTCACATTAGTTCGCTCCCAGTTTTTGCGGGGTACAACAGTTCAACTTTTCCTAACCCTCCTCCAAAATCCATGGCCTCCCAAATCTCCATGGTCGCCGCTGAGTACCAGGTTAGAGCCATCACCAGCGATCAGTTCATCGTCATCTACACACGTGGATCCGTGACGGTGAAAGCATGGCTTGCTCGCTTCCTACGCATGTTCAACAGTTCAACGGATGAGTGGGTCGTTGGGCTAGATGTTGAGTACACCACAGTCCTGGGACGAGAGAAGGATGTAAAGGATGAAGAGAGGAAGAAGCCCGCCGTGATCCAGGTTTGCGTACATAACGTTTGCTTGGTCTACCACATATGCCATGCCGACGTTGAGTGCCAGGATTTTAAGAACTTCCTCAAGGACAAAAGAGTGAAATTCGTTACTGTAGGCTTTAAGAATGATATGGATGTCCTGCGTCGGATAGGTCTCGTTGTAGGCCAGCCCTTCGATCTCCAGAAGGCAAGCCTGGTGTCCTCCTATCAACCTTCAATGCTGACCCTGGCAACA
This sequence comes from Aegilops bicornis, assembly GCA_021605145.1. NCBI lineage: Eukaryota > Viridiplantae > Streptophyta > Magnoliopsida > Poales > Poaceae > Aegilops > Aegilops bicornis. Next base: position 125,530,819 of record CM038674.1, on the reverse strand, counting down.
GCCATGATTGATCCTTCGTACGCTAAACTGAAGAAAACTCATCACGAGTTTCATCATGCATGGGAGTCGAAGACATTAAATGAAGATCACATCACATGACGCAGCAATGGATGCCTACCTTTGTTTAAATATCTACAAGGGTTGGATGAAGAAGCGAGCCGGTGTCGGTTCAAGCAAAGAAGCGTCGGCTGACGAGGAAGAGGAAGAGGGGCGAGGGCGAAGTCGAGGGGCGTGGACTCGGACTCCGAGTAGGTGGCGATGCCGTCGCTCATGCTGGTTCTCTGCGGTGTCAAGCGGACTAGTTGCTTAGTTTATTTTCAAGGGTGTGTTGTCTTTGAGGCCCAGCAGAACTATGTTTAGTATGTTCTTTCTCGTTATTTGAACTCTTTAGTACATACAGTAGTACTAGTACTATGTCTTACTCTTATTCTTCCTGCAGTTGGTACTACTGCTTCGTATCTTCGTGTTCCTCACTGTACTTAATACGTTCGTACTAGTAGTATAATTTGGGTCGATCGATTTGTGAAAGAAGTTCGACGGAGGCGAAGAAAGAAGACGGCGAAGAGGTGGAAGAAGCCCTTCTAGCCATCCATGTTGCATCAAACGGCTCACATGAGTCGGTGACCCAAATTGCTCCATCAGATTGCGGGATCCACGTGGCATTCAAGGTATCGAAGGTAAATTCGCGCGTCCGCACCGGTTTATGGGCTCGACGCTGCTGACCGGCTTCCGCCGCGACAGCCACCATGCGCGCCTCCTCCGCGTGGCGGACCACGACAATGACACGCTAGTTCCTCCTCGCCGGCGTCTTTGGAGCACGCGCTCGTCCTCCTCTTTGTACGTTGCGTGCATAGATGCGGCTCCACCAGCTGCTCGCGTTCTTGGCAGCGCGGTGGCATCGCGAGGAGGGATTGCAGACGACGTGAGCGGGCGAGCCTTCGGCTTCATGGCACAGGGATGGTGGCGACACGGTGGTGATGGGCGAGAAATTGTTGGCCGGAGCAGGCGGGCGCCGGCATGCACAACGGCGGCGACATATTGATGAGTGCGTGTGTGGGAGCTTACTTTAGTTTTATATAAGGTTGGTCAAACTTAAAATAAAACCGTACTAGTACACGTAAACATTAGACTTAGGCAGCACTTTTATTAGTTAGTACCACAGCCACGATACGGAATCATGTGCAAGCGCGTGAACCGCGGCCTCGCGGTCGATCGAACGGTGTGTCACCGTGTCGCGCTCAAAGGACATCCACCAAACCTTTTTGTGTGTGTGAAAACAATCCTCGAATATTACTCAACTTTTTTTCCTGGGAAAGTTCTTGACGCTGCAATATTTCCATATATTTGAATTTAGCTCCAGTTCGTGTTTATTTGGATTTGGACGCGTTTTAGGTGCGCCCTAGTTTTTTTTAATACTGATTTTGTGTGTGTGTGAGAGAGAACGTGTGTATGTGTCCATATGTGTGTTGTGGCGGAAGGGCAATGTGGAGGCGGTGTGCGTGTGATCTGAGACATAGAGAGGTGTGAATGTGCAAATGATCATGCATGAGTGAGACATAGACAGATATGCCGATACGTTGTGTATACATGAGAGAACGGTCTTCTAGTTTACTTGTGTTTGTGTGTGTGAGAGAGAGAGAGAGAGGGAGAGAGAGAGAGGAGCATCCGTAACACAACAACCATCTCTCTCGATTCGTCTGTCCCTCGCACGGTCGCATGCAACACATGCATCAACACGCACATTTTGACACCCTCACCCGGCCCCTGCCCACCTCAAGGCCCGCACAATCTCTTTGTGAATACACATTTCTCTCCTTAGGTTTGTTTTCTCTCAATATCTCTCTCTCTCTCTCTCTCTCTCACACACACACACACACACAGACACACGCAGCACAACACACACACACAGAGTGGTACCGAACATCGTAGGTGAACCAGAGTAAGATCCGCACCAGAGTGGTACGGTAATCCTGTTCTGGAGGTCATGTTACTTGACCAAGGCGAACCTACGAACTATGAAGAAGCGATGGTGAGCCCAGATTCCGCAAAATGGCTTGAAGCCATGAAATCTGAGATGGGATCCATGTATGAGAACAAAGTGCGGACTTTGGTTGACTTGCCCGATGATCGGCAAGCCATAGAGAATAAATGGATCTTCAAGAAGAAGACTGACACTGACGGTAGTGTTACTGTCTACAAAGCTCGACTTGTTGCGAAAGGTTTTTGACAAGTTCAAGGAGTTGACTACGATGAGACTTTCTCACCGTAGTGATGCTTAAGTCTGTTCGAATCATGTTAGCAATTGCCGCATTTTATGATTATGAAATTTGGCAAATGGATGTTAAAACTGCATTCCTGAATGGATTTTTGGAAGAAGAGTTGTATATGATGCAACTGGAAGGTTTTGTCGATCCAAAGGGAGCTAACAAAGTGTGCAAGCTCCAGCGATCCATTTATGGACTGGTGCAAGCCTCTCGGAGTTGGAATAAACGTTTTGATAGTGTGATCAAAGCATATGGTTTTATAAAGACTTTTGGAGAATCCTGTATTTACAAGAAAGTGAGTGGGTGCTCTATAGCATTTCTGGTATTATATGTGGATGACATATTACTGATTGGAAATGATATAGAATTTCTGGATAGCATAAAAGGATACTTGAATAAGAGTTTTTCAATGAAAGACCTTGGTGAAGCTGCTTACATATTCGGCATCAAGATCTATAGAGATAGATCAAGACGCTTGATAGGACTTCCAAAAAGCACATACCTTGACAAAGTTTTGAAGAAGTTCAAAATGGATCAAGCAAAGAAAGGGTTCTTGCCTGTGTTACAAGGTGTGAAGTTGAGTCAGACTCAATGCCCGACCACTGCAGAAGATAGAGAGAAAATGAAAGATGTTCCCTATTCTTCAGCCATAGGCTCTATCATGTATGCAATGTTGTGTACCGGACCTGATGTGTGCCTTGCTATTAGTTTAGCAGGGAGGTGCCAAAGTAATCCAGGAGTGGATCACTGGATAGCGGTCAAGAACATCCTGAAATACCTGAAAAGGACTAAGGATATGTTTCTCGTTTATGGAGGTGACAAACAGCTCGTCGTAAATGGTTACATCGATGCAAGCTTTGACACTGATCCGGACAATTCTAAATCGCAAACCGGATACGTGTTTACATTGAACGGTGGAGTTGTTAGTTGGTGCAGTTCTAAACAAAGCGTCGTGGCGGGATCTACATGTAAAGCGGAGTACATAGCTGCTTCGGAAGCAGCAAATGAAGGAGTCTGGATGAAAGAGTTCATATCCGATCTAGGTGTCATACCTTGTGCATCGGAACCAATGAAAATCTTTTGTTACAATACTGGTGCAATTGCTTTGGCAAAGGAATCCAGATTTCACAAGAGAACCAAGAACATCAAGAGACATTTCAATTCTATCCGGGATCAAGTACAGGTGGGACACATAGAAATTTGCAAGATACATACGGATCTGAATGTTGCAGACTCGTTGACTAAGCCTCTTCCACCAGCAAAACATGATCAACACCAAAACTCCATGGGTGTTAGAATCATTACTGTGTAATCAAGATTGTTGACTCTAGTGCAAGTGGGGGACTGAAGGAAATATGCCCTAGAGGCAATTATAAAGTTATTATTTATTTCCTCAAATCATGATAAATGTTTATTATTCATGCTAGAATTGTATTAACCGGAAACATAATACATGTGTGAATACATAGACAAACATAATGTCACCAGTATGCCTCTACTTGACTAGCTCGTTGATCAAAGATGGTTGAGTTTCCTAGCTATAGACATGAGTTATCATTTGATTAATGGGATCACATCATTAGGAGAATGATGTGATTGACTTGACCCGTTCCATTAGCTTAGCACTTGATCGTTTAGTTTACTGCTATTGCTTTCTTCATGACTTATACATGTTCCTATGACTATGAAATTATGCAACTCCCGATTACCGGAGGAACACTTTGTGTGCTACCAAACGTCACAACGTAACTGGGTGATTACAAAGGTGCTCTACAGTTGTCTCCGATGGTACTTGTTGAGTTGGCGTATTTTGAGATTAGGATTTGTCACTCCGATTGTCGGAGAGGTATCCCTGGGCCCTCTCAATAATGCACATCACTATAAGCCTTGCAAGCAATGTGACTAATCAGTTAGTTACAGGATGATGCACTATGTAACGAGTAAAGAGACTTGCCGGTAACGAGATTGAGCTAGGTATTGAGATACCGACGATCGAATCTCAGGCAAGTAACATACCGATGACAAAGGGAACAACGTATGTTGTTATGCGGCTTGACCGATAAATATCTTCGTAGAATATGCAGGAGCCAATATGAGCATCCAGGTTCCGCTACTGGTTATTGACCGGAGACATGTCTCGGTCATGTCTACATAGTTCTCGAACCCGTAGGGTCCGCACGCTTAAAGTTTCCTGACGATCGGTATTATGAGTTTTTGTGTTTTAATGTACCAAAGGTAGTTCGGAGTCCCGGATATGATCACGGACATGAAGAGGAGTCTCGAAATGGTTGAGACGTAAAGATCGATATATTGGATGACTATATTCAGACACCGGAAGTGTTCCGGGAGGTTTCGGAGAAAACCGGAGTACCGGAGGGTTACCAGAACCCCCCCCCCCCCACAGGAGAAATAGTGGGCCTTATGAGCCTTAGCGGAGAGAGAGAGAGGGCTGGCCTAGGGCAGACCGCGCGCCCCTCCCCCTCTGGTCCAAATTGGACTAAGAGAGGGGGGCGGCGCCCCCCTTTCCTTCTCCCTCTCCCCCTTCCTTTCCCCCTCCTAGTAGGAGTAGGAAAGAGGGGAGTCCTACTCCTACTAGGAGGAGGACTCCTCCTCCTGGCGCGCCCACAAGGGTCGGGCCGGCCTCCCCTTACTCCTTTATATTCGGGGGCAGGGGGGCACCTCTAGACACACAAGTTGATCTGTTGATCTCTCCCAGCCGTGTGCGGTGCCCCCCTCCACCATAATCCACCTCGGTCATATCGTAGCGGTGCTTAGGCGAAGCCCTGCGTCGGTAGCAACATCATCACCGTCATCGCACCGTCGTGCTGACGGAAATCTCCCGTGAAGCTCTGCTGGAGCGGAGTTCGCGGGACGTCATTGAGCTGAACGTGTGCTGAACTCAGAGGTGTCGTATGTTCGGTACTTGGATCGGTCGGATCATGAAGACGTATGACTACATCAACCGCGTTGTGCTAACGCTTCCGCTTTCGGTCTACGAGGGTACGTGGACAACACTCTCCCCTCTTGTTGCTATGCAGCACCATGATCTTGCGTGTGTGTAGGAAATTTTTTGAAATTACTACGTTCCCCAACACGACTGGCCCAAAAGAGGTGTATAGCCGTCTCTTCGCCCGACGTCACCGAGGAAGCTGATGACCATTACTGGTGGCGGGCACTCAAGCAGTGGGCTAGAGTATGCGGGCATGTCTCATCCGTCAGCTATGACATCGAGGTCATCGACAACGACGCCCTGAGGCGGGCTGTGTCACGGGTTAAGTGGCCCACCCCACAACCCCTCGGGTTCAACCGCCGTCGATCTCATCCATGGCCCCGCTGCTGATCTGCTCTGGCTCGCTGTCAATAATTTGCCATTCTACATCACCATCGAGTCCCTTTTGTCATTTCTGAAGGACACATTCTGCAACGCTGGCTTGGGATCCACAGCTTCCAAGCCAGACCTCATCGACGGCGACCACGATGAGGGCACCCTCTCTGGCTCTTCCAAGGGGAAAGCGCCCATCTGTGACATTAGTGAGGGCACCCTACAGCCATGCTCTTCCAAGAGGAAGGAGCCCATCTACGACAACATGGAGCGCATCCAGGGTTCGTGCTCTTCCCACGGGAACAAGCCCATCCGTGACAGGTCAGGAAACCCATGATTTGTTTTGTTGTGCCTCTTCACAGGGGGAAACCCATGATTTGTTTTGTCGAGTCCCTTTTGTAGTGTAGTGAGAATATGTCCAGTTTTAATTGCTATATCTGGTTGTTTGCAGTATGCCTTGTTTATTTCAGTTGTTCACAATGTGATGCTCTATATGTGCAATTATTTACTATGTAGTACATTTCGTCAATCCAGTTTTAAACATACCGATAGGAATCCATATATTTGCTTGATGTTAAGCCTGTTATAGCTAGCATATGCCTCTTTTAAAGTTTTTTGATTGTTCGGTTGTTTATAGTTAGCATATGTTCAGTTTCAAATGCTATCTTTGGTTGTTCGTAGTATGCCTTGTTTATTCCAGTTATTCACAACGTGATGTTCTATATGTGCAAGTATGAATTGTGCAGTTCAATTTCATCAGTACCAGTTTCAACAATACCACTATGAATGACTACATTTGGTTGCTGCATGTTGTAGCTAACACGCCTTTTCATTTTTATTTAACCATAACCAGTGTACTTAGACCGGCACAGTACCAGTTTGAATGACCATATTTGCTTGTTGTTAAATGTTTGGCATGTTACAGTTAACACACCTTTCCACTTGTTTTGCTTTACTAGCGTGCTTAAACCTGCACACTGAAGCTATCTTTTGGAGATTATTTTGTCTGCCATGTGTAATTTTGGTTGATGTTTAGCCTGTTGTGCTTAACATACTTCTTGATGTACCTACAGGACAATTTTGTGAACTACTGTTGTTTTCCATCGAGGTTAGTTTCATCCCATGGCTTATATCTACTCCTTTATTCGGGATATCTGTATTTGGTACCATATAGGCATGGTGATAAGGGACTAATCGGTGAATCGGACTTTTAACTGAATATATCGCAACCCATTTTTCCTTAGGTTAACTAGGGTGCATTATGTAATATATCTGAGGCTACATAGCAACATGCACTATACTTAATGTCTAAATATGCAATCCTAGGCTACATAGCAACAAGGAATAGTGTTACATTAATGTTCTAATGATGTCTAGATATACGTAGAAGAGCAGCAACAGCAACAGCAACAACACAGCTCTGTTTGGATACTCAACTTAGCAAAAGGTTAGAGTTAGTTTCTAGCTCATTACTAACCCTGAACTAACTCCATCCAAAGAGTTGTTTGGATGGCAGGGTTAGATTGACAATAAATGCACTAGGAGAACTAGCTCCAATTAGCACCTCTTGGGTTGGATACTAGTTTTTTTGGGTGGGTTAGAGATGCAACTAGCTCAAACTAGCCCTCTTGATTAGATATACTTTAGGGCTATTTGAGCCCAAACTATCTCAAACTAACTGTTTCCCGTGGATACAGCAGCAGATAATTTGTAAGAATGAACTAAACTCCTTCCGGCCCATAATATAATATGTTAATTCATCTAATATGTGAGTATATTGGATGTTATAAGATACTCCCTCCATTCCTAAATATTTGTATTTTTAGAGATTTCAAATGGACTACCACATACGGATGTATATATACATATTATAAAAGAGTGTTGTACTACATCATTGTGCAATTGATGTTTAGCTTCTAATATAAACTTGGTGCTTTTAGGTATATACGTCATTGGTAAAAATCCGCGTTTTGACCCTTTCTGCGTAGGGGCAATGAGATATCGATGAACTAGCATCAAGTGAGGAAGCTGATAAAGATTGTTAGTAAAATGGGTCCGAAGATGGCAATTAAACTATTTGTTTACACTTTATCCAAGACAACAGCGTACTGCAGGATGGTAAGTAAGAACTCTGCAGCCTTCTTTTTACTGCCCATAATGAGTTGTGTTAGATGACAATAACTGAATCTTTTTCCTTTGCAGTGGTTGCCAACGCAGTTTACTCAAGATTATCTCTCAAACTACAGGATTGGTGGGCATGCAAAGGTTAAAGTATTTCTACCAGAACACGATGATTATCTAGATGTTTTCATGAAGATCGTAAAGGATGGGCGGTCGGCCATCACGAGGGGTTGGACTAGAGTCGTGTGTGCCTTCTGCATGGAGGAGGGCACAATATGGGCATTCCGCTTCACCTTGTTCAGCAACCAGAATATATTTCGCCTCTTTCTTTACCGTCTTTAATAGTACAAGTATACAACTATGGTTTCATCATTCTTTATTTGGTTCTTATGTAATTCTTGAACATATGTACCTATGAATCGAATAACGCATTGGTTGTTTGAACCTGATGGATGTGAATAAAGCTGTAGCATACATTCAAATTCAAATCCAAATCCGGTGCAATTTGGAAAAGCAGCAATTAAATTATGGTGAAATTACTCTCTCTAGGTTGTTACGCCACACACGGTTGGTAAAACACAAACGTTTGCGATATGCACCATAATCAGAGACGGTTCACAGAGAGGAAACGTGTGCAAGCATGCACACAATTGCCGTTTGCAAAGCGTGTGCGATGTCAGACAATATCACAAACGGTGTGGGCAAACTAAACGTTTGTGTTAGTTGCCTTATCGTACACGATTCGCAACCATGAACTGTTTCTGATGAAGTATGCATCCTAAACGTCGCCCACACTCACTTGGCGACGGTTACAAATGCCATCGCGGAAAGGGGTTTTAAACCGTTTGTTTAGGACCGACGTGCACCAGTGTGCTCCTAGTAGGAACTTCATTGTTCTCCTCCACAGGATTTTCAAAGTGTTCCATCGAAATGGCAGGTTCAGTAATTGTAACTGGTTCCTGATTCGATGAACTAGGCATCTCCTGATCAGATGAGGTAGCCATATCCTTCATGGGAAAGATATCTTCAAAGAAAGTCGCATCACTTGACTCCATGATCGCACCGACATGCATGTCAGGTACCTTAGATTTTACAACCAAGAATCTATAACCAATGCTATGAAAAGCATATCCCTGGAAAACACAGTCCACAGTTTTTGGTCCCAGCTTCCACTTCTTTGGAATTGGCAATTGACTTTCGCCAAACAACTCCAGTTTTGTAGATAAGAGAGCTTTAATATTTTCTTCTCCCATTCCTCAAAAGGAGTTACCTCTTTGTTCTTTGTGGGAACCCGGTTTAGTACAGGACATGCAGTCAATATCGCCTCCCCCCACCATGCCTTGGAGATACCTGAATTGTCTAACATGGCGTTAACCAAATCAGTTAGAGTACGGTTCTTTCTTTCGGCCACCCCATTTGACTGAGGTGAATAGGGAGGCGTCCTCTCATGGATTATACCATGTTCCACACAAAAGGAATCAAATTCATTTGAGAAATACTCTCCACCACGATCGGACCTAAGCCTCTTGATCTTTCGATCAAGTTGGTTTTTCGCTTCAGCTTTATAGATATTAAAATAGTTCAAAGCCTCATCCTTAGATTTCAGAAGATACACATGGCAGTATCTAGTGGAGTCATCAGCTAACGTCATACAATACTTCTTTCCACCTTTTGTCAAAACACCATTCATTTCACATAGATCTGAATGTATGAGCTCTAGTGGTGCAAGATTTCTCGTTTCCGCAGTCACATGAGGCTTACGAGGTTGCCTAGCTTGCACACATAGTTGACACTTAGATCCCTTGACAGTGGTGAAACTAGGGGTTAAGTTCAACTTCGCTAATCGCGACATGCAACCGAAGTTAACTTGACAAAGACGTGAATGCCACACATTTGATTCACTATTGTTGCAAACATGATTAACAACTTTATTGCAAACGTTTTGTAAGGATGAATGAAACAGGCCTCCTGACTCATAGCCTTTACCAACAAAGGTTCCATACTTGGATATTACAAATTTATTTGACTCAAAGACAAGCTTGTAGCCATCTCTACAAAGAAGAGTCCGCTAACAAGATTTTTATGGACGGAGGGGACATAATGCACGTTCTTCAGCCGCACGATCTTCCCCGAAGTAAACTTTAGATCGACCGTGCCAACACCACGAACAGACACTAGTAGAAAAAGGACCTTATGTGAGACACATTAGTCCCGGTTCGATTTTGGCCCGGTACTAATGGTACCACTAGTCCCGGTTCGAACGGCTATGCATTAGCTCCATTTCGTGTTGAACCTTTAGTACTGGTTTGTGTCACGAACCGGTACTAAAGGGGTGGTGGCAGGCTGGCATCAGGTCGGGGCCCCGCGAGTTCCTTTAGTCCCAGTTTCTGACACAAACCGGGACTAAAGGTCTACCTATAGTCCCGGTTCGTGCCATGAACCGGCACTAAAGGGGTCTAACCTATAGTCCCGATTGGAGACACAAACCAGGACTATAGGGCAATTTTCAAACTCTTACCCCGTGTAACGCCATTACAGTTTTGAAAAAAACAAAAATCCTTCGATATATAGTTATATTACTACATCTAGAAGTTAGGAAAATTTAAAAACTTAAATTTGGACATGTTTTGCAGAAAAGTGTGATGAAAAAGTAAAACGACTATATCTTTTGCATACGATGTCGGAAAAAAACGTATAATATATCAAAATATTCAGCACGGAAATCCGCATCCAATTTTGACAGCCGTAGGCCTGTTTGCAAATTTCAGTTTTTTTGAATTTTGGTCAAACTATGGTCAAACTACTTATTCAAGAAATATTAGTGTTACTAAATAATTATTCAAGAATATTAGTGTTACTAAATAATTATTTCAGTTTTTTGAATTTTGGTCAAATCTGGCCAAACTATGGTCAAACTACTTATTCAAGAAATATTAGTGTTACTAAATAATTATTGTTTTTTATAATGATAGTTTCAAACTCAAACGGTGAAACGTGTGACCTAATGCTCAAGCTAAACTCCTGAGGGTTAATAGGATTGACAGCTTACTAATGTCAGGAAAACAACAAGTGCAGACTTGGAAACTAGGGGGAATAGAACTTCGAAGTTAAGCGTGCTCAGGTTGGAGTAGTGAGAGGACGGGTGACCGGCCAGGAAGTTAGACGATTTGGAATGAGTGATCCACACTTGAGCAATTAAGAGGGGTGATTAGAGACTAAATTATCAAATAATTCAGAAAATTGAAAATAAAAAAATCAATTTTTTCCCAAAATTCAAAAAAAAACCTTTAGTACCGGTTGGTGTTACCAACCGGTACTAAAGGTCCCCCTACCATGGCGCGAGCTCACGCCACGTGGTGGGCCTTTAGTGGCAGTTCGTGCTGAACCGGTACTAAAGGGAGGAGGGCCTTTAGTCTCCACCCTTTAGTGCCGGTTGCAGAACCGGCACTAAAGGCCATTACGAACCAGTAATAAAGCTCCGTTTTCTACTAGTGGGAAGCACTTGAACCGTTGCCCATCAGCATGGTGGAAGTCCCTGCGGTATAATAAGACGAAATCATGGAAATATCACCGCATACATGCACATTAGCACCCGTGCCAATCAACCAATCAGGAGAATGACATACTGAAAGAATAGTGGGAAATATACCATACCCAGCATCCTTCATGTCAGTGTCTCCAATGACAACATTAGCGGTCTTGCCGCCTTTCCCAAGATGATGCTTGTCATAGCGATTAGGGTAACTAGGAGCCCAATGATCAGGATCTCCATACACATGACAAACACCTTTCTTCTTGTCATTCTTCTTCTTGAAGTTTGTGTGATGTACAGCCTTGTTCTTTCCATCAAACTTTGCTTTAGCATCAAGCTTGCCCTTGTTCTTGAACTTGTGGGGATGGAAGATTTTCTTCTGTACCAGATTGGCACTAGAACCTCCCTCAATACCTCAAGCACGGTTGTCCTTTGCTCTCGCCTTTTATTCCACATCAAGAGTACCAATGAGGTCCGGAACGGAAAACTCCTACCTCTTATGCTTCAGTAAGGTAGCAAAGTTCCTCCACGTGGGAGGAAGCTTACTAATAATGCCTCAAGCAACGAACTTGTCCGGTAGCATAAAATTGAAGTGCTCAAGTTCTCTAGCAAATGATTGTATCTCATGAGCTTGCTCAACCACGGAGCGCTCTCCAGTCATCCTGTAGTCATAGAATTGCTCCATGATGTACAACTCGATTGCGACATCCGAGACCCCAAACTTGGCCTCGAGTGCGTCCCACATATCTTTTCCATTATCAATTGACGCATAAGCATCAACTATATTCTCCCCAAGAACACTCAAGAGAGCAGCCTTAAACAGGGTATCCATTTTTTGAAAAGCTTGTTCCTGTTGAGCATCATATTCTCCTTCAGGTTTGCCAAGAGAGACGTCATAGAAGGTCATGGTTTGAAACCATAGAACGGCGCTCACGTGCCACCTCTTATATTGGATACCCTCAAACATAGGAGGTCTCATGGAAGCGGCAAAACCACTCGGGGTAAATTGCCTATAATAAGGTTTTTGGATTGTTGGAAATATGAGCAATTTACCAAATAATTTTATTAACAGAAATACTAGATAAAGCATGACTAATATAGAAGAGATAAAACAATCTGGCAGAGAGAAGGTAAATAGCATCTGCATATATAAACTGTAACCAAACATATCTAAAGCAGACAGTAGAAGAGGTTGCATATATGAAGTAGAACCTAACATATGTAGGACAGACACTAGAATAAAGAACTACGACAGGACCTCTAATAGAAAGAGCAAGAACACGTACGGGACAACAGCGGCAGCAGAAGCACTGGACTTGGGGTCGACATCGTCGCCAGCCATGTCGTCGAAGATGTTGTCGACGTCGGGGAAGAAGTCGTCGTCGAGGAATTAGTCGTCAGAGTCCGGCGTCCACAGCGAAGAAGTCGATGGTCGCGCGGGCCTCCCAAAAACCTTATCACCCTCTTCCCGTACAAGACTCAAAGAGGTGCAGTTTCGGAGGCCTACTATCCCGACCTGCGGTGAACGCCGCAAGCCGGGATGGGGAAGATCGTGGCAGTAGCGCAGTGCTCAGGAACTCGGTGGCAAGAGGAAGAGAGTCTTCTGGTGTGTCTCTCTGGAGAGGAGCGACCTCCCTTTTATAGGCACAGGAGAAGAAGGCGAGAGGTTGTGCCAGGAGCTGAAGGGAACGAGGGAGACGAAACGAACAGGCAGCAGCCGAAGGGTGCAGCGTTCGTATTCAGTATCCACTACAACAAAAACATTCCAGCTCCCGAGACATCGGCTCGGCTCATTCCCGCAACCCGCGGCGCATCGTGGCGTGGCGGGCGGCGGAGGAGGAGTGCGCGTGAATGTCCCTCTTGTTCTCATGCTCATACATGTGGGAAAACAACCTCCCTTATAAGAAGGTCCAACTCCCACTAAACTAGCAATGTGAGACTATACTTTAGTTCCACCTCTTGCCTTGCACGAATGGGCTGCGTGAGCCTCTGGGATTTATTAGGAATTTCTGAAACTGCTATTGGGCTTGGCCCATAATAGACAAAATTCCAGCAGGTGGACGTACCCAGCAAGAAATACATACAAGTATATGTAGCTTGCTTGCTTGATTCTTGCGGCCGGCCGGAAATGGACACACCTCAACTTAACATCAACGGGGCAGAAGATCATGTCAATAATTTAATTGGTAATCCTTCATGCACATTAGAAGTTTCAGATTGATGGGCTAATCCTTCATGCACATCGTTAGTTTCAGGTAAATAGAGATTTGATGCATGCGCATTTGCATCATCGGCCAAGATGACTTGCAGCACTCACATGGCCAGCTGGTCGAGCAAGGCACCCATATGTACATATACTATAGCTAGCACATATCTTCCTTTTGATTGCACTCTTTGTTATAGTGTATGATCTCTATATTTGTATGCCATAGTCAGGAGACCCTATAGTACAAGATCATGGTTGTGCCTCCTGGGTGCATGGTGTAGATACTTGATTTTCTCAAATTGCACAAGCCTTCGGTGACAGTTAATATATGGAGTTGCTCTATGCATCGCTAGTTGATCTGCAATGGATGTAATCAAGTCAGGTGCGAACACATAACAGCAGCCTCGCTTCGCTGGATTGTGACCAGAACCTGGAGAATCCCTCAGCTGAGAATTCAAGGCTAGAAACGACGAACAGATTCAATGCCAGGAACAACGAATCGACGACGGTTCATCACGTCCTCCTTGCCAGCTCGCCGCCGCCATCACACAAAAGGAGCCTCGCTTTGATAGCTTGTGACCGGAACTTGGATAATCCCTTGACTGAGAATTCAAGGCCAGGAATGACGAGCAGACGACCTCACCTAGGCCATGTCAAGGCCAGGAAGGCCACTTTATGTTTTCTCTTTCGATGATCTGCCTTATGTCCCCCCTTACTGCCGCCCCACATATATCTTCTCCAAATTACCAAGCCATAGATGGGCAGATCATAGATGACATAACACTGTAGGCGGGGGCCAACACATCCTGCTGGTATGGTGCATGGTGATGGCCAATAAAAATAATTAATATGTGTATGTTGTTGATGCCGTCCATGATGCCTTCTTGCTGGAAACATCAGCACACGCCTCGGGTAATTGGTCCTCAATAGATTTATAATTGTGTATGCCTCTGTCTAACTATAGCAGTTTCTGAATAAAATTCGGGGTCATCAATATATTACATGCAGGTGGTGCCGATCTCAAGCCTGTACACTTTTTTCCTGTACCGATGTTGTGTTGGTCTAAATCTTCTTTAGAGATGGTAGCATTGTCCATCAGATATTCCTCATTCTGTTTGGAGGGAATAGATATAAGAATGCAATCCTGGATATGTGTTATCAACTCCAAAATTTATATTTGGGCTCATGGCCAGTTCAATACTTATTTATTGATCCAACGAGTATATCTACACGGTTTTCGAGTATGATCTCATAACTGTTCATAGTGAAAGTTCGTATACTATCGTACATTCGACTTGAGACCCAACCTATGTTCGAGACAATAGTTAATTTGACTCTCATTATGTTTCTAGATCTTTGAATTTCTCCTTCGAATTTCTCATCCTAATGCAATAGAAATTGTATCATTTTGGCAAACCAATGTAGAAACCCAAGGTTCCCCAGTACGAACATGCACATAATGACTGTTACTTCCATTATTTTCATGTAGTATGCCTGGATAACAAGAGTATTACAATTTAAAATTCTCATGATTTTGGCATGTACTTCACTTGCATGGAAGGTTCAGTGACAGCACTGATGAAGTATATAGTACATATAGTAGGTCATATCTCATAAGATTAAAAGTTGTGCATCATGATTAATGTTGTACAATAATTTCTGTCCCATAGCATGATTCAGAATTGTGGATTACTACATCAATTACTAACCTCTGTATTACAATATACTTTCCAAAAAAATTCCCTATGAATGGAAAACCGGCCCATTAGATGCTTCAGAATTTACTTTTATATAAATCCATTTCTTTTTTGATGAATCACGAGTCTCAAAGCCAATATGTTGACTTGATGTATTGCATGATTCTCATGCATCACTTGGTGAGGGGAGCATTAGGCCTTCTGGCACTAAGGTTATGTCACAATACTTATGCCTATTCTCTCTTATTTTACAAGGTTTACATAAGGAGGGAGAATGCCGGCAGCTGGAATTCTGGGCTGGAAAAGGAGCAAATATTAGAGACCTATTCTGCACAACTCCAAAAGTCCTGAAACTCCACGAAAGTTATTTTTGGAAATAATAGAAAAATACTGGAAGAAGAATCCACGTCAGGGGGGCCTCCACCTGGCCACGAGGGTGGGGGCGCGCCCTACCCTCCTGGGCGCGCCCCCTGCCTCGTGGGCCCCCTGTTGGCCCTCCGGTGTCCATCTTCTGCTATATGAAGTCTTTCGTTCGAAGAAAAATCATAAGCAAGCTTTCGGGACGGGACTCCGCCGCCACGAGGCGGAACCAATCTAGGGCTCCGGCAGAGCTGTTCTGCCGGGGACACTTCCCTCCGGGAGGGGGAAATCATCACCATCGTCATCACCAACACTCCTCTCATCGGGAGAGGGCAATCTCCATCAACATCTTCACCAGCACCATCTCCTCTCAAACCCTAGTTCATCTCTTGTATCCAGTTCTTGTCTCTAAGTCTGGGATTGGGACCTGTAGGTTGCTAGTAGTGTTGATTACTCCTTGTAGTTGATGCTAGTTGGTTTATTTGGTGGAAGATCATATGTTCAGATCCTATATGCATATTAATACCCTCTGATTATGAACATGAATATGCTTTGTGAGTAGTTACGTTTGTTCCTGGGGACATGGGAGAAGTCTTGCTATTATTAGTCATGTGAATTTGATATTCGTTCGATATTTTGATGAGATGTATGTTGTCTATCCTCTAGTGGTGTTATGTGAACGTCGACTACATAACACTTCACCATTATTTCGGCCTAGAGGAAGGCATTGGGAAGTAATAAGTAGATGATGGGTTGTTAGAGAGACAGAATCTTAAATCCTAGTTTATGCGTTGCTTCGTAAGGGGCTGATTTGGATCCATATGTTTCATGCTATGGTTAGGTTTACCTTAATACTTTTGTTGTAGTTGCGGATGCTTGCAATAGAGGTTAATCATAAGTGGGATGCTTGTCCAAGTAAGGACAGCACCCAAGCACCGGTCCACCCACATATCAAAATTATCAAAGTACCAAACGCGAATCATATGAATGTGATGAAAACTAGCTTGATGATAATTCCCATGTGTCCTCGGGAGCGATTTTCTTTATATAAGAGTTTGTCCAGGCTTGTCCTTTGCTACAAAAAGGATTGGGCCACCTTGCTGCACTTTATTCACTTTTGTTAATTGTTGCTCGTTACCAATTATCTTATCACAAAACTATCTGTCACCTATAATTTCAGTACTTGCAGAGAATACCTTGCTGAAAACCACTTATCATTTCCTTCTGCTCCTCGTTGGGTTCGACACTCTTACTTATCGAAAGGACTACGATAGATCCCCTATACTTGTGGGTCATCAGTGCCTAGGCTTTGATCCGAATTACGGGAAGCTGATCCCGTATTTTTTTAGAAGAGTTACAAAAACGTAAACAATCTGTCGTTGCTTGCCGAAAAATTATTCCCTTAAGAACGCTAGCTTTCGGCTTCACCCGTCTGAGGTACAGGTCCGGAATACCCGGTTGTAGCAAACGCAGAGGTGCTCCCTTTACGCCATAGCCGAACTATCGGGAATATAGGGTATAAACACAGGAGCGAGGCAACCCAGCTTGGCAAAAACTTAAGTCATAGAGGTGCATATAATGGAAAAAAGTGTATAGAACAAACGGCATAGACAATGTAAGCCACAAGCTTTTAGTAATAGGCTTCGTCAAAGAAGCCCCCAGTCATAGTGGGGTGTATACATTTAAAGATGTGTACCCCTAACAGTTCGGCAGATCCGAACATACCCTGGGATGTATATAAGAACAAAAACTAGAAAGAAGAGGAGAAAAATGGAAACTAGAAAAAATAAAAAAGGATGCGGCCGAACTATCCGTAGAATCGTCGGAGCCAAGCAGCATTCCATGGATTCAGCTCAAGACGATTATCCGATGCATTACGAAGGCGATAGGCTCCTCCTATGAGAATATCATCTATGATGAAGGGGCCCTCCCATTTTGGTTTGAGCTTATCCTTTTTCTTCTCTGGGAGGCGCAGAACGATTTTCGCTGACGCTATAAGTGTTGGCCCGCACTTCTCTGCTTTGGTAACGCCTAGCCTATTGTTGATATAATGCGGAACGGGCTCGTGTAATATCACGCTCCTCTTCAAGGCCGTCTAGGACGTCCTGTCAATCGAGCTCGGCTTCTCTATCTTTGTACATGCGCACTCGAGGTGAATCATGAATAATGTGGCAGGGCAAGACAGCTTCTGTGTCGTACACCATGAAAAAGTGAGTGTATCCAGTTGTTCGATTAGGCGTAGTCCGCAGCCCCCAGAGCACGGAATCGAGTTCCTCAACCCAGTGCTTATCTGACTCCCGTAGGGAGCGCACCAGTCTGGGTTTAATGTCGCTCATTATCAGGCCATTGGCCCGCTCAACCTGACCGTTTGTTTAAGGGTGGTAGACGGATGCATAGTCGAGCTTAATGCCCAAGTTAGCACACCAGTTTTTCACCTCATCAGCTGTAAAATTAGAGCCATTATCATTCATGATGCTGTGCGGGACACCATAACGGTGTACTACTCCGGATATAAAGTCGATCACTGGCCCTACTTCAGCCGTTTTTACTGGTTTGGCCTCTATTCATTTAGTGAATTTATCCACCATGACCAGCAGATATTTCTTTTTGTGGCTTCCCCCTTTAAGGGGTCCGACCATGTCTAGCCCCCAGACCACGAAAGGCCAAGTGTTGGGGATTGTTCTTAAGGTAGTGGGAGGCATGTGACTTTGATTGGCGAAAACCTGACATCCTACGCAACGTTGCACAAGGGCTTGTGCGTCTGCTCGGGTCATTGGCAAGAAAAAATCTGTCCGGAAGGCCTTGCTTATTACAAGGGCTCGAGCTGCGATATGATGGCCGCCCAGACCAGCATGTATTTCAGCCAAGAGTTGTCGTCCCTCCTCTTTGGAGATGCACCGTTGGAGAACTCCGGTAGTGCTTTTCTTGTACAGTTCACCTTTGTGAACTTTATAGGCTTTAGAATGTCAAACTATGCGTCAGGCCTCATGTTGATCATCAGGGCGCTCCTGCCTATTAAGGTAGGCCAGGAAAGGTTCGGTCCATGGAGCAATAATGGCCATGATTTCATGAGAAGAGGGTGTTATTTCGGTATCCGAACCCCCGATGATATCTGTATTTTGTTCGGCTGCTAGGGGTGTTATCAGGTCCGAACTGGTGTTACCGCTCTTGTCCTGCCACACCACGAATGGCTTGAAGAGCCTTTCCACAAAGGTATTAGGCGGGACGGGGTCGCGCTTGGCGCCCATTCGAGCAAGGATGTCCGCTGCCTAGTTACTGTCTCGAGCGACGTGATGAAACTCAAGACCCTCGAACCGAGCCGATATTTTTAATACGGCATTTTGATATGCCGCCTTTTTTGGATCTTTCGCATCGAACTCTCCATTTATCTGGGATGTTGCGAGGTTTGAATCACCGCGCACCTCTAGGCATTGTATGCCCAAGGAGACAACCATGCGGAGACCACGGAGAAGTGCCTCGTATTCGGCTGCGTTATTGGAGTCCGTATACATGATTTGCAGTGCGTAGCGGACTGTGTCCCTCGTAGGGGATGTCAAGATGACACCAGCCCCCAGTCCAGCTAGCATTTTAGAGCCTTCGAAGTACATGATCCAGTTCGAGTATGAACTGTACTCTTTAGGGAGCTCGGCTTCCGTCCACTCGGCGACGAAGTCGGCCAGCACCTGAGATTTAATAGCTTGGTGCGGCTTGTATGTTATTTCAAATGGTAAGAGATCGATGGCCCATTTAGCTATGCGGCCGTTGGCGTCCCTGTTGTTTATAATGTCATTGAGTGGTAGTTCAGATGCCACCGTGATCGAACACTCTTGAAAATAGTGCCGGAGTTTTTGGGATGCCATAAAGACCGCGTAAGCTATCTTTTGGTAGTGAGGGTATCGAGACTTGCACGGTGTAAGGACCTCCGATACGCAATACACTGGTTTCTGAATGAGGAATTTATGTCCTTCTTCCCCTCGCTCAACGACGAGTACAACGCTCACTACCTGGTGAGTTGCGGATATGTAAAGCAACATAGGCTCGCCAACACTTGGGGCGGCTAGGATTGGGTTGCCTGCTAGTAAGGTTTTTATTTCTTCCAATCCGGCTGTAGCCGCGAAGTTGTCGGTGCGTCTAAGTAGTCTATAAAGTGGCAATGCTTTTTCTCCTAGTCTAGAGATGAAACGGCTTAACGCTGCCACGCACCTTGCTAGTTTTTGGACCTGCTTTAAGTCTGTTGGTATGGCCAGTTGGGCCAAGGCTCGGATTTTGGCTGGGTTTGCTTCAATTCCTCTATTGAAGACAATGAACCCTAGTAGCTTTCCAGCTGGAACGCCGAAAACACATTTTTCCGGATTGAGTCGTATGTCGTATGTTCGAGGTTGTCAAATGTGAGGCGGAGATCGTCCACCAATGATTCGACGTGTTTAGTCTTGATGACCACGTCGTCCACATATGCTTCCACTGTCTTGCCGATTTGTTTTTTCAAACATGTTTGAATCATGAGTTGGTAAGTGGCATCAGCGTTTTTAAGCCCGAAAGGCACAGTGCTGAAACAGAAAGGCCCTACGGGGTAATAAACGCAGTTGCGTCCTGGTCGGACTCCTTCATCTTAATCTGATGGTATCCGGAGTAAGCATCGAGGAAACACAATGAGTCTTGTCCCACGGTCGTGTCAATAATGTGGTCAATGTGTGGCAATGGGAAAGGGTCTTTGGGGCAAGCCTTATTGAGGTCTTTGAAATCGACACAAAGGCGCCAAGACTTATCTTTCTTCGGCACCATGACCAAGTTGGCTAGCCAATCTGGGTGTTTGATTTCTCTGATGAACCCGGCTTCGAGTAGTTTGGCTAACTCCTTCCCCATAGCTTGTCGTTTGGGTTCAGAAAATCGCTGCAGGGTTTGTTTGACTAGTTTGAACCCCTTGATAATGCTTTTTACACGGAACCCCTTGACAATGTTGAGGTTGTGTTTGGCCAGTCTTCCTGGGATCCCGGGCATGTCCGAAGGATGCCACGCAAAGATATCCCAATTTTCACGCAGGAACGCTTGTAGGGCGGCATCGACTGTCGGATCCAGCTGTGCTCCAATGGACGTTGTTTTGTTAGGATCCGTCGGGTGCACTTGAAATTTAACTATTTCATCTGCTGGTTTGAAAGAGGTGGATTTGGGTCTCCTATCGGGGATCACATCATCCTTGTCCACCGTGGATTGCAGGGTGGTTAGTTCTTTGGCCGCAAGGGCTTCGGATAGTGCCTCAAGGGCCAAGGATGCGGTTTTGTTTTTCGCGCGGAGTGCCTTATCCGGATCACTTGTAACTGTGATTATTCCGTTTGGCCTTCGCATTTTATGCTTCATGTACCCGTAATGGGGTATGGCTTGGAAGCGTGAGAAGGTGTCCCGCCCCAAAAGGGCGTGATATCCGCTATTGAAAGGAACCATGTGGAAGAGCAACTCTTCGGACCTGTAATTCTCAGGCATGCCGAATACTACATCAAGTTTGATTTTTCCTGAACATCGTGCTTCTCGACTGGGGATGATGCCTCGAAAGGTGGTACTGCTTTGCTCGATGCGGGCTCTGTCAATATGCATTTTGTCGAGCGTGTCCTCGTAGATGAGGTTAAGTCCGCTGCCGCTGTCCATGAGCACTTTGGTAAGTTGAAAGCCGTCCACAATTGAGTTTAAGACCAAAGCGGCGGGTGCTCGGACTGATCTGGCCCTTGGTTCGTCGTCAACGGTGAAAGTTATTGCCGCGACGTTCCATGGGCTCATTGCGATTACTTGGTTAATTTCGGCAAGGTCACGGAGTGCCCTTTTGCGCCGATTATTTGAGGAGAAGGTCTCGAAGACTGTGAAGACGTTAATGTCATAATCCTCCAGAGAATGCTTCTCTGGAGTAGCAATTGTGAGGATAGCCTCACCACTTTTAGCCACTTGCCGGAATACCCAACATGCCCGAAGGCTATGAGTTGGTTCAGTGCTCAGCGTTGCATGTATCTGACAGGGTTTGTCAAGGAGTTCATCAAGAAAGGACCTGTGTCCCGCAAAGGGTTTGTTTTTCTTGCCGATAGGCCTGTGATCGGGTGCCTCATAAGGGTGTACCCGTTTTGCTCGGGCGGTGCACTGCTTAAAGGCAGCAGGTTCCAATTGGGTTTTTTGGGACTTCCATGTGCTTTCCATCGTGCAGTACTTCCATACTATGTGCGATAGTTCTGTAAAACTTTGTATGCGACGGCGGTCGAGGGCATTCCGAATTCCCTCATTGGTGCAATTGTTATGAAAAACTGAGACCGCATCGTCATCGCAGCAATCTTTGATCTTGTTTTTGACAAGTAGAAACCTGGCCCAAAAGTGATGGACTGTTTCCTGAGGTTGCTGTTGTACATACATCATGTTGTATATGTCTGGAGGGCCTGAATTGCTTGCAGAGTATTGATTGTGGTGGGCGGGTGGGCTAAAACTTGAACCCCGGCCCAAAATTGTGTTCGGAGCTTGTAAAATCTCCGAGGTCACCGGTTCGGGTCCGGGAAGATCCAAGTGCTCCCCGAAACCTAAATCCGACCCTGAGTTTGGGGGACGCGGGGTCTCTGAGGGAGTCCCGGACTAGGGGGTGTCCGGATAGCCGGACTATCGCCACGGCCGGACTCCAAGACTATGAAGATACAAGATTGAAGACTTCGTCCCGTGTCCGGATGGGACTTTCCTTGGCGTGGAAGGCAAGCTTGGCGATACGGATATGTAGATCTCCTACCATTGTAACCGACTCTGTGTAACCCTAACCTATCCGGTGTCTATATAAACCGGAGGGTTTTATTCAGTAGGACGAACAACAATCATACCATATGCTAGCTTCTAGGGTTTAGCCTCCTTGATCTCGTGGTAGATCTACTCTTGTACTACACATATCATCAATATTAATCAAGCAGGAGTAGGGTATTACCTCCATCGAGAGGGCCCGAACCTGGGTAAAAACATCGTGTCCCTTGTCTCCTGTTACCATCCGCCTAGACGCACAGTTCGGGACCCCCTACCCGAGATCCGCCGGTTTTGACACCGACAGTATCCTCTGAAGGAAGAGTATCAGGTTCAATGGGTTTGGAGATCCGAATATAGCTGGTTTTTAACTTAGGGGAAGAAGTATTCTTGTCTCGTTCCTCGACGACCGCCACCAGGTGAGTGATCGGTGGGAGATTGATTTCCCTCTGGTTAGGTTTAAGCCCAATCCAATCATAATCCGTTGAAATCCCCAGGGCGGCGGTGCGATCTAGCAGCTCGTTTAAGGATGAGATGTCTACCAGATTCATCTTTTCGGAGTGTTCGAGACCGATGCAGAGGTGATGTTTGGCGATCGCGGGGGGTGCCGTCGGCTTGATGGCCGTGTGGGTGCCTACGGTGAAACCGCTGAGCTGGAGGACCTGTCCTGAAGTTAGGATCCTTCCAGAAGTGATATCGTTGTTGATGACAAGGCGAGCCATCGACCCTTCTATCAACAACACAATGGAACTCTCAATGAAAGCACCAATGTCGGTATCAAAACCGGCAGATCTTGGGTAGGGGGTCCCGAACTGTGCGTCTGAGGATCAATGATAACAAGGGATGATGGGGACACAATGTTTTACCCAGGTTTGGGCCCTCTTAAAGGAGGTAAAACCCTACGTCTTTCTTGATTGTATTCAATGAGTATAGGGGTTACAAGAGTTGATCTAGCTCGAGATCGTAATGGCTAAACCCTAGCTGTCTAGCCTATGAGAATTCTGATGATCTCCACGGACTAAACCTCCGGTTTATATACACATCGGAGGGGCCTAGGGTTGTACAAAGTCGGTTTGCAGAGGAAGGAAATAATACATCCGGACACCAAAACTTGTCATTCACGCATACAGGAGTCCTACCCGGACACGGGGGATAATCTTCAGCTTTTATCTTCACGGCCCATCAGTCCGGCCCATATTAAATAGGCCGGGCACCCGAGGATCCCCCTAATCCAGGACTCCGGCTGGATGAAGCTGCAGGACGGGATGAATGCCTCATTTGAAAATGCTACCGGCCTCATCCGGGGACTAGGGGAGGACAAGGCGAAGCTCTGCACCGAGCTCAACCTGTTGAGGGCAAAGATCATCGGAAGGACGAAGTAGCACGAGGAGACCACTGCCTTGTTTAAGAGGACGGGCGTCATCGTCAATAAACTCATGGATGAGAATGCCATGCTCCGCATCGAGCGCAAAAGGCTGGTGGAGGAATCCGTGAACGCTCTCAAGCAGCATATTGAGGACACGAAAGAGTTCATTGCCGCTTGCCGCGAGAACTAGTCTTCGCAGCCTGCAGCAACGCATCAAGAAAGTAGAGATCGGCGAGCTAGATCGTTGTCTGTGTCTTCCTTATTCTTTTGCTCTTGTGTATTTCGGGCGTTGCCGTATGTGGCGTTTTTTATTATCTTCCTAAATATGTAAGACAATCATTATCCACTATCATCGTCCTTATATATTCATATCATTCTTGTTATAAATCGCAGTCGATGCTATATATGTCCGTCAGATCTTACATCAATATCGGGGCAAAATTTTATTTTCAGATTTTCCTTTTTCTTCTTAAATCTAAGTCGAGTGAGACATAGCCATGCCATAAAACAGGGGCTCGGGCGCCATTAATGAAGACGTTGGGAGAGAGGTGGGCGGCGCATGGGGGTCAAAGGGCTCTCCTCCCAATAAGCACGTGCATGGTCTGATCACACGCCTCCCGTACTCAAATAGCTAACCCGCACGGCACCTCCTATCCAATAAAAAAGGGGACGCGTGGCGGCACGTAAATGGTAAGTAAACGCCCACGTTTTCAATAATACTTGTGTTTCTGATTGTAACATGATAGCACTTGTTCCAAAATGACTTTGTTGGTTGTTAATGTGTGCGCCTTCGCAAATCGGACAAAAAAAATTCCACAGCATGTTGGTGCCATGTCATGACACCATGCCAAGTTTCATGATTTTCAGGTGAGT
Organism: Aegilops bicornis; assembly: GCA_021605145.1. Taxonomy (NCBI): domain Eukaryota; kingdom Viridiplantae; phylum Streptophyta; class Magnoliopsida; order Poales; family Poaceae; genus Aegilops; species Aegilops bicornis. The sequence goes on along the minus strand of CM038674.1, from coordinate 125,506,328 downwards.
TTTGGATTTACAGGAATTTAAAAACCAAGTTTCTCGATGTTTCCGGTCAAGCCACGACGCCCAGATGTTTGAATTCCATTCTCATTACTTGCATGGGACCTAGAAATTCACCCAAGTACACATAAATGATTTTTTAACCAAATTTGGCGCACTCGAGCATGTGCTTGTAGTTCAAATTTGAATTATGCGCATTAAATGCCTAGAAACTCCTTTTAATAGAAAAAAAGGCCAAACGAACCCGAAATAATTCCAAGATTTAGCACGAAACTCCTATTGGTCTATGTTGCCTCTGTAAAAATCAAGGGGGGAAGGCAGCGTATGTCGTTTCGCACACGAAGGTGACACGTTCCCTCTCAAAACCACGAGCCTTCTTGAGAGAAGCTCCGGTTTGCAAGAAACTTATACAAGAGCTTGTCCCAATTCGGCCAAAAAAATTACCACAGCATGTTGGTGCCATGTCATGACACCATGCCAAGTTTCATGATTTTCATGCGTGTTTTGGATTTACAGGAATTTAAAAACCAAGTTTCTCAATGTTTCTGGTCGTGCCACGACGCCCAGATGTTTGAATTTCATTCCCGTTTCTTGCATGGGGCCTTGAAATTTACCCAAGGACACAAATGTGATTTTTCAATCAACTTTTGTGCACTCGAGCATGTGCTTGTAGTTCAAATTTGAATTATGCACATTAAATGCCCAGAAACTCAATTAATGTATAGAAAGGCCAAACGAAGCAGGAATACTTCCAAATTTTAACACGACACTCATATAGTTCTATGTTGGCTCTGTAAAAAATCAAGAGAGGGCAGTGTATGTCGTTTCGCACACAAAGGTGGCTCGTTCCCTCTCGGAACCACGAGCCTTCTTGAGAGAAGCATTGGTTTGCAAGAAGCTTATACCAAAACTTGTCCCAATCCGGCCAAAAAAATTACCATTGCATGTTGGTGCCACGACATGACACCATGCCAAGTTTCATGATTTTCATGCGTGTTTTGGATTTACATGAATTTAAAAACCAAGTTTCTCAATGTTTCTGACCGAGCCACAACGCCCAGATGTTTGAATTTCATTCCCATTTCATGCATGGGACCTAAAAATTCATCCAAGGACACACATGTCATTTTTCAACCAACTTTGGTGCACTGGAGCATCTGCTTGTCGTTCAAATTTGAATTATGCACTTTAAATGCCCAGAAACTCAATTAATGTATAAAAAATGCCAAACAAACCTGAAATAATTTCAAATTTAAACACGACACTCATATAGTTCTATGTTGGCTCTATAAAAAAATCAAGAGGTGGGGCAGCGTATGTCGTTTCGCACACAAAGGTGACACGTTCCCTCTCGGAACCACGATTCTTTTTGAGAGAAGCTCCGGTTTGCAAAAGTTTATACCAAAACTTGTCCCAATTCAGCCAAAAAAATAGCACAACATGTTGGTGCCATGACATGACACCACGCCAAGTTTCATGATTTTCAGGCAAGTTTTTGATTTACATGAATTTAAAAACTGATACGTCTCCAACGTATCTATAATTTTTGATTGCTCCATGCTATAGTATCTACTATTTTAGGCAATATTGGGCTTTATTATCCACTTTTATATTACTATTGGGACTAACCTATTAACCGGAGGCCCAGCCCAGATTTGTTGTTTTATGCCTATTTCAGTGTTTCGAGGAAAAGGAATATCAGACGGAGTCAAAACGGAACGAAATCAAGCTGGAGAAGTTATTTTGGAAGGAAACCCACCGATGGACTTGGACTCCACGTCGGGAAGATACGGGAGGAGCTCACGAGGGTGGGGCGCGCCCACCTGGGCGCGCCCTGCCTCGTGGGGCCCCGTAGCTCCACCGACGTACTCCTTTCACCCATATATACCTCACGTGCCCTAAAACTTCCGAGCAGAGAAGATAGATCGGGAGTTTCACGCCCGCAAGCCTCGAGCCACGAAAAACCAATCAGGACCCCTTTAGGTACCTGCGGAGGGGATCCATCACTGGTGGCCATCTTCATCATCCCGGCGCTATCCATGACGAGGAGGGAGTAGTTCACCCTCGGGGCTGAGGTATGTACCAGTAGCTATGTGTTTGATCTCTCTCTCTCTCTCTCTCTCTCTCTCTCTCTCTCTCTTGTGTTCTTGATTTGGCATGATCTTGATGTATCCCGAGCTTTGCTATTGTAGTTGGATCTTATGATGTTTCTCCCCCTCTACTCTCTTGTGATGAATTGAGTTTCCCCTTTGAAGTTACCTTATCGGATTGAGTCTTTTATGAGAACACTTGATGTATGTATTGCCGTGATTATCTGTGGTGACAATGGGATATCATGTGCCACTTGATGTATGTTTTGGTGACCAACTTGCAGGTTCCGCCCATGAACCTATGCATAGGGGTTGGTACACGTTCTTGATTCTCCAGTAGAAACTATGGGGCACTCTTTGAAGTACTTTTATGTTGGTTGGATGAATCTGAGATTGTGTGATGCATATCGTATAATCATGCCCACGGATACTTGAGGTGACAATGGAGTATCTAGGTGACATTAGGGTTTTGGTTGATTTGTATCTTAAGGTGTTATTCTAGTACGAACTGTAGGGTTGTTTGTGACACTTATAGGAATATCCCACCGGATTGATTGGAAAGAATAACTTTGAGGTGGTTTCGTACCCTACCATAATCTCTACATTTGTTCTCCGCTATTAGTGGATTTGGAGTGACTCTTTGTTGCATGTTGAGGGATTGTTATATGATCTATCTATGTTATTATTGTTGAGAGAACTTGCACTAGTGAAAGTATGAACCCTATGCCTTGTTTCCTATCATTGCAATACCGTTTACGCTCACTTTTATCATTAGTTACCTTGCTGTTTTTATATTTTCAGATTGCAATTACCTTTATCTACCATCCATATTGCACTTGTATCACCATCTCTTCGCCGAACTAGTGCACCTATACAATCTACCATTGTATTGGGTGTGTTGGGGACACAAGAGACTCTTTGTTATTTGGTTGCAGGGTTGCTTGAGAGAGACAATCTTCATCCTACGCCTCCCACGGATTGATAAACCTTAGGTCATCCACTTGAGGAAAATTTGCTACTGTCCTACAAACCTGTGCACTTGCAGGCCCAACAACGTTTACAAGAAGAAGGTTGTGTAGTAGACATCAAGCTCTTTTCTGGCGCCGTTGCCGGGGAGGCTAGGTAAGTGACGGTATATCTTTATATCTTGCAATTGAACCTTTTTGTTTCTTGTTTTAGCACTAGTTTAGTTTATAAAGGAAAACTACCAAAAAATGGAATTGAGTTTGTCTCATACGCTTCATCTTTTTAATATCTTTCGTGAGAATGATGGAAAGGAAAATTGTGCCAAAGTGTTAGAAGAAGAATGCATTAAAATGTTTGGCACTAAATATTTGAATGATGAGCATGATTGCAATGTTGTTAGTATTAATTCCTTGAATACCCATGATGCTAATGATATGCAAAGCCACAAGCTTGGGGAAGCTATGTTTGATGAAGATGATATTTTTTGTCCCCAAAGCTTTGATGAGAAAATTTACTATGATGAAAGCATGCTTCCTATCTATGATGATTATTGTGATGACACGTATGCTTTAAAGAATAATGATAACCATGAAAATTTTCATCTTGATCTTAATTTCCAATCATATGATAGTTATTTTGTTGAGTTTGCTCCCACTACTATTCATGAGAAGAATTTTGCTTATGTGGAGAGTAGTAAATTTTCTATGCTTGTAGATCATGAAAAGAATGCTTTAGGTGATGGTTATATTGTTGAATTTATTCATGATGCTACTGAAAATTATTATGAGGGAGGAATATATGCTTGTAGGAATGCCAATAATATCAAGTTTCCTCTCTATGTGCTTAAAGTTTTGAAGTTATGCTTGTTTTACCTTCCTATGCAAGTTGATTATTGTTCCCATAAGTTGTTTGCTCACAAAATCCCTATTCATAGGAAGTGGGTTAGACTTAAATTTGCTAGTCATATTCTTCATGATGCTCTCTTTATGTTTCAATTCTTATCTTTTATGTGAGCATCATTGAAATCATAATGCCTAGCTAGGGGCATTAAACGATAGCGCTTGTTGGGAGGCAACCCAATTTTATTTTAGTTTCTTACTTTTTGGTTCTGTTTAGTAATAAATAATCCATCTAGCCTCTATTTATATGTGGTTTTATGTTTAATTTAGTGCTTGTGCCAAGTAGAACCTTTGGGAAGACTTGGGTGAAGTCTTTATGATCATGCTGTAAAAAAACAGAAACTTTAGCGCTCACGAGATTAGCTTCAACTTTTTACTGGAGAGTGCTATTTAGTTGATTGTTTTTGCAGATGATTACTAGACAAATTCCCCAGGTCCACCAATTTATTTTAGAATTTTTGGAGTTCCAGAAGTTTGCGTTAGCTACAGATTACTACAGACTGTTCTGTTTTTGACAGATTCTGTTTTCGTGTGTTGTTCGCTTATTTTGATGAATCTATGGCTAGTAAAATAGTTTATAATCCATAGGGAATTTGGAATAAATTAGTTTTAACACCAATATAAATAAAGAATGAGTTCATTACAGTACCTTGAAGTGGTGTTTTGTTTTCTTTCGCTAACGGATCTCATGAGTTTTCTGTTAAGTTTTGTGTTGTGAAGTTTTCAAGTTTTGGGTAAAGATTCGATGGACTATGTAATAAGGAGTGGCAAGAGCCTAAGCTTGGGGATGCCCAAGGCACCCCAAGGTAATATTAAAGTACAACCAAGAGCCTAAGCTTGGGGATGCCCCGGATGGCATCCCTCTTTAAATCTTCGTTCATCTGTAACTTTACTTGGAGCTATATTTTTATTCACCACATGATATGTGTTTTGCTTGGAGCGTCATTTTATTTTCTTTAGCTTTGCTTTCTGTTAGTTATAATAATGTTTTGCATCTTTAGTTTCAATAAAAAAGTCAAGGATAGCCTTTGCCATGCTTATTTTGCTACTATACATGTTGCTGTTTGAAAACAGAAAGTTTACTGCTGTTGCAAAAATTCCCTAGAAAAGTCAGAGAGTGGTATAATGTTGAATCTTTTTGGATAATTAGCTCTGATAAATTTATTACAGTGGGAATTTTATTTCATAATTTTTGGATTTAGGGAAGTATTTATACTCTTGCATTCTTCACAGACTGTACTGTTTTGGCAGATTGCTGTTATGTTTGCATTGTTTGCATATGTTTGCTTGTTTAATTATTCTATTTGAGGATAGGAGTATTAAATATGCAGATTCATTTAGTATGAAATGTTGAATAATAATGTTAGTGATTTATTACATTAGAAAATGATAAGGTTTTGCATTGGTTTATACTAACCTATCTCACGAGTTCTTGTTGAGTTTGTTGTGAATGAAGCTTTTGATAAAAAGAGAAACCATGATATGAGAGGAATTAAGGAGACACAAAAGTTCAAGCTTGGGGATGCCCAAGGCACCCCAAGCTAATATTTCAATAAGTCTCAAGCATCTAAGCTTGGGGATGCCCCGGTAGGCATCCCACCTTTCTTCTTCAACAACTATCGGTTAGTATCGGTTGAGCCTAAGTTTTTGCTTCTTCACATGAGTTGTGCTATCCTTGCATTGTAGTTTTCTTTAGCTTTGCTTGCTGTTTGAATAAAATATCAAGATCTGAAATTGTTTCATGAGAGAGAGCCATACATGAATTGCAATTTGATAGAATACTCTCTGTGCTTCACTTATATCTTTTGAGCTTGATAGTTTTGCTCATAGTGCTTCACTTATATCTTTTGAGCGTGATAATTTTTGCTCTAGTACTTCACTTAGATCTTTTAGAGCATGGTGGTAGTTTTATTTTGAAGAAATAGATGAACTCTCATGCTTCACTTATATTATTTTGAGAGTCATTAATAGCATGGTAGTTTGCTTAATGTTAATATACTTAGTGTTCAAAGATATGTGAAACTTTCTTTTGAGTGAATTAAATACTAAGATAAGTTTGATGCTTGATAATTGTTTTGAGATATGGAGGTAATAATATCAAAGTCGTGCTAGTTGATAATTGTGAATTTGAGAAATACTTGTGTTGAAGTTTGCAAGTCCCGTAGCATGCACGTATGGTTAAAGTTGTGTAACAAATTTGAAACATGAAGTGTACCTGGCTTGTGCATCCTTATGAGTGGCGGTCGGGGACGAGCGATGGTCTTTTCCTACCAATCTATCCCCCTAGGAGCATGCGCGTAGTACTTGAATTTTTTTATGGCTTTTAAATTTTTGCAATAAGTATATGATATCTTTTGACTAATGTTGAGTCCATGGATTATACGCACTCTTACCTTTCCTCCTTTGCTAGCCTCTTCGGTACCGTGCATTGCCTTTTCTCACCTTGAGAGTTGGTGCAAACTTCGCTGGTGCATCCAAACCCCGTGATATGATACGCTCTTTCACACATAAAAATCCTTATATCTTCCTCAAAACAGCCACCATACCTACCTATCATGGCATTTCCATAGCCATTCCGAGATATATTGCCATGCAACTTCCATCATCATCATTATGACATACATTACTTTTGTTATATTGCCATTGCATGATCATGTAGTTGACATCGTAATTGTGGCAAAGCCACCATGCATTATTTTCCATACATGTCACTCTTGATTCATTGCACCATCCCGGTACATCACGGAGGCATTCATATAGAGTCATATTTTGTTCTAAGTTTCGAGTTGTAATTGTTGAGTTGTAAGAAAAATAAAAGTGTGATGATCATCATTATTAGAGCATTGTCCCAAGTGAGGAAAGGATGATGGATACTATGATTCCCCCATAAGTCGGGATGAGACTCCGGACGAAAAAAGAAAAAAAAAGAAAAAAAGGGGCAAGGCAAAAAAATGAGAGAAAAAGAGAGAAGGGACAATGTTACTATCCTTTTTTCCACACTTGTGCTTCAAAGTAGCACTAAGATCTTCATGATAGAGAGTCTCTCATTTTGTCATTTTCATATACTAGTGGGAATTTTTCATTATAGAACTTGGCTTGTATATTCCAATGATGGGCTTCCTCAAAATGCCCTAGGTCTTCGTGAGCAAGCGAGTTGGATGCACACCCACTAGTTTTATTTTGTAGAGCTTTCATATACTTATAGCTCTAGTGCATCCGTTGCATGTCAATCCCTACTCCTCATGTTGACATCAATTGATGGGCATCTCCATAGCCCGTTGATTATCCTCGTCAATATGAGACTTTCTCCTTTTTTGTCTTCTCCACACAATCCCCATCATCATGAATATATTCTATTCCACCCATAGTGCTATATCCATGGCTCACGCTCATGTATTGCGTGAAGGTTGAAAAAGTTTGAGATTATTTGAGTATGAAACAATTGCTTGGCTTGTCATCGGGGGTATAAAAGTTGGGAACATCTTTGTGTGACGAAAATGAAGCATAGCCTAACTATATGATTTTGTAGGGATGAACTTTCTTTTGCCATGTTATTTTGAGAAGACATGATTGCTTTGATTCGTATGCTTGAAGTATTATTATTTTTATGTCAATATAAGATTTTGTCTTGAATCTTTTGGATATGAATATTCATATCACAAGTAAGAAGAATTACATTAAAATTATGCCAAAGTATGACTCCGCATCAAAAATTCTTTTTTATCATTTACCTACTCGAGGACGAGCAGGAATTAAGCTTGGGGATGCTTGATACGTCTCCAACATATCTATAATTTTTGATTGCTCCATGCTATATTATCTACTGTTTTAGGCAATATTGGGCTTTATTATCCACTTTTATATTATTTTTGGGACTAACCTATTAACCGGAGGCCCAGCCCAATTTTGCTTTTTATGCCTATTTCATGTTTGAGGAAAAGGAATATCAAACGGAGTCAAAACGAACGAAATCAAGCTGGAGAAGTTATTTTGGAAGGAAACCCACCTGATGGACTTGGACTCCGCATCGGAAGATACGGGAGGAGCTCACGAGGGTGGGCGCCCCCCCGGCGCCCCCATGCCTCGTGGGGCCCCGTGGCTCCACCGACGTACTCCTTTCACCCATATATACCTCGTGCCCTAAAACTTCGAGCAGGAAGATAGATCGGGAGTTCCGCCGCAAGCCTCGAGCCATGAAAACCAATCGGGACCCCTTTACGGTACCTGGCGGAGGGGGGATCCATCATCGGTGGCCATCTTCATCATCCCAGCGCTATCCATGACGAGGAGGGAGTAGTTCACCCTCGGGGCTGAGGGTATGTACCAGTAGCTATGTGTTTGATCTCTCTCTCTCTCTCGTGTTCTTGATTTGGCACGATCTTGATGTATCCTAAGCTTTGCTATTGTAGTTGGATCTTATGATGTTTCTCCCCTTCTACTCTCTTGTGGTGAATTGAGTTTCCCCTTTGAAGTTATCTTATCGGATTGAGTCTTTTATGAGAACACTTGATGTATGTCTTGCCGTGATTATCTGTGGTGACAATGGGATATCATGTGCCACTTGATGTATGTTTTGGTGACCAACTTGCGGGTTCCGCCCATGAACCTATGCATAGGGGTTGGCACACGTTCTTGATTCTCCGGTAGAAACTTTGGGGCACTCTTTGAAGTACTTTTATGTTGGTTGGATGAATTTGAGATTGTGTGATGTATATCATATAATCATGCCCACGGATACTTGAGGTGACAATGGAGTATCTAGGTGACATTAGGGTTTTGGTTGATTTGTATCTTAAGGTGTTATTCTAGTACGAACTCTAGGGTTGTTTGTGACACTTATAGGAATAGCCCACCGGGTTGATTGGAAAGAATAACTTTGAGGTGGTTTCGTACCCTACCATAATCTCTACGTTTGTTCTCCGCTATTAGTGGATTTGGAGTGACTCTTTGTTGCATGTTGAGGGATTGTTATATGATCTATCTATGTTATTATTGTTGAGAGAACTTGCACTAGTGAAAGTATGAACCCTAGGCCTTGTTTCCTATCATTGCAATACCGTTTACGCTCACTTTTATCATTAGTTACCTTGCTGTTTTTATATTTTCAGATTGCAATTACCTTTATCTACCATCCATATTGCACTTGTATCACCATCTCTTCGCCTAACTAGTGCACCTATACAATCTACCATTGTATTGGGTGTGTTGAGGACACAAGAGACTCTTTGTTATTTGGTTGCAGGGTAGCTTGAGAGAGACCATCTTCATCCTACGCCTCCCACGGATTGATAAACCTTAGGTCATCCACTTGAGGGAAATTTGCTACTGTCCTACAAACCTGTGCACTTGCAAGCCCAACAACGTCTACAAGAAGAAGGTTGTGTAGTAGACATCAAAAACCAAGTTTCTCAATGTTTTCGCCCGAGCCATGACGCCCATATGTTTCAATTTCATTCTCATTTCTTGCAAGGGGCCTATAAATTCACGCAAAGACACACATGTGATTTTTCAACAAACTTTGGTCCACTGGAGCATGTGCTCGCAGTTCAAATTTGAATTGTGCACATTAAATGCCCAGAAACTCAATTAATGCATAAAAAGGCCAAACGAATCTGGAATAATTCCCAATTTTAACACGACACTCATATAGTTGCATGTTCATTTTAGATAAATGTTCTAGCAATTCAAACACTATCATTTACCTCCGTAACATAATTTTATCTTTCAAAACAGAATGAAAAAAAATGAGGTATACCATAAACAGTTTACTAGCAAGAATCATGTGGGATGCAATATAAAATATCTTGGCGCACCGTCTTGTCTGACTTATGCAGGAAGCTTCGTGGTCTACAGTCCACCACCCATGCTTGAACCACACCTGCGCGCCAGTTTCTCGTGGCACCGAGCGAAAAAAAAATTCTGCCACCGTGGAAATATCTATCTCCATGCCCCTCCCCCCAACACCAAAAGCCACATTTCCACTGTTCCTCCTTGCTTTCCAAGTTCAAACCTTCACTGTTGCTTAGACCCATTGTTCGACCCATTTTGCATATAGGGAAATGAGTTGTCCATGCATATCAGTCAAGTCAAGAAACTTAGAAAGATTGTTAGGATAAAGAAACTTGCGACGAATAACAGGAAGATATTTGTTTGCACAATGAAGAAGATATCAGTCAACTATAGGATGGTACTAACTCTTTTACCTTGTTTTTCCCCTTGTGTCATTTCAAAATTTATAACAGCGATTTATGCATATCTTTGTGTTTGGTACTTTCCAAAGCAGTTCACCGATGATTACCTCTCAGACCACCTGCATGGTCAAGAGGCAAGGAAGGTATTCATTCAACACCCACGGTAAAATATTGAAGTCCTTCTCAAGATGACGAAAGTTGGGCGGGCAATTATCCATAGCCACTGGCCTAAAGTTGCAAGGACATTCAACATCACTGAAGGCTCAATATTCGCCTTTTGCTTCTGCAGCTTCCCAGTTGAGATTCATATGTCTATTTACTGTGTATGATGGTACTTTCCAAAGGTTTTCAATGTTGCATGTGAAACTTGGTGCTGCTGTGTAATGGCGTAGCTAGCTATATCCCTATATGGTGTAACTGAGTGTTGAAGCTATCTGATGTAATTTGATTATGAAATCCAGGTTGCCGTTATACGGATATGAAATATATGGTGAGTTTTATAAGAAATGTCAATTTGATTACTAGATGGATTATCAATAATAGGCCAATTACGCTACTTATTTGGGTTTTCTATTGCAGACGGTTTCTCAAACAACACCGTGGGCGATGAACTCAAACAACCCACACGGTTTCTAGAAAGTAGGCGTGTTGGATTAATGAAGAATCACACACGACTTCGGCCAATGAACTGTTTGTGTTAGGCCACCTTGCACAAATGTTTCCACATAAAAAATCGTGTGTGATATACATACGAACGGAAGCGTTTTTCCGGGATTCACTGTATGGGATGTACATATGAACGGAAATGATTGGTCTTTGATGCCTCCCCCGATCGCATACGAGCTCATTTTGCGCAGTGTGTGTGACCGGAGGGCCTATCCCAGATGGTTTCTGGGTCATGTGGGAAGGACCCCCCCCCCCCCATCGCACACACTAACGAGGCGGCGGTTTAAAACTTCGTCAAGAAAAGGGCGTAAAAACGTTTGTATAGGATGTCTCTTCACCAGTGAGTGGATATAAATATATTAAGCATACACCCAGTCTCTACATAACTAGGATGCACACAGACAACATCAACGCACACACATAAAAAAAGGTGAGAAAGAGTAAAGTCATACAGGACCAAAGTTATGTCGAAGCAAGAGAAAAAATCCCCAAAGCGATCAAAACATCGATCGACAAGGATAACGATGTTCTTCAACAACAACACCGTCAATAAGGAAACAACACTCAGGCGTCGGCATGGCCACGTCCAACCATCATAGTCCAGATTCAAGGTTTTCAGTCCGAGGAACAAGTCCGAGCAACGCCTTAAACAAGGTATCAACATAAAAACATCAACATTGCCAGGTATAACCCACTCGAGTCTGATCCTATGGTTTTCACCTCAGAGTTCAAGACCTGGTACTCAGAAAGCACTACCAAATCGGAGTCAATCATGTGTTGTTGTCACCATTTTTTGGGATCCCGGCAACTGCATGCGCTGACATAGATATCCCACCGCCGTCGTTGCACAACTATATCCTCTACAGCAAATCGTCATCCATTGATTGCATCTCGCCGCAGAAGGCAAACTAGAAAAAGTGAGAGTCACCAAAACCCACAACAGAGCCGAATATTGTAGCAGCATGACAGTGCCATACACCGGGGATGGTCTCCGGCAGGGGAGCCCGTCAGCAGACCTGACAGGGGGCCTGCAAAGCTCACCAAGGAGCCAAAGACGAAAGGGAGCCCCAGGCGACCAACAGGCACCTCCAGGACCATCTTCCCCTCAAGTCATTAGGGTGGCGACCAAGATGCGATCTGCTCTATGTAAAACCCTAGCCCCAATTGTGTGTATAAGGTGGAGGGCTATGGGTACTAACGACTTTTCCCTCCATCACAACTTCATCCTCGCGTCCGTGCTCCAAAGCTTATGTGACAATAATGACAACACCAAGATGGGGCAAGCCGTACATCACCATTCCGCTACATTGCCGCGTTCTTCAACTGATCACTTATTGTTGCCATCGTGCTGTTGTTTTCGCTGACTAAACCAAGCCCATCCTCGAGCCATCGTCAATCATATGCAGTCTGTCGTCGATAACCACGGTAGCCGACTACCCCCGGCCAGATGGCTTCATGGCCTGGCAGTAGCGGATTGGGAACAAAAGTAGAGGGCACGCGTCCTAGTGCCTTGTGCTAGGCATCGGCGGATGCAACAATCTGTAGCGATAGGAACACATCCTCCCAGAGCGCGCACGTGCACGGGAATAGGGACATGTCGCCAGCCACCTGAAACACGACAAACGACACATCTTGGGAACAGGGACATGTCGCCAGCCACCTGAAACACGACAAACGACACATCTTGGGTGCTGCCGCCCAATTAAAATTGGTCTGCTTTTGATCGACGGAGAGCACGCCGCAACCGTCGCCATCTGAAGATCCGACGACCGCCGCGAGGGATCCGCCATACACCGTCTCGATGCTACCGCGCCACCAGCCGTCGGACGAGGAGCCTCCATCCGCCATCTCGATGCCAGAACAGAGAGGCCCCGTCACCGCCACCGCCGTACATGCTTCTCCCGAGAGGAGCAGACAGCGAGCGCTGGAGTTTGTGCAAATCAGATCGCCGCCAGTGCCGCCTGCGGTCTAGTGAAAACCTAAATGGCTTAAAATTGAATAGTTGCTCATGTGTCTCGGTTGATACATCCATAACACCAAAATGTTCATTCCTTTTGCCCATGTGAAAACATGGAGATGAACATGCATATGAGCCTAGATTCCAGGAAACACAGCTAGCTAGTGCCCATTAGATTCCATGGACCAAAACCCTTCCAATGCCAAAAGGGTAAACAACACATGATGAGAAGCACCAAAACAAGAAGAACAATGATACTCCAACTGTAACTTGGAACATAAGCATAGCCCAATCACTTTCAACCCACATGGCATTTTCCCCTCAGTTGGGGCCCACGAAGTTAATCATTGCCCTTCCTTCCACGGTCTTATCTCTCTGCCAACAAGCAAGCAGGTCACTTCGCTGTCTTCAAGCTTGCCCACGTACTCGGATCGCTACAAGCATAAGAAATACAGGAAATAATTCTCTTCCTCTTTTCTTCTTCTTCTTCCACGGGTCACCACAGGTTTTTGATCCACTTGCAGGCCGGACCAGACAGATAAACTGCCAGATAAGAGCATTGCAGCGGCAAGTCCACGTGATCCCATTTATATACGGGCACATACATACGCAAATCCCATCCTCCTTGACCTGACCTTGAGATCTTGATCGGATCAAGCTGATCCAAGAAACAGGCCGGCCACCAAGCTCGGTTCTGTTGCCGGCCAGGATAGGCATGGAGGAAGACCAGAGCCCGGGGCTCGGGCTCGCCGGAGAGACGCCTGGTCTCAAGCACGGCAATGGCGTCAGCAACAGCTCGGAGGACCCAGGGAGCGCCGGCGACGGCATCAGCTCCCTGGAGAAGCCCCTGCTGAAGAGAAGCAACACGCTCACCTCCAGCCACCTCGCCATGGTCGGCGCCAAGGTCTCGCACATCGAGAGCCTCGACTACGAGTGAGTATTCTACTGCTCGATCCATCCTTACAACTCTGTTCGTGCAGTTAGATTGTTTGCTTTGTGAATTGAGCTGAGCTGCCATGAATGGTGTGCGTGCAGGATCATCGAGAACGATCTGTTCAAGCACGACTGGAGGAGCCGGTCCAACGTGGAGGTGCTGCAGTACATCTTCCTCAAGTGGTCGCTGGCGTTCCTGGTGGGGCTCCTCACCGGCGTCATCGCGTCGCTCATCAACCTCGCCATCGAGAACATCTCCGGCCTCAAGATGCTCCACATGGTCCACCTTGTCAGGGAGAAAAGGTACGGCGAGATCGATCTAGACGATACAGCCGCCTGTTCAGGACCAGAGTTGTTTGGTCGGGAAATTAATTATGTTCGGTCTGTGCATTCAGGTACTGGGCCGGCTTCTTCTACTTCTCCGGCTTCAACTTTGTGCTGACGTTCATCGCCGCCGTGCTCTGCGTCGTCTTCGCCCCGACCGCCGCCGGCCCGGGCATCCCGGAGATCAAGGCCTACCTCAACGGCGTCGACACGCCCAACATGTTCGGCGCGCCGCAGCTCATTGTCAAGGTAATAATTTAGCCTTGATTCCTTTCTGCATTTAGAATGCGTGACGCGAATACTCGAAGCTGCAAGAGGGACATTAATGGATGGAATTATTTCCGTACTTTGGTCAGATCATAGGCAGCATCTGCGCGGTGTCGTCGGGGCTGGATCTCGGCAAGGAAGGCCCGCTGGTGCACATCGGCGCCTGCCTCGCCAACCTGCTCAGCCAGGGCGGCTCCGGCCGGTTCCGCCTCCGCTGGAGGTGGCTGCGCTACTTCAACAACGACCGCGACCGGCGGGACCTCATCACCTGCGGCGCGTCGTCCGGCGTGTGCGCGGCGTTCCGGTCGCCCGTGGGCGGCGTGCTGTTCGCGCTGGAGGAGGTGGCCACCTGGTGGCGGAGCGCTCTGCTGTGGCGCACCTTCTTCAGCACGGCCACCGTGGTGGTGGTGCTTCGCGGCTTCATCGAGGTGTGCCGCGGCGGGCGGTGCGGCCTCTTCGGCGAGGGCGGGCTCATCATCTTCGACGTCAGCGACGTCACCGTCCGGTACCGGCTGGGTGACCTCCTCCTGGTCACGTTAGTCGGCGTCATCGGCGGCGTCCTCGGCGCGCTCTACAACCACGTCCTCCACATGGTGCTCCGGCTCTACAACCTCATCAACGACAAGGGCCGGATGGCGAAGCTGGCGCTGGCGCTGGCCGTGTGCGTGTTCACGTCGGCGGGGCTGTACGTGCTCCCCTTCGCCGTGCCGTGCACGCCGTGCGACCCGGCGTTCGGCGCCGCGTGCCCGGCCACCGGGCGGAGCGGCAACTTCAAGCAGTTCAACTGCCCCGCCGGGCAGTACAACGACCTGGCCACCCTCCTGCACGCCACCAACGTGGACGCCACGCGCAACATCTTCTCCACCGGCACCCCCGGCGAGTTCCGGCTGGACTCGCTGCTCATCTTCTTCGCCATCTACTGCGTGCTGGGGCTCTTCACCTTCGGCATCGCCGTGCCGTCGGGTCTCTTCCTCCCCATCATCCTCATGGGCGCCGCCTACGGCCGTATCGTGGCGCTCGTGCTCCAGAGCACGGTGGCGGCGAGCATCGACCACGGGCTCTACGCCGTGCTCGGCGCGGCGGCGCTCATGTCGGGCTCCATGAGGATGACCGTCTCGCTCTGCGTCATCTTCCTGGAGCTGACCAACAACCTCCTCCTGCTGCCTATGACCATGTTCGTGCTGCTCATCGCCAAGACCGTCGGCGACGCCTTCAACCCCAGCATCTACGAGATCATCCTGGACCTCAAGGGGCTGCCCTTCCTAGAACCCAAGCCGGAGCCATGGATGAAGGACCTCACCGTGGGCGAGCTCGCCGCAGCCAAGCCGCGCACCATCAGCCTCCAGGTGGTCGAGAAGGTGTCGACCGTCCTGGAGGTGCTGCGGAACACCGGCCACAACGGGTTCCCGGTGGTGGACCGGCCGAGGCCCGGCCTGTCGGAGCTGCACGGGCTGGTCCTCCGGTCGCACCTCGTGGCCGTGCTCAGGAAGCGGTGGTTCCTGGCGGAGAAGAGGAGGACGGAGGAGTGGGAGGCCAGGGAGCGGTTCTCGTCGGTGGAGCTCGCCGACAAGAACTGCAAGATCGACGACCTCGAGCTCACGCCGGAGGAGCTGGAGATGTACATCGACCTCCACCCATTCTCCAACACGACGCCCTACACCGTGGTGGAGACCATGTCGGTGGCCAAGGCCGTGGTGCTGTTCCGCTCCGTCGCGCTCCGGCACATGCTTATCATGCCCAAGTACCAGGGCCCCGAGGTGAGTCCAATCAACTCCAATGGCTTTTCAAGCATCATCAACCTGTTCTTGCGCATTTGGATTTGATGATGGATTGATTTTGGTGTGCAGATATCTCCGCTTGTGGGGATCTTGACGAGGCAGGACCTGCGGGCGCACAACATCCTCGGCGCGTTTCCTCACCTGGCGAAGAAGAGCAAGACGCACTGAACCTCAAGCTCAAGCTGCCTGCAAGCCAGCACCATTTTTGTTTTGGGAATTACTATTACTGTCGACGTGTTTCCTGTCTTGAAGCAAGAGCCACATGATTGATGGTTCACTTGCTGGCGCCATGATTCTTTATTTTCTTCCTCGTTCTTCTCTGTAGTAAGTAGGTTCAGGATTTGCTTGCGTCTCATTTTTCTTTTCTTCGGGGAGTGGCTGAATAATTTGCTGCCCATGTAAAATCACACATACGCCCAAGATGCAATAAGCAGAGTTTTTCTTTTAATGTTTCAAAATTTGGAAAGGGAGATGTTCCAACATTTGTACTAACTGATTCTTTTTTCCGTTTCTTCATCTTTTTGGCCCTTCTGTTGGATCTCGTTGTCAGCTTTGACATCCACGTTAGAACACGCAATCGTGTGCGCACACGCACAATTGTTTAAGTTGTATATGTTGAAAAGAATAGTCAAATACAGTACTCTCTTTGTTCTAAATATAATATGTTTTGAATATTTTAATATGAACTACATATAGACTGAAGTGAGTGAACAAACACACAATAATGTGTCTGCGTACAGTCGATTCAGAAGAAAAAAAAACTAGAGCATCTTATATTTGTGAACGGGGGAACTAGTTTTTTGTTATGTTTAGATCCACGGAATGTGGAGTCGGTTTCACCTAAATTTCCCTGATAATTATGAACACATGTACAGAAGCTTCTCGACAAGATCATTTTAGTTACTGAACTTGGAAAAGTGTAAATTGCGGGGCATAAAATTGTACCGACGGGATTCTTCGTGCATTGCAATAGGTTATAAATAGTCTGGTATATTGGCCCCGATTTAGTTTCCCAATTTAATGTGGCCGTGTAAAAGTAGGATTTTATTTGATAAGAACATAATTTTTTGGGCAAGGCAATAAGAGATGTAAATATTTGAGGCGTTTTTATGAAAATCGTGATGACAAAAGAATAAGAGAGGGGAGAGGGAAAAAAATCCTTACCAGACAAACAAGAGGAAACACACTGAATCTGTAAGCTAGCACCAATTTTTAAATCCATGACCATTTTTAAAATTCATGAAGTTTTTGAAAATCATGAACATTTTAAAATATGGATATTTTATAAATTGATGGAGAAAATCAAATTTGGGACGAATTTTTTTCAATTATATGATTTTTATTTTGATTTTTTATTAAGAAAATAGAGTACTGATATAGAAACTGACTGAAAACCAGTCAAACTACAAATACGTCAAAACTGTTCGGCCCGAGCGCATGAAGCGTTACATGGGTCTCGTCCCACCGCGTGATTTGGTGATAAGCCACAAATAGAGTCGGCAGAACAAAGAAAACATGAACGAGAGATAAGAAGAAAATTTGAAGTGCCGAGAGGAAAATAGAGCTCAAATCCACAACATTATCCACGCTCCCACCATTCATTAGCAGCGATCTCATCACGTACCATTACTCACTATTATATTGTTCTTATTTGCTTGAGAAAGTGTCCATGAGACTTTCTTTCAGTGAAAAAGTCCATGACGACTTTTATTTATATTTAGATATATTAAAACTGAGCACCCTCCAACCCTCTCAGGCCATCAGGGTTTTTAGCTGTCAGATCTCAGTTTTTGGTCATTTTTAGCCGTCTGATGACTTGTCTAAACACGTAATTAATCGCGTGGGCTAGCTGTCCTAGGGAGGCTACTCCGGTGGAAAAATCGGCCATCTCTGGTTGATTGGGCCAGGCAGGCCTTTTTGCAGTGGTTGGGGCAAGCACGGCCCATCGGGAAAACACAGAAGATGTGCGACATCTTCTCTTCCCCGTCATTGTTGGTCCTCCTCCCGCAAGCCACTCCTGCGTGTGGCGGCTAGGGTTAGCAATGATGAGTGGCTAGACGGATCGAGGCGGGATGGAGGTAGCAGCTGATGCGATAGGGAGATATAGAGGAGCGGTGTCCATCCAATCCTCCTGATGCGAGGTGCACGCTTGGACCGGAGGTGCCGGGTCGAGGCATGGAAGTCGATGCGCGCGGTGGGACTGACCGGAAGAGCGAGATCTGGGTCGCCGCCATTCTCTGCGGCCGCTACCCCTCGCGGCACCGTCCTTGGAGCGCACGCAGCACTGCCTCAGCTTGTCTTCCTTGCTCCACCAATTCATAACTCGTTGAAGACTCTCCGCAGCCGTTGTCTACAGTCTGACACGATCCACTGCTCGGGCCGACAGCCATGGAGGAGTACATGGCGAGCATGAAGGTCCTCTGTACGTTTCGTCTTACGGTCCTAGATACCCCATTCAACCCCATTCTTCCCTGATCTATTTGTACCTCTGTTTGGTGTTTCAGGCACTGAGCTGCAGGCAAAACATGTGAGAAACGAGTCCAGGCAGCATGCCAAAGGTGAGGGCACACATCATCTGTGCCGCAAGGCCCAATATCTTCACTGATCCAATTCACCCAACAAACATCAAACCAATGCGTGGCATTTATAATTTATCCCCTCCCTCTATTCCTTGATGTGGGTAGAGCTTTCCAATGGGTTCGTTTTCTTGTATATAAACCAGATTCACATAGCTTGGATATGCAGTTGCTTGCATATACAACAAGGAATATTATCAGGGAACTTTTGTGGCCAAGGCGTATGATTCTATTTAGGTGGTTCGAGCACCACTGAGTGTGATTACTTCTCAACTTCCTATGCCCATGTAATGTGACTTAAGCATCTACAAGTAATTTATTTGTTTTCATTATTATATATTTGATTACATGTCTGTTGGGCATTTGGCTTTTTGATTGCTTGTAGAACCAATTGAGACATCGATGGAAAATTTCAAGGATTATATTAAGGTATACACCTGACTCGGTGAACATTTCTTATATTCATGCTGAATTCTCGTGTTTTATGATGGGGGTTTTATATGTAGTTCTGTGATTACATTCTGCAAACATGTACTGGTTGCCAATATCATTAGCTCTCCACACAAACAACTAACATTGGTAGTACACTTATATGAAATAACACCAACGATGCATTTTGGTTTGTCATAACAAGTGCTAGCTGCTAGCTGGTTCCAATGGATGATAATTTTATTGTAAACTCAAATATCAACCTGATCGACCAGCATGGTCCTCATGACATTAATTTTTTATCACCTTTTTCTAATGCTCTAAAGATTTTTTTACTAAAGGAGGAAAAGTACATATTGTACTATGGCAAGTTCACACTCCTTGAAGCACCCATTTCTACATCATCATCTTGCATGCGTGATGCCCTGATTTGCTTATAACTGTCAGGCATTTAGGAACTAAGGAATTTCCTAATTGACATAATCTACATTGCGTGTGCAATGCAAAAAATATCATGTCCCCAAAAATCTCACAAGTTTGCAGGTATGCCATTTCTAATCAACAATTATGCTCTCCCACTTCTCTCATGCTCTTCTCTTGTTATCTGTAATATATGATATTACTATTGATATTTTGTGTCATTAATTGAATTTTTACCGATGGACATATGCAGGAAGATTGAAGCGAAAAGAATTGATGCATGTCTCTTGGCCATGAAGAGAAATATTTTGAGTCCTAGACCGGAGGAGCCAAAGTCTCCGAGGCAACCGTGATAGAAGTTGATCTTGAGGTGATGCTTGCTGTGAAGGTTAGTTTGGCTCTTTCTTTGACTTTATCTTGGAAATTGCAAAAATATTGTGGTCATTTTTTTTTCTGACTTTGTCCAATTTGAAAGCAACACATAAGTTATAGTCTCGCCTATATTGTTATGCTAAGATGGCTACATGCAGCCATGACCTCTTTTGGTGTCATACATATTTGCACAAACCTCCTATCGCAGTACTGAACTTTAAGGCCTCAGAGTGTATACATAAACTTTGGTTTTGGTGACTTATCTTACAGCTATAATAGACAAATTTTCACTACTATATGTTTTGTTGTATGATCATCCCAAGAAGAAGTAACGATTTTGAGTGCTAATCCAGAAGCTTAATTTTGTTAGTATCCTTAAATTCCAAACCCATATTCTATTGAACTTCCATGTTTCATGCTGCACATATTTATAGAAATTCCTATGATCCAATCGGAAAAGTAGACAGGCATGGCAATGTTGTGGTGTTTCTCTCATCTGCTATTTGCCCTGCAAGGTTACTATGTTTGTCTCAAATAAGCAAGCATATTTATAATCTTTATTTTAGCTTATACGATTTTCTCATGCCAGTTTTCTGTTGATTCATACAATGGTTGATTCAGACCTCATCTGATACAAAAGAGATGATGCCAAGAAAAGTTAATAAACCAACTAACAACATAAACATTTGCGTACAACCCTCGGTATAAATGTGAATTATGATTTCTGTCAACTAACAAATGGTTCAAGATAAAGAGATCAGGTTTTATGGATTGAAATATACAAAAATATTGATTACAAATTTGCAATTGAATAATCATGTTTGTTATTACTTCTATGTGGAGATTAGTCTGATATCATTGATCAGAGGTACAAACATACACGATTCTTGTTGTAAAGCAGTGTACGATGAAGACTTAGATTCGACAATTATGTGATCTGTACCGTGCTATGCAAAACGCATAGCTTTGGACCCAACTTCTTTGGTTGAATTAATCCTCACAATGGTGTTTCCACTTTAATTTGTAATTCTTGTGTTTCCTGCATATTTATGTTTCAGGTTACCGCTTAATGAAGGATAGTTGTTGCTCCTATGTTCATAACCCAGTGGTGGCTATAAATCAAAGTGAGCTACAGACGGACACACGCAATTGTAAGAAAGTAAAATAGTATTGTCAGTCAATAGAGTGCCTGCTTAGTATCTTTCTGCCATGGTTTACTACTTACTACCGATTGGAGAATCTCTTATTTCAAAATGCAAAGGAAACATGCATTGAACAATTTATTTCAGTATATTTTATCTTTCTCTATAATTTATCATGGGCGTCGGTGTGTCTCACGGAGTGAGGTACCGCTGAAGAACAACCAGACCGGATTGGTGGTCGACGACAGAGGCATGGCCTAATGATATGCCTAGGTGTAATCCCTTCTAGAATTTTATTACATGCCATAATGCATTGATTTCTTTAGATAATAAATGTTGTCAAAAAATCTGAAATATTTGAACCGTCTATATTTATTTTTATTCTCAAATATTCATAATATCTTTCCTCGATATATTTATTTGTAAATGTCTTGACATAAGTCTTTTTGGGAGAGCTTTTTAGGAGCCAAGAGGAGGACACGATCAATCACAGAACATGTATCCACCAATAAGACGCAATTCAAATCTTCTACACTTGATGCAACAACTTGGACCAACAACTCGATTAGACCTAAGAACCTCAATGCACTAACTTTTAATGATCAACCGGACCGGATTTCTCTTTTCAGTTCCATTATTCTACAAAATGGAGGAGGAAGGCACAAGCACAAAGAAATAAACAACAAGTCAAGACCTAAGAATATAAAAAGTGAATTTTAAGATCAATTGGACCAGATTTCCCTCATCACTTGCATATTCTTTCTCTACAAAGTGGGGGAGGAAAGAACAAGCACACAAAAAGCATGATACATCAAAGCATTGCAAACAAATGTAAAAAATTACTTTATACCCCTAACAACTAAGAGTCAAATAGACGGGTGCAGCAGCGCGCGCCATCAACGATCTAGTATGCTGTTAAGACTTGAGAGTCAAGAGACCTAACTGGCACTCTCTCTAGTATACTGTTAAGACTTGAGAGCCAAGAGACCTAACTGGCACTCTCTCTAGTATGCTGTTAAGACTTGAGAGCCAAGAGACCTAACTGGCACTCTCTCCAGAGAAAACCCGCTCGTCTCGTCCGCTCCCGCGAGCGGCGAGGCGACCCCTAGCTCATCTCCTCTGGTCCCCTCCCCTCCCTCCACCCTCCCTTGCCGCCGCCGGTTCGCGCCGCCAGGCAAAGCCCGTCCGGCGTCGGTGGCGGTGGGGCATCTTCCCCTTCCTCGCGGTGGACCGGCATGGGACGCACTACAAAAAATACACTTCTGTGATGATACGTGTTTGTCACAGTAGGTCGCGTTTTTTGTCACGCATGTACATCCATGACGATTTTATGACAGAATCAAGATAGTCATACTGTCTTTGTCGTCAGAGAAGTGTTCCATGACATTACCAAAATTATCATCACGGAAGTGTCCACTTCCATGATAATAAATCGCGTCACGAAGTGCTTTTCGTCAAGGGTGACCAAACCGTGGCATCCACCGTAACGGAACACCGTTAAGCTATCGGTCCGATTTTGGATCCGATAACCCGTTAACGGCCGGACCAATGGGGATTTTCCACGTGTAAAATCATCATTGGCCGCAGGAAACACGTGTTGCCTCACCGCTGGGGACGAGATGTCATCCACTCATTGGACGGAGGTGCCTATGATAGGTCGACATATGGCACGGCCCAACAAAGGGCCCATTCCGGTGAAAAAAGGCCGCCCAAAGAAAATTAGCAGACCGGCCCATATAAGGCCTACTTGTGCCAGGTCCATTTAAGCCCACGGCCCATACGAGATGTGCCAATTCGGCCCGTCAACGGCCCGTTAAAGATTTTACACCATTGCAGCCCATCGTCAATTCGAGCCCGTTAACAGCCCGCTATATAATTGGACTCAATATCGGCCCGATGAGATTTCGGCCTGTTAACGGCCCATCTAATGGATGGGCCAATTTTCAGGATGTCCATCTTTCGGCCTTTTAGCGACCCATTTAAATGTTGAGCTAATTTTCAGCCCGGTGTGTCTTTTAGCCTGTTGACGGCCCATAAATCTGATGGGCCATTGCTACCTCTTGAGCACTGCGTTGGATTTCCCCGAAGAGGAGAGGATGATGTAGCAAAGTAGTGTAAGTATTTCCCTCAGTTTTTGAGAACCAAGGTATCAATACAGTAGGAGGCCACGCACAAGTCCCTCGTACCTGCACAAAACGATAGCTCCTCGCAACCAACGCGATTAGGGGTTGTCAATCCCTTCGTGTCACTTACTTAGAGTGAGATCTCGATAGGGATGATAAATAATATTTTTGGTATTTTTGGTATAGAGACGCAAAGCAAAAAGTAAAAGGCAAAGTAAAAACAAAGCAAGTATAAAAGTGCTGGAGATTGATATGATGAGAATAGACCCGGGGGCCATATGTTTCACTAGTGGCTTCTCTCAAGAGTATAAGTATTATACGGTGGGTGAACAAATTACTGTTGAGCAATTGACAGAATTGAGCATAGTTATGAGTATATCTAGGTATGATCATGTATATAGGCATCCGTCCGAGACAAGTAGACCGAAACGATTATGGATCTACTACTATTACTCCACTCAGCTATCTAGCATGCATCTAGAGTATTAAGTTAAAAACAGAGTAACGCCTTAAGCAAGATGACATGATGTAGAGGAATAAATTCATGCAATATGATAAATACCCCATCTTGTTATCCTCGATGGCAACAATACAATACGTGCCTT
Source organism: Aegilops bicornis (assembly GCA_021605145.1). Taxonomy (NCBI): domain Eukaryota; kingdom Viridiplantae; phylum Streptophyta; class Magnoliopsida; order Poales; family Poaceae; genus Aegilops; species Aegilops bicornis. Next base: position 125,482,596 of record CM038674.1, on the reverse strand, counting down.
GCAACCCTTTACATCCTTTGGGTAAGGACACCGCAAGATTGAACCCAAAGCTAAACACTTCTCCCATTGCAAGAACTACCAATCTAGTTGGCCAAACCAAACGGATAATTCAAGAGACTTGCAAAGATAACCAATCATACATAAAAGAATTCAGAGAAGATTCAAATATTATTCATAGATAAGCTGGATCATAAACCCACAATTCATCGGTCTCAACAAACACACCGCAAAAAGAAGATTACATCGAATAGATCTCCACGAGAGAGGGGGAGAACATTGTATTGAGATCCAAAAAGAGAGAAGAAACCATCTAGCCACTAGCTGTGGACCCGAAGGTCTAAAGTAAACTACTCACACTTCATCGGAGGGGCTAAGGTGATGATGTAGAAGCCCTCCGTGGTGGATGCCCCCTCCGGTGGAGCTCCGGAACATGTCCCAAGATGGGATCTCGTGGATCTGAGAAAAGTTGCGGCGGTGGAATTAGGTTTTTGGCTCTATTACGATCGTTTGGGATGCGAGGTATATATAGGAGGAAGGAGTACATCGGTGGAGCAACAGGGGGCCCACGAGGCAGGGGGCGCGCCCTAGGGGGGGCCCACCTTCGTGACCGCCTCTGTTACTTCTTGGAGTAGGGTCCAAGTCTCCTGGATCACGTTCGGTGAGAAAATCACGTTTCCGAAGGTTTCATTCCGTTTGGACTACATTTGATATTCCGTTTCTTCGAAACACCGAAATAGGCAAAAAATAGCAATTCTGGACTGGGCCTCCGGTTAATAGGTTAGTCCCAAAAATAATATAAAAGTGGAAAATAAAGCCCAATATAGTCCAAAACAGTAGATAAAGTAGCTTGGAGCAATAAAAATTATAGATACGTTGGAGACGTATCGAGGCATCCCCAAGCTTAATTCACCTTTCGTCCTCGAGTAGGTAAATGATAAAAAGAGAATTTTTGATGCGGAGTGATACTTTGGCATAATTTCAATGTAAATCTTCTTAACTGTGGTATGAATATTCAGATCCGAAAGATTCAAGACAAAAGTTCATATTGACTTCACAATAATAATACTTCAAGCATACTAACTAAGCAATTATGTCTTCTCAAAATAACATGGCCAAATAAATTTATCCCTACAAAATCATATAGTCTGGCTATGCTCCATCTTCAAAACACAAAATATTTAAATCATGCACAACCCGATGACAAGCCAAGCAATTTTTTCATACTTTAACATTTTCAAAACTTTTTCAATCTTCACGCAATACATGAGCGTGAGCCATGGATATAGCACTATATGTGGAATAGAAGGGTGGTTGTGGAGAAGACAAAAAGGGAGAAGATAGTCTCACATCAACTAGGCATATCAACGGGCTATGGAGATGCCCATTAATAGATATCAATGTAAGTGAGTAGGGATTGCCATGCAACGGATACACTAGAGCTATAAGTATATGAAAGCTCAACAAAAGAAACTAAGTGGGTGTGCATCCAACTCGCTTGCTCACGAAGACCTAGGGCAATTTGAGGAAGCCCATCATTGGAATATACAAGACAAGTTCTATAATGAAAAATTCCCACTAGTATATGAAAGTGACAAAATGAGAGACTCTCTATCATGAAGATCTTGGTGCTACTTTGAAGCACAAGTGTGGTAAAAGGATAGTAACATTGTCCCTTCTCTCTTTTTCTCTCATCATTTTTTTATTTGGGCCTTTTTTATTTTTTTTATGGCCTCTTTTTTTCGTCCGGAGTCTCATCTCGACTTGTGGGGGAATCATGGTCTCCATCATTCTTTCCTCACTTGGGACAATGCTCTAATAATGATGATCATCACACTTTTATTTTTCTTACAACTCAACAATTACAACTCGATTCTTAGAACAAAATATGACTCTATATGAATGCCTCCGGCGGTGTACCGGGATATGCAATGATTCATGAGTGGTATGTATGAAAGAATTATAAATGGTGGCTTTGCCACAAATACGATGTCAACTACATGATCATGCTAGCAATATGACAATGATGGAGCATGTCATAATAAACGGGACGGTGGAAAGTTGCATGGCAATATATCTCGGAATGGCTATGGAAATGCCATAATAGGTAGGTATGGTGGCTGTTTTGAGGGAGATATATGATGGGTGTATGATATCGGCGAAAAGTGCGTGGTATTAGTGAGGCTAGCAATGGTGGAAGGATGGGAAAAAGTGCGCATAATCCATGGACTCAACATTAGTCATAAAGAACTCATATACTTATTGCAAAAATCTAGAAGTTATCAAAGCAAAGTATTACATGCATGCTCCTAGGGGATAGATTGGTAGGAAAGACCATCGCCGTCCCCGACCGCCACTCATAAGGAAGACAATCAATAAATAAATCATGCTCCGAGTTCATCACATAACGGTTCACCATACGTGCATGCTACGGGAATCACAAACTTCAACACAAGTATTCTTTAAATTCACAACTACTCAACTAGCATGACTCTAATATCACCATCTTCATATCTCAAAACAATTATCAAGCATCAAACTTTTCTTAGTATTCAATGCACTCAAAAGAAAGTTTCACATATCTTGAATACCAAGTATATTAACATTAAGCAAATTACCATGCTATTAACGACTCTCAAAATAATCTAAGTGAAGCATGAGAGATCAATAGTTTCTTTAAAACAAATCAACCACCATGCTCTAAAAGATCTAAGTGAAGCACTAGAGCAAGAATTATCACGCTCAAAAGATAAAAGTGAAGCACTATGAGCAAAACTATCAAGCTCAAAAGATATAAGTGAAGCACATAGAGTATTCTATCAAATTCCAATTTATGTATGGATCTCTCAAAAGGTGTGTACATCAAGGATGATTGTGGTAAACTAACAAGCAAAGATGCAAATAATACAAGACGCTCCAAGCAAAACACATATCATGTGGTGAATAAAAATATAGCTCCAAGTAAATTACCGATGGAAGTAGACAAAAGAGCGGATGCCTTCCGGGGCATCCCCAAGCTTTGACTTTTTGGTGTCCTTGGATTATCTTGGTGGTGCCATGGGCATCCCCAAGCTTAGGCTCTTGCCACTCCTTGTTCCATAATCCATCAAAAGAATTTACCCAAAACTTGAAAACTTCACAACACAAAACTCAATAGAAATCTCGTGAGCTCCGTTAGAGAAAGAAAACAAAAGACTACTTTAAGGTACTTTAATGAACTCATTCTTTATTTATATTGGTGTTAAACCTACTGTATTCCAACTTCTCTATGGATTATAAACTATTTTACTAGCCATAGATTCATCAAAATAAGCAAACAACACACGCAAAACAGAATCTGTCAAAAACAGAACAGTCTGTAGTAATCTGTAACTAACGCAAACTTATGGAACTCCAAAACATCTACCAAATTTAGAAGACCTAGACAATTTTTTTATTGATCAGCAGCAATTGGAATAAGTATTTTATCACGTTCTGGTGATTTTTAATAATTCGGGCACTGAGTGCAAAGTTTCTGGAAATTACAGCAAGATCAAATAACTATCATCCAAGAAGATCCAATAGGTCTAGCTTGGCACAAACACTAATTAAAACATAAAATCACATCTAAACAGAGGTTAGATGGATTATTTATTCCTAAACAGAAGCAAAAACAAAAAACTAAAACAAAAATTGGGTTGCCTCCCAACAAGCGCTATCGTTTAACGCCCCTAGCTAGGCATTGAGATTTCAATGATGCTCACAAGAAAGACAAGAATTGAGGCACAAAGAGAGCATCATAAAACATGTGACAAACACACTTAAGTCTAACATACTTCCTATGCATAGGCATATTATAGGCAAACAAATTATCGTAGCAAGCAAAAACTAGCATATGCAAGGAACAATAGCAATCTTAACATAACGAGAGGTGATTTAGTAACATGAAAATTTCTATAACCATATTTTCCTCTCTCATAATAATTACATGTAGGATCATAAGAAAATTCAACAATATAGCTATCACATAACATATTCTCAACACGATCCACATGCATGCGAAGTTGACACTCTTTCGAAATAGTGGGATTAATATTAACTAAAGTCATGACCTCTCCAAACCCACTTTTATCAAAAACTTCATAAGATTGAACATTATCCAAATATGTGGGATCTAAAGTTGACACTCTTCCAAACCCACTTTCAATATTATTGCAAACACTATTATCAATCTCATATTCATCATGGGGATTAAATAAGTTTTCAAGATCATAAGAAGAATCACCCCGATCATGATCGTTGCAACAAGTAGAGGACATAGCAAAACTAGCATCCCCAAGCTTAGGGTTTTGCATATTTTTAGCACAATTGACATCAATAGAATTTATAGTAAAATCATTGCAATCATGCTTTTTATTCAAAGATCTATCGTGAATCGCTTCATAAAGTACTTCATCACAATTTTAGATTCACGAATTTCAGGAAAAACCTCATAAAGATAATCTAGTGCACTCAATTCACTAGCAATAGGTTCATCATAATTGGATCTCTTAAAGAGATTAGCAAGTGGATGAGGATCCATAAACTTTTAGCAAGCGAAGATGCAAGCAAAAAAGAAGGCACATGGTAACACAAGATTGAACGGAGGAAGGGCGAATAAAACGGCAAGGGTGAAGTGGGGGAGAGGAAAACAAGAGGAAAATGGCAAATAATGTAATGCGGGAGATAGGGATTGTGATGGGTACTTGGTATGGTGCTTGACTTGCTCTTGCGTGAGCCTCCCCGGCAACGGCGCCAGAAATTCTTCTTGCTACCTCTTGAGCGCTCCGTTGGATTTCCCCGAAGAGGAGAGGATGATGCAGCAAAGTAGCGTAAGTATTTCCCTTGGTTTCTGAGAACCAAGGTATCAATACAGTAGGAGGCCACGCACAAGTCCCTCGTACCTGCACAAAACGATAGCTCCTCGCAACCAATGCGATTAGGGGTTGTCAATCCCTTCAGGTCACTTACGAGAGTGAGATCTGATAGAGATGATAAATAATATTTTTGGTATTTTTGGTATAGAGACGCAAAGCAAAAAGTAAAAGGCAAAGTAAAAACAAAGCAAGCATAAAAGTGATGGAGATTGATATGATGAGAATAGACCCGGGGGCCATAGGTTTCACTAGTGGCTTCTCTCAAGAGCATAAGTATGATCATGTATATAGACATCACGTCTGAGACAAGTAGACCGAAACGATTCTGCATCTACTACTATTACTCCACTCATCGACCGTTATCCAGCATGCATCTAGAGTATTAAGTTAAAAACAGAGTAACGCCTTAAGCAAGATGACATGATGTAGCGGAATAAATTCATGCAATATGATAAATACCCCATCTTGTTATCCTCGATGGCAACAATACAATACGTGCCTTACAACCCTTTACATCCTTTGGTAAGGACACCGCAAGATTGAACCCAAAGCTAAACACTTCTCCCATTGCAAGAACTACCAATCTAGTTGGCCAAACCAAACGGATAATTCAAGAGACTTGCAAAGATAACCAATCATACATAAAAGAATTCAGAGAAGATTCAAATATTATTCATAGATAAGCTGGATCATAAACCCACAATTCATCGGTCTCAACAAACACAGCGCAAAAAGAAAATTACATCGAATAGATCTCCACGAGAGAGGGGGAGAACATTGTATTGAGATCCAAAAAGAGAGAAGAAGGCATCTAGCTACTAGCTATGGACCCGAAGGTCTAAAGTAAACTACTCACACTTCATCGGAGGGGCTATGGTGATGATGTAGAAGCCCTCCGTGGTGGATGCCGCCTCCGGTGGAGCTCCGGAACAGGACCCAAGATGGGATCTTGTGGATACAGGAAGTTGCGGCGGTGGAATTAGGTTTTTGGCTCCTGTTCTGATCTTTTGGGGGTACGTAGGTATATATAGGAGGAAGGAGTACGTCGGTGGAGCAACAAGGGGCCCACGAGGCAGGGGGCGCGCCCTTGGGGGGGCGCGCCCCCACCCTCGTGACCGCATCTGTTACTTCTTGGAGTAGGGTCCAATTCTCCTGGATTACGTTCGGTGAGAAAATCACATTTCCAAAGGTTTCATTCCGTTTGGACTCCGTTTGATATTCCGTTTCTTCGAAACACTGAAATAGGCAAAAAACAGCAATTCTGGGTTGGGCCTCCGATTAATAGGTTAGTCCCAAAAATAATATAAAAGTGGAAAATAAAGCCCAATATAGTCCAAAACAGTAGATAAAGTAGCATGGAGCAATCAAAAATTATAGATACGTTGGAGACGTATCAGCCATTTGTAGCCGGACCTATGTTTCGGCCTTTTAGGGGCACATTTAAGTGTTGGTCTAATTTCTGGCCCGGTGTCACTTTCAGCCTGTTGACGGCCCACAAATCAGTTGGGCCATTTGTAGTCGGACCTGAGTTTTGTCCTTTTAGTGACCCATTTAAGTGTTGGGCCAATTCTCGGCCCTGTGTGCCTTTCAGCCTGTTAACGAACCATAAATGAGTTGGGCCATTTGTAGTCGGACCTTAGTTTTGGCCTTTTAACGGCCCATGCCCTTCATGGTCCAATACCAGCCCGGTTTCTCTTCGACCTGCTAAAGGCCCACAACCTGATTGGGCCATTTACAATACGATCGACTTTTCGGCCTCTTAGCGGCCCATGCTCTTCATGGTCCAAAGATACAAGCCCATTGTCTCTTTCGGCCTGCTAAAGGCCTACAGTATAGTTGGGCCATATGTAGCCCAAACTTAGTAATGGCCTATTAACGGCCTGTGAAATAAATTGGGGCCACCTGTTGCCCGCTTCGATGTCGGCCTGTTAACGACCCGGGAGGTAAGAGGGCCGACCATTAACTTTCGGCCTAGTAACGGCCCATTAACTTAATGGGCCCACTAAAGTTCGTACATGTCTTTAGGCCAAATTAGATAATTTGAGCCCATTACGACGAACAATTATGCACAGGACCAAAACCGATCAAGCAAAGGTACGGCATACAGAGAATAACGTTGCACATCCAGCATATATTACAGGAAATTACATCCACTTGGCAATCAAAGATTGATGCTAGTGCAAATAAATGAGCAGAACCTAACCATCTACAACGTCTGTCTGCAACCTCGTACAGATGACGCCCATAAGCATGTGGGCAAGTTCTTGCTGCTTTGCTACACTTGTCTCCGGAAACATTGATCAGTTGTTGTGTCGCACGACTCTGCACCTCTGATTCATCCACCATTTCCATCATTGCTTCAGCCATTAATTGGTTCACAAACATACATTTATTCCGTTGCATTCGAGGCAGAGGATACTGAACAGATTTAGATGGCGATTTTGGCAGGCTTGTATTATTGATAGTGGAGAGTGTCTCGACCACTACATCATAACATAAATGTAACATCCCAAATTTTCAATTTGGAATGTTATACATAGAGCATCATTGCATATCATATTTTTTCGTTGCATTTTGCTCGATCCTAGAAATTCTACACAACTCAAGGACCCACGGGGAGAGTTGGGGATTTCCGTTATTTTCATATTTGAGTTTTCTCAAATTTTGAAAATAGGATCATTTGATTTTAATTATTTTATCTTCAATTATTTCTACTATCAAAATATGGGAGAGGGAATAAAATGACTTTCCCAAAATAAAGAAATAATTAAGATTTAATAATAAAATCAAATAAGATTTCTATTTTGGAGTTTTCGCCTTTTTATTTGAATTTAGGAAAATGCGCGTTTTTCAAAATTGCATTTAGGCCCAAAATAAAAGTTCATCATGTCCGGCTTGATTTTAGAAGCCGGGAAAAAATTATTTCGGGATTTTTGGAGTCCGTTTAGTATTTTCTTTTTTTTCTGCGCGTAATTATTTCAAAAAAAACGAACCGCCTTTGGGCCGTGCCCGAGCAGGACTCCGCTCGGGGGGCGCCTTTAAATAGCGCTGCACCGCCCCTTCAGCCCATCCGCCCGCCCGCCACCAGCGCCCGCCTTGAGCCCGGCCGCCGCCATGCCCACGCCCCAAACCCTAACACTAGGTCGCGCTCACGCCGCCCGCGATTTCCGCCGCCGCCCGACCCGCGCCGCCCGCCCGACCACGGACTTCGCCGCCGCCGCCGAGGTTCGCCGCCGCCTCGATCCGCGTGCCGCCGGTTTTTTTTAAAACCGGGATGTTTTTATTTCGGTTTATTTCGGTTTTTTTATTTTTGTTTTTTATTGGTTTCGGTTTTTTTTTTCAGTTTAGTTTAATTAGCGGACGTTCGTCCGTTAGTTCGTTTTAACGAACGAGTTCGTCAGATTAGTTTAGTCCGTTTGTTAACCGTTCGTCGTTTTTCTTTTTCTCGGATTTAATCCGCGACTTTTTTGATCACGATTCCAGATCCGATTTTCGTTTTAGTATAACTTTTCGCTCGTTTGTCGGAATCAGGCGATTCAAGCGCCTAGAGTTTCGTCTTGAAACCGTATTTCCGAATAATCTACTTAAACAAGTTTTTGCTTATGTAAAATTTGACTTAGATCCAGATTAGTAAAACGAAGCTGTTTTCTTCCGTCGTTTGACTTTCGTTGCTTCGTTTGATTCGATTCTTTTTGCAAACCGGAGTTCTTAAGTTGAACTATCTGGTTAGATCTATTTGAGTTTTACCTGTGCATTAGATGAGTATTTATTGTATGCTTGTTTGTTTGTCTGCGATAGATTACCCGGAGTGCGCCGCCTGTTACTTCGAGTCTCTAGGTTTCGCGGATCATCACAGCAAGGCAAGTAACACTTTGATCATACTTTTCTCATACCCAGTTTTTATTCATTAGATCTATCCCCAAACACTTGCATGATTAGGGTCTAATTAAATTGAGGGTTATGGGAAGTAGATGAGGTAGTACCTATTACCTGTTTTATTATCAAACCTTTGGGAGTTACTTCTACGTTTGCTTATTATGCCATGCTATGCTAGTAGACGTGGATTGGGTGAGTGTATCCATGACAAATGTGAGATTGTTAATTAATGGTTTATTTAAGGTGGCAACTTAAACACACATCTGGGTGGATTGAGGCACATGGTTTCTATCAGGACTTGCCTGTATTTCTTCGGACCGCCACGCAGGCCCAAAGGGATCATGGGATTATTCAAACTTGAAACTTCCGTGTGCAGCCACTAGCCTTTATGGGCTCTGTCATAGTTGTCTAAGTTGTGCGTTCTCTTACGGGTAGACTAGCGGATGTAGGGGAAAGTAGGTGTACCGGTCTACCCACATGTAAGGTGCTAGTGCTTACGAAAGACTATGTCTCGGTCATCCGTTTCTCAAACATCATGTAGTGCGAGAAATCCAAGCAGGCGATCGAGTCTTGTGGGGAAAAGTGCATAAACCTCTGCAGAGTGTATAAACTAATCATGGTTAGCCGTGTCCCCGGTTATGGACATCTTGAGTATCTAGTACTTGGATATCATGTGAATCTCATCATGTTACTTCTAAATTAATATTGTTGGGTTTGCTAATGAGTACTTTTAATTGGGATTGAGAACGCTGTCAACCATTCTCAATGTTTCAAAACCACCATGATAGTTAAATAATTTTATTCCTTTGCAGTAGGGAAAAATTGGCTTTATGCAAAAACTGTAACCATAGAGCTTTCCACCAGCCATATATGCATGTAGTATAGGCTTATCATTCCATTATTCTCTATGTGTTACATTGCCAGCATATTCCATGTCCTGACCCGTTTTCAGGCTGCAACATTTCATGTTGCAGACTTTTCGTAACGACAGTAAGGTGCATAGGTCGTGGTTCTATACTCAGTGATGCCGTTGGAGTTGATGGGCTCGCTTATTCTTCCAAGCCTTCTGCAGTTATCGTTATTAGATGGCCTTAAGCCATATTTATTTTATTAAGTTCTCTCTTGAGACATTCGATTGTAATAAGTGTGTGATTGCTACTCATTATAAATCCTTCAAATCTTGTGTGGTGTCGGCATTCTTGATCCGGGGATGACATCGAGCACGGAGATCGATCATTTGAGGTCCGGTCGCTACAAAGATGGTATCGAGAGCACACGGTATGAGGACACGACCATTAAGCTAAAGCCCTAGATCACTACTCTCTCTTCTCATTTCTAACTCCTCATCTTTTCTACTCTTTTAGGATGACGGAAGCAAGGATCAAGTTCACTCAGCCGGATGAGGATACACCCTTCGGACGACACCTGAAGGAAGTCACTAAGTACCTTAACATCGGATTACCAAGCTTCACCGGGACCTACAATTCCACTTTACCCGAAGAGGAGCGCTGGAAGATTCAAGCTCAAGTTCCCGGAAGGACGTTTGCGCCAATCACGGAGCCCATAGAGTGTGTTTTCAATGCACCAACCTGGAGTCTGGGAAAGAGCATGGAAGCTCACATAACCATGGGGCGCATTGGAGAAGTTTACAAAGAAGACCTCAAGGATACTATCTACCAGATTTGTGGGCGCCGAGATGAACAATGGGAGATAGTTGGCACTAAGAAGGATCGATCCATTGCAGCTTTCATCCAGGAGTTAAATCAACACATTCGACGTCAGGAGAACCAGATGTGCGCTGACATGATGGAGTTGCAGACAGCAAAAGCCAAGATTATCGAACTAGAAGTAGAACTGAAAGCCACTCGCAAAGACTACATGGAGGAGATTGTAGCTCTAGTGGGACAAAACGGCGATCTTAAGGAGAAGATTGAAGAACTCATGGGAAATTCAGCGCCCGGAGGAGAAGACGAAGATAGCACCTGTCCAGAGAACTACATCATCATCGACGACACCGATTCCGATCCTAGTGATGATGATTTCGAAGACGAAGCTGGAGCAGATATCATGGAGTCTTCATCGGAGCAGTTTTTCTAGTTGACCACCATAACAGTAGTAGATTTCCCCCATTTTATATTAGTTTTAGTTCCAGCACTTTGTAATGATAGATAGACCGTTGTATGCCCTTGTTTGAATTGATTGGAGTGATATTGCGTGATTTGTCTCATGTGCATATGGGTAGTGTTTCTCTCTAGACCTTATTATTCTTAACTCGTCTTTTCTTAAACCCTCGAGATGCCTCCAAGACGCGACACGGATTTGTTTTCCCTTGAGAGATCACTCGCTTGATTCAGCAGCAGAATGCCTTGATTCAAACATTGGTACAGAACCAAGGCAATAACAACAACAACAACAACAACAACAATAACAACAACCCACCGCCACCACCACCTGTTGACCATTTAACCCGTTTCTTAAGGCTGAATCCGCCGGTGTTTTCAAAGAGCACCGAGCCGATTGTTCTGAGATGATTGGCTCCGTAAGATAGGGAGGAGTTAACCACTGCAGGATGTCTGAGATGGAGAAAGGGTGAAGTTTGCCGCATAAACCAGCTTGAAGGACCCTTGGCTGACATGGTGGGAGAATTTCTGACCACTCACCATGTAGACACTGTCACATGGGATCAGTTTCAACAAGCTTTCCGTCGCCCATGTTTCAGCAGAGCCATGGTCATGAAGAAGCGTGAGTTTCGCAACTTACGCCAAGGAGGGCCAGACAGTTGGCGATATGTGGATGATTTTAGTAAGTTAGCACGTTATGCCCCAGATGATGTTGCAACGGATGCAGCTAAGCAGGAGAAGTTTCTAGAAGGACTGAATGATGAGCTGAGCATGCAGTTGATGGTAGCCACTTTCAATAACTACCAGGAGTTAGTAGATTGTGCTCTCATGATTTAAGTGAAGCAGCAGTAGATTGACAATCGCAAGAGGAAGTATGGACAGGGGAAGAATAACTCTGGAGCTCAGCAGAAACTTCATTTTACCCCGAAGCCAGGAGGACATTTTCAGCCTACCCATGGAGGAGGTAGCTCGCACAACCATAATGGCACCAATAATGGGAACGGGAATGGAGGAAGCAATGGACAGAACCGCACCAACCCGTCAACACCATCCAAGGTAGACCTGAGCCACATCACTTGCTTTAAGTGCCGCAAGACTGGGCATTATGCAAACGATTGTCCAGAAGGCCAGAATGGAAATGGCAATGGAAGCTCAGGAAAGAAGCCGAATCCTTTCAACAAAGGACAAGTGAACCACGTTACCGTGGAGGAGGTTGAAGCTCAGCCAGATGCATTAATAGGTAAGTTTCTGGTTAAGTCATTTACTGCAGTTGTTCTTTTTGATACTGGTGCATCGCATTCATTCATATCAAGGGGATTTGCGGATAAGTTTAGCCTACCCACTAAAACTCTTAAGACACCCATGCTAGTAAGCTCACCGGGAGCGGAGTATATGGCCAGTCAAGGATGTTTTCAAGTGCCATTAAGGATAGGGAGACATGTTTTCCCTACGGATTTAATTATATTGGAAACCCAAGGTTTGGATGTAATTCCTGGTATGGATTGGTTGTCGATGTATGGAGGAAACATCGATTGCGCCAGTAAGACAATTTTTCTTACGACCCCAGAAGGAAGGAGAATCAAGTATGTATCACGGCATGAGCCGAGGAGAGCACATGTAAATTCCTTATCAGGAGTTGTGCAGGAGGAAGTACCGATGGTAAGGGATTTCGGGACGTGTTTAGGAAGAGTTGCCAGGCATGCCACCGGATAGAGACATTGAGTTTCTGATTGAACTACTGCCAGGCACTGGGCCGATATCTAAGAGACCATATAGGATGCCAGCCCAAGATTTGGAGGAAATTAAGAAGCAAATTAAGGAGTTACTGGATAAAGGTTTTATTCGCCCAAGTTCTTCGCCTTGGGGATCACCAGTACTTCTAGTGGAGAAGAAGGATGGATCATTAAGAATGGTTGTTGATTATCGTGGATTGAAAGAAGTGACCATTAAGAACAAGTACCCACTACCGATGATCAACGACTTGTTTGACCAGTTGCAAGGAGCTAAGGTGTTTTCCAAGATCGATTTGCGATCAGGGTACCATCAGTTGAAGATTCGAGAGCAGGATATACCTAAGGCGGCTTTTACCACCAGGTACGGGCTGTATGAGTACACCGTTATGTCATTTGGTGTGACTAACGCACCTGCCTATTTTATGAACATGATGAACAAAGTGTTTATGGAGTTTTTGGATAAGTTCGTCGTGGTGTTCATTGATGATATTTTGGTTTACTCGAAGAATGAAGAGGAACATAAGGAGCATTTGCGTTTGGTACTCGAGAAGCTCGAGAGAACACCGGTTATATGCCAAGTTCAGCAAGTGTGAGTTTTGGTTGAAGGAAGTTGGATTTCTTGGACATGTTATATCCGGAGAAGGTATAGCGATGAGACCCCACTAAAGTTGTCCTTTGTAACAAACTGGGAAGCGCCAACAACAGTTGGAGAGATCCGGAGTTTCCTTGGACTAGCAGGGTACTACCGGAGATTCATTGAGAATTTCTCAAGGATTGCGAAGCCTATGACAGAATTATTAAAGAAGGATACCAAGTTCATTTGGACCGAGGAGTGTAAAGCTAGTTTCCAAGAGTTGAAGAAACGTTTGGTTACCTCACCAGTGTTAATTCTGCCAGATCAGACCAAGGATTATGAGGTGTATTGGAAGCTTCACGTAGAGGACTTGGAGCAGTGCTTATGCAGGAGGGAAGAGTTGTTTCGTAGTTTCCTTGGACTAGCAGGGTACTACCGGAGATTCATTGAGAATTTCTCAAGGATTGCGAAGCCTATGACAGAATTATTAGAGAAGGATACCAAGTTCATTTGGACCGAGGAGTGTGAAGCTAGTTTCCAAGAGTTGAAGAAACGTTTGGTTACCTCACCAGTGTTAATTCTTCCAGATCAGACCAAGGATTATGAGGTGTATTGCGACGCTTCACGTAGAGGACTTGGAGCAGTGCTTATGCAGGAGGGAAGAGTTGTTTCAGATGCTTCACGACAGCTTAAGCCTCATGAGCTAAATTATGCTACGCATGATTTGGAGTTAGCAGCCGTAGTGCATGCGTTGAAGACATGGAGACATTTCCTCATTGGAAATCATTGTGAGGTGTATACGGATCACAAGAGTTTGAAGTACATTTTCACGCAGAAGGAGCTAAATCTCAGGCAAAGGAGATGGTTGGAGCTTATCAAAGATTATGATATGAGATTGCATTACCACCCCGGAAAGGCTAACGTTGTAGCAGACACATTGAGCCGTAAGAGTCATGTCAACACATTAATGACGGGAGAAATACAAAAGGAGTTAGCCGAGGATCTTCGAGAGCTATGTTTGGAAATAGTTCCGAGAGGCTATGTATCAGCATTGGAGATTCAGTCAACTTTGATGGACAAGATCAGGAAGCTCAGAAGACTGACAAAGAGATTGTCTCTATAAAGGAGAAAATGAGCGAAGGAAAGGCTAAGGGATTTCATGATGATGAGCACGATACCCTATGGTTTGAGGACCGCGTTTATGTGCCCAATGACCCGGAGATCGGGAAGTTGATTCTACAAGAGGCACATGATTCACCATATTCGATTCACCCAGGAAATACCAAGATGTATTTGGATTTGAAGAATACTTTCTGGTGGACCGGAATGAAGAAGGATATTGCGTATGCGTAGCAGTTTGTGATGTATGTCGGAAGGTGAAGGCGAACATCGAAGCCCGGCAGGATTATTACTGACCATTGCCTATACCCGAATGGAAGTGGGATAAACTAGGTATGGATTTCATCATGGGATTGCCGGGACTCGTTCGAGCTATGACTCGATTTGGGTTATAGTCGATCGTTTCACGAAGGTAGCTCATTTCATTCCAGTAAAGACTACTTACAGCAGTGCCAATTTGGCTAAGATATATATGACCAGGATTGTATGCTTGCATGGAGTTCCAAGGAGTATCGTATCAGATAGAGGAACCCAATTTACCTCAAAGTTCTGGAAGCAGTTGCACGAAACTTTGGGAACCAGGCTGGAGTTTAGCACAGCTTTCCATCCTGCAGATGGACAAACCGAGAGAGTCAACCAGATTTTGGAGGATATGCTTAGAGCTTGTGCTTTGGATTATGGATCAAGTTGGGATGACAATTTGCCGTATGCGGAGTTTTCTTATAACAACAGTTACCAAACCAGTCTGAAGATGGCACCTTCGAAGCCTTATGCGGAAGGAGGTGCAGGACCCGTTGTTGTGGGATGAAGTTGGAGACCGCCATTGTTTGGACCGGATTTGATTAAGGAGTGCGAGCGAAAGTAAAGTTGATTCGCGATAGGCTCAAGGTAGCCCGGTCAAGACAGAAAAGCTATGCGGATTCAAAACGCAAGGAGACAGAATCTGAAGTCGGAGCGAGTTTATCTTGAGTATCGCCGCCGAGGAGTTAAGCGTTTTGGAGTTAAGGGAAGTTAGCACCCGATTTGTAGGACCTTATCGTGTTTTGGAACGCATGGGAGAAGTTGCGTACAAGTTGGAATTACCGAAGGATTGTCGGGGAGTTCATGATGTGTTTCATGTTTCTCGGTTGAAGAAGTGTCACTGTTGAGATGGCCGATATACCACCGAGAGATACCGTACACCGGGAAGCAATTCAGTTGAATGATGATTTGACTTATGAGGAGAAACCGGTTAAGAATCTGGAGTATGCCAGCAGAGTCACCCGCAGCAAGGTCAATAAGTTTTGCAAAGTTCAGTGGAGCCACCACACAGAGGATGAAGCCACCTGGGAGCGAGAGGAAGATTTGCCTAAAGACCACCCTCACCTATTTTCTAGCCAACCCGATCTCGAGGGCGAGATTCATCTTAAGGGGGTAGGTTCGTAACATCCCAAATTTTCAATTTGGAATGTTATACATAGAGCATCATTGCATATCATATTTTTTTCGTTGCATTTTGCTCGATCCTAGAAATTCTACACAACTCAAGGATCCACGGGGAGAGTTGGGGATTTTCGTTATTTTCATATTTGAGTTTTCTCAAATTTTGAAAATAGGATCATTTGATTTTAATTATTTTATCTTCAATTATTTCTACTATCAAAATATGAGAGAGGGAATAAAATGAATTTCCCAAAATAAAGAAATAATTAGGATTTAATAATAAAATCAAATAAGATTTTTATTTTTGAGTTTTCGCCTTTTTATTTGAATTTAGGAAAAATGCGCGTTTTTCAAAATTGCATTTAGGCCCAAAATAAAAGTTCATCATGTCCGGCTTGATTTTAGAAGCCGGGGAAATTTTATTTCGGGATTTTTGGAGTCCCTTTAGTATTTCTTTTTTTTTCTGCGCGTAATTATTTCAAAAAAATGAACCGCCTTTGGGCCGTGCACGAGCGGGACTCCGCTCGGGGGGCGCCTTTAAATAGCGCCGCCCAGGCCCAGCCAGCTCCGCCCCGCCCAGCGCCCAAGAAGGCTCAAATGACCCGCCCGGCCCACGCCTAAACCCTAACCCTAGGCGCGCCATGCCGCCGCCTCGCGGTTTCCGCCGGACCCGCCGCCGCCCGCCCGACCCCCCGGACTTCGCCGCCGCCGCCGAGGTTCGCCGCCGCCTCGATCCGCGTGCCGCCGGTTTTTTTTAAAAATCGGGCGGTTTTTTTTTGGTTTTTTTATTTTCGTTTTTTTATTAGTTTCGGTTTAGGTTAATTAGCGGACATTCGTATGTTAGTTCGTTTTAACGAACGAGTTTGTCAGATTAGTTTAGTTAACGAACGTCCGGTCGTTAACCGTTCGTCGTTTTTCTTTTTCTCGGATTTAATCCGCGATTTTTCTGATCGCGATTCCAGATCCGGTTTTCGTTTTAGTATAACTTTTCGCTCGTTTATCGGAATCAGGCGATTCAAGCGCCTAGAGTTTCGTCTCGAAACCCTCTTTCCGAATAATCTACTTAAACAAGTTTTTGCTTCTGTAAAATTTGACTTAGATCCAGATTAGTAAAACGAAGCTGTTTTCTTCCGTCGTTTGACTTTCGTTGCTTCGTTTGATTCGATTCTTTTTGCAAACCGGAGTTCTTAAGTTGAACTATCTGGTTAGATCTATTTGAGTTTTACCTGTGCATTAGATGAGTATTTATTGTATGCTTGTTTGTTTGTCTGCGATAGATTACCCGGAGTGCGCCGCCTATTACTTCGAGTCTCTAGGTTTCGCGGATCATCAGCAAGGCAAGTAACACTTTGATCATACTTTTCTCATACCCAGTTTTTATGCATTAGATCTATCCCCAAACACTTGCATGATTAGGATCTAATTAAATTGAGGGTTATGGGAAGTAGATGAGGTAGTACCTATTACCTGTTTTATTATCAAACCTTTGGGAGTTACTTCTCGTTTGCTTATTATGCCATGCTATGCTAGTAGGCGTGGATTGGGTGAGTGTATCCATGACAGATGTGAGATTGTTAATTAATGATTTATTTAAGGTGGCAACTTAAACACACATCCGGGTGGATTGAGGCACTGGTTTCTATCAGGACTTGCTCTGTATTTCTTGGACCGCCACCTGTGCTCAAAGGGATCATGAGATTATTCAAACTAGAAACTTCCGTGTGCAGCCACAAGCCATTATGGGCTCTGGCATAGTTGACTAAGTTGTGCGAACTCTTACGGGTAGACTAGCAGATGTAGGGGAAAGTAGGTGTATCGGTCTACCCACATGTAAGGTGCTAGTGCTTCTGAAAGACTATGTCTCGGTCATCCGTTTCTCAAACATCATGTAGTGCGAGAAATCCAACGGGGGCGATCGAGTCTTGTGGGGAAAAGTGCGCAAACCTCTGCAGAGTGTATAAACTAATCATGGTTAGCCGTGTCCCCGGTTATGGACATCTTGAGTATCTAGTACTTGGATATCATGTGAATCTCATCATGTTACTTCTAAATTAATATTGTTGGGTTTGCTAATGAGTACTTTTAATTGGGATTGAGAATGCTGTCAACCATTCTCAATGTTTCACAACCACCGTGATAGTTAAATAATTTTATTCCTTTGCAGTAGGGAAAAATTGGCTTCATGCAAAAACTGTAACCATAGAGCTTTCCACCAGCCATATATGCATGTAGTATAGGCTTATCATTCCATTATTCTCTATGTGTTACATTGCCAGCATATTCCATGTGCTGACCCGTTTTCGGCTGCAACGTTTCATGTTGCAGACTTTTCAGACGACGAGTAAGGTGCATAGGCCGTGATTCTATACTCAGTGATGCCGTTGGAGTTGATGGACTCGCTTATTCTTCCAAGCCTTCCGCAGTTATCGTTATTAGATGGCCTTAAGCCATATTTATTTTATTAAGTTCTCTCTTGAGACAGTCGATTGTAATAAGTGTGTGATTGCTACTCGTTATAAATCCTTCAAATCTTGTGTGGTGTCGACATTCTTGATCCGAGGATGACCTTTGAGCATAGAGATCGATCGTTTGAGGTCTGGTCGCTACAAAGATGGTATCGAGCACACCATCGTAGGACACGACCATTAAGCTAAACCCCTAGATCACTACTCTCTCTTCTCATTTCTAACTCCTCATCTTTTCTACTCTTTTAGGATGATGGAAGCAAGGACCAAGATCACTCAGCCGGATGAGGATACACCCTTCGGACGACACCTGAAGGAAGTCACTAAATACCTTAACATCGGATTACCAAGCTTCACCGGGACCTACAATTCCACTTTACCCGAAGAGGTATTTGGAAGATTCAAGCTCAAGTTCCGGAAGGACGTTTGCGCCAATCACGGAGCCCATAGAGTGTGTTTTCAATGCACCAACCTCGAGTGCAGGAAAGAGCATGGCAGCTCACATAACCATGGGGCGCATTGGAGAAGTTTACAAAGAAGACCTCAAGGATACTATCTACCAGATTTGTGGGCGCCGAGATGAACAATGGGAGATAGTTGGCACTAAGAAGGATCGATCCATTGCAGCTTTCATCCAGGAGTTAAATCAGCACATTCGACGTCAGGAGAACCAGATGTGCGCTGACATGATGGAGTTGAAGACAGAAAAAGCCAAGATTATCGAACTAGAAGGAGAACTGAAAGCCACTCACAAAGACTACATGGAGGAGATTGTAGCTCTAGTGGGACAAAACGGCGATCTTACGGAGAAGATTGAAGAACTCATGGGAAATTCAGCACCCGGAGGAGAAGACGAAGATAGCACCTGTCCAGAGAACTACATCATCATCGATGACACCGATTCCGATCCTAGTGATGATGATTTCGAAGACGAAGCTGGAGCAGATATCATGGAGTCTTCATCGGAGCGGTTTTTCTAGTTGACCACCATAACAGTAGTAGATTTCCCCCATTTTATATTAGTTTTAGTTCTAGCACTTTGTAATGATAGATAGACCGTTGTATGCCCTTGTTTGAATTGATTGGAGTGATATTGCGTGATTTGTCTCATGTGCATATGGGTAGTGTTTCTCTCTAGACCTTATTCTGTTCTTAACTCTCGTCTTTTCTTAAACCCCTCAGATGCCTCCAAGACGCGACACCGGATTTGTTTTCCCGCCAGAGATCACTCAGTTGATTCAGCAGCAGAATGCCTTGATTCAAACATTGGTACAGAACCAAGGCAACAACAACAACAACAACCCACCGCCACCACCACCTGTTGACCATTTAACCCGTTTCTTAAGGCTGAATCCGCCGGTGTTTTCCAGTAGCACCGAGCCGATTGTTACAGATGATTGGCTCCGTAAGATAGGGAGGGAGTTAACCACTGCAGGATGTACAGATGGAGAAAGGATGAAGTTTGCCGCACACCAGCTTGAAGGACCCGCAGTAGCATGGTGGAAGAATTTTACTGACCACTTACCACGTAGACACCTTTGTCCACATGGGATCGATTTGACAAGCTTTTCAGATGCCCATGTTTCAGCGGGATCCATGGCCATGAAGAAGCGTGAGTTTCGCAAATTACGCCAAGGAGGACGGACAGTTGGCTAGTATGTGGATGATTTCAGTAAGTTAGCACGTTATGCCCCAGATGACGTTGCAACGGATGCAACTAAGCAAGAGAAGTTTCTAGAAGGACTGAATGATGAGCTGAGCATGCAGTTGATGGTAGCCACTTTCAATAACTACCAGGAGTTAGTAGATTGTGCTCTCATGATTGAAGGGAAGCAGTAGCAGATTGACAATCGCAAGAGGAAGTATGGACAGGGAAGAATAACTCTGGAGCTCAGCAGAAACTTCGTTTTACCCCGAAGCCAGGAGGACAGTTTCAGCATACCCATGGAGGAGGTAGCTCGCACAACCATAATGGCACCAAGAATGGGAACGGGAATGGAGGAAGCAATGGACAGAACCGCACCAACCCGTCAACACCATCCAAGGTAGACCTGAGCCACATCACTTGCTTTAAGTTTCGCAAGACTGGGCATTATGCAAACGATTGTCCGTGGAAGGCGAATGGAAATGGCAATGGAAGCTCAGGAAAGAAGCCGAATCTTGTCAACAAAGGACAAGTGAACCACGTTACCGTGGAGGAGGTTGAAGCTCAGCCAGATGCATTAATAGGTAAGTTTCTGGTTAAGTCATTTACTGCAGTTGTTCTTTTTGATATTGGTGCATTGCATTCATTCATATCAAGGGGATTTGCAGATAAGTTTAGCCTACCCACTAAAACCCTTAAGACACCCATGCTAGTAAGCTCACCGGGAGCAGAGTATATGGCCAGTCAAGGATGTTTTCAAGTGCCATTAAGGATAGGGAGACATGTTTTCCCTACGGTTTTAATTATATTGGAAACCCAAGGTTTGGATGTAATTCTTGGTATGGATTGGTTGTCGATGTATGGAGGAAACATCGATTGCGCCAGTAAGACAATTTTGCTTACCACCCCAGAAGGAAGGAGAATCAAGTATGTATCACGGCATTAGCCGAGGAGAGCACATGTAAATTCCTTATCAGGAGTTGTGCAGGAGGAAGTACCAGTGGTAAGGGATTTCCGGACGTGTTTAGGAAGAGTTGCTGTGCATGCCACGGATAGAGACATTGAGTTTCTGATTGAACTCTTGCCAGCCTTTGGGCCGATATCTAAGAGACCATATAGGATGCCAGCCCATGATTTGGAGGAAATTAAGAAGCAAATTAAGGAGTTCTTTGGATAAAGGTTTTATTCGCCCAAGTTCTTCGCCTTTGGGGATCACCAGTACTTCTAGTGGAGAAGAAGGATGGATCATTAAGAATGGTTGTTGATTATCGTGGATTGAATGAAGTGACCATTAAGAACAAGTACCCACCGCCGATGATCAATGACTTGTTTGACCGATTGCAAGGAGCTAAGGTGTTTTCCAAGATCGATTTGCGATCGTGGTACCATCGATTGAAGATTCGAGAGCGGGATATACCTAAGACGGCTTTTACCACTGTGCACGGCTGTATGAGTACACCGTTATGTCATTTGGTCTGACTAACGCACCTGCCTATTTTATGAACATGATGAACAAAGTGTTTATGGAGATTTTGGATAAGTTCGTCGTGGTGTTCATTGATGATATTTTGGTTTTCTCGAAGAATGAAGAGGAACATAAGGAGCATTTGCGTTTGGTACTCGAGAAGCTCGAGAGAACACCGGTTATATGCCAAGTTCAGCAAGTGTGAGTTTTGGTTGAAGGAAGTTGGATTTCTTGGACATGTTATATCCGGAGAAGGTATAGCGATGAGACCCCACTAAAGTTGTCCTTTGTAACAAACTAGGAAGCGCCAACAACAGTTGGAGAGATCCGGAGTTTCCTTGGACTAGCAGGGTACTACCGGAGATTCATTGAGAATTTCTCAAGGATTGCGAAGCCTATGACAGAATTATTAAAGAAGGATACCAAGTTCATTTGGACCGAGGAGTGTGAAGCTAGTTTCCAAGAGTTGAAGAAGCGTTTGGTTACCTCACCGTGTTAATTCTGCGAGATCGGACCAAGGATTATGAGGTGTATTACACGCTTCACGTAGAGGACTTGGAGCAGTGCTTATGCAGGAGGGAAGAGTTGTTTCATATGCTTCACGACAACTTAAGCCTCATGAGCTAAATTATGCTATGCATGATTTGGAGTTAGCAGCCGTAGTGCATGCATTGAAGACATGGAGACATTTCCTCATTGGAAATCATTGTGAGGTGTATACGGATCACAAGATTTTGAAGTACATCTTCACGCAGAAGGAGCTAAATCTCAGGCAAAGGAGATGGTTGGAGCTTATCAAAGATTATTATATGAGATTGCATTACCACCCCGGAAAGGCTAATGTTGTAGCAGACACGTTGAGCCGTAAGAGTCACGTCAACACATTAATGACGGTAGAAATACCAAAGGAGTTAGACGAGGATCTTCGAGAGCTATGTTTGGAAATAGTTCCGAGAGGCTATGTATCAAAGATTGGAGATTGAAATCAACTTTGATGGGCAAGATCAGGGAAGCTCAGAAGACTGACAAAGAGATTGCCTCTATAAAGGAGAAAATGAGCGAAGGAAAGGCTAAGGGATTTCGTGAGGATGAGCACGATACCCTATGGTTTGAGGACCGTGTTTATGTGCCCAATGACCCGGAGATCAGGAAGTTGATTCTACAAGAGGCACGTGATTCACCATATTCGATTCACCCAGAAATACCAAGATGTATTTGGATTTGAAGAATACTTTACGGTGGACCGGAATGAAGAAGGATATTGCGAGTACGTGGCAGTTTGTGATGTATGTCGAAGGTGAAGGCAGAACATCGAAGCCAGCAGGATTGTTACTGACCATTGCCTATACCCGAATGGAAGTGTGATAAACTAGGTATGGATTTCATCACGGGATTGCCCAGGACTCGTTCAGGCTATGACTCGATTTGGGTTATAGTCGATCGTTTGACGAAGGTAGCTCATTTCATTCCAGTAAAGACTACTTACAGCAGTGCCAATTTGGCTAAGATATATATGACCAGGATTTTATGCTTGCATGGAGTTCCAAGGAGTATCGTATCAGATAGAGGAACCCAATTTACCTCAAAGTTCTGGAAGCAGTTGCACGAAACTTTGGGAACCAGTGGAGTTTAGCATGACTTTCCATCCACGCATGATGGACAAACCGAGAGAGTCAACCAGATTTTGGAGGATATGCTTAGAGCTTGTGCTTTGGATTATGGATCAAGTTGGGATGACAATTTGCCGTATGCGGAGTTTTCTTATAACAACAGTTACCAAACCAGTCTGAAGATGGCACCTTTCGAAGCCTTGTACGGAAGGAGGTGCAGGACCCCATTGTTGTGGGATGAAGTTGGAGCCGCCAGTTGTTTTGACCGGATTTGATTAAGGAGTCTGAACAGAAAGTAAAGTTGATTCGCGATAGGCTCAAGGTAGCCCAGTCAAGACAGAAAATCTATGCGGATTCAAAACGCAAGGAGATGTAATCTGAAGTCGGAGACAGAGTTTATCTTGATATCGCCGCCGAGGAGATAAGCGTTTTGGAGTTAAGGGGAAGTTAGCACCCCGATTTGTAGGACCTTATCGTGTTTTGGAACGCATGGGAGAAGTTGCGTACAACTTGGAATTACCCGAAGGATTGTCAGGAGTTCATGATGTGTTCCATGTTTCTCAGTTGAAGAAGTGTCACGCAGAGATGGCCGATATACCTTTGAGAGATACCGTGCCACTTGGAAGCAATTCGGTTGAATGATGATTTGACTTATGAGGAGAAACCGGTTAAGATTACGAGTATGCCAGCAGAGTCACCCGCAAAGAAGGTCATTAAGTTTTGCAAAGTTGATTGGAGCCACCACACGAGGATGAAGCCACCGGGAGCGAGAGGAAGATTTGCTTAAAGACCACCCTCACCTATTTTCTAGTTAACCCGAATCTCGAGGGCTTAGATTCATCTTAAGGGTAGGTTTGTAACATCCCAAATTTTCAATTTGGAATGTTATACATAGAGCATCATTGCATATCATATTTTTTCGTTGCATTTTGCTCGATCCTAGAAATTCTACACAACTCAAGGACCCACGGGGAGAGTTGGGGATTTTCGTTATTTTCATATTTGAGTTTTCTCAAATTTTGAAAATAGGATCATTTGATTTTAATTATTTTATCTTCAATAATTTCTACTATCAAAACATGAGAGAGGGAATAAAATGACTTTCCCAAAATAAAGAAATAATTAAGATTTAATAATAAAACCAAATAAGATTTTTATTTTGGAGTTTTCGCCTTTTTATTTGATTTAGGAAAAATGCGTGTTTTTCAAAATTACATTTAGGCCCCAAATAAAAGTTCATCATGTCCGGCTTGATTTTACAAGCCGGGGAAAATTTATTTCGGGATTTTTGGAGTCCCTTTAGTATTTCTTTTTATTTTTTTTCTGCGCGTAATTATTTCAAAAAAACGAACCGCCTTTGGGCCATGCCCGAGCGGGACTCTGCTCTGGGGGCGCCTTTAAATAGCGCGCCCAGCGCCCAGGCCCAGCCCGCCCTTGACCCGCGCCCGCCTTGAGCCGATCGCTTGCCGCCCGCCACGCCAAACCCTAACCCTAGGCCGCGCCCGCCTTGATTTCCGCCGCCGCGGACCCGCCGCCGCCCGCCCGACCCGCCGGACTTCGCCGCCGCCGCCACCGAGGTTTGCCGCCGCCTCGATCCACGTGCCGCCGGTTTTTTTAAAAACCGGGCGGTGTTTATTTCGGTTTTTTTATTTTCGGTTTTTTATTAGTTTCGGTTTTTTTCGGTTTAGGTTAATTAGCGGACGTTCGTCCGTTAGTTCGTTTTAACGAACGAGTTCGTCAGTTTTGTTAACGAACGTCCGGTCGTTAACCGTTCATCGTTTTTCTTTTTCTCGGATTTAATCCGTGATTTTTCTGATCGCGATTCCAGATCCGATTTTCGTTTTAGTATAACTTTTCGCTCGTTTATCGGAATCAGGCGATTCAAGTGCCTAGAGTTTCATCTCGAAACCCTCTTTCCGAATAATCTACTTAAACAAGTTTTTTCTTTTGTAAAATTTGACTTAGATCCAGATTAGTAAAACGAAGTTGTTTTCTTCCGCCGTTTGACTTTCGTTGCTTCGTTTGATTTGATTCTTTTTGCAAACCGGAGTTCTTAAGTTGAACTATCTGGTTAGATCTATTTGAGTTTTACCTGTGTATTAGATGAGTATTTGTTGTATGCTTGTTTGTTTGTCTGCGATAGATTACCCGAAGTGCGCCGCCTGTTACTTCGAGTCTCTAGGTTTCGCGGATCATCAGCAAGGCAAGTAACACTTTGATCATACTTTTCTCATACCCAGTTTTTATGCATTAGATCTATCCCCAAATACTTGCATGATTAGGATCTAATTAAATTGAGGGTTATGGGAAGTAGATGAGGTAGTACCTATTACCTGTTTTATTATCAAACCTTTGGGAGTTACTTCTACGTTTGCTTATTATGCCATGCTATGCTAGTAGACGTGGATTGGGTGAGTGTATCCATGACAGATGTGAGATTGTTAATTAATGGTTTATTTAAGGTGGCAACTTAAACACACATCTGGGTGGATTGAGGCACCTGGTTTCTATCAGGACTTGCATGTATTTCTTTGGACCGCCACCCAGGCTCAAAGGGATCATGAGATTATTCAAACTAGAAACTTCCGTGTGCAGCCACAAGCCATTATGGGCTCTGGCATAGTGGACTAAGTTGTGCGAACTCTTACGGGTAGACTAGCAGATGTAGGGGAAAGTAGGTGTACCGGTCTACCCACATGTAAGGTGCTAGTGCTTCTGAAAGACTATGTCTCGGTCATCCGTTTCTCAAACATCATGTAGTGCGAGAAATCCAGCAGGGCGATCGAGTCTTGTGGGAAAAAGTCATAAACCTCTGCAGAGTGTATAAACTAATCATGGTTAGCCGTGTCCCGGTTATGGACATCTTGAGTATCTAGTACTTGGATATCATGTGAATCTCATCATGTTACTTCTAAATTAATATTGTTGGGTTTGCTAATGAGTACTTTTAATTGGGATTGAGAATGCTGTCAACCATTCTCAATGTTTCACAACCACCATGATAGTTAAATAATTTTATTCCTTTGCAGTAGGGAAAAATTGGCTTTATGCAAAAATTGTAACCATAGAGCTTTCCACCAGCCATATATGCATGTAGTAAAGGCTTATCATTCCATTATTCTCTATGTGTTACATTGCCAGCATATTCCATGTGCTGACCCGTTTTCGGGCTGCAACGTTTCATGTTGCAGACTTTTCAGACTACGAGTAAGGTGCATAGGTCGTGGTTCTATACTCAGTGATGCCGTTGGAGTTGATGGACTCGCTTATTCTTCCAAGCCTTCCGCAGTTATCGTTATTAGATGGCCTTAAGCCATATTTATTTTATTAAGTTATCTCTTGAGACATTCGATTGTAATAAGTGTGTGATTGCTACTCTGTTATAAATCCTTCGAGTACTGTGTGGTGTCAGCATTACTGATCCAGGGATGACACTGAGCACATAGATCAGACTGTTTGAGGTCCGGTCGCTACAATAAATTAGGACGGGAACCAAACAGATTAATCATGAGTTATTGCCATATTACCTCGCCTAGATTTACTGGAAAGAAACAATGGGGTTGTGCTATGTCTTGAGCTTGCGTTGGTTTTCCTCGAAGAGGAGAGGGTGATGCAGCAAAGTGTAGCGTATGTATTTCCCTCAGTTTTGAGAACCAAGGTATCAATCCGAGGAGGCTCCTCAAAAGTCCCACGCACCTACACAAACAAGCCGAGAACTCGCAACCAACGCAATAAAGGGGTTGTCAATCCCTTCACGGCCACTTCATGTAAAGTGACATCTAATAAAGATAGTATGATAAGATAAATATATTTTTGGTATTTTATACTATAGATGCAAAAAGTAAAGATGCAAATAAAAGTAGATTGGAAGTAAATATGATAAGAGATAGACCCGAGGGCCATAGGTTTCACTAGTGGCTTCTCTCAAGATAGCATAAGTATTACGGTGGGTGAACAAATTACTATCGAGCAATTGATAGAAAAGCGCATAGTTATGAGATTATCTAGGTATGATCATGTATATAGGCATCATGTCCATAACAAGTAGACCGACTCCTGCCTGCATCTACTACTATTACTCCACACATTGACCGCTATCCAGCATGCATCTAGAGTATTAAGTTCATAAGAACAGAGTAACGCATTAAGCAAGATGACATGATGTAGAGGGATAAACTCATGCAATATGATATAAACCCCATCTTGTTATCCTCGATGGCAACAATACAATATGTGCCTTGCAACCCTTTACATCCTTTGGGTAAGGACACCGCAAGATTGAACCCAAAGCTAAGCACTTCTCCCATGGCAAGAAAGATAATTCTAGTAGGCCAAACCAAACTGATAATCTGAAGAGACTTGCAAAGATAACTTAATCATACATAAAATAATTCAGAGAAGATTCAAATATTATTCATAGATAAACTTGATCATAAACCCACAATTCATCGGATCTCGACAAACACACCACAAAAAGAGATTACATCAAATAGATCTCCACAAGAGAGGGGAGAACATTGTATTGAGATCCAAAAGAGAGAAGAAGCCATCTAGCTAATAACTATGGACCCGTAGGGTCTATGGTAAACTACTCACAACTCATCGGAGGGCCAAGGATGTTGATGTAGAGGCCCTCCGTGCTTGATTCCCTCCCGGCAGAGTGTCGTGAAGGCTCCGAGATGGGATCTCGCGGATCTGAAGGTTACGGTGGTGGAAATTGTGTTTCGTGGTGCCCTGGATGTTTTCGGGTGCGTGGGTATATATAGGAAGAAGAAGTATGTCGGTGGCAGCCGAGGGCCCACGAGACAGTAGCGCGCCTCCTATCTCATCGAGGCTCCGGTTGCTTCTTGACTTGCACTCCAAGTTCTCTGGATCACGTTCGGTGAGAAAATCACGTTCCCGAAGGTTTCATTCCGTTTGGACTCCGTTTGATATTCCTTTTCTTCGAAATACTGAAATAGGCAAAAAAAACAGCAATATGGGCTGGGCCTCCGGTTAATAGGTTAGTCCCAAAAATGATAAATAAAGCCCAATAAAGCCTAAAACAGTAGATAAAGTAGCATGGAGCAATCAAAAATTATCGATACGTTGGAGACGTATCAGGTTGCCTTGCTGTTTTCAGAGTTTGTCTTCTTATCTTTAGCAGCCTGCACAAAATTAACACACTAGCATTGCTATCATTGGCCAAGGCAGATAATAGGAAAGCAACATTGACACAACGAACGTTTGGGCAACTAGCCTACACCAAATTAACACAATATGGCACAGCTATCATCAGCCAGGTAAGGTAGTATGAAAGCAACATTGACACAATGAATGAATGGGCAACAAGAGAAGCACTACAATTCAGTAATGTGCGTGATATGAGATAGTACATTCATGCAGCTTAGTATGCAAAACTACCAAGCAGTTTTCCTTACAAAAATCAACATTGGCGCCTTTAACATTTTGCTACAACTAATTTTAGATCAGATAAAGTTAGATTCACGCCGATTAACAAAGTACATGTTGATGTAAAAATATAGTGATATACAACAGGTACTTACATCAACATTGGAGCATAGAGAATTCCCGCAAGATATTTCCTCGAATACGATCCCAATGGAGGAAGTCTTCTATCGTTTAACCTTATTTAAGAGACATGGGTAAGAAACATGTAGAAAATTTGATCAGAATGCTATAAAATTTCATGATGCGAGGATACGCACACGCTTCTTAGAATGGAGTTGACATTCTTTTGCTAGACTGGAGCGGACTAGTTCTTTGGCCACTGGAATCTGCTTATTATCAGTGGGAGTTGGGTTTCTCTATGTTGGAGCAGTATCTATGAAAAATGGAGTTGGTTTATTATCTCCTGGCATTTGGATCTTTTGCAAAGACCTGGTTTGTAACCCTTCAGATTCTAACATAGCTGTCTTCCCTTGCATGCCTTATATAGAAGAATGGTGATTCAGTTATAAAACATGCTACAACAGAGATGGAATAGGTACTGAAGAATAGAAAGGCATGACATATTGACATGTATTCCTCCATCCGGAAATAAATGGATGGGTCTAGGCGTATTTCAGTTCTAGATACATCCAGTTTTATCCATTTCTGCGACATTTAATCCAGACGGAGGGAGTATGATGTAAGAGATAGGGATACGACAGGACAACACAGTAAAAAAAGCACTGAAAAACCCACTGCAGAACCAAAGTATTCAAACCCACTGATATGAGATAGTACACTCATGCAACTCAGGATGCAAAACTACCAGGCAATTTTCCTTACAAAAATCAACATTGTGGCCTTTAATCATACATTTTGCTACAACTAAATTTAGATCAGATAAAGGTTGGATTCACGCCGATTATCAAAATACATACTGATGTAAAAATATAGTGATATACAACAGGTACTTACATCTACATTGGAGCACAGAGAATTCCTGTAAGAATATTTCCTCATAAACGATACCATTGCAGAAATTCTTCTATTTGTTAAGCTTATTTTCTAAAAGAGAGATGGGTAAGAAACATGTAAAAAATATGATCAGCATGCTATAAAATTTCATGATGCAAGGATACGCTACGCTTCTTAGAATTGAGTTGACATATTTTTGCTAGATCGAGCGGACTAGTTCTTTGGCCACAGGAATCTGCTTATTATCGATGAGGAGTTGGGTTTCTCTGTCTTTGGAGCGAAATATCTATAAAAAGCTGGACTTGGTTTATTATCTCCTGGCGTTTGGATCTTTTGCAAAGGCCTTGTTTGTAACCCTTCAGATTCTAACATAGTCGTCTTCCCCTTGCATGCCTTGTATAGAAGAATGGTGCTTTAATTATAAAACATGCGACAACAGAGAGATGGAATAGGTAATGAAGGATAGAAAGGCATGACATATTGACAGGTATTCCCTCCATCCGGAAAAAAAATGGATGGGTCTAGGTGTATTTCAGTTCTAGATACATCCTTTTTTATCCATTTCGGCAACATGTAATCCGGACGGAGGGAGTATGGTGTAAGAGCTAGGGATACGACAGGACAACACAGCAAAAAAACACTAGTTGAATGTAAAAATATATGCTAGCGGAATACGTACAGAAATAACTAAGGCAACATACACGTGTATGATTGGGAAAATAAGATGGCATTGCAACAGAGCACTAGAACATCACTTCAATGTAAAAAACATGGTATGGCAGACAGATGAAGTACATACTGATGAATAACAATGCATAAGATATTCAGAAGCATGATGTCCAAATTAAGCAGATGGCATTGTGATAGAGTAGAATGACAGTACTTGAATTTGAAAACATGTTATCATGAATGGAATAGGTACTGAAAAGCAGGAAGGCATGACATATTTACATGCATGATCAGCATGCTAAGCACATGGCATTGCAACAGAGTAGATACACTCCAGGACATTATATGCATGTTGTACCCATATCACAGGCCAAGTTAGAGCAAGGGCCTTGTGGGGTGAAGAGGATTCATCATCTTTCTGCAAGTCTTCTGAAGAACTGCCTTTACATGTTCCATCATATTGGGTATCATTGACATCAAGTTTATTGGCCTTTACATTGCTCCGTGAGGTTCTTGTGGATATATTAGTGTGTGCAATTATATCTGACATGCATGGAAGACAACTAGTAGTTAGATTTATGTAATGAGTGCCTGTAGGAGACGACATAAATAGTAGGATTGGGGTTAACTAGCAGCAACAGGTCTCATAAACTAAAGGGAGAACACAAATGAAAGCTACAGAATATGTATCGTTTGTACTCGAGATTAACTAGATGGCACACAAAAGTATTAAAGAACAACATAGGTAATATTAGAAGTGGTATAATACTATAATCACCAGCCTGTGGGATAGCATTGGCTGATGGACGATAACTATGGAATAGTGTTACCTAAAGAACAAGTATCTTAGTTGAACTATGGAATAGCGTGAACTCCTGAACAAGACCCGTAAGAGATCAGCATGAATATACAGTGAATGTGATGATCTATTTTCCATGCTTAGATGAATGACAAAGCCATAAATGTTGCACACAAGTAATATAAGGGTACAACCTATCTGGCTGCCATCCATAGGAGTGAGCATCATGTGCTGACTTGTCGATGGCCCTGCAGTTGTTCTGGCTGTCCATGCCGGGCACGTGCATTCGATGCAGGGAACTGTTGAGTGGGGACTATAGCTCCCTTCTGGTGTATGCTTCCCTTGTTGGAGCAGCTGCGGTGAGTCGGAAGACGGTGTGCCTGAAGATGCAGATAACGCATAATGTTAAGAACGACATATCTCTTTGATCTGAAGAAATACACTAAGAGATCAATAGCAAGGTACGAGAGTGGTCACACGTCTGTTGACTGAAGACTAAATTGGGGTCACACGATTTTATTTTATTTTGGTACTGTCCGATCTACGCCGGATGGCTTGATGGCCGTCTCTCTCGCACACTATGTATGATACTCTAGCTAGTCCAAGCTAGATATCTTGGGTGCACTCATCGTACGCACACAAATTCCTTGGCTCTTTGCCCGTAACTCTCTCACGCACCACTATGTCGCCTCGGAGCTCTTCCCCCCTCTCTCAAACTCTCCATCCACAGGGTCACACATACACATGCATATCTCACTGCACTTTTCGATAGGGCCCATCTAAAACTCTATCTCTCTCCCTCGTTCTCTCTCCATCTCACACGCACACACACACACAATCTTATGCCCAGCTAGCCAAGTATGATGGTCTCTCACTCAATTGTAGGCACACACAGTCCCCCCCTATATGTATATGACTAGCTAATCTTAGTCTCCATCACAAACATGTGCATGGTCTATCTCGATTTCTCTCGGGGCATCTTTCTATCACGCACTCCCTCGATCTCCCACCCATATAGTCCCCTCACGATCTCGAGGGGATCTCTCTATCACAAACACATACTCTCTCCCTCCCCATGCGTCGATGCCATCCATGTGTCCCTCTCGACCTTTTTTCCTTGTTGGCCAGACCTCTATTGGACATGTGCTACAGGGGTGTCTCTCTCTGTTGCAAACAATCACACACTAGCTATCTTCGTGTATCTCCTCGCCTCGCTTTTCCATCTCGGAGATGCATGCGTGATATGTTCGCATAAGAAACGAAAAAACACACACTCTCTCTCTAATTTATCGTTTGTTGTCACTTTCTCTTTCACACACATACTCTTTTGCACACTTACTCATTCTCCTTCACACGCACTTGATCTGTCTCGACCGAGGCACTCTCCTCGGTCCATAGCATATAGATTTATTGAAAAGTCAAACATCACAAAGTTTGACCATGTACGTGGAGAAAAAGAATTACATCTAGTATGGCAAACATATACCATTAGATTCATCATGAGATGTAGTTTTGTATGATGTATCTTTGGTATTGTAGATATAAATAACATTTGCGTAAACCTGATCAAAGTTTCCAAAGTTTGACTTCTAAAAAATTTACATACCTTTGCATTATCGAGCAGATGGAATATCTCTTTCCCCTCTCAGCTATCTGATGCACCACTCAGCCTTATCGGGGCTCCTCAATCTCTCTCAAACTTTATTGGTCAGTTTGGTTCGTGACCTGACCCTCATGCCTTGATGGCCGGTACTGCCTGGTGTGGACGTGAAATGTAAAATATTTTTGCCTGCCCAGGCTTGTGTGGTGCTGAAGCGTTTGGTTCATGCCTGGGCCAGGCAAAGCATCAACGTCCCATCAATCAATCCATGCATCAATTATGTAATGCTAATATACATCCATGTTGCCGTTAGCCTCGTGGCCGCACAACCAGGCACGGCTAGGCGTTCGAAATCGGTCGCCTGGGCCAGGCTACTTGCAGTGTCTGGAGTTCAGCCAGGCTAAAAGTGCAAGGGAACCCAGGCCAGGCCGGCTTTCTTTTTCACAGGGTAGCAACCAAACAAGCGTGCATGAAATCCAGCCACAAGCCCAGGCCAGGCAAAAGATGCTCAGGAAGCAAGCCAAACTTGCCTTATATCTCCCTGGTTCACACATACACATGTCTCGCTCGAGCTATACATATAGACCCATCCAACACTCTCCGCCCTTGTTCTCTATCCATGTGACACGCACCCCCCTAAGTACCATAATCCCTCATTCCATCATAGGCTCTGTTTGGATCCATGGGTTAGAGTTAGTTTGGGTTAGTTTGGAGTCAACTAACCCAAAAAGATCCAAACAGGAGGGTTAGTTTGGGTTAGATGCATCTAACCCATCCAAAAAACTAACCCATCCAAGAGGTGCTTATTTGGGTTAGTTCTTCTCAGGACCACTAATAAACACTTTTTTCTCTCGCTCTCTCCGCAGCAGATCCCTCCCCACTTCCTTGAAGCTTCTCGTCCTCTCCCTCCCTCCCTCTCGCACCGCCTGTGAAGGTGCCTTGCCGTATCCGCGCTCCATCTAACCCTGCCATCCAAACACCTCTTTACTTAGAGTTAGTTCAGGGTTAGTTCAGGTTTAGAATCTAACTCTAACCTCTAACTGAGTTAGAGTATCCAAACAGGGCCATAGGCGCAAGCACTCCCCCCCCTCCTAAGTATGATTATCTCTTACTAGCCATCGTGAACACACGTATTGTCTCCTTCCATCCATACGTCTAGGTCGATATCTCGGGGCATCTTGGTTCGCGCACTCACCTTGTCACTCGATCTCCCACCCATGTAATCCCATCACGATCTCAGGGATCTCTATGACAAACATACACTCTCTCCTCCCCATGTCTGCATTTTCTCTGTACGTCTCTCTCGACCTCTCTCCCTTGTTTGTCAGACCCCTCTTGGCCACGTGCTAGGGGTCTTGCTCTCTCGGTTCCAAACAACCACACACTATCTCCTCACCTTGCCTCCGTTGTGGAAGATGCATGTGTGATATGTTTGCATAAGACACGCACGCTTTTTCTCTACTTTTATCGTGTGTTGTCCATGTCTATTTCACACCTTTTACACTTCTTTCTCTCTCTCTCTCTCTCTCTCTCTCTCTCTCTCTCTCTCTCTCTCTCTCTCTCTCTCTAGTTAGGGACTCTGTCACGTCCATAAGCATATGGATGTTTTGAAAAGTCAAACCTCAGAAAAGTTTGACCAGGTATATGTGGAGAAAAACATTTACATCTGGAACGATCATTAGATTCATCACAACATGTACTTACTTCATACTATCATTTATCTTTGGTATTGTAGATATAAGTAATTTCTTTATAAACTTGGTCGAAGTTTCAAAAGTTTGACTTAAACAAAATGTTGGAACTACATTATCGAATGGAGGGAGTAGCTCTTTCTCTCTCTCTGCTATCTCTCACGGGCCTCCCCTCTCACTCGAACTCTCTATACTGCCGGATTATACGCTCACAGTGTCAGTGTATAGCTCCGTATATTGTTTAGTTGACCGGTCAACCAATCCACATGCTGCCTTGTCAGCTCGTGTTCTGTATCTTCGTGTGCTGGGCCATGTGGCAGTGGGTGAAAATAAGTAAACTAGAGGCCCATCGACACGCGGTGAAGTAAACAAAGTTGAAACCACTCAGTGGTAGCACCCGCACGCTAGTAAATTGAGGGCGATTGAGGACAAACTTCTTGCTGCGAAGGGCCTTTTCGCGCACAATTCACCACTTCGCGGCGGCATGCACAGAAGGACGCACTCGCGCACACCCAGCACACAACACATACCAGCACACGTGAACACAGGCGTCGCCACCGGTTGAGATGGACGGCGAGGTAGCCAACAAGCGGAGGCGGCTCGAGCCAAAACCGCATCCGGCGAGCCTAGACTTCATCAGCAGCCTCCCCGATGACATGCTACTCATCATCATCGGCCTCCTCCCCACCAAATCTGTCGTGCGATCCGCCCTGCTCTCTCGGTAGTGGCGCCCCCTCTGGCGCTGCGTCCCCCTCAACCTCACCGTCGACAGCTGCCTCTGCGACGGGGTTTGCAAACGCATGGCCGTAGTCTCCAAGATCCTTTCATCGCACCCTGGGCCAGCCAGACGCCTTGACATCCGCATGTTCAATACCAACTGCAAGGTCCAACCCAAGTTCGACGAGTGGTTCTTATCCCCCACCCTAGATCAGCTCGAGGAGCTCAGCTTTGAAGCTGGACGATGTCGCTCCCTGCCACCGTCCGCGCTCCGCCTCACGCCAACGCTGCGTCGTGCCAGCTTCAGCTCCTGCTATCTTCCCCAGATTAATCTGCGCCCGCCCTTCTTCTCCCTCAACTCAAGCAGCTCGACCTCTTCGACGTTGTCATCTCGAAGAGGGCTATGGAGCACCTGCTCGCAGCTTGCATCGCGCTCGAGTACCTTTGTCTTGAGCAGATCCACGGGTTCATTAGCCTCCACATCGCCTCGACGAATCTCCGATGGATTTATGTGTCTTGCTGGCCCCGCAACAAGACATCAATTGTGAAGAGATCACTCCAGCTGTTCCATGTTATGGTCATTGAGAATGCGCCTTTCCTTGAGAGATTGCTTCACTACTAGAAAAATGGCTATAGATGGGATTGACACTAATGGCGCACCAGACAAGCGGTGCGCCATTAGTATATACTAATGGCGCACCACCTTCTGATACGCCATTAGAGTTGAAACTACTAATGGCGCACCTGGCCCAAGGTGCGCCATTAGTATCAAAAAAAAATTTTGAACTAGTGCGCCTGTCCAAACATACCAATGGTGCATCCAGACTCAGTGCTCCATTACTAGTTGTAACTAGTAATGGCGCACCTGTTGGAAAGTGCGCCACTAATGTTGTTTTTTTATTATATTTTTTATTCCTTTTTTTGCAAAACTACTAAGGGCGCACTGTTCCACCGTGCGCCATTACTAGTTTAAACAAGTAATGGCGCATCGTGGAACAAAGGCGCCATTAGTATGTTTTTTTTTTTGCAAAACTACTAATGGCGCACCACCGGAAGGTGCGCCATTAGTAACCTGGATTACTAATGGCGCATTTAGAGTTGGTGCGCCATTAGTAAGTGGGCAGCAACAAGATATTTTGGACAGCCTCTCCTACCCACACTCACTTTCTCCCCACTTCATTCTCTCCACCTCCTCCTTGTCTCGGTGCCTCCTCTTTTCACCTCATTTCCACCATAGATTCATTCAAATTAAGTGGTTAAATTACCTTGTTTTGATAGGTAAGTAAGGGGAAGCTATATTTATGTTGTTCTCCCTACAACAATGTGCACATGCACTTTTTATGGCCTAGCTAGATCTATGTATGTTCGTGGTGTTGCATATGTTTGTGGTGTTGCATATGTGTTTGTGTTTGGAGGTGTACCGGTATTTGAAATGCGATAGTTGCCAATATTTTGCGGAATGTTGATTCATTTCCGTTTCATGAGAATTTTGGCATTAAGCATTCTTTTTGGTCCTATTTTAGGGAAAGTCATGCCAAATTTTTTCTTGGTTCTAAAATATCGCTTTTGCTCTACCCTTGGCGACCATGGTCCATACGATGACCGAAGGCATCATGGATAGGTTTTTGAGCTCCGCGAAGGCCGAGATGCTTCAAAAGAACGAGACGGAGATAATATGTCCGTGTCGAAGATGCAAGTGGAAGAGCCTTATTGCGGACCCGGATTCCGGGCAGGTGCGGGACCACCTGCTCTTGCGTGGTTTCATGGATGGCTCTCAGTGGCAAGGTGATGAAGATGACTATGAAGTCGTCCATGGGGGCCGGGCAAGAAATGAGGAAGGGCAGCAAGACAACCACCGCGGCTCGGGCGGGCGAGAAGACGAAGAATCCCTAGGAGATGATCACGACGGTGATGCTGTACACAGTCATCATGTAGAAGATGCAGGACATGATGATGAGGAAGATGCCAGAGCAGACGGGGCATGATCATGAAGATGATGATGCCGGCGGAGCAGACGACGCTGGACCATCGATGGGCTGGGTGCAGGACCCTCATATTCAAGAGCTGCTTCTCAAGCAGACGGATAACACAAGAGCTGCCGCCCGAGAGAAAGCCAAGATGGATCAACTTGAGTTAGACGCGCGGTTACTCCATTGTATGAAGGATGCAGGCCCGAGGATACCCGCCCGAAAGTAACGCTCATGGCTCTGGAGATGAAGGTAAAACACAAAATGACCGACGCATGCTTCGACGAGAACATGTCATTCTGGCACGAACGTCTTCCCAAGGGGAACAAGTGCCCGACCAGTTTGGAGGAGGCAAAGAAAATTGTGTGTCCTCTGGATTTACCGCACGTGAAATACCATGTGTGCATGAACAATTGCATCATTTATCGGGACGAGCACGCGGAGTCTACCATATGTCCGGTGTCTTGGCGTCACTCGATACAAGAAGAGGAAGAAAGCTCCTCGAAAAGTGGTGTGGTACTTTCCGATCACCTCCTCGTCTGCAGCGGTATTTCATGGACCCTAAGGTAGCAAAGCTCCTGCGTTGGCACGCCGGATAGGGAGGAGAAGAAGCGAGAAGATGACGCAAATGATCCGGAGATAGATAAAAGACAAGATGCTGAGTCACCCTAAGGATGCGAGCGGTGGCAAGCGTTGAACTTCGAAGACCTAGAATTTGGGAACGATCCAAGGAACATCGTCTTTGGGCGCGAGCACCGATGGAGTCAATCCGTTTGGCAGCAGAGAAGCACACATAGCACGGCCTGTTTGTGTGGATGTACAACCTTCCCCTGGTTGTGCATGAAGAGGAAGTACATTCACATGAGTATGCTAATTGAAGGACCGAAACAACCAGGAACGACATCAATCTGTATCCGGGGCTGCTGAAAGAGGAGCTTGACCTTGTGGAAAACGCCAGCCAATACGTGGGACGCCGCAGAGAGAAAGAATATTTCCCTATGAGAGCCGCCTTTGCTCACGACGGTGCACGACTATCTCGGTTACGGATATCTCGCGGGGCAGGTAGTCCACGGATTTTCTGGATGCGTAAGGTGCATGGATGACACAACGTATCGCCAGCTAGATAGAGGTCCCGGGTCTTCGAAAACCGTGTTCATGGGACATCGAAGGTGGCTTCACGATGATGACCCGTGGAGGAAATGCAAGGATCTGTTCGATATCAACGGCTACACATTCTACACCGAGGCCAAGGACATGAAGAGCGATGGTTATCAGAACTCCGGGGTAACGATGGAACCGGTAATGACAAGGACAGATACTACGGAAGGATCGAGGAGATCTGGGAGCTGAGCTACGCTGGAGAGAAGGTCCCGATGTTCCGTGTCAGATGGGCGAAGAGCGTACTAAAATAAGACCGGTATTTCACCACCATGGTTATACCCGAAGCAAAATCCAAGACCGCGGGCGCAAACGTCACTGTGAAAAATGAGCCATGGGTACTGGCTTCCCAAGTTGACCAATGCTTCTTCATTACCGACCCGTCAAAGCCCAGTCGTGTTGTCGTGAGGAGAGGCAAAAGGAA
Source organism: Aegilops bicornis (assembly GCA_021605145.1). Classification (NCBI taxonomy): domain Eukaryota; kingdom Viridiplantae; phylum Streptophyta; class Magnoliopsida; order Poales; family Poaceae; genus Aegilops; species Aegilops bicornis. The sequence goes on along the minus strand of CM038674.1, from coordinate 125,444,245 downwards.
GATCATCGGGATGGATGGAGTAGCGAATGAGCAAGACTTCGACAAGTACGGCGACCCGAGGATCGAACATGACGACGATGATGAAGTAGCAGCATATACCACAAGAAGAAGCAGGACCACCCTACCTAAAGGACGTCCGTTCCATAGAAGAACTCCATTTGCGAAAAAGAAGGGCAAGAAGATTGTGAACAGATAGCTAGCTAAGATCGATTGTATTTAAATCGTAGCCTTCATTTCTCGATTGTTTTTCATGGGCACTTTTGAACTATCATGAATATTTTTAAATTTCATGGACACTCGATCTCGATCCCCTCCATCTCGATCGCTATCCCACCTCGCCAGATCCGGTCCCCTCGCCGCTTGAAAGCACCCCCCGATCCACCGGCCGCCGCCGCCGACCCCCCGCACCCTCAATTCCCCTACTCAAGCGCCACCGCAGACCCCCCGCACCCCTCCCCTACTCAACCACCGCCGCCGACCCCCCGCACCCCCCGCACCCTCCCCCGCTCCACCGGCATTACTGTTTGATGATATTTTAAAAAAAAATATTACTGTCTTATAAAAAAATATTACCGTTATGATTTAAACAAGTTTGAACATATTTAAACACAAATAAGTATCAAACAACATTTTAAATGCATAAAAATAATTGTGGAGCCTGGGAATCAAACCCAGGACCTCCTGGTGTGAGGCCAGGCTCTTGACGGTCGAGCTAGTAGAGGGAACTTGATGTGGATCAGGTCAGGTGGAAGATAACCTGTTGGCTCGAGCAGAAATCAAAAAAAATACTAATGGCGCACCAAGGTGAGGTGCGCCATTAGTATGGATGTACTTATGGCGCACCGAGGTGTGGTGCGCCATTAGTATTCTGCCGCCCACATCCATATTTCCTCCCCGGCCCAAACCTATCCCCTCTCTCTCCCTCGCCCTCGCCCTCGATCCCCTTCCCCTCTCCTCTCCCGACGCCGCTGCCCTGCCGCCTCGACGCCGCCACGACGCCGCCTCGACGCCTTGACGCCTCACCCTGGTGAGTTCCCTTTCATCCAAGGAGGAGAAGGTGTTGCTGCTGTGGATCCTTCTTGTACCTCCCGTCTCCATCTAGCTGACCCTCGTGTCGTCTCTTTCTGCGGTAGAGCGGCTGAGCGACCAGGGGCGAGGACGACGCCGGGAGAGGAGGGCCACGTCGCCTCGGCTCTGACTGCTGGTGCTTCAGCCTCGGCTACAGCAAACATAGGTGAGTCCCCCACCCCCTTCTATTCTTCCTCCTCTCTGGTCTGGCCTGGGTCAAATGCAATGGCAAATAAGTATCAATCTTTCTCAACCTCAAAATTTGTTTGTGGCACCAAGGTTCAGCAGCACATCAAATCGAAAAAAAATTTAGCCTAGTTATTACTGTATGTACAGTGGCAAGATACATGCTCATTCTATTCTAGCAGCAAGTTTTCTAAATCAAACAAATCTTTTTTTTCTTTCAAGATACATACATACATACATACATGCTCATGAGTGAGCAGCGAGTTCTTCAAGATACAGATTTTTAAATCATGAGCGAGCAGGGACTTTCTCAAGATGCTCATGTATATATCAAATCAAAGGTCCAGAATTTCCTAGTCTCCTATCCTTCTCTTCTTCCTCCCTACTCTGCTCTGTTGCAATGCCCAAAGTATTAATCTGCCTCCCTTCTTACCAAGGACCAAAAATTGTTTATGGTAGCAGCGGAGATCAAATCAATGTTCTGCATCCCTTCGGTTCTTTCTGCTTTGTGTTTTGACTGTTACGTATAGTTTCAGCAGTTAGCCATTGCGATTAAGGAATATACTTTGAGAAGAACAAACACCAGTTATAAAAATTGTTTCATTGCACCGTCAATGACGGGTGAGATGGCAGCACCCATGGAGTTCATTTGGTTCAGTTTCTATAGTGCAGTTAAGAGTATTAGTGCTTACCGTTATTGAGTAAAAAAAAGGAAAAGACAAGCAATGTGAAAGAATCAGATTACGTGTGGTAGAGAGAAGTTCCTTCATTTTTTTCTAAGTGCACCGCGATACTTGTTCCTTTGTGCACCATAAGTAAAACTAGCTAATTTTATGAAAATGTATCATGTCACCGTCTGTCCGTGACTCTCTCTTTAAGTCCACATTCTGTTGGTGGCTCGGTTAACTCCTAGGGTTTTAGCAGTTATGTATAAAAAAACATAGAAAAGCCGGCGGAATTAACTTTGGATTTTCTGCATTTAACTAAAAACCCATAAAGAGTACAGTTCATTATTGAATAAAATGAAATGGCAGTTTATTTAGAAATTTGGAGCAGTTGTTCTATGGTTTTTTAGCACAAAAGTCTGATTATATAAGCAATTGTTAGCTTTTTAGATGTTGTGGTGGTTCACTTGGGGGTATGTGTAGCGATTAGCAAAGACAGAGAGGACTAAAGTGCTCTGTTTTGGCAAACCAAAGTGCATGCATGCCTTTTTCTTCTTCATTTTTTTCCACTAACGACGAATCTTTGGCAACTCGGCTGACTAGCTAGCAGGTGTTCCTTTACAAGCATAGTAGAGCATAGTATGGATTCTAATGTTCAACTCGACTAAACAGGTTACGCAAACGGTCTTTTACTGCACTTGGTGAAGAAGTAGGTGTACGCTATATCCTGCACTTGAGGTGAGTTGTGTTCTCAGGTTTACATTGCAATGGGCACTCTTCTTGTAAACACAAATTCAGATTTATATACTATATGCTAGCATGACTGTTTTTATTAGGCAGAGACGGTGCGATAGTTGATGTATCTTGGGTTGATTATAAAGTTGCTTGGGTTTAATATTACCCGGCATGATGATGTATCAATGTAGCGTTAGCATATGATCCAAGTGCTAGTACTGCTAGTAAATAGCTAATACAGATTAATGAAGAAGAAAAAAACTGCTAGTACAGTTAATGAAGAACAAAAAACTGCTACTACTGCTAGTAAATAGCATCGGTGAATGTCTTTTATATATGTGTCTGATCGATGGACAATACTGATTATTGAAGAAGAAAAAAACTGCTAGTACTGCTAGTAAATAGCATCGGTGAATGTCTTTTATATATGGTAATGCTAGTAAATAGCTTCTTCTATGTACTAATTTGCATCAAAGTGTAGAACAAAGCATCGGTGAATAACTAACGGTGGGTAATTAACCTAACTATTCATTTTTCCTTAGGTTACTATTAAAATGTCCAGTGTATATATATTTGAAAATGATTGCTGCTAGATGTTAATTTGCTGGTACTAGCTAGAATTTGGCACTGAAAAGCAAAAGCTAATTAACTGGGTAATAGTAATCGGTACTAGGTAGCTAAAATATGTGTTCAAACACCGAGAGCGAAACACTTACTACATACATATGCTCAAGAAACACTTACTAACCGTAAAAGGTTTTGACTTGAAATGTTAATAGCACAGAGAGCACCACAAGTTAAACACCTCAATCATAGTATTTGTCTGCATTTTCTCACATTCTTCTTGTATCCGATCCGATTGCTTGTAGTGGTTTGTCCAAAATGTTGAATGATACTGCTTGGAGATGCATATATTGTTTCACCTCTTCACATGCCAATGTATTTTCCATGTTGTGATGGAGGCCTTTTTGCCTTGTCCACCCGAGAGGCCCTTGAGTTTGCTGGAATGTCGATTAACTTCCGTTCCAAAGAATTGGTACTCCATATGTCCTATTTTCAGCAAAGGTCATGCTGAAATTTTCCGTGAATTTTAGCATGACTTTGCTAAAAATAGGACATATGGGGTACTTGTGACTAATGCATGGGCCGGGGTACTTGTGACTAATGATGAAAGCTTAGGCTTTTAGGGTGCCTCGGCGTCGAAAAACCCTCAATAATAAAAGCTTAGCTTTTAGGATGCATCGGTGTCGACAAACCCTAAATGATGAGACCATGATCTTGTTCCTTGACAATAACCAACTTTTTGACCAAACTTTGTTCCTATTTAGAGAGAACCATGGCCAACAACGATGAGGCCGGGGGTTCGGGCGGCAAGGCGATTCAGGAGCTGTCCCAGAGAAGAAGGAACAACCTCACTTGTATGAGGACGCCGCCTTCCCCACCGATCCCGAGACCACCGATGGTACCGCCGAGGATGACCCCACCGATGCCACCACCGATGGTGCCGCCGAGGATTCCACCATCGATGATGGCGGCGCACGATAGATGGCAGCCAACCGAAGAGGCAGCGGAAGGACCGGCGCCCGACCGTGCTCCGCACCCTCAAGGAGGAAGTTCTTGAAGTGGACTCCGACGGGAATACAACTTCGCCCGAACGAATAGTCAAGGGGTACTCGCTTCAGCTCGGGTGCATTCTCCGGAGCACCGTCTCGATCAACACCGAGAACCTTAGGCATCCTGACCGAGGGAATTTGCGCAACCTCCTCTTCACGAAGCTGCACGAACGATACAAGTTCCTCACTGAATTTGAAAACACAAGCCTCAAAGGGAATAAAATGATGCTGCCCTCACGAAGATGAGCAAGGCCCTGTCTACTTGGAAAAGCAATGTGAAGAGAATGATCGAGAAAGGTGAGAGTTATGAGAAGATCAAGGAGAAAATCCTTCGATCACCGAAGATGACTACAACGACTTCAAGATCAATTGCTCGAGCACCGCAAACTCCCAATCAAGTCGGGGGAAAGAAATGCGGAGCTGAACTTAGGAGAACACACACTCGGTCCCGTGATTCTGAGTGGCGGAGCCTATATGGGACAAGGAGGAGGCGGACCGTGCGAGCAAGGCCTACCGCCCCTCTTCGATAAATACGGTGACAAGCGGACCGGGAACTTTGTCGGGGCCCGGTACAAGAAGGACCCGAAAACAAAGGAGCTTACCACGGATCCGAAGACCAGGCGCTTGAGCTTGTTCAGTAAGGAATACACCCAGCGTAATTAGCTCCATATGGTTGCATTCTAATTAATGAAGCCAAATTTCTAAATGGTTCACATTCCTTCCGCATGGTATTGAAAGCGATGGCAGCTGGGTCGACTAATAGCAACCCTTGGGACACCACTCTAAATAGGGCGTTGAATGTGATGAAGAACAAGGATAAGCTCAGTAAGCCGACGTCAGCTGGTCGCGTGGCCGGCAAAGGCTTGTCGACAAAATGGTCGTCATACTATAACAATGGTGTGAGAAAAAGACCAGCTCGGAAAGCCAGGCGCGCGAGGTTCAAGAACTTAAGGCACAGGTGGCGCGGATTCCGGAGATTGTCCAAGAGCAAGTGCAACAACAACTCGGAGCGACGATCACCGCCATTATGCCTACCTTGATCGAGGGGTTGAGTGCGTGGATTGCGGGCGGCCAACAGGGCCGCCCGATTCCTAGCTTCACGGCGAAACTTCGCAGAATGCGATGGCGGGGCCATTGGTATCTCCGGCGGAGGCGGCATTGGTGTCTCCGACGCCGCACGGAGCTTAATGCACCGGGTGTACGCCCGGCAGCACCTCTGCGACAAGCGGCCCCTCCGTCACTGCCGCCCGCCGTTAGCGGTGCCTCGACATTAGCCGAGCTCGGCGCCATCATCACGGTAACTAATTAAGCCTCTCTCGGCTGAGGACTTCATCTCCTTGCCTTTTGATCGGGCATCCCCGACGCCCTACATGTTTTCGCGAGGCGCCTCCGGCGTTCCGTGCACTCTCACGCGCCGTGAACAACGAGTTGGTCGATGTCGCCAAGGGGAAATTCGTTCAACCGGGCAACCCCTTGTTCCACGGTACCAAGATGCCACCCAAATTGTTTAGTGTTCAAATGTTTCGTGTGCTGCAAGGATGCGTATAGTTGTTAACTCCGATTCGTCCCGTCGGGGCCGGCGATGATGACGTGATGACCCTCGGCGCTGAGCTGGCCCTGCTTTGGCCGAAGAGCGATTCGTTTGGGGCGGGGACACCACCCCAAAGACAACACCGCCCGATCGTGCGGCGCCAAGTCGGCCCTATGGCAAGACCGCCGAAGCGGTGCGGACATCCCTATGCCATCGATCCAAACATGCATATGGCACGTGATCGAACGACGACGACGACGATACATTTGGCAACGTCGATCAAGATTTTGCCGATCATGGATGCGATGGCGAGTTCATGGGGCCTCCTTCTCAAGAACCCAACCCAACAAAAGACGGCGCGATCTAGCTGGTACCGCTGGAGAAGCCAAGTTGCAACAAGTGTAAATGCGCGTTCAGCTCTCGAGACGCCTCGGCTGCCGACTTCACCGAGCCTCGAGATAGGCGAGGTGCAAAATATTATCAGCCCCAACACACTCAAGAAGGCGGTGCGTGAGCAGAACTCGGTCCCATTACAGGGAGAAGAAGAAGGCACGCAAAAGAAAGACTAACAAGGGTGCGAGCCAGTGGCACCGAAATGCGATCCGTGCAGCCAGACGGGCCACCTTCACCTAAGGATATCTCGAGGAGGGTGCATGTGGCGGGTAGGGCGATGCTCTTGACAAATATGCTCAATGCTGCAACCGGTGCTATGCGGAGTCTGCATGACAGTGTTCTTTCTTTGGAGAAGCGGCGTCTCGAGAGAAGGATGTGGCATACCGGTTTTCGCGGCCAAGGTGCCAGAGGGCAAGGGCTTTGTGGATAACTCCATCGGGCGTACGATCGTCCTGCGGTTTGATGACATCCACGCTATGTTGAACCTTCATCCGCTGCACTACACCTTCGTTCGGCTATTTTCACAGAGTATGGAGATGCGGATCATTCGCGACAAGACCGGACATCGTGATAGTCGACCCCTTCTACATGCGTGCCAAGATCTTGGGCAGCGCTGGGGACCCGACAAGTCGCGAAGTTCTTACCTCGAAGGCGTCATTACGGCAAACCAAGATAAGGATAACTTCCTCGTGCCTTACTTTCCCGAGTAAGTCCTCCCCTCAACCGCCCGTAACATATGAATTCTTAGATTCGATCGTTTTTCTTTTAACATTCCGAGTTTTCTACAGTGACACACATTGAACGCTCATCCTCCTAAGCCCCAAATATTCCATGGCCACGTATTACGACCCGGACCGTCAGTCGAACATAGACAACACAAATGTCAAGAAGGTTCTTGATGATGTTCTCCCAGCTCGCCAAATCTGGAGGCACCTTCACGGGCCTATTCGTAAGTACGCGGCAAGCACGTGTTCTCCCACAATACGATGTTCTGCTGCGTCAAGCAGCTGCTGTGATCGAGAAGGGTGCCTACTACGCCATCCATCACATGCGGGCGATCGTGCGGGACCATCATCAACTTCGCTACCGAGTAAACTCAAAGATTGGGCAGCGGCGTGTCGGCAATCCAGGACGCGGACATCGGACAAGAATTCTTTCGCATCCATCCGGAGTTTGCGGAAATCATCCATCAAGATGTCGCCGTTACCTCGGGGCAGTTCTACCTCGAAATCAACCGTCCAACGGTGACATCGACACAATGCTACAAATGCAGGCTGACAACGCCCGTTATTTCATGACTCCCACGATAGACGGCGGCTTCATCCATGCTCCGGTCCCTTGAGTCGAGTCGAAAGCGGTGATGTCGTGTCTAGTTTACGAAACATCGATTGGCTCATGTTGTAATTAAACTTTAATGAACTTGTAGTATGTCTCTTTGGTTTTAGAGTCGTTCAACTTAGATGTAATCGATGCTATTAATGTCTTGCTTTTCTCTTCCGATCGTTACATTGCATACTTATATATTGCTTATGTATTGTATGCGTGAATTGGTACTAACGTTTACGTTTGGCTAGTGCATAGCGATGCCGTCGTATGTATGTCGTGTACAAGGGTAAGGTTCCCGGAGTCTACGATGTGGGAGGAATGTCGGAGACAGGTTCACCGATTCAGCGATACTTGATTACAAAGGGTACACCACTAGGGCCGAGGCGAATCTAGATACGCCCGCTATCTAGCGGGAGAGGAGGGAGCATTGGAGGAACCGGATGAAGGCGAGTTTCATCGTGATGATGCTCATCGTGATGACCGCAGCTCTCTTCTATGTGATGGTAGTTTAGATGATCGATATCGACTTGTAATGTGAAGACAAACTCGCTACTCGCGGTCTCGAGACTTGTAATATAATGTTCTATCTTTGTTCGGTCTTTTCAATTCGGAGACTAATATGATGAATTGTATTCGGAGACTAATATGATGAATTGTATTCAGAGACTAATCTTCTATTGTATTCGATGAATCTGTTGTTGATGTGTGTTGTCTATATTTTGTCCAATTATACATTTTGTAACCTGTGCAAAAAATAGAAAATAAAAAAATAAAAAAAACCTAATAATCATACTAATGGCGCATCACATCACAGTGCGCCATTAGTATGCCAAAGGATACTAATGGCGCATCATTAAACAGTGTGCCATTAGTATGCCGAAGTTACTAATGGCGCATCTTGTCGTTAGCGCCATTAGTATGCCAAAGCACCTGGGTATACATGGCCCCCTGGGAGGCATACTAATGGCGCACTGTTGTATATACTAATGGCACATCTGAGGTCCGCCATTAGTATACCAGATACTAATGGCGCACCAATGGTGCGCCATTAGTAAAATATACTAATGGCGTGGCACTAATGGCGCACCACTAACGCGCCATTAATGGCCAAATTAGGTGCACCATTAGTAGGCCTTTTCCTAGTAGTGCTTGTATCGGATCTAGACGTTCCAACAAAAATCAGGGTCATTGACACGCCGAAATTGACAGCGTTGGTGTACTCGTTTGCCAAATTCTCCGAACTCTTTATTGGATCCGTAATCGTTCAGGTACAACACTCATCTTCTTCTCCGTCTTCTTGAAATTCACATTTTTAAATTTCTTCTTGATGTATTTACGACCGTCTTCCAGAAAATGATTCCCACAAGCTTGACCCAATCCATGCGCACAGTGAAGATCTTAGCACTAAAATCTATCGGCCCCAATCTGGATCAAGTTGTTAGATTCCTTACATGCTTTCCGTGCACGGAGAAGCTACTCATCGAGGTGAAACTTCTTTCCTATAAGTAAACGGTAATCACAACGTAGCTCAATTTTTTCGTAATTTTCCCAAATTACGATGAAAAGTGCAGTGTTCAAAACTACATCTACGCACTGCACCGAAAGAAATGTTTTTAGTATTTCTTTTCTCACGTGATCACCTGCATCGTTTTTATGCTGTACTAATAAAGTAGCCTAGGCTAGTCATAGTGGAAAGTAACTTAGACTACTCCAGTAACTCTATGGTTACCTAAGAGCAAGTACTACCTCCGTCCTGGTTTACTCTTCCAATTTTGTAGTATCAAAATTTGACCATAGATTTAACTGACAAAATGTTAATGCATGTCACTAAGAACTATATCGTTGGATTCGTATTTGAACATAATTTCAAATGATGTAATTTTTAGTGACATGCATTGGCATTTTCTTAGGTAAATCTATGGTCAAAATTTTATACTAAATACGAGGTAGTATTCCCTCCGTCCCAAAATTCTTGTTTGTTTAGATACAGATGTATCTAACACTAAAATGTAACTAGATACATCAGTACTTAGACAAATTTAAGACAAGAATTTTGGGACGGAGGGAGTACAAAAGTGGGCTATGTAGACCAAAACATGTGCCAAATTCACTTGTGATGCATTTGGCATCGATGCCCCTCCATTGCTCACCTGGTGCCCCAATCTGGATCACCTACTTTGCTCCAGTGCCAAATTAACTCACGTAATGAAAAAACACTGCGAGGGAGAGAGAGGGGACTGAGGCAATAAAAAACACTTGTTTGGGGGAGTGAGAGGCTGGTGTAGTTGGTTTGATTGATTTGTTTATACATGTGGGTCTGTGTGCACAGCGGTGCCAACTCTCTCACATCGCGAGAGCGGTGCCAAAATCTTTTGATTTGACATCGATGCGTATTATGTGGCATACTTTTGCGAAATATGGCATCACCACATAGTGGAAGGCAACAATATGCCCAAGCTCTTCACGTGCTCCTAGTTAAATGAGAGGAAACAGAAAGAGAGAGAGAGAGAGAGAGAGAGAGAGTGAAAAAATATCACTAGCCAGCCAACCCTATCGTATGAGCGAATGATATTGGTACCTCTTGATGACACGGCAATCTTATGCAGCCAGCTGCTCTAATATGTTCTCTTCTTTGCGGATAAAAAAGACCGGGAGTGAAAAATGTGCTGCACTATAACAATCTCATCGAATGCCTTGATCTCCATCTTACAGAAATTGATTTGATCGACTACCGAGGCAGCACATCCGAGATAAAATTGGCGGAGTTCTTTGTTACGGAGGCAAGTGTGCTCAAGGTAATGAGGTTTGGCGTTCTCGACGCAACAATGAATGGCGTGTTGATCACCGCATAGCGTCTAAGCCTAAATGACAAAGTCTCATGAAGCTGAATTTTTTTTGAAACATCAAGTGGCCAGAGACTCGAAAACTTATTTGCCCATTAGTGACTTGTCAGGGCGGTGGATTTTAGTTTGTACGATAATGTTGCATCCACCTAAAGTAACAAAAGTTCTTACGTAAACTTCCTAGTAATTCCCTCTTCGTAGGTGCAGCATTACTCCTAACATTTGTAATATCAGTTTGAAACTTGTAATATTGACGTGTCATATTCCCGCGCTTTCAAAATCCTGTGAATCAAACAGGTCCTGAGTTGGTGATGATGTTGTGCCTCCCATCTTTCACCAATAGCCGTCGGATCTAGATCTGACGCATACAAACCAAGCTTCTCCATTTTTGCAAAAAGATGGCTGCACTTGTTCCTTATTTACAAACAACTCCTTGTCTCTCACAATCAGCACTTGTTCCAAGGCCATGGAAAAATTTGTTCCAAGGTCAGGAATGGCTCAGTTTTTCAGAAAAAACTATGTATGCCTTCCTGACATCAGCCGTTGTTGCTTTATTTATTCCTTCAAACAGGTGGTTAGAAACAGTCTTACTACCTTTTCCCATTAAGAAATTGGAATGCTTATATTTGTGAGTCTATGCTTCAACTAGTGCCACTTTTATAGTAATCACACTTTCAATATCTATGCAAACAGGGATGCTCGATTTTAGTGGAACCGCACAAAAAGTCCAACTGGTTCAACATTAGGAGCATGTTTTTTCCAAACCTTTATATACAATTGGTGGCACTATGAGCTGTTCATTACGAAGGTACATGGTTTGCTACTATCTTGCTACTCTTTTTGTCTTGTCATTAGATAGTAAAACTAGTGGTTTGCATGTGAATTTATTGGCGGGGTGGACCTACATTGGAGGTGCGGACAGGATTCAATGATTGGATGCTCAATTTCGGTTGTATCGATTTCACCTCTTCCATCATCGCGAACATGGTGTGGTATATGTTTACTAGCTGCTTGATATTTGTGCGAGGCAGAGATGTACGCCCATTGCTATTTTGGTTGAACTGCACAAGAGAATAGTATATTCATCGCATGCGTGCCATTTGAAAATAGACACAAAGATTGGATAGTCACTTCATGGACCGCAGAAAAGTAGTACTGTACTATTTATCGCCAACACTAGGTGCTTCATTGCTTTGGTCCGATTATACAATGGGCATCATTTTTCCTAAGTTAAAGTTTGTATTAGAAAATAGTCTCGGTGTGATCGAGAGAATACCAAATCATATTAAAGTTGATGTTCCTCCATCATGTGTGGTTCATTCTCATGGTTCCAGTTGTTGGTGAAACCACTTACGTTTGCAAGAGGAATTATAGACTTCACAAACAAATTTGTCTTTCGATGCATCTTGAATATTGGCCAAGAGAAGCATCCATGTTAGTAGGAAGAACAGTTGTTTTTTCTAGATCTTTGCTTTTGGAGCTACATATTTGTATATGATCTGTGAATCATTGAGATGCATTAACATGTTGATCTTATGTATGAGAATCGTACTAGTTAGTTTTAGTTGCGACGCAAGATCTGAAGTGGTTGATCTTTGCTTTTGGAGCTACATATTTGTATATGATCTGTGAATCATTGAGATGCATTAACAGTTACTTATTTCTGTTCGCTCAGTGTTTACAAGTTACTGATCAATCACTAGCTAGCCTACAAATGCGCTCCTGGCAGTTTTATTTGTGACGCAAGATGCGAAGTGGCAGTTTTTGAATAAAAATGCCTACCTCTGAAGAAAGCCCGACAAGCTACACTATCGATCCTACACGATAAAAATGCCTACCTCTGAAGAAACCGACAAGCTACACTATCGATCCTACACGGATAAATAGCGGATCACGCACGTACTACCTCCTTTCCGGTTTGCGGGCTCAATTCAAGAAAGCGACCTACTCGATCCTACACGAATAAATAGCGGATCACGCACGCATTTAGTACCTCCTTTCCGGTTTGCGGGCTTAATTCAAACCTCTCACCAACCAAGGTACTCCCTCCGTCCGGTTTATTAGTCCCGTGAGCAAAGCAGCAAGACCAAGGCATGGCAATAATTAACGGCATGCAGAAGTTTAAGCCTAATTAATTCCAGCGATTTAAGTGGCTGCATGCGTGCCTCGGCTGCGACTCGTTGCATGCTTTGCCGTAATCTGCATGTGAGCGATTACGAGTGCATGCATGCAGCCGGCCGTAATTAAGGCAGCTAACTGATGCGAAAAAAAGATACGCTTTAATTGTTGCGGGCTTTTTAAATCCATGGAATCATTATTGACAAGGAGGGAGATGATTCGAGTGCACTCGTTTGACCGCCATGCCGGCGTGCGACCCAGACGGGACGGGACGGCACAGTCATAATTTCAGTTTCCCTAGTTTTCCACGGTGGTGGCGCTAAGCCAATATGCATTGAATTCCGATGACCGTCGCACTACCTTCCCCCTATAAGTACTGTTTCCCGGCCTTCTCCGGTGCCACCGTGACCCAACTCGCCATATCCTCATAAGCCCCCACCGGCCGAACGTAGGTCGTCACCTCCGCCATGCCCCCGCCCGTCCGCGGTAAGCGACGCCGGAGGCGGTCACCGCTGGAACTAGTGTTCAGTTTTTCACCGGAAGGCAGACAGAGGAAGGAGGCATTATATCTGTCTTTAGATGGAAATGCGTAGATCGAGGAGTTGTTGGAGCGCGACCGCATGGCGTAGGAGCATGAGTTGTTGGAGCGCGACCGCCTGGCGGAGGAGCAGCGTATCACCGATTCGCGCCGCCAGCGGGACATGGAGCAGCAGCGCACCGACGCTCTGAGTCGCGAGCAGAGCGCCCGCAACAGGGCCGACTACGTGGAGGCCGGCGCCCGGCAAATAGCCCTGGAGGCTGTCGGGCACGCACGCGTTCGCGACGCCGATTTTTACTACCAGCTCGTCAAGTGGGTTTCTCGCTTGGAAGCCGAAACTTCGGTGGACCACGCTGGCATGGAAAGGGCCAATTCGCGCGAGCAACGCGCCCTATCGCACCTCTGGCAAGTCCGAGGCGAGGCGCAGGACGCCGGTGCCGGCGTTTAGCGTGTACCACAAATGGCGGCCGACATCGTCTAGTTAGCTAAGAGTAAGTTAATGTTGGGGAACGTAGCAGAAAATTAAAATTTTTCCTACGATTTCACCAAGATCCATCTATGAGTTCATCTAGCAACGAGTCATGGGAGAGTGATTGCATCTACATACCACTTGTAGATCGCGTGCGGAAGCGTTCAATGGAACGGGGATGATGGAGTCGTACTTTCGCCGTGATTCAGATCACCGATGACCTAGTGCCGAACGGACAGCACCTCCGTGTTCAACACATATGCGGAGGCGGATGACGTCTCCTCCTTCTTGATCCAGCAAGGGGAAGGAGAGGTTGATGATGATCCAGCAACGACAGGCGTGGTGGTGGATGCAGCAGAACTCCGGCGAGGCTCCGCTAAGCAACTACGAGAGGAGGAGGAGGTGTAGCAGAGAGGGAGGTGCCAAGGGCTTGAGTGCGGCCACCTCCCTCCCTCCCTTTATATAGGTGCAAGAGAGGGGAAGGCGCAGCCTTGCCCTTCCTCCAAGGAAGGGTGCGGCCAAGAGGGGAGGAGTCCATCCTCCCAAGGCACCTCGGAGGTGCCTTCCCCCTTAGGACTCTCCCTCTCTCTTATCTCCAGCGCATGGGCCTCTTGGGGCTGGTGCCCTTGGCCCATATAGGCCAAGGCGCACCCCTACAGCCCATGTGGCCCCAGGGCAGGTGGACCCCGGTGGACCCCCGGACCCTTTTCGGCACTCCCGGTACAATACCGATAAAGTGTGAAACTTTTCCGGTGACCAAAATAAGACTTCCCATATATAAATCTTTACCTCCGGACCATTCTGGAACTCCACGTGACGTCCAGGATCTCATCCGGGACTCCGAACAACATTCGGTTTGCTGCATACTCATATTCATACAACCCTAGCGTCACCGAACCTTAAGTGTGTAGACCCTACGGGTTCGGGAGACATGCAGACATGACCGAGACGGCTCTCGGGCAATAACCAATAGCGGGATCTGGATACCCATGTTGGCTCCCACATGCTCCTCGATGATATCATCGGATGAACCACGATGTCGATGATTCAATCAACCCCGTATACTATTCCTTTGTCAATCGGTATTTTACTTGCCTGAGATTCGATCGTCGGTATCCCAATACCTCGTTCTATCTCGTTGCCGGCAAGTCACTTTACTCGTACCGTAATGCATGATCCCGTGACCAAACACTTGGTCACTTTGAGCTCATTATGATGATGCACTACCGAGTGGGCCCAGTGATACCTCTACGTCATACGGAGTGACAAATCCCAGTCTCGATCCGTGTCAACCCAACAGACACTTTCGAAGATACCGTAATGCACCTTTATAGTCACCCGATTACGTTGTGATGTTTGGTATACCCAAAGCACTCCTACGGTATCCGGGAGTTACTGCGATCTCATGGTCTAAGGAAGAGATACTTGACATTGGAAAAGCTCTAGCAAAAGCGAACTACACGATCTTGTGCTATGCTTAGGATTGGGTCTTGTCCATCACATCATTCTCCTAATGATGTGATCCCGTTATCAATGACATCCAATGTCCATAGTCAGGAAACCATGACTATCTTTTGATCAACGAGCTAGTCAACTAGAGGCTCACTAGGGACATATTGTGGTCTATGTATTCACACGTGTATTACGATTTCCGGATAATACAATTATAGCATGAATAAAGACAATTATCATGAACAAGGGAATATAATAATAATACTTTGATTATTGCCTCTAGGGCATATTTCCATGATCTCCCACTTGCACTAGAGTCAATAATCTAGTTACATTGTGATGAATCGAACACCCATAGAGTTACGGTGTTGATCATGTTTTGCCCATGAAGAGGTTTAGTCAACGGATCTGCGACATTCAGATCCGTATGCACTTTGCAAATTTCTATGTCCCCATCTTGAACATTTTCACGAATGGAGTTGAAGCGACGCTTGATGTGCCTGGTCTTCTTGTGAAACCTAGGCTCCTTGGCAAGTGCAATAGCTCCAGTGTTGTCACAGAAGAGTTTGATTGGCTCCGACGCATTGGGTATGACTCCTAGGTCGGTGATGAACTCCTTCACCCAAATTGCTTCATGTGCTGCCTCCGAGGCTGCAATGTACTCCGCTTCACATGTAGATCCCGCCACGGCGCTACGCTTGCGGTTGCACCAGCTTCTTGCTCCACCATTCAACATATACACGTATCCGGTTTGTGACTTTGAGTCATCCAGATCTGTGTCGAAGCTAAGCGTCCGCGTAACCCTTCTGACGAGCTCTTCGTCACCTCCATAAACGAAAACATGTCCTTTGTCCTTTTCGTGTACTTCAGGATATTCTTGACCGCTGTCCGGTGTTCCTTCTTTGGGATTACTTTGGTACCTTCCTACCAAACTTACGCCAAGGTTTACATCAGGTGCGGTACAGAGCATGGCATACATAATAGATCCTATGGATGAGGCATAGGGGATGACACTCATCTCTTCTTTATCTTTTGCCGTGGTCGGGCATTGAGCCGAGCTCAATTTCACACCTTGCAAAACAGGCAAGAACCCTTTCTTGGACTGATCCATTTTGAACTTCTTCAAAATTTTATCAAGGTATGTGCTTTGTGAAAGACCTATGAGGCGTCTCGATCTATCCCTATAGATTTTGATGCCTAATATTTAAGCAGCTTCTCCAAGGTCCTTCATTGAAAAACTCTTATTCAAGTAGGCCTTAATGCTGTCCAAGAGTTCTATATCATTTCCCATCGAGTATGTCATCTACATATAATATGAGAAATGCTCTGAGCTCCCACTCACTTTCTTATGCGAGGCTTCTCCATAAGTCTGCATAAACCCAAACGCTTTGATCATCTCATCAAAGCAAATGTTCCAACTCGAGATGCTTGCACCAGCCCATAAATGGATCATTGGAGCTTGCATACCTTGTTAGCATTCTTAGGATCGACAAAACCTTCCGGCTGCATCATATACAGACTCTTCCTTAAAGTAACCGTTAAGGAATGCTGTTTTGGCGATCCATCTGCCATATCTCATAATCATAGTATGCGGCAATTGCTAACATGATTACGACGGACTTAAGCTTCGCTACGGAGAGAAAGTCTCATCATAGTCAATCCCTTGAACTTGTCGATAACCCTTAGCGACAAGTCGAGCTTTATAGATGGTAACATTACCATCCGCGTCCGTCTTCTTCTTAAAGATCCATTTGTTTTCTATCGTCGCCGATCATCGGCAAGTCTGTCAAAGTCCATACTTTGTTTTCATACATGGATCCTATCTCGGATTGCAAGGCTTCAAGCCATTTGTTGGAATCCGGGCCCGCCATCGCTTCTTCATAGTTCGAAGGTTCACCGTTGTCTAACAACATGATTTCCAGGACAGGGTTGCCATACCACTCACGGTGTGGAACGTGTCCTTGTGGACCCTCTGAAGTTCGGTAGCAACTTGATCCAAGTACCTTGATCATCATCATTAATTTCCTCTCCAGTCGGTGTAGGTACCACAGGAACATTTCCTGAGCTGCACTACTTTCCGGTTCAAGAGGCAGTACTTCATCGAGTTCTACTTTCCTCCCACTTACTCCTTTCGAGAGAAACTCTTTTTCCAGAAAGGATCCGTTCTTGGCAACAAAGATCTTGCCTTCGGATCTAAGGTAGAAAGTATACCCAATGGTTTCCTTAGGGTATCCTATGAAGACGCATTTTTCCGACTTGGGTTCGAGCTTTTCAGGTTGAAGTTTCTTGACATAAGCATCGCATCCCCAAACTTTTAGAAACGACAGCTTAGGTTTCTTCCCAAACCATAATTCATACGGTGTCGTCTCAACGGATTTAGACGGTGCCCTATTTAAAGTGAATGTAGCTGTCTCTAGAGCGTATCCCCAAAATGATAGCGGTAAATCGGTAAGAGACATCATAGATCGCACCATATCCAATAGAGTGCGATTCTGACGTTCGGACACACTTTATTACGATGAGGTGTTCGGTGGCGTGAGTTGTGAAACGATTCCACATTTCCTTAAGTGTGTACCAAATTCGTGACTTAAATATTCTCCTCCACGATCCGATCGCAAGAATTTTATCTTTCGGTCATGTTGATTCTCTACCTCATTCTGAAATTCCTTGAACTTTTCAAAGGTCTCAGACTTGTGTTTCATTAAGTAGACATACCCATATCTACTCAAGTCATCAGTGAGTGAGAACATACGATATCCTCCATGAGCCTCAACGCTCATTGGACCGCACACATCGGTATGTATGATTTCCAATAAGTTGGTTGCTCGCTCCATTGTCCCGGAGAATGGAGTCTTGGTCATTTTGCCCATGAGGCATGGTTCGCATGTGTCAAATGATTCATAATCGAGAGACTCTAAAGTCCATCGAATGGAGCTTCTTCATGCGCTTGACACCAATGTGACCAAGGCGGCGATTACCACAAGTATGTGGGACTATCGTTATCAACTTTACATCTCTTGGTATTCACACTATGAATATGTGTAATATTACGCTCGAGATTCATTAAGAATAAACCATTGACCATCGGAGCATGACCATAAAACATATCTCTCATATAAATAGAACAACCATTATTCTCGGATTTAAATGAGTAGCCATCTCGCATTAAACGAGATCACGATACAATGTTCATGCTCAAACTTGGCACTAAATAACAATTATTGAGGTTTAAAACTAATCCCGTAGGTAAATGTAGAGGTAGCGTCGACGGCGATCACATCGACCTTGGAACCATTCGGCACGCGCATCGTCACCTCGTCGCCTTCAATCTCCGTTTATTCTTCCGCAGCTCTGCTGTGAGTTACAAATATGAGCAACGGCACGGTATCAAATACCCAGGAGTTACTACGAGTAATCGGTAAGGTACACATCAATTACATGTATATCAAATATACCTTTAGTGTTGCCGGCCTTCTTGTCCGCTAAGTATTTGGGGCAGTTCCGCTTCCAGTGACCCTTCCCTTTGCAATAAAAGCACTCTGTCTCAGGTTTGGGTCCATTCTTTGACTTCTTCCCGGCAACTTGCTTACCGGGCGCGGCAACATCCTTGCCGTCCTTCTTGAAGTTCTTCTTACCCTTGCCCTTCTTGAACTTAGTGGTTTTATTGACCATCAACACTTGATGTTCTTTCTTGATTTCAACCTCTGTGACTTCAGCAATGAGAATACTTCAGGAATGGTCTTCACCATCCCCTGCATATTGTAGTTCATCACAAAGCTCTTGTAGCTTGGTGGGAGCGATCAAGGATTCTGTCAATGACCACCTCGTCCGGAGGTTGATGTCCAGTGGGACAAAGCGGATGTGCAACCCGGACATTTTGAGTATGTGCTCACTGACAGAACTGTTTTCCTCCATCTTACAACTATAGAACTTGTCGGAGACTTCATATCTCTCGACCCGGGCATGAGCTTGAAAAACCATTTTGAAGCGACCCGACCCGAATGGATCAAGTCTCTGTGCTCAGGTGTCATCCACTGGATCGATGTCGACACCACACAAGATTTGAAGGATTTATAACAGAGTGGCAATCACACACTTATTACATCGTTGTCCAAAAGAGGACTTATTACAATAAATATGGCTTAAGGCCATCTAATAACGATAACAGCAGAAGACTTGGAAGATAAGTGAGTCCAACAACTCCAGTGACATCACTGAGTATAGAACCACGACCTAAAGCACCTTACTCGTCGTCTGAAAAGTCTGCAACATGAAAGTTGCAGCCCGAAAACGGGTTAGCACATGGAATATGCTGGCAATGTAACACATAGAGAGTAATGAAGGAATAAGCCTATACTACATGCATATATGGCTGGTGGAAAAGCTCTCTGATTCTGATTTTGCATAAAGCCAGTTTTTCCCTCTTGCAAAGGAATAAATTTGTTTAACTATCATGGTGGTTGTTAAACATTGAGAATGGTTGACAGCATCCTCAATCCCAATTAAAAGTACTCATTAAAAACCCAACAATATTAATTAGAGTAACATGTTGAGATTCACATGATATTCAAGTACTAGATACTCAAGATGTCCATAACCGGGGACACGGCTAATCATGATTAGTTTATACACTCTGCAGAGGTTTGCACTTTTCCCCACAAGACTCGATCGCCTCCGTTTGGTTTCTCGCACTACATGGTGTTTGAGAGCGGATGACCGAGACACAGTCTTTCGAAGCGCTTAGCACCTTCTGACGGGTAGACGGTACACCTACATCCCCTACATCCGCTAGTCCACCACTATAAGAGTTCGCATACGACTTACTCAACTATGCCAGAGCCCATAATGGCTTGTGGCTACACACGGAAGTTACTAGTTTGAATAATCTCATGATCCCTTTGAGCACGGGTGGCGGTCCCAAAAAAGCAGGCAATCACTTTGGATACCCCGGGTGCCTCAATCCACCCAGATGTGTGTTTAAGTTGCCACCTTAAATAAACCATTAATTTAACAATCTCACATCTGTCATGGATACACTCACCCAATCCACGTCTACTAGCATAGCATGGCAAATAAGCAAACGTAGAAGTAACTCCCAAAGGTTTGGTAATAAAACAGGTAATAGGTACTACCTCAATTACTTCCCAAAACCCACAATTTAATTAGATCCTAATCATGCAAGTGTTTGAGGAATAGATCTAATGCATAAAACTGGGTAGTAGAAAAAGTATGATCAAGTGTTACTTGCCTTGCTGATGATCCGCGAAACCTAGAGATTGAAATAACAAGCGGCGACTCGGGTGATCTATCGCAGTCAAACAACAAGCATACAATAAGTACTCATCTAATGCACAGGTAAATTTCGAATAAAAGATCTAACCAGAAAGTTCAACTTAAGAACCCTGGTTGCAAAAAGAATCGAATCAAATAAAGCAACGAAAGACAAACGACGAAAAAAACAACTCGGTTCTAGCAAGTTGAAACTAAGACAAATTTTACAGTAGCAAAACTTTGTTTAAGTTGATTAGTCGGAACGGCGGTTTCGAAACGAAACTCCAGGCGCTTGAATCACCTGATTCCGATAAACGAGCGAGAAGATAAACTAGAATGAAGATCGGATCTGAAATCGTGATCGGAAATATAGCGGAATAAATCCGATGAGAAAGAAAACGACGAACGGTTGAACGAAAGGACGTTCATTAACCAAAGCAAACCGGTGATCTCGTTCGTTAAGATGAACGGTCCGGCGAACGTTTGCTAAACAAAACCGGAAAGTAAAACCGGCGAGAAAAACCGATCTAGGGTTTCGGAAAGAAAACCGAAACGAAAAACCGATCTAGAAAACCGGAACGGAAACCGGAGCGATTCTGAAAAATTGAACCGATGAAAAGAAAAGTGACGCGGCGCGGGGCTAGTACCTCGAAGAAGCGAGGGGCTCCGGCGGCGGCGGCGTAGGGCGGCGGCGGCGGTGTAGGGCGGCGGCGGCGGCGTAGGGCGGCGGCGCTGGGTGTAGGCACTGCTGCTGCGGAGGAGGAGAGGAGAGGTGTTGGTTTGTTGTGTTGGAGGGGTGCTTGGGTATTTATATTGGGGAGGGGAGGGTTTTGCTTGGATTAGGGGACAAGAAATAGACTAGGATTAGGAAACAAGAGGAAAAGATCTAGAAACAGATACGGAATGTACGGAAGTAGGAAAAGAGTCCTACTAGGAAAAGGAAAAGGAACGGCGGCTCCCTGGCTCCCTTGGTGGCGCTGCGATGGCCTCCTCGGCCTTGGCGGCCGGTGGCTATGGCTTGGGCCTTTGGCCCATATGCCAAGAGATTTTTTTTAAGGTTTCGCGCGCAGAAAAATAAATAAAAAAATCTAAACGAACTTCAAAATTAATAAAGTAAACTTTCCCCGACTCCTAAAAATGAGTCGAACAAAATGAACTTTAACACGGGGCCAAAATGCAATTTTTGAAAACACGCATTTTTCCCTAAGGCAAATAAAAGCGAAAAACTCCGAAATAAAAATCTTATTTGATTTTTTTATTAAATCCTCATTATTTCTTTATTTTGGGAAAGTCATTTTATTCCCTCTCTCATATTTTGATAGTAGAAATAATTGAAGATAAAATAAATAAATAAAAATCAAATGATCCTATTTTCAAAATTTGAGAAAACTCAAATATGAAAATAACGAAATCTCCAACTCTCTCCGAGGGTCCTTGAGTTGCGTAAAATTTCTAGGATCAACAAAATGCAAGAAAATATGATATGCATGATGACTTAATGTATAACATTCCAAATTGAAAATTTGGGATGTTACAAACCTACCCCCCTTAAGATGAATCTCGCCCTCGTTATTCGGGTTGGCTAGAAAATAGGTGAGGGTGGTCCTTGAGCAAATCTTCTTCTCTTTCCCAGGTGGCTTCGTCCTCAGTGTGGTGGCTCCACTGAACCTTGCAAAACTTGATAACCTTGCTGCGAGTAACTCTACTGGCATAATCGAGAATCTTGACTGGTCTCTCCTCATATGTCAAATCATCCTTCAACTGAATTGCTTCAAGTGGTACTGTATCTCTTAACGGTATCTCTGCTATCTTGGAGTGACATTTCTTCAGCTGAGAAACATGGAATACATCATGAACTCCTGACTGTCCCTCTGGCAATTCCAGGTTATAAGCAACTTCTCCCATGCGTTGCAAGATCCTATACGGTCCAACGAAACGTGGTGCTAATTTTCCTTTAACTCCAAAACGCTTAACTCCTCGAAGTGGTGATACTCTAAGATATACTGTCTCCAACTTCATATTCTATCGCCTTGCATTTTGAATCCGCATAGCTTTTACATGTCTGGACTGGGCTACCTTGAGCCTATCGCGAATCAACTTAACCTTCTGTTCGGACTCCTTAATCAAATCTGGTCAAAACAAGCAGCGGTCTCCAGCTTCGTCCCATGATAACGGTGTCCTGCACCTCCTTCCGTACAAAGCCTCGAAAGGTGCCATCTTCAAGCTGGTTTGGTAACTGTTGTTATAAGAAAACTCTGCATACGGCAAGTTATCATCCCAACTAGATCCATAATCTAGTGCACAAGCTCTCAAAGATATCCTCCAAAATCTGATTGACTCTCTCGACCGTCCATCGATTACGTGGGTGGAAAGGCATCTTGAATTCCAACCTGGTTCCCAATGTTTCGTGTAACTGATTCCAAAACTTTGAGGTAAATTGGGTTCCTCTATACGTCGATACTCCTCGGAACTCCGTGTAAACACACAATTCTGGTCATGTATATCTTTGCCAACTTAGCACTGCTATAGGTAGTCTTGACTGGAATGAAATGAGCTACCTTCGTCAAGCGGTCGACTATAACCCAAATTGAGTCATAGCCTGAACGAGTCTTTGGCAAACCTGTGATGAAATCCATGCCTAGTTTATCCCATTTCCATTCGGGTATCGGCAATGGTTACAACAATCCTGCTGGCTTCTGATGTTCTGCCTTCACTCTCTGACATACATCGCAAACTGCTACATACTCTGCAATATCTGTCTTCATTCCGGTCCACCAGAAAGTATTCTTCAAATCCAAATACATCTTGGTATTTCCAGGGTGAATCGAATATGGTGAATCATGTGCCTCTTGCAAAATCAACTTCCTGATCTCCGGGTCATTTGGCACATACACACGGTCCTCAAACCATAGGGTATCGTGCTCATCCTCACGAAATCCCTTAGCCTTTCCTTCTCTCATTTTCTCCTTTATAGAGGCAACTTCCTTATCTGCCTTTTGAGCTTCTCTGATTTTGTCCATCAACGTAGACTGAATCTCCAATGTTGCTACATAGCCTTTCGGAACTATTTCCAAACATAGCTCACGAAGATCTTCTGCTAGCTCCTTTGGTATTTCTCCCGTCAATAGCGTATTGACATGGCTCTTGCGGCTCAATGTGTTAGCTACTACATTAGCCTTTCCGGGATGATAATGCAATCTCATATCATAATCCTTGATAAGCTCCAACCATCTCCTCTGTCTAAGGTTTAATTCATACGTGTGAAGATGTACTTCAAACTCTTGTGATCCGTGTATACCTCACAATGATTTCCGATGAGAAAATGTCTCCATGTCTTCAATGCATGCACAACGGCTGCTAACTCCAAATCATGTGTGGCATAATTTAACTCATGAGGCTTAAGCTGTCGTGAAGCATCTGAAACAACTCTTCCTTCCTGCATAAGCACTTTGCTCCAAGTCCTCGGCGTGAAGCGTGCATAATACACCTCAAAATCCTTGGTCCGATCTGGCAAAATTAACACTGGTGAGGTAACCAATCTTTTCTTCAACTCCACGAAAACTTGCCTCACAATCCTCAGTCCATATGAACTTGGTATCCTTTTCACCAATTCCGTCATAGGCTTTGCAATCCTTGAGAAATTCTCAATGAATCTTCGGTAGTATCCTGCGAGTCCAAGGAAACTCCGGATCTCTCAAGCTGTCGTTGGTGCTTCCCATTTGGTTACGGTCTCAACCTTTATGGGGTCAACTACTATCCCTTCTCCGGATATAACATGTCCAAGAAATCCAACTTCCTTTAGCCAAAACTCACATTTGCTGAACTTGGCATATAGCGATGTTCCCTTAGTTTCTCCAAAACCAATCGCAATGTTCCTTATGTTCCTCTTCATTCTTCGAGAAAACCAAAATATCATCTATGAACACCACGCATTTAACTTATCCAAAAACTCCATAAACACTTTGTTCATCAGGTTCATGAAATAGGCCGGTGCGTTAGTCAGTCCAAATGACATAACGGTGTACTCATACAGTCCATATCTCGTGGTAAATGTTGTCTTAGGTATGTCCTGCTCCCGAATCTTCAGCTGATGGTAACCTGATCGCAAATCGATCTTGGAAAACACTTTAGCTCCTTGCAAACGATCAAACAGATCATTTATCATTGGTAGTGGGTACTTGTTCTTGATTGTTACTGCATTCAATCCACAATAATCAACAACCATCCTTAACGATCCATCCTTCTTCTCCACTAATATTACGGGTGATCCCCAAGGCGAAGAACTTGGGCGTATATAACCTTTATCCAATAGCTCCTTAATCTGCTTCTTGATTTCCGCCAAATCCTGTGCGGGCATCCTGTATGGTCGCTTCGATATCGGGCCTGTTCCTGGCAACAGCTCAATCAAAAACTCAATGTCTCTATCCGGTGGCATTCCTGGCAATTCCTCAGGAAATACATCAGGATAGTCCTTCACTACTGGTACTTCTTCCTGCACAACTCCTGATAAGGAATTTATTCGTGCTCTCCTCGGCTCATGTCGTGATACATACTTGATTCTCCTCCCTTCTGGGGTGGTCAGCAAAATTGACTTAGTGGCGCAATCTATGTTCCCTCCATACTTTGATAACCAATCCATGCCTAATATCACATCCAATCCTTGGGATTCCAGAACTATTAGGTCTGAGGGAAAACATAGTGTCCAATCCTTAATGGCAGTCGATCACACCATATACTAGCCATGTATTCTGCTGCTGAATCAACTGAGTGATCTCTGGCGGGAAAACAAATTCGGGGTCGCGTCTCGGAGGCATCTGATGGGTTTAGAAAAGATGAGAAATTAAGAATAGAGTGAGGTCTAAGGAGAAACACTACCCAAATGCACATGAGCAAATGCACACAAAATCACTTCATTCACTTCAAACAAAGGGCTTACAACGGTCTAACTATCGCAAAAGTGCGTGTACTATGATGTTACATGGAGGTAATACTACTAATATGTGGGGTCATCTACTAATTTGAACCGGTGGAAGACTCCATGATGTCTGCTCCAGCTTCGTCTTCAAAGTCGGGTTCACTTGGATCCGAATCGGTGTCGTCGATGATGATGTAGTTGCTCGGACAGCCGACGTACTTGTCTTCATTCTTGAGCGCCAATTTCTTCTTGAGTTCTTCAATCTCATACTTAAGATCGTTATTGTGTCTTGCTACAGCTACGATCTCGTCCATGTAGTCCTTGCGTGTAGACTTCAGTTCTCCTTCAAGTTCGATGATCCTTCCTTCGCATTCTTCAACTCTATCATATCATTGCACATCTGGTTCTCTGGCGTCGAATGTGCTGGTTTAACTCCTGGATGAAAGCTGCAATGGACCTATCCTTCTTGGTGCTGACTATCTCCCATTGCTCATCTCGGCGTCCACAAATCTGATAGATGGCGTCCTTGAGGTCTTCTTGGTAAACTTCTCCAATGCGTCCCATGGTGATATGAGCTGCCATGCTCTTTCCCAGACTCCAGGTTGGTGCACTGAAAACACTATCTATAGGCTTGGTGATTGGGGCGAATGTCCTTCCTTAACGTGAGCTTGAATCTTCCAGCTCCTCTTGAGCAGAGTGGCATTGAAAATCCGGTGAAGCTTGGTAGTCCAATGTTCGGTACTTGGTGACTTCCTTCAAGTGAAATCCAAAAGGTGTGCCTTCATCTGGTTGGGCGTACTTGATCTTCGCGTCCTTCATCCTAAAGTGTAGAAAAAGATGAGGAGTTAGAAAATGTGAAGAGAGTGGTGATCTATGGCTATAACTTAGTGGTCGTGTCCTACAGTCAGCGTGTGCTCTGATACCATCTCTGTAGCGACCCGGCCCGAATGGATCAAGTCTCTCGTGCTCGGTGTCATCCTGGATCGATAATGCCGACACCACACAAGACTTGAAGGATTTATAACAGAGTAGCAATCACACACTTATTACATCGTTGTCCAAAAGAGGACTTATTACAATAAATATGGCTTAAGGCCATCTAATAACGATAACAGCAGAAGACTTGGAAGATAAGTGAGTCCAACAACTCCAGCGGCATCACTGAGTATAGAACCACGACCTAAAGCACCTTACTCGTCGTCTGAAAAGTCTGCAACATGAAAGTTGCAGCCCGAAAACGGGTTAGCACATGGAATATCCGGCAATGTAACACATAGAGAGTAATGAAGGAATAAGCCTATACTACATGCATATATGGCTGGTGGAAAAGCTCTCTGATTCTGATTTTGCATAAAGCCAGTTTT
The DNA here is from genome assembly GCA_021605145.1 of Aegilops bicornis. Classification (NCBI taxonomy): domain Eukaryota; kingdom Viridiplantae; phylum Streptophyta; class Magnoliopsida; order Poales; family Poaceae; genus Aegilops; species Aegilops bicornis. The sequence continues at coordinate 125,417,758 of CM038674.1, read as the reverse complement.
TCCCTATCGCAAAGGAATAAATTTGTTTAACTATCATGGTGGTTGTTAAACATTGAGAATGGTTGATGACATCCTCAATCCCAATTAAAAGTACTCATTAAAAACCCAACAATATTAATTAGAGTAACATGTTGAGATTCACATGATATTCAAGTACTAGATACTCAAGATGTCCATAACCGGGACACGGCTAATCATGATTAGTTTATACACTCTGCAGAGGTTTGCGCACTTTTCCCCACAAGACTCGATCGCCTCCGTTTGGTTTCTACTACATGGTGTTTGAGAGACGGATGACCGAGACACAGTCTTTCGTAAGCGCTTAGCACCTTCTGACGGGTAGACCGGTACACCTACATCCCCTACATCTGCTAGTCCACCACTATAAGAGTTATACGACTTACTCAACTATGCCAGAGCCCATAATGGCTTGTGGCTGCACACGGAAGTTACTAGTTTGAATAATCTCATGATCCCTTTGAGCACGGGTGGCGGTCCCAAAAACAGGCAATCCTTTGGATACCCCGGTGCCTCAATCCACCCAGATGTGTGTTTAAGTTGCCACCTTAAATAAACCATTAATTTAACAATCTCACATCATCATGGATACACTCACCCAATCCACGTCTACTAGCATAGCATGGCAAATAAGCAAACGTAGAAGTAACTCCCAAAGGTTTGGTAATAAAATAGGTAATAGGTACTACCTCAATTACTTCCCAAAACCCACAATTTAATTAGATCCTAATCATGCAAGTGTTTGAGGAATAGATCTAATGCATAAAACTAGGTAGTAGAAAAAGTATGATCAAGTGTTACTTGCCTTGCTGATGATCCGCGAAACCTAGAGATTTGAAATAACAAGCGGCGCACTCCGGGTGATCTATCGCAGTCAAACAACAAGCATACAATAAGTGCTCATCTAATGCACAGGTAAATTTCGAATAAAAGATCTAACCAGAAAGTTCAACTTAAGAACCCTGGTTGCAAAAAGAATCAAATCAAAAAAAGCAACGAAAGTCAAACAACGAAAAAAACAACTCGGTTCTAGCAAGTTGAAACTAAGCCAAATTTTACAGTAGCAAAACTTTGTTTAAGTTGATTAGTCGGAACGGTGGTTTCGAAACGAAACTCCAGGCGCTTGAATCACCTGATTCCGATAAACGAGCGAGAAGATAAACTAGAATGAAGATCGGATCTGAAATCGTGATCGGAAAAATAGCGGAATAAATCCAATGAGAAAGAAAACGACGAACGGTTGAACGAACGGACGTTCATTAACCGAAGCAAACCGGTGATCTCGTTCGTTAAGACGAACGGTCCGGCGAACGTTTGCTAAACAAAACCGGAAAGTAAAACCGGCGAGAAAAACCGATCTAGGGTTTCAGAAAGAAAACCGAAACGAAAAACCGATCTAGAAAACCGGAACGGAAATCGGAACGATTTACGAAAAACCGAACCGAGGAAAAGAAAGGTGACGCGACGCGGGGCTAGTACCTCGAAGATCTAGAAACAGATACGGAATATATGGAAGTAGGAAAAGAGTCCTACTAGGAAAAGGAAAAGGAACGGCGGCTCCCTGGCTCCCTTGGTGGCGCGCGCGATGGCCTCCTGGCCTTGGCCGGCCGGTGGCTTGCGGCTTGGGCCTTTGGCCCAAGGCGCTGCGAGATTTTTTTTAAGGTTTCGCGCGCAGAAAAATAAATAAAAAAATCTAAACGAACTTCAAAATTAATAAAGTAAACTTTCCCCGACTCCTAAAAATGAGTCGAACAAAATGAACTTTAACACGGGGCCAAAATGCAATTTTTGAAAACACGCATTTTCCCTAAGGCAAATAAAAGCAAAAACTCCGAAATAAAAATCTTATTTGATTTTTTATTAAATCCTCATTATTTCTTTATTTTGGGAAAGTCATTTTATTCCCTCTCTCATGTTTTGATAGTAGAAATAATTGAAGATAAAATAAATAAATAAAAATCAAATGATCATATTTTCAAAATTTGAGAAAACTCAAATATGAAATAACAAAATCTCCAACTCTCTCCGAGGGTCCTTGAGTTGCGTAAAATTTCTAGGATCAACAAAATGCAAGAAAATATGATATGCATGATGACTTAATGTATAACATTCCAAATTGAAAATTTGGGATGTTACACATTTTCAGCTCCTCGAACATCTCATATGCTCCGTGTTGCTCAAAACGCTTTTGGAGCCCCGGTTCTAAGCTGTAAAGCATGCCGCACTGAACGAGGGAGTAATCATCAGCACGAGACTGCCAAGAATTCATAATGTCTTGGTTCTCTGGGATGGGTGCTTCACCTAGCGGTGCTTCTACACATATTGTTTCTTGGCTGCTATGAGGATGATCCTCAGGTTCCGGACCCAGTCCGAATAGTTGATGTCATCGTCTTTCAGCTTGGTTTTCTCTAGGAACGTGTTGAAGTTCATGGTGACATGAGCGTTGGCCATTTGATCTACAAGACATTTTGCAAAGATTTTAGACTAATGTTCATGATAATTAAGTTCATCTAATCAAATTATTTAATGAACTCCCACTCAGATTTGACATCCCTCTAGTCATCTAAGTGTTTACATGATCCGAGTCGACTAGGCCGTGTCCGATCATCACATGAGACGGACTAGTCATCATCGGTGAACATCTCTATGTTGATCGTATCTTCCATACGACTCATGTTCGACCTTTCGGTCTCTTGTGTTCCGAGGCCATGTCTGTACATGCTAGGCTCGTCAAGTTAACCCTAAGTGTTTATGCATGTGTAAAACTGTCTTACACCCGTTGTATGTGAACGTAAGGATCTATCACACCCAATCATCACGTGGTGCTTCGAAACGACGAACTTTAGCTTAGCGGTGCGCAGTTAGGGGAACACTTCCTTGAATTTATTATAAGGGATCATCTTATTTACTACCGTCGTTCTAAGTAAACAAGATGCATAAAACATAATAAACATCACATGCAATTATATAAAGTAGTGACATGATATGGCCAATATCATATAGCTCCTTTGATCTTCATCTTTGGGGCTCCATGATCATCTTGTCACCGGCATGACACCATGATCTCCATCATCATGATCTCCATCATCGTGTCTTCATGAAGTTGTCACGCCAACGACTACTTCTACTTCTATGGCTAACGCGATTAGCAATAAAGTAAAGTAATTTACATGGCGTTCTTCAATGACACGCAGGTCATACAAAAAAATAAAGACAACTCCTATGGCTCCTGCCGGTTGTCATACTCATCGACATGCAAGTCGTGATTCCTATTACAAGAACATGATCTCATACATCACAATATATCATTCATCATTCATCACAACTTACGCCATATCACATCACATGACAATTGCTGCAAAAACAAGTTAGACGTCCTCTAATTGTTGTTGCATCTTTTACATGGCTGCAAATGGGTTCTAGCAAGAACGTTTTCTTACCTACGAATAACCATAACGTGATTTTGTCAACTTCTATTTACCCTTCATAAGGACCCTTTTCATCGAATCCGCTCCAACTAAAGTGGAGAGACACACACCCTTGACCACCTTATGCAACTAGTGCATGTCAGTCGGTGGAACCGGTCTCACATAAGCATACGTGTAAGGTTGGTCCGGGCCGCTTCATCCCACAATACCGCAGAAGCAAGATAAGACTAGTAGCGGCAAGCAAGTTGACAAGATCTACGCCCACAACAAAATTGTGTTCTACTCGTGCAATAGAGAACTACGCATAGACCTAGCTCATGATGCCACTTTGTTGGGGAGCGTAGCAGAAAATTAAAATTTTTCCCTACGGTTTCACCAAGATCCATCTATGAGTTCATCTAGCAACGAGTCATGGGAGAGTGGTTGCATCTACATACCACTTGTAGATCGTGTCTTGAAGCGTTCAATGGAACGGGATGATGGAGTCGTACGCCGTGATTGAGATCACCGATGACCTAGTGCCGAGCAGACGGCACCTCCGCGTTCAACACACGTGCGGAGGCGGATGGCGTCTCCTCCTTCTTTATCCAGCAAGGGGAAGGAGAGGTTGATGATGATCCAGCAGCACGACGGAGTGGTGGTGGATGCAGCAGAACTCCGGCAGGGCTTCGCTAAGCAACTACGGGAGGAGGAGGAGGTGTAGCAGAGGGAGGTGCCAAGGGCTTCTGTGGTGCGGCCACCCCTCCCTCCCTCCCTTTATATAGGTGCAAGAGAGGGGAGGGCGCAGCCTTGCCCCTTCCTCCAAGGAAGGGTGCGGCCAAGAGGGGAGGAGTCCATCCTCCCAAGGCACCTCGGAGGTGCCTTCCCCTTTAGGACTCTCCTCTCTCTTATCTCCAGCGCATGGGCCTCTTGGGGCTGGTGCCCTTGGCCCATATAGGCCAAGGCGCACCCCTACAGCCCATGTGGCCCCAGGCCGGTGGACCCCCCCGGTGGACCCCCGGACCCTTTTCGGCACTCCCGGTACAATACCGATAAAGTGCGAAACTTTTCCGGTTACCAAAATAAGACTTCCCATATATAAATCTTTACCTCCGGACCATTCCGGAACTCCTCGTGACGTCCGGGATCTCATCCGGGACTCCGAACAACATTCGGTTTGCTGCATACTCATATTCATACAACCCTAAGCGTCACCGAACCTTAAGTGTGTAGACCCTACGGGTTCGGGAGACATCCAGACATGACCGAGACGGCTCTCGGGCAATAACCAACAGCGGGATCTGGATACCCATGTTGGCTCCCACATGCTCCTCGATGTAATCATCGGATGAACCACGATGTCGAGGATTCAATCAACCCCGTATACTATTCCCTTTGTCAATCGGTATTTTACTTGCCCGAGATTCGATCGTCGGTATCCCAATACCTCGTTCAATCTCGTTGCCGGCAAGTCACTTTACTCGTACCGTAATGCATGATCCCATGACCAAACACTTGGTCACTTTGAGCTCATTATGATGATGCACTACCGAGTGGGCCCAGTGATACCTCTCCGTCATACGGAGTGACAAATCGATCTCGATCCGTGTCAACCCAATGAGACACTTTTGGAGATACCTGTAATGCACCTTTATAGTCACCCAGTTACGTTGTGGACGTTTGGTACACCCAAAGCACTCCTACGGTATCCGGGAGTTACACGATCTCATGGTCTAAGGAAGAGATACTTGACATTGGAAAAGCTCTAGCAAAACGAACTACACGATCTTGTGCTATGCTTAGGATTGGGTCTTGTCCATCACATCATTCTCCTAATGATGTGATCCCGTTATCAATGACATCCAATGTCCATAGTCAGGAAACCATGACTATCTTTTGATCAGCGAGCTAGTCAACTAGAGGCTCACTAGGGACATATTGTGGTCTACGTGTATTACGATTTCCGGATAATACAATTATAGCATGAATAAAAGACAATTATCATGAACAAGGGAATATAATAATAATAATTTTATTATTGCCTCTAGGGCATATTTCCAACAGTTAGTACTTGTACACTACTAGAGTATTAGTGGGAGTAGATAGTTAACTTGGCTATGATGGTTGTCAACATGGAAGTTCAGTACTCTATATGTGGATCAGACCTGTTACTTTGCTCTGAATGTTGAACTTTCTGTTTGAACGTATGGATTGGGCTGTTATTTTTTAAAATGGGTTGTATTTGTCCTCCACGGGTTTAGAGGCTGACTTGTGGGCCTAGCAAGTTGACGCGTACACAATCAGGAGATGATTGTACGTGGAGAGGATGGCAACAGGGACCCACTAAGGTCATGGCAGTACGCAAGCAAGTGCCTCCTTGTTTCAAGCCAATAAAAAAATGGCTCCTCCTAGTGGATTTCTGACTGGGTCCCATGCCATTGTCAACATAGTCAATAAACGAGAGAATTGCATAACGAGCGGCTCACACCAGGGACCCAGCAGCTCGCCCAGTTATTTTTGTTTTGGTTTTTGATAAATGCCTTCGAGAAATGCCACTGCAATTTCTAAACTTTGAAAAATGCCATTTCATGCCATTTCTAGTGGCATTTTTCGTAGTCTGGAGTGGCGTTTTTCAAAGTTTGCAAATTGCAGTGGCGTTTTTCAAAGTTTGCAAAAATTGCAGTGGCATTTTTCAAAGTTTGGAAATTGCAGTGGCATTTTTATGAATCACCATAATTGGAGTGGCATTTATCTAATTTGTTTTTGAGACGCAGGGTGTCAACTGGGCTATGCGGGACACTCTGGCCTGTCTAGACAGCCTTTTCTTTTATGTTTACCACAGACCAACCCAGTAGTTTTTTTTCTTTCTGAAAATGGCTAGCCCGATTTTTTGTGATTTGTCAAGTAAGTCGCTTTATCTGGCCTGTTGGGCTGCAAATCTTTCAAGATGAGGAGAGCTTCATTCGGCTGGCCGAGAAAATGGCCTATCAGTAATGAGAAATGGACTATACATTTTTAAAACACATCAAACCGGCAATTAGTTTCAAATATCTTTTTTTCATTTCGAGATTTTAAATTGCATTGACTTTTATGCGTGGACAATTTATTGGATTTTATATGGATATGCATTTATTTTTAAAATCAGTCTGAATGTGACTCGAAATTTCGGGATTAAAAACAGTTCAGACCGCATGGACATATGCAAAATTTCGTATAATTTTTTAACCGTGGCCACAATATGGCTTTCCACAGATGGCATGTATATTGTTGGATGTCCATCCAACGGCCGTCGTGCTTCTTCAATCTCTGCTATTCCTGCTCCAGCCGCTCAAACAAGCGCCGGCGGGACTGCCTGCTCCCTCCTCCCCACGGCCGGTTGTCTTTGCCACAGCCTCACCGCCCCACCGTACTCCCTTCGCTGGCCTAGCCATCCCTCTACTCACCCACAGTTCCACACCTGCTCTTATTCTCCGGCGACGGCAGACGAACCAGTAAACCCTCGTACAGTCGTACTCCCCTCCGCATGGGAAACAACTGCCGAGTCTTCCCTGCCTCCGTGTCGTTCCCTTCCTAGGCCTCGCCGTTGTCCACCGCCCTGGTGCTCTCGGCGTGGCATGGTCAACGTGGTCAACGACCGACATGCATCTGAAGTGGACTGTACGTGGAGAGGCTGACAGCTGGGTCCACGGCCACACGCAAGGAAATGCCTCCTTATTACACGCAAAATAATGATTCCTCCACCTGACATCTGGGACCCACCGAAAGGGCCTTTGTATTTCGCGAAAAAACGTTACCGTAGCTGACAGCTCGGACCCACCAGCTATATCTTTGCACGCAAGGAAGTGCCTCCTTATTACGCCCAAAAAAGAATACTCCCCGCTAGCTGGGACCCGGTATAGTGGGCCTACTAAGTTGACGGGACGAAGGGCTTTGTCAACTTAGTCAATATGCACGATTCTAGCTCGACCGACCGTCGATGTCCATCCAACGGCCGTAGTGCTTCTTCAACCTCTGGTCTTCTTGCTCCGGTCGGCCAAAGCAGCGCCCGGTCGTGTCGCCGCTCCTCGCCTCGTGGCGGTTGTCTTGCCGGAGACCTCACCGCCCCATACTACTCCCACCGCTGGCCAAGCCATCCCTCCACTCCACTCACCCACACCCCTGTTATTCTACGGTGTGACGGCGCATAAATCGAACCAATGAACCCTCGTACTCCTCTCCGCGTGGGCATCCACTGTCGCGTCTTCCCCGGCTCCGCATCGTCCCCTTCCTAGGCCTCGCCGTCGTCCACCGCCGTGGTGCTCTCGGCGTGGCGTGGTCAATGTGGTTAACGACCGAATTCCATCGGAAGAATACTGTACGTGGAGAGGCTGACAGCTGGGTCCACGGCAGCCGCAAGGAAGTGCCTCCTTATTATGCGGAAAATAATTATTCCTCCACCTGACGAGGGACCCATCGGACGGGCCACGGTATTTTCGCGAAAAACGTTTGCCCTCGATCGCTGGGACCCACCCAACGGGCCACCGATTTCGCAAAAAACCATTCCCCTGTCATTTCGGACCCACCGGAAGTGCCTCCTTATTACGCACAAAAATGAATACCCCCTGCTAGCTGGGACCCACCTTGGTGGGAGGCTGACTTAATGGGCCTACTAAGTTGACGGGGATGGAGGGCTTTGTTAACTTAGTCAATATAAACGATTCTAGCTCCAGTGACCGTACGATGTCCATCCAACGGCCGTAGTGCTTCTTCAACCTTTGGTCTTCTTGCTCCAGCCGCAAAAAGCAGCGCCGTCGTGCCGCATGCTCCTGCCTCCCGTGGCCGGATGTGCTGCCGCGGAGGCCTCACCGCCCCCTACTATTCCCACGGCGGCCAGCCTGCGGCGACGGCAGCCTCACACCGCAGCCGAACCAGTGAACCCTCGTACTCCTCTCCGCGCGGGCTTCCACTGCCACGTCTTCCCCGGCTCCCCGTCGTCCCCTTCCTAGGCCTCGCCGTCGTCCACCGCCCTCGTGCTCTCAGTGCGGCGTGGTCAACATGGTCAAGGAACGACTTCCATCGGACGTGGACTGTGTGTGGAGAGACTGACAGCTGGGTCCACGGCCGCAGCAAGGAAGTGCCTCCTTATTACGCGAAAAATAATTATTCCTCCACCTGACAGCGGGGACCCACCGGATGGGCCACCGTATTTCGCGAAAAAAAGTTTCCCCCCTGACTGCTAGGACCCACCAGCTACACCTTCGCACGCAAGGAAGTGCGTCTGGGCAAAAAAAGACGATTCGCCCCCCTGACTGTTGGGACCCACCAGCTACATCTTCGCACGCAAGGAAATGCACGGCGGTCGGGACCCACCTGGTCGAAGCGTACGTAGCGTTGTCATTCTGGTCGCGAACGTGTACGTACATACTGGTCGTTGTAGAGGCGCGCACGTGTCGTAGAAGAGGCGCGCACGTAGCATGTACACGTACGTACAGCGGCTAGGGTGCAAGAAAGAAAATACGGCCACGTACGTACATACGGGCAGGATCTCGAACGCCTACTTGCGCATACGTACAGCGAGGGCTCGTGTACATGGCTGGGTCAGAACAGAGAAACAGCGTTGTCGTCGTGTTCATGGGAAGGCAATGGAATGCTCGGGTTCATGGGGAGGCAACGGAATGCGTTGTGTTCATCGGGAGGCAACGGAACGCGTGGGAGCCAACCGGCTTGGACGGAATAGGCGATGGAAACGAGGCCTGGCGTACCGCAAAATGGAGGAAACGGCCTTGTGTTCGACCGGCCACGTTCGGAACGGGGTCCTGTTGATCGGGAGGGGTGTGGCGTACCGCAAAACGGACGAAACGAACCTCCTACGGTTGAAATGGGGGTCCTGTTGATCGGAGGGTGTGGCGCATCGCCAAAACGGATTTAAACGGACCTCCTACGGTCGAAAAGGGGTCCTGTTGATCGGGAGGTGTGGCGCATCAAGCGGACGAAACGGACCTCCTACGGTCGAAACGGGGTCTGTTGATCGGGAGGGTGTGGCGTGCCGCAAAAAGCATTTAAACGGACTTGTGTTGGGCGCTACGGTCAAAGCAGGGTCCTGTTCATCGGGAGGGTGTGGCGTGCATCGCAAAAGCAGGACTCGAGGATACTGTCCATCTCCACCGTCGACCTCCTCCGGCCTCCATGGCTACCGTCGACCTCCTCCAGCCTCCACGGGCTCCTGTTCATCCAGCCTCCACCGCGCGCTACTCCACCGGCTACTGTTCAACCACCCCTCCACCATGTACTATTCATCCAGCCCTCCACACCACGGGGTCCTGTTCAACCAACCCTCCACGGGCAGCCCTCCACCGTCTACTGTTCATCCAGCCCTCCACACCACGGGGTCCTGTTCATCCAGAGGCAAACGCCACCGCCATCGTTCATCCAACCCCCGCAACACTCCTTTGCTCATCCCAGGCGGCATCGATCGGCTTGATTAGCGGCGATGGCGAAGAATCGCCGATCGGGTTCGATTAACGACCATCGATTGATCGCCGGGTTCGATGTACGCGTAACTGCGGTAATCGCCGGGTTCGATTAGAGCCCAACGCCTCGCTTCGGGTTGATTAGAGCCAACGCCTCGCACACACGCAGCAGCGTCGTGTCTGAGAGAAACATGCATCGCCGGCCCCGCCCCCACCGTAACCGCAACTCCCGAAATTTTCCTCGCCTCGCTTCTACCACGGTTTTTTCCGTCATGGACGGCCCAAAGAATGTCATGCAGCTGCGTCTCCGGCCCGCCCAGACGAAAAAGCCCATTTTCTGTCATGATTTTTGTCATAGAAGTAGGAGCCCACCACATCTATGATGATACCGGGTTTTGTCACAATTATCGTCATAGAAGTGTCATATGTATGACAGAAAAAAAATTCGTTCGGCCCAAAATGTCACGGACGTGTCTTTTTTTGTAGTGACGGCTTCACGGCGTGGAGGCGCGCGATTCTGCAGGGCGGCGCGGCGTGGCGGCGGCCGGGGCAGTACGGCGGTGGCGTTCATGGTTGGTGGCGCGGGCGGCTGCGCATCAGGGGCATGCTGGGGCGTGCCTACGCGGGTGGCTGCGGCGAGCTCCTCGCCAGATCTGGATCGGGCGGTTGCTCCGGCTGGTGTCCAGCAGGCGGCGCGGGCTGAGGTGGCAAGGGCCTGCCGGCGGCGCGCGGTGGCTGATGCACTTGTCGTCGTCGGCATGGTAGCGGTGGTGGTGATGCGTGTCGGCCGGATTTCGCCTTTTTTCGGCCGGCGGCGCGGGTTTGGGGCCTCGGCCCGGTGTGGCTGCGGTCCCGACTGTGGGCGGCAGCGACGAGGTGGCTTCGCCGTGCTGGCTCCACGGCAGCTCGGCGGGTCGCCTGGGGCGGCGGCTGGCTTTCCGGGGTCGGCTTGTCTGTAGGCGGCCCGTTTCGACCTTCGGCCCTCTCCTCGTTGTCTACTTGCTACCTTCATCGAAGGTTCGGCTCTCCCCCGACTACGGTCCATCGCTCGTCTCGCGCTCGGCGGCAGGATCGAGCTCGTCTCGCGCCCGGCAGCAGGACCGACCTTGTCTCGCGCCCGGTAGCAGGACTGACCTCGTCTCGCGCCTGGCAGCAGGACCGTGCTCGTCTCGCGCCCGACAACAGGCGGGTCGATGGAGGCCAATTTTGGCCGACCTTTGGTTTTTGGCATTGGGGGCAGCCCAGGGTGCGAAAGGCGGCTCCTTTCTGCTCGTATCTTTGGTTGGGGTAGCGGTGGGTCTGGAGTGAGGTGGTTTCAGGTCTTGGATGCCAGGGCGGCGGCCCTGGTGGTGGCTCCACGATGCTCTTGGGCAGAGCCCGTGGTTAGGTGCTGCCTGGTGGTCATGGCCGTGTGGGCGGCGTGGTCAATGGGATGTGGCGTCCGTTGGTGGTGAGTGTTGGCCGGGGTGAAAACATGATCTATCTTCGTACGGACTGGCGGCGGCAAAGCTCGCTCCCTTCTTGAAGGCGTCGTCGCGGCTCTCATTGCCCATCGTGTTGCTCCAGGGGAAACTCTGAACCTCGGGTCAGGCGGTGACGGCGCTCTGGTGTCGTAACCTTCCTGAAGGCGTCGCCTTGGAGCACACGGTTCGTCATATGCGGCTTCTTCTCTTCGCGTTGGCGTGTCCACGGTTGAGGACTCCAGTTGCTCTTGTAGTACTAGGGTAGTGTTCTTTGCGCTCAGCGCCTATGTATCCAGCTTTGGGTGTGTGTGTGTTCTGGTAGCGTGCGTTTGTATCTGAGCTGTGGTCGGTCATCGCTTTATATATAAAGCGGGGCGAAAGCATTTTTTGATGAAAAAGTCCATGACTTGTTCTAGGTGATATGAGGTTGAACATAATCTAGAAGAAAAAAATGCAAGGGTGTACATGAAAGGTGGAATAAATAAATAGCATGACCCCTTCTTTCTTCGAGAGCATGACCGATAAATATCCATTCTTTATAAATTATATTGTGTTTCAGAGGTATATTAATTATTATATGAAACCAAAAAGAAGAAATGACAAGAAATTTGTATATAGATGGAGGAAAAAGTACAATGTTAAAAACAACAGGAGCGCCCCCAAAAAGAAAAAAGAAAGAAAAACAAGATGAGAAACTTGACACGCGTCTACTCTATACCGTGCATCGACCCAACATGTTGGTCTCTCACAATGACTCCATCCCTTTCCTCAAGACCCCGCTACTCCACAAGGAGCATGGGAGGGGAAGCATGTGCCCCATACTACGCCGAACGGAAAAGGAGGCTCGCCGTGCCGGAGCGTGATGCCTTGCAACCCTTTTTGCCCTTGAGCTAGATCAGCTCAACTCGAGGGGTCCTCGCTCGGCCTCTTCGCATCCCTGCAGGCGCAAGGTGTATAAGGCCCTGCACTATGTAGACCAAAACTGGTGTCTAGTCTTTAAGCACCGATGCCCTACATTGCCCAACCGGAGCCACAAACACAACTCTAGGCATCGAAGCAAGTAGGTGCTCTGGTGCCAAATTCTCCAAAGCTGGCTCGAATGGCCCTAGCAGCTAGATCAATGGACTTGTTTATCAATTATTTTATAAGAATTTCCACACACACGAAAACGGTGCCCTACATGGTGAAGCTGGTGCCATAACTTTTTTTCAGGCATCAGTGATGATGTGACATTTTTTTGACCAATGTGGCGCCGTCACGCCAGTAACATAGTGAAAGGCCTAAATAAAAGGACGTGGACTTGCCGCTTCGATGCTCTTATCTGGCCTACAAATGGATCAACGGCTCCTCCCATTTTTTTGGTTTTATGCTTGCAGCGATCCCCGTGTGTGGGCAAGTTTGAAGAGAGCAATATTATCTTCTCCCTGTGTCAACTTGTTGCGAGAGTTTTTCTTCTCTTTTTTGCGGGGTGCAGAATTGTTGAAATGGTTGCCAAAGAGAACACTATCCTTGAACAGGACAACGGGATATCATACCATTTTGCTCAATCAACAGTGATGCCTCTGGCCTGGGAGACAAAGCCGTAGAAAAAAAGGACAATGATTAATTCGTGGGCCGTGTTCAAGAATTTGATGTGTGCTGGAAGTGACTGGTCCATATGCTTGTGTTGGGAGCAAGTTACAGTTAGATTATCATCATTGTCTCGTTGGGGCATCTCGTGATGTGGTTCACCTTTCGGGCCTCGAAAGGGTTTTGGTCCATGGAATCCAATGGACACTAGCTTAGCTGTATTTTCTGGAATCCAGGCTCACATGCATGTTTATCTCCACTGCATTAGGCACACGTGCAAGGCTAAGCCATGTATCATGTGAAGTTCATCTACACTGCATTAGGGACAGGTGCAAGGCTATTAGGGTAAGCCACGTGTCATGTTATGTTCATCTCCACTCCATTGGAACACCTGTAAAGTAGGTATCGTGCTATGTCTTGTCGTCCCAATGTCGCTCTACAGGTGTTCCAGAAAACTGAAAATAACATTCATTGCTGTATGATCTTTTGTTTGTTTTATTTTTCTCGCTCCCCTTGTATATCACATGCACAAATGCAAGATAAGAGTTTCTAAACATATACCTATATCCGGGTTGAACAGCAAGATAGATAAATATTTCTACGTATATATCAACCGAGACATGCACATTTGCATGCATTTGAAATCTGGCATGACCATGGAAGGAGCACCTCCTGCCTGTTTTTTGTTTTGCAGAAAGCATCAGGTCTATTATAAAAACTAGTAGAGTGCCCGTGCGTTGCCACGGACTCTTGAAATAGTTTACCAGAGTTACATGTTAAAATCCACACATACAAACAATATAACACAAACTGAAGTCCATTATTGCAATGTAACAAACTGAGTGATGTCACAACTTAACATCTATTACAAAAATATTAATATCTAGATGATGCGCTTAAGAAATTCGTTCACCATATCAGGAAAGTTTCCTCTAGCTTCATTCCCACGATGTTTTAGCAAGTATAATAAAAAATGCTTCCTCAATTCATCCCATCCTGCAGAAAAAATAAATGTAGTTATTAAGAAAATTTCATGCGAAGGTCTTAAAACATGTAACCCACAATACTCACCGCCAAGAAACCGGCTTGACCAATTCTTTACCGTTCCACCAGAGCATAAAATGAAAAACAAAATAGCCAGACACATTCCTGGAAAACTTTCAATTAATAATATAAATAATATAATGATAACAAAAGTAAATATTCTTGTTATGAATTCATTACCCGTCTATACTCGTTGGAACACCGGCCGGAAATAAACGATGCCATTTAGATATATCAGAATTCCACCCAGGCAGTTTTATTTCGAGTGCTTCTTTTAAATCCCTTGAAAAACTTTTTAATTTCAGTGAATGCTTCAAGTTTTTATCCTCTGACGATTGTGATGATTGAATAGGATCCATAATATATAGACGACGTGCCTCTTTGTCGATGATGTACAGGATGTATCGGCCGATGGATGCATAGGGAAGATAAATCTACAAGTGGAGCTATTAGAAACAAAAACAAACCATGATAACAATGGTCAAAATATTTTATTTACCTTATTGCAAGATGAGATGCGGTCTCCATCCTGTGCCAGCTATCAAATAATGTTGCCAATATCTGGATAGTTTCCTTCTCACAAAACTTCTGACCTCGTGTTGACTCTAGCAACATGGACTAAGTAAAAGAAAAAAATATTGTTTCAACATGTTGATACTAATGGCGCCTAGAATGAAGAGTTACGGTAACTAACACAAAATCGTAGATCCATGTAGTGTATAGGAGGGTCTGTGAACAATACTCCCTCGTCACATGCCAACATAAGCACCGCGGTGTTGAAGCAATCATTGTCCATGGGCTGCTCCATGTTAAGTATGCACTGAAGTTTCTTAAGATTTAAGCTCATTGGATCGGGTGTGGAGCTCCGGACCCATGCCTTTCTGTAATTTGGATGGTAAGAAGAACAATAATATACATCCGCACATTAAATATTGATACATGATACTTACTCCAAACATCCAAAGATCATTGATCGACATGATGTAGTTGCAGAGGCCGGCAAGTATTTCACGTTGGTCCGTGGGAATGATAGTGATTGGGGCGGGACGTTTCTCTTCGACCATGTCAGATGGATTATCCAGAATCTCAAGATCAGAATTAGCTAAAGTTTCTTTGTTGAGAGGTTGATGGTACATGGGACATCCTTTTAACTTATTAAGCTCTGAATCGAGCAAAATAATTGCTTATTTTTTTGAAAAATGTTTCATATCCTCCTACAGAAAAAAATATGAAAAAAATTTATAAGATATTTTGATAAAAAATTATGAGATAATGTATAAAACTGAAATACCTGCGTAAAATGGTCTGACAGTCCATGTGATGTCCAGTATTCCATATAATTTAGCATAAGCAATCCACATGATACGCTATAATATTATAAAATAATGCTTTAGAATATCACACAGATGAATCTAAAAACAAACCATTGTAACAAGTGCTTACCCATCGGTTTGTATTGCCTCCTGAATTTGCTCTACAACCATCCATTTTGTAACATTGAGATCAGGCCACTTATGACCTCTGATAAACTCCGGACTATGCTCTGCAAGTTTCAGCCATTTCTCGAGCCCTAGTAACTTTTATATATATATATATATGAGAAATGGTAAGGATGAAGTCAAACAAAATAAATGCTAAGAAGAGAAAAGAAATAGATAGTTTCCGTAGTAGCAAGGTCATTGCGTGTGACATTCTCACCAAGTGAGTCCAATACTTGGATCTCTCGTTTCTTGGCGTTGGCAACTGCTAGATACCAATGGTAGCCCGGCATGTTAATCGGACTGAATAACTGGTGTAAATAAGACACAAGTCACAGTCACTATTAGATATAGTTATTAATAAATCATTAAACATATGAACTAAATAAAAACAATCCGTAATTATATGCATGGATTACGAGACAAAAACTAACCATATCTTGTTGTAGATAACTATTAACATGGCCTTGCGATTTACGATATTTTGATGGGTCTATGTCTCTTTCCCCGTCTTCTTTTATCTGGCCTGATACAAATGTGCTAATAATGTGTACCTTTTCATCCGCCCTGTCTTGTAGATGCTCGTGAGCAAGCATGCAATATACGTAAGCATTTATCACCTGCAAACAATATTTAGATTATATTTATAAATTATGATATTATATATAATCAATTAATTACATAGTTTGTGCAATTGGTCTTACACCGTCATGTAAGAACATGTCATTTTTAATAAGGCATTCCAAACCGTCAGTTGCTAACAAGGCATCTCCAATGTCCACAAACTGGGTATTCTTAGGGGCGGACTGGATTGATTCGATGACTGTAATATCTCTAGGGGTACAAACATAGTCTATGAAATTCATAAAAAAGTGAGCCAGCTTAGTAAACAATAAAAGCCTAATTAGTTGAATACAAAAGACAATATCACAAAAAAATGTTGATAATAATATAAAAAAATACCTTGTGGGTTAACATGTAAATTAGCATCCTTTTTTGGTTTATTATGAGATATAACCTCTTCGACGTGATTATGTTGTGAATTTCCGGCCCCTTGCAGCGACATTGCATCTGAACCCTCAATGGATTCTTTCCGTGCATCTCCAGAGTAAGGTTAGCTATATTCTGAAAAAACAAAAATATAAATACACCATTCATTTTATCGTATATAATATAGATACAGAGTAAGGTTAGCTATATGCACCTCTTCTCGCGGTGTTTCAGTGCGGTCTGTCATCGTTGCATCAGTGCGTATGTCGAAACCCATCAATTTATATCTATGCTAAAATATATTTAATATTTTTACTGCATCATAAAACTATATATAATATATAATAGAACTGTATCGGAAACTTAAACAACTGTTTTATCTGATAATAAGAAAAGCATTTGGTTATATTAGAAAAATATGCTGCTTAAACCATTTTACAAACAGAACAATTCAGGGAAAACAACAAACTATAATGTTCATATAAGTTAGTAGGCGTTTGAAATTGCTTAAACTATTTTAAATTAAATGATAGGCTATGGAAAACTGACAAACAAAAACTAAAACAAACAACCCAACATTAACAAAGTTTATTTGTTTCTTCTATGTTTTTTTTGTGATACCCTTAATATATGTAACAAGCATAAAAATATTTATTTTTATGAACCATGTTTATATATATAGAATTTTGTTTAATTACAAATCAATAATTACAATTTTGTTTGTTTAATATCATTTTGTGAGGTACAAAAATAACTACAAAAAAATCATCCCAGCATTAATAACAAGTATACCATGATGAAATATATATGATGAAATATAAATGATATTTTGTGCTGCATCATATTATTATATGTAGTATATAATAAAAACAAAAATGTTTGTAACACAACTTATTTGTATGCAAAAAAGAAAACCTAATTGATATTATTAGAAATATATGTTGTTTAAATAAATGTCATACCCCATGTTTGTAAAAAAATGTTCAGAGTTTTCAAAAAATGTTCATGATATTTGAAAAATCTATTTGCTTTTTACATAAATGTTCTTGATTTCCAGAATATGTTTTGATATTTCATAATGTTTTTTTCAAATTATGCAAGTGTTATTGCTTTTTAAAGAAAACTGATATATATTATCAAAAAATGTTAGGTATTTTCAAAATTTGTTCCTCGAATTCGAAAAATGTTTTTGCTTTTTAGTTTTTTTTTATGGATTTACCAATAAATGTTCTGAATTTTCAACAATTTTACTGGATTTTCAAAAATTGTTATTTTTTATTGAAATTAGTTCTCAAGTTTAATACAATGTTCATATTTTAAAAAATTGTTCACGTTTATGAAAATATTATGGATTTTAAAAAAGGTTATGATTTTCAAATTTAGTTCTCAATATTCAAAAAATGTTTGTGCTTGTAAAGAACTGCTCACGCTTCCAAAATTGTTCGTTTTTTTTAAATGGTTCTCATTTCCGAATGTTTTTTAAAGATTCAAAAACTGTTCGTGGTCCCAAATTTGTTCAAAATTATCAAAATTGTTATTTGTTTAAAAGTTTCTTCTTAAAATTCAAAAAAAAATGTGTTTGAAAAATTTGTTCGCTTTTTCATATTTGCTGTCTCTTTTCAAAAACATTGATGTTTTCAAAAGAGAAATAAAGTGATGAAGCAGAAAATAAAGAAAATAAATAAAAAAGAAAAAAATTGGGCCGGCCGAGTCGGGACGAACCCTTTGCGTGGCCCAGCCTCCCGCCACGGCCGCGCTTGCCGTTCCACCTACCCGCCCGACGGCCCACCTCCCCGTCTCTCCACCTACCCCGCCACCCACCTTATCCACTCCCTCTGCTCCACTCCCCTCCACTCGCTCCTCTACCCTCCACTCACTCCCTCGTCGTCCCAGTTTCCCCTCCGCTGTCGCGTCGCCGCGTGCGTCCACGGGCTCGCGTCCGCGCGGCTCCGCCCGGTGACCGCCGCATCAGGCCATCTCCTCTCATCTCCACTCACATCTCCTCTCCACTCAGTGGCAACCTATCGCCCTCTCACCTCCCCGACGATCATCACAAGACGCCGCCGAGACCGCAACCACCAAGACTCCGCCGGCAATTGCGTCTCCGGCGAGCCGTGTGCGGTGAGGGACGACGCCTCGAGCTTCATCAGCGCATGCTTGAGTCTTGGATCGATCGCGGTCCGTTCAGATCCGCCACGTTGCTGGTCTCCGGCGATTTCAAGGTCGATCCGAAGCGGGGTGCCTCGATCTGCAACGCCAGAAGTTACGGTACGTGCGTCCAAACCCTTTCCTCCTCTACTTCTTCCATTTGTGGATTCCCTGGCCTGATCTCCTCCTCGCCTTATGTTTCGAGGCGGATCCCCGACGGCCAAGACACGGCCACAGTGGTGCATCATGTCGTCTTCATCGCCGGCAAGAAGCACCACCACGAGGTGCAGTCACGGTGGTGTAGCGTGTGGTCTACATCGTCTACCACTCCGCCGTCTTCCGCAACCCCACCCCCATTACCGACCCTGAGCAAGTAATCTGCAAACCACGTGTCATTACCAGCCCTCATGTTGGTGATGAGCCGAAGCTGCCGCATACTCTTCCATAGATGAGAACTTCGGAGGCTTGCATCAATTATCTGGCCTCGTGACCCCCTTCTGACGACCGGAAGCACCTGCCTAAAGTCCCCGCCAAAAACAACAGTCTTTCCTCCAAAGGGTCGGTCTCGTATTCCCATGATGTCGCGCATGCTATTGTCTAATGCCTCAACCGCTTGCCGCTTAGTCATGATGGCCTCGTCCCATAGTATCAATGAGGCCATCCTTAGCAGCTTGGCGGTCCCACTCATCTTGGTGAAGCTGCACGACGCTCCATTATAGCAACTCATTGGGATTTTGAACCTTGAGTGGGCAATCCTGCCGCCAGGCATGATAGAAGCAGCAACACCCGGCGTCGCGGTAGCGATAGCAATCTTGCCCTCAAGCCTCACCTTGGCGAGCATCGCCCTGTAGAGGAAGGTCTTCCCCGTACCTCCAGGGACATCAACAAAGAATATACCCCCATCACCGCGTTCAACAGCCGCTAGTATTTCGTCTTATGCAGCCCTTTGCTCAAAATTCAGGGAAGATGACAATTTAGTGTCACTTTCGTCAAACTCAATAGTTGATTCCTCGATGATCTCTCTGGCCTCGCCCTCGGTTGGGTCAAACGCATCATCGATCGTTGGAAGAGCGAAATCAATAATGTATCTACCCATAGACTGCAACATACCCCTAATGTCAAGCAACGCCATCTGCTCCACCTCGTTCGGGGACGTGCGTGTCCGACGGTAGTCATCGGACATAGGCTCGAGGTGTCTATCCCATAAACCACAAGACGCCTCTCCTGGCTCGCAGTGCACCAATATTGTTGCAAAGAGCCTCCTAAGAGAACATGGCATAGCCCACTGCTCCGCCTCAGTAAGACAGAGCGTGTTGTCTGCCTCGATGAGTCCCAACCTTTCACCGGCCTCTCTAAAGCTCCCACATACCACGCCGTCGATGGTGAGCAAGTCCTCAAATGATGTTTTCCCCGTAACATGGTTCAACAACACACGAAGGTAGTATCACTCCCCCTCGGCAGGATTGGCAGACACGACCTATTTGAATACGCTCCACCCGCCTCTTCCAAAACTTCTTTTTCTTCTCCCACGTGAAGCTTCCGGGGAAATCCTTGTACAATATATGCCTTGCCCAAGGGTGTTTTTTGTTTGCCTTGAAATACTCTGTTAACATGGATTTTGAAGCATTCTCGGAGGATACAACATTCTTCAATTCAGCCTGTGCATTGAATGCAACCCTGTGCATATTCGGTAGATGAAGAGGCAACTGCAAGACAGGCGGGTAATTGGCACCTGAGAGGAAACCAAATATCCTCCACATAGCCTCCGGAGGGGTGACCCATCTTGCGTCCACGTATCTCTTGATCTCATCAATGTTACCATCAGCATCTGGCTGGTCAATGCTGAAAGAAGCCTTATCATGGCCCTTATAAATGTACTTATAAATGTATTTTACAGCCTTTATGCTAGAGCAGACCTCGACGTTGATGTGGCAATTAAACATCCGCAGAAGGTAAGGGTTATATGGCACAACCCATCGGTTGTCCAACATTTTGCCTCGAACCTTAGCGCGTCTACCATCGTCTCTATGATGATAAACTGGGTATGAGTCCTTGCCTTGTATCGTGTTCTCATTGAACGGCCGCGGGTATCTGCACTTGCATTCATTATCTTGCATGCAAACATTCTTTGGGTTGAGAGCACCGCATGGTCCGTGCATCATATGTTTTACCACCATTGCATATAATTCCGGATACTTCTGCTTGTCTGGGAGCTCTGCGGAAATGAGTCGGTCATACTGCTCTGGGACAAGAAGCTTATAATTTGAATCCATGATCAACAAAAAATGTGCATGGGGGAGGCCTCTCTTCTGGAACTCAACTACGTAAACATAAGCAAAAACAACACCCAGGACCATCTTCTTGAGCAACATATCTTTCATAGCCTCTAGTTTGCCATAGAACACGCGAGCCACAATATCAGGTCGGTCTTGCACCGTCTGTCCGGGAAGCAACTCATTTGTTATCTCTTCCCATTTAGGGTTGCAAGTCATGGTCAAGAAGATGTCAGGCTTCCCGTATGTATGGACAATTGCCATGGCATCCATATGTCTCTTCTTCATGTCGCGGTTGCCACCAGGGTAAGTTCCAGGGAGAACTTTTCTCACCCCAACAGCGCATGCTCGCGTCTCCCCCGATGTTATCGCATCGAAAACTCCTTTATACAAATCAGGACGGATCTGAGTCTGGTTCTTCCTGTACCACCTCAACCGACAGCTCTCAATCTTGATGTACATGTCAACCGCCCATTGCTGCAGTAGGCGTGCTCCACAGAGTATTGGATTGAAGATCGCAGGCCTTGTTTGCAGCATGTAATAGTAGTAGTCTCTAACGGAGAGGCATAACCTGCTATTCCCCTCTGCACACGATTGATTCAGATCGCGTGAGCATTATTTTTAAAAACAATAAATTATTTGTAACAAAGTGGGACACAAAATGACATACCTGCATCATCCTCATCATCATGACACAAACAAGGATTTTGTACAACCTCCCAATCAACATTACGTTTGGGTAGCTTCGGATGCCAACCTAGCTCCCCCATTGGATAGAATAATGGATAAGACAACGGGTCGTATGCCCTTGAGGTCACACGTATACTATGCCTTTCGTTGTTGTTACCACAAAGTGTTATCCTGCGGTCAAACCTTTTTGCTAGGTCAGTGCCCTCAACCCAAATTGCAGCGACCTCAGAGGACACCGGTCTATTATATCTTCTTTGGTCAAGCCTCTTATCGGTGTTTAGGTCTATCCTATAATAATCGAGGTTGTCCTTGTGTGCACCCAAACTCCTAAATTGCTGGGAGTATGGGTTTTCTTTGAGTATGTCTACTAACCTGTTCACGACATCCTAGTCTAATTGCTTGGTGGCCGCCTTACGATGATCTAGGTTAGGGTCGTCGTCATAGAAGTACAACTGCAGATGTTCTGGACGTGAGCTAGGCCCGAACAAATGTACATTGTGGTAGATGGTGTCGTGAGCTCGGAATGTGTACACCCCAGACCTCATGTTTGTGTAGTTTTCATCAAGGCTGACGCCAAGGGTTGTGAAGGCGAAATGTCCGTTGAAGAACCGTATGTTCTCTCGAAAATGTCTCGAATCTGCATCCATGCTGGACCATAGCCTCATAAGCTCTGGGATTGGTTCCGGTTGCTTAAGCTAGATCTGGCCATTGCGACAGCAGAAGCCGTCAGTCTCAGACTCAAACTTTCTGGCCTTACAGTGTTTGCAATTTTCGTCGAGTTTCAGGACGTGAGTGCTGTCTGGAATGTTTGAGTAGACAGTGTCAAATGGATCAATCTCGCTAATTTTATCGATAGACTTGCTCGCTTCCTCATCATCATCCAATATGTCAATATCGGATCCTACGGGGATTTTTTGAAAAATCACGTTCAATTCACTAAAAACAAATATATGAGACAACAATAGAGCTCCAAAGTGTCTTAGTGTAGGGTTTGCAATACCTTCGTTGCAAAACATGTAGTACTCCTCATCAATCAATTCATGTGCTTCCTGCTCATGGCGCATGGTGCCGCTTTGGAAAACATCGATGTCTTCTGCATTGTCGTCGTTCAGAATGCGACAACAGACACAATAATGTTAGAACGACATGCTGAGAATGAGCATAAGAAACTGACAATCGCAAATTCATACCAGTGGCACCGACAGAGTATCTCGGCATGTTCGTCCCCGGATCGCCATCAGATGAATCATCTTTTGTGGCCCGGGAGACGGGTGATGCGCGGCTTGGGCATGTGGGACATTCAGAGTCTGAGTTTGCTAGGTCTGTAAGGGGGATTGCGATGCATTCTTTGCACGGTGTTTTTTTCCTTCGGTCATAATTGACCTTCCTCTGTGCACTTGACTCCCCCTTCTCATTCACCGACATGCTTTTGCGGCGTTGCACGCTCCTCTTGCGTATTTTTTCGTTCATTGTTTCTCTGACCTCCACCGTTAATTTGTCACTTCTCTTCTGATGGCATGCTCTGCTCCTTGCGTTTTTCGCCTCCCTTTGATCGTTTGTTAAATTACGTTTCCGCTCATTGTCAGTTTGCCTCCTAGCTAGAACAGTGTCACGAATGAGCAGCGTGTAAAGTTGAAGGGGGACATGTTGCTCCCTCTTTCATTAATTCTGCAACGCTAGGGCTATTTCGGTCGTCTGGATCAAAAATAAGTTCAAATCATATTTAGAACATTTTGGTTTATCGGCTTTGGAGGAGTCACGTCTAGAATAGCAGGGCCAGCCATAGAAACGGATATTGAACGTAAGCGCATACCTGAAGAAACAGAAGCATGTTTGTTTTGATCTTGGATACGCTTATCCTTGTTCCTCCAATAAGCAGCTTCGCCCTTGAATGCTTTCTATGGTCTCTCTTGTGTTCTTCTTCTGTTTTTTCCTCTGTGTCTTGTATGTCATTCAAGATCCCATCTGGAGCCATTACAAACATTCCCGAAAATAAAAATTAATGGAACTAAGATGCAAGCAATTTCTGTTATAGTAGAACAAAATTAGAATACCTTGTAGCTCTATGTCATTAACGATCCCAGTCGAGACCTCCGTTGTATCAGGAAATGCCGACGCATCATCCAAGAATGATGTATAGTTAGAGCTAGTGAGGTTGCCTTCCATACAAAAGTTGTCCAGACATATTATTGCTTATTTATTAAAACGGTTCTTACCATAATGGTTAAATCATTAATAGCTTACCTGATAAATGAAGGGTCTGTGCATGTTCAACTTGCACATTATATTGTTTCTTCCGCCGATAGGAAGCCCTCCTCAGGGTGTTTCTATGGTCTCTCTTGCGTTCTTCTTCCGTTTTAAGCTCTGTTTCTTGGATGTCTTTCAAGATTACATTCCCGAATATTACAGAATAAAACAGATACACCCACGAAATTGGTGGATGAGTAGGCACAATATGATTACCTTGATGCTCGGTGTCATAGATGAATCCAGATGAGACCGTATTTGAACACGGAAATATCTCCGAGCTGGTTGGGTTGCCTGGTGAACCAGATTAGACCAATCATATTTATGCTAATTGGTTAAGACGATACCGACTATAATGTTCAAAACATTTTAAACCATACCTGTTAAAACAAGGGTCTGTGCAATTTCATCTCGGTCATTAGGTTGTTTGTTCCGCCGATATGAAGCCCTTCTCAGTGCGTTTCTATGGTCTCTCTTGCGTTCTTCTTCCGTTCTATGCTCTGTTTCTTGGGTGTAATTCTGGATTTTATTTGCATCTGATGTCATTAAGTGCAAACACAATAATTAGAGAATATAACAGAAACATGTCAGCAATTTGTTGAATGAGTAGGCAAAATTTGATTACCTTGAATTTCATTTTCATTAATGAGACCAGATGTGGCCGTAGTTGTAATAGAAAATGTTGACGCATCATGCGAGAATGCTGTATAGTTAGAGCTAGCTGGGTTGTCTGGTGAACAAAAGTTGTCCAAACACATGTCAGCTAAATCGTTTTGACATACCGAATAGCATGGTTACTACTCTTTAAGCTTACTTGATGAATGAAGGGCAAGTGCATTTTCATCTTGGACAATAGGTTGTTTTTCCCGCATACAGGAAGCACTTTCCAGTGCACTTGTTTGGTCTATTTTGCAATAATATTGTTGAATTTGCGTAATTTCTATGATGAAATTAAAGTCACATAATGATGACATTCATGTAATTATCTCTAAATCAAAATGAGAAAACACAACTTGACAGAATATCTCCAAAGGATAAAACACAACCATGGAGATGGTGAGATACTATTACCTTCTTTTTCTCCAACACAAAGGACATCCGATGTGACCATCGCATTATCCGGGTATGATTTATCGTTAGGCGAGACTGATGTATAGTCCGAGCTAGCTGAATTATATGATTCAACAAGCTTGGTCAGTACTTATTTAAATTACGTAATAAGTGACTAACTTCGTGCGAACACAGCTAATACGGGACGTGGATCAATTTACCAACCATGATAATCTCGTGTGGGTTTAGTTCTCTCCCTATCTTCGAGCACATTTGTGATATCACATAGAGACTGGCGACGGGCAGACTTCCCATTGACTTGTTGGTTACCCAAACCATCTGACATCTTATTGCGATAAGCAGCCCGCCTAGAGCGTTGATAAGATCCCTATGATCTAATAAGCAACACAGAATGAGCATCATATAATATCTTACCAGGGATATAAGCACAATATTATCTACTAAGCAACATACGTATGCACATCAAACTAAGAGTATCCATCAACCTTACCAGATTTTGCAAGTACCGGCTGATTCTCATTTTGAAAGCTCATAATATCCTCATTTCGTTTAATCCAATAAGCTGCAAGTTTCCTTGCATTGTACTGCTCCCTTGCATTTTCGGCGTATTTTTTGCATTCATTATTTAATGATACAGTTTCATGATGTTCGGAAGCTGTGTCGTCTGCATTTAAAAATACAAATAAAATTACAAATAAAACGACGGTTGGGAAGGTGGATATCATGTCTATGGATACCTTGAGTATTATATCTCGTAGCTGCATCTTATGAATAGCATGATCGAGTGTGAGGTTAGCCGTAGCTGCAAATGTTTGACCATCATCATGGTACCCAGGACTTACCCATTTCGATCCATCTGTAGAGTTTAGTAAGCATGAATACAAATTCAATATTTGTCTGGTATGCACGCCCTGTCTCCGTCGTGTAAAAAGGGTCAACATTTGCAGCTATGATTACGATGCTTGGATTACCATCTTTCAGTTTTATCTCGCTCGTAGGTGCTGCAAGACATTAAGCATGGTACAAGTCATGGTCAGACTTGCACGTCAGGCATCACATCACAGTATTTTTCACACTTTATATACCGGTTTCAGTCGCGCAAATAGCTTCTAATTTTTCATCAACGGGTATCAAGTTTGCATTGTATTCTTCAGCATCTTTTACGCTCGTATGATCTGCAACACATTATGCAAAAAGCTTAATATTAGCAGAAAAGCAAGTATTCCTAGTACAGTGAACACTACCTGTAGCTACGTCGTCTTCTTGTTGATGTTCACCGGATTTGCTTCTTGCATTACCCATTCGCAAACGAAATGACCGCTACCTCCGATGTTTCTGTGGCTGTGGTGTTTTTGAGGCCTGGGAGAAACATAAAAGCTACAATGATCGGATGGATATAATAGATGCAAGATGAAAGCAAGAGAGATGGCGAACTTGAAGGCATGAATAAGAAGGTACTTTAATTCAAAGCATTCAGAGCTTACCATTGAGTTCCTTGACTTTATTATATCTTGAACTTTAAGCACAACTTGCTTATGCACATTCTCATAGTTATTCGTTTAAAACAATTCAATTATGGTAATCTAAACACAGATCATATTCAGCAAAAGGCACATGTACATGGTCCTTATTACTTATAAGGTTCTTCTTCCTAGGACCGATGGCCAACGCAGTCTCTTGTCGCCTAGGTCATTGTTGAGCCAACATATTTGTTACATAGGCTTATTGTCATACAGTACATGTTTAAGCTCATTGCATACAAATATATAGTGTATTTTTCCATGCATAGTTCTGAGCGTCAGGTATAATGTTTACACAAACTGTACATCTTCGAGTTCTTGATTGTAAATTGTCAAATCAGAGAAATGATATCCTTTTCATTTCCAATTGTTGTTTTAAGAAATGTTATAGGGTCGTTGGTTCCATCGAAACATAGATCATATTAGGCAATTCAAATAACAGCGAGTATGACATTTCACTTTTAGAAACGTAACTCTCAGCGAATGTGTAATGGTTATTCAATGATCACCAGTCTTTTCATTCCTTGCAATGCCAATTGGTGCTGGTTTTCTTTCTTATTGGTCCTTTCTTAATTTTCTTAGTAATGCATCTTGGCCAGGCCAGCCCTCCACCTTTCTTGGTGCTCACACTGGTCACCCGGATCATGGTGGGGATAGTTTGTGGCCAGGCCACGATATCGATTCCGGCTACGGCAAAGTATCCACTACAAACTGAGGTATTTCCTTACATTGCGTCCCCAAGACCAACGCCTATCATAAAAATCTAAAGCTAAAATTCATATACCTCTCTAATTCAAATGAAATGATCCATGCTATAGATGTAAACTGCTTTTCTTGATGATGCTTAGATGTAAATGCACCAACAAGGTGATAGTACAATTTCGAATTACGCAACCGAATTAGGTGAACAATCTTGAAGATTAGGGTTTGAGAACTATAAAATCATATTTACCTTAATCAAGAAGAAACACATGAATTTTATAATGCTTTGAAGAAGCAGATAAATTTCTTATATTAAAATGGTTCTGATTCTGTACTCTAACCTCACAAACAAGTTAATCAAGATATATGTGATGATCATTGCTGTAACACTTAATCTTACGCTTGCTGTACTATTTGATGCAAATGAGATTTCCTACGCAACAGCTAGGCAACAGCTATAGATGTGCAGAAACATTAATCTTGGTTGTTGTAGTAACGCAGCTGTTGTATGATGCTTTCTCATTGTAACAATATGATGGTTTATGCACCTTCTCATCTGTAGGGTGACACGATAGCTATTCTCTCCGATTCGTGACCTGCCGTCTTGTCAAAGTAAAACGATTTGTGGCTGCCAAGTATTTTCGATGGCTGTGTGTATGTGATGGTTGTGTGTATGTGATGGTTGTGTGAGTGAAACCATGTAGAATTATCTGTTCTGTATGCGATGGATGTAAATTTCAGATCTGTTTTGTATGTAGATATCTTTGTCTTTGTGTATGAAATACGGTGGCGGATCTGTGATACCTGGAGGGCGTGTATCTGGCGGCGGATCTTGTACGCCGTCGGCGCTGGCTCGTGAAATGGATAGCCGGCGCCACGTCCTGGACCTGTCCAGCGTCAGGTCCTGAAGGGGATCCGCGCCGGAGCAATGGAGACCGGCGGTTTTGATCCGCGCCGGATCCTCGGCGCCAATGGAGGGTCTGCATGAGACCAGCGCCGAGCGTTTTGATGTGCGATGAGCGCGAGGATGGCGGGAAGGACCGATGGGCGGCGGCGGCGAAGGAGAACCTGTCGGCGTCTGTTCCTCGCAAGAAGAACAGGAGACCTCGCCGAGGGCACGAGACCTCGATCGAGTCCGCCTGATGTGCCGTTTTTTCGCTGGTTAATTTTCGCGGTCTATGGTCGGTGGTTTTTTTCGTTCATCTCGATTAATAAGGACGGAGTTCGTGCGTGTGCGGGACTCCATCGCGGGGTTTATTTGGTTTTGCACGGCTGAGAGGGAGGTGGGAAGAAGTACCATAGAAGTACCAAAAAAGGCCGGGTGAGGTGGGACGAAAATAAAACCCGGAACGCGACCTACCAACTGAGGCATTAGGAGTAGAGATGCACCGGAAGTACAAAGCATCTCAGACATACCAAAAGTTATAGCGAGATTCTGAGGCCACCGAACGATTACTACTGCCGTCAGAATGCACCGCTGATGTTGCTCCCCTATCAAAGACTTTGTCAATGACAGCTGGGAAGTCTTCGTGCACGTGCCTCTAAGGACCAACACCCTGAAGCCGCAGTCAACATCGTTGAACTCCTTGCATAGATACGAAGCACTTGACATCAAATCTCGCCATATGATGAGAAACCCTAACCTCACCAGCCCAAGGAGATGACATGAATCTACCCTGGAGCTCCGTCGACTACGTCCAAATGGACGAATTCGAGGAGGATCGGAGCCCGAAAGACAAACAGAAGAAAAAGCGCTGCCATCTGCCCGAGCGGTGCACCTGCGAGGACTAAAAAAATCCTAACCTAAGCTACTAACTTGAGCAGAGGCACCGAGGTTTCCCTTCCCAGGGGAGGCGAATCCACGGGCTCACTGGTGAAGCTTGAGGGGGAGAGTTTACCCTAGCCGCCTGCCTGTTACGCATTTGAATGAAAATATTGAAATATTTGATCATGAAAGAAAGCGATGATAACTAGTGGAGCAAGAGCAAAATTAAGGATTTGGTGGCGTTAAAGAACGGGGCCTAAGTCGTTTTTTATGGAGCATTGAATAAGCATAGGTTTTCTTTGCGATTAGGATTAGGGTTAATCTATCTCGCGATTTGCCCAACTTTGGATCTTCCGCGCCATGAGCATAGTTGGTTCTATCAGTTTTGTTGCGGTTTTTTCCTTTCTTTTTTCTCTACTGACTTTACTATGTTTTTCCCTTTCTCATTTTACTAGTCAATGTGTACGTGCAATGCACGCTAATTTGAAAGTATATTAAGTGCATGTGGATATTAAGTAGAATATTATTTACGTGTTATTATGTGATAAACATTATTTTTGACATAAAATTAACTGCACGCTAAACGTGTTGAGCGCTCGACATTGAAGTAGTCTAGGCCGTTAGATTGACATGATTTGATGGCCGAGATTAATTGAATCTGACCCTTTAGGTCTTTTTATATTGGTATATAGATACAGATAACCTTTTTTAATACATGAACATTTTTATTCATGATTTTTAAAAATCTGTAAAAAGTAGCTGGTTAGGTTTCTTTTTGGAGACAGGAACCACCATTTTTTTCCCGACCGGTTTTGAGCTAGCACCGATTTTTCCGGTGTGAGAGAGAAGGCTTCTGCAAAAGCACTAGTTGGGCCGGCCCACCGCACGTTTAGCGACACCTCGGTCGCTAAACACCACCGCGCGTTTCGGGAGCAGCCCACCGGTCTCTCCGAACGACTCCATCCCCTTTCCCTGCGCCCCGGCGACTCCAGGACGCCGCGCGCCCCGTACTACGGCAAACGGAAAAGGGGGCTCGCCGTGCCGGAGAGCTCTCGGTTGGTTGAGAGTGAGCGGCGTCTCGCCTCCCTCCTCACCCTCGAAGTGAGCGAGAAGAAGTCGAGGAATCCTCGCTCGGCCTCTCCGCATCTCTGCAGCCACAAGGTGCCGCCGCCGCCGCTCCCCCTTTCACCTACAAATCTAGATTCGCATTGGATCATAGGTTTTCTGCAATTCTATCTTTCCTGTAATGTCTTACCTTACGGATGGGAACACCCTTAGGAGTTAGGACCCTAGAAAGCCACATCTGTTCTCTGCAACGAACCCTAGAAACCCCAACCTAACCCGAAGGATTTTCGTTTGATCTTGATTTCTTCGGATGCTAAAACGTTCCGCGGGGATACTGGGCGTTTTTTTAGTCTAGTAGACTGCTCGTCGCGATTTCGGCACCGAATCATCGTGTGATTTAGGGATAGAATGGCTCCATGGAGTTTGCGCAGACCCTTTTTCCTGGCAAATGAAAATATCATAGAACTTTTTGCGATCTACTGTAATTCCTAGGGCTGGGAACCCCTTCGCTGATTTATTTGTTCCGACATTAGTTTGAAATGGCAATGACACCTCTTTTATGGATTATTATTGGAGGTGGTGGGCAACACCCTTCAGGGTTGCTTCAGAGTTTGCAGTTCTGCTGCAATTTAGCTTGTACAAATGTGATGCTGAGCACTGACTGATCAATGAGTTCAATTAAACGCAGTCCTTTGCTTGATCTTATTTATTTTCTTCCTGCTCTTTTGCATATTGTTTGTCAGATATGACCAGGAATACAGTATAATTCTGCATTCTCTGAATGTAGCTTAAGACATTTATATGCAATTAGCTGAACTAATGTGCTCTATGGTAGCCACGCTTGACCAGCTCATTTTGTTTTACTTGATCACTAGTTTGCTGCTCTGCTGAGAAGCTGATTATCACAATTAATCACAGAAATAACTACTTTCTTCTTTTGTCTCTGCTCTAGTTAAATACGATGGCATTTTCCCAGGCTTCATCTTTTACACTAAGCTTTCGTCATCTAATTACGTGTATCTTACATATGTATGTCTGTGCTGCCTCTTCTCTAGCCTTATGAACCAATTTCCCCATTGTCAATTCAATTTTTCAGGTGCTGTACACCCCTTGCTTGCTAAGGTGCTGCTCATTGCGGTGCATGGCCATGACTTCTGAAGATGGAGATATCTCAGCTCTGCTCTCTGATCCAAATCTAGATGAAGAGCAGGCTGTGACTTCCGCATCCGATGATTTCTTGCCTGCTATTTTGGAATCAATCAAGTCAAATGAAAAGGAAGTTGAACTTTCACCTGAGGAGGCAGCTTGGGCTGATTCGTGTTTTGTGCAGACTTCTGAACTGTCAGATGAAGACTGGGGTGCATTGAAGCAAGCCTTGCTTGATTCCCTTCAAGAGCCAATGGAGGGTTCACGCGATACCAATGAGGTAATGCTTGACCAAGGCACCCATGTACTTTCAGAGGCAGAATCCCACACTCTGCATGTGGAAAAAGATACTCAGGATGATAATGTAGACATGGAGCAACAAGGCAATAGCGATGATGACAAAAATGCTACTGAAGTTGGGGACGTTACAAATGTAATTAGAGGCGCAGATGAGCATGGCAGGCAAATGGACGGATACACTGCAGATGAGCTGGTTTCATCTGAAGTCATCGAGCAGGCAGAGTCGAGGGATTCTATCTTCAAGGTTTGGGATCTAGACGTGTCGTTCTCCGAGGATGAGAGCGAGCTCGAACTCATCAAGGACCTCAAGAAACTCCTCAAGGGCAAGCCTCAGGATGCTACGTATCCGCCTCCTGGTGACGCAACCAAGGCTCTGAGCGAGATAAACGTTGATGAACTTGTGGTGGGCTTGAGTAACTTGTCGCTGCAGCGAAACCAGTAGGTAGCAGTTTGTTCTTGGTTCCCATGATCCTCTGTGCATCCCTACCGTCCAACGGTGATGTTGTGGCAGCAAATCAGTGAGTGACTGTTTGTTTGTTCGTCCAGCCGGTCCTCTGTGCATCTTGACCATCAGGTGGTTGATGTCATGTCTGATGGGCGCATATTACTTCTTTCGTAGGCTTCTTTAGACTTCAGACTTAGGTTGACTTTCGATATTTGTTTTGTATATGTCTGGGACACCCTTGAAACATGCCGAATGAGTTCAATTCAAGCAGATTTTGGAGAGCAACTCAGGCCTTGTACAATGCAAGGTGCTTAGTAAAATAAACTGAGTTTTTTTCGAAGCACCCGTGCTTATCTCTACAGGAAAGGTGACTAATTAAGCCTCTACCCTCTATAATTAAGCATCGGTGTTCAGAAAATTGTTTTTTTTTTTGTTTTTTAGAAGGCAATTGGTTTGTTTCTAAGCATCCCCTGAGCACCGTGCATTGTACAAGGCCTCGTCTGTTCTTTTTCTTTTCAATAAGCTGGCTTGCTCACCTTGACCGCAGACCTCTGGCGTGACCAATAACTTTTAAATTTGCAAATTTCAAACCATTTTGCAAAGAAAAACATAGATATGAAAACAGTTCACGGATTTGAAAAATTGTTCATGAAATTCAAAACGGTTTGTGGATTTGAAAAAGTTCATGAATTTAGAAAATGTATGCCAATTTGAAAAAAAACAAGCATTTGAAAGAACCTTCACAATTTTGAAAAAATATCATGAATTTGAAGACCTTGACAATTTTGAATATTTTATGAATATGAAAAAAATACCCATTTGAAGAAAAAGGTATGAATTTTAAAAAATAATAAGGGAAACTGAAGAAAAACATAACAGAAAACGAAACACACGAAAAAACAAGTTTGAAAGCTGTGGAAGCTTCCTTGGACCATATGGCCATCCCATCTAAGGCCTCTTTTGGTTCATAGGATAGAATTATCGTAGGAATAGGAAATTTGCAGGAAATGAGATGACATGTATGTCAAATCCTATGAATAGAAATAGGAAACGAGATGTCATTTGGTTCACACCAAAGGAAATTTTCCATTGAGTCTAGGCTCATTTTTATTTTCCTATGAAATGTGGAGGATAGGAACACATCCTATGTAGGAATAGAAATCCGTTCCTATGAACCAAAGGGCTCTAAAGGAAAAAATCCTATAAAAATCCTATCCTCTAGAATTCCTATGAAATTCCTTCAAACCAAAGGAGGCCTAACACAGCGGTCACTCGCTGGCCAAAACAAATACTAAGGCTGGTCGTAATGGGAGTATCATAGGTAGTATTATGTATGCGAACTAAGCAATGTTGATGAGGTGGTATAGAATTAAATGAAGAAAGAGATGCTTGAGTATCATATCATGATACCGTATCATATTAAAGGATGTGCTATTTTGTGTCATGCATGGCAATAAATGTAATCATATATAATACTAACATATGATACTATGCATTACGAATGTAGTATCATACACTAGTATCATACTCCCCATTAAAACCAGCCTAAGTGATGCTTAACGCTTCAAATAGGGATTGGCCAGATTTTGAATCTGCTAGGTATCATACTTTCTTGTTTTCGTGCACACCTGACTACATGAGTTTGTTGGTGTGAGTCCAGGCACGAGACAAAGCGCACACATACAGTATTCCATATTTGCCGCTTATAACGCTATAGCCTTACTAGTAAGGTACGGAGTACAAGTGCATTGCATGTATGAGATTTGGCAACTAAATTATAAATAAATACCACAGTATCGCATGTAATCTTTTGAGTCATATATGCATGAAGTAGATGTTCATTTAATTCTTATAGTTCATCTCATTCAAAATCAATTAGTTTTATATAAAAAATTAATCTATTTTAATATTCATGGAATTGTGCATTGTAAAGCATAAAGTAAAAATAATTAATGGCAATTTATTTAGAAAAACAAAGTTTGGGCAATTATGATACGAAAGATTCTAGAACAAATGAGAAATGCTTATGTTTTGAGGTTTGTGCATTATGCTTAAATTCAACTATGAAGTCTTCTAAATTGTACATGTGGCAAAACCTGGTGGAATGTAGATAATATCCAACGGACAACAGTGCTCAGATTTGCCATCTATGCACCGTCAGATTGGCTTCATCCAACGACCATATTTCAAAGTTATTCGAACACTATATAGGGGTATAGATTGGTAGAAGTCGCACACCCAGGCGTACGTGGTAGGTAATGGGCCGGCATATCTAGAGGGTCCCGGTTTGGTTTTGGGAAAGTTCCATTTGTGAAGCTTCTAGAAGCTTTTGGTCAGTTTTTTAAAAGCGCCTAGTCTTTTTTTCTGCTTTATGTCCTTTTTCTTTTTTCTATATCATTTTCCCCTTTTCTCTCTTTTTCTTTTTCTTTTCCACCAAAATTTGCAAATGTGGGAACTTTTTAAAATTCATGTATTTTTTCAAATTTGTGACTTCCAAATCTAGTTCATACATTATAGAGTTGTCCAGTAGTTACAAGTAAACTACATAGTTGTACCATACAAATCTAAGTCGAGATAATTGTTAGATTTCTCGCAAAAAAAAGACAAGTGTTATATTCATATATCACATAATATATATAAAGTTGTAAAATAGAAACAAACATATGTAAAGAACCTAATGTAGACTTAAGGTATCAAAACATTCCCTAATTGAATATGATTTCCATTTCGGATTCAAATAATGTTCACTTTAGCGAAATAACTGAACATAATTTTAGATAAATACAGAATTTTACTTTAGCACTGGTGTTTTTGCAAATAGAGTGTAATACTTGTATAATTGTGAACTATGAGTTGCAATATTTAATCTCATCAGGGTATTAATTTTAATAATGAATATTGTATGCTAGACATTTTATTGTGACAAACTACTTTAAATTAAGTGAGAAATAATCTAAGTAAAAATGGTTAGTATAAATAAACAAAACTCTTTTTAAGTTAGAGTTCTGATATTCCGCAATAATAATATTAAATTTAAAAAAAAATATTTTAAGCATTTTGCTGAGATATATACGTTCACATTTGAGATATTTTAATCACAAAATAAGTGATATTTTTATTCTGTTAATTATATTTGATACATTATATATCAGTTAATGTTATTTTGTAAAATTTGACAAACTTAATTTATGTCACTAAAAAATGATTAAGTTTTAAAGCATAAGATAAGATAAAGTTGTCCAAAACGTGATATAATTGCTTAAAAACTCAACTTTGACAAGTGTATTTATAATGAAATCAGATGTATAAGTGACATATCAAAATATATCATGTTTCTCATATTATTATTTTATATGATATTTATCAGTAATTATAAATTTATGTATTACATTAAATATATTATAAAATTAAATTAAATTATATATGTAGAATTTTTCTATTTTTTATTTAAACGTTACTATTGTCTTTAACTTTATAAGATAATTATCCTATTGTAATTTATGAATATAAAAAACTATGAGCAACTCGCAACAATAAATCTTTAAGGGATTATAGTCATAGTAACAAAGTCGTACGGCACGCAAGCCAAAGATGACGACCCACTTAAGTGATAAAGCATACTCTAGACTATGAGCTTCATGATTAGTGTCCTTCCCTCATGAACATATCGGCACTCTGCAAATGCAATTGCAAGAGTGGAGATCTCGCTAATGATGGAATCACGTCGTGCCCTATTCATCCTAGATATCTTTAACAGCCTATAGACATTTGAAACAATGAAGAGCTGGCAATGGGAAAGGCCCTCCACATCAGAGCACGTATATCATGAAAAAACCAGCACAAATATCATAAAAAAAGCAAGACCATTGTAGGTGCCTATTTTACATTCGACTGGAAAATAATTAACGTTCAATCAAAATTTGCCCCTAAAAACATGGAAGCTATATGCACGAAACCGAAGCGGCATTTGACTGAAAATAAACTCAACATAACTCAAAATATCTAATTAATTTCCAAAGATCGAGGATGAATCATCAAAAAATTCACGGCAAGCATGCTGAGTTACAACAGTACATCACATTATATACAACAATGAATAAACTGTAACTATAGTAATCCAATTTTTTTAGGTAAAAGAGCTTGCACTATTTTTTATTTTTATTTTGCGGGTAAAGAAAATGTATTACTAAGTAATCAAGTTCTTACAGTCCTCACGAACAATCACCAGGACCTCCTCCGGGCCCGAACCGACCCAGGTGATAGTCCGACCCTCAACACGAGCGAAACTAGCTAGTCTATCACTAGCTTTATTTTGACTACGAGGAACAAGAGTAATACAAAAATTCCTAAGAGACAGCAGGTGCTTGATCTCTCCCACCAGAGGAGCATAAACTGATCGGTCCACCTCCTCACTTGAAATCATAGCCACGGCATTGCTCGAGTCCATCTCGACTTCAATCGGT
Source organism: Aegilops bicornis (assembly GCA_021605145.1). Taxonomy (NCBI): domain Eukaryota; kingdom Viridiplantae; phylum Streptophyta; class Magnoliopsida; order Poales; family Poaceae; genus Aegilops; species Aegilops bicornis. The sequence continues at coordinate 125,381,505 of CM038674.1, read as the reverse complement.
AGGTCCGTTCGCTGTATTGCAAATGACAAACCTTCCATACAAGCACAAAGCTCCGCTTCGAGCATCTCTGCAATGATACAAGGATCTGCAAGATGAAAAATGACCGCCCAAAGCACTATCCCGCAGGATCATCCGGCACCCGCTCCACTGAAACAGCAAAAGATCCATCTGTATTTAATTTGACCCAGCCCGCTTGGGGCCTCCATGGTGTGTCGCAATTCGGTTGCTTCATCAGCTGCACCCCATTAACATGGGTTACGCTACCTTTTCCCTTTGCTGGATCACAACGGCCATTAACTTGGATCCCACTTAATTCTTCCAAATACCTTTGGAGGAAGCTGACTGACACAGTCATGGGAGGGGCCGGTTTGGCATGTGTTACCTCATTGCGTATGTACCAACATCTCCAGAAGATAAGCAAGACCATGCATCGCTGATTTTCATTCATTTGGCAAAGCGAGTTGAGGAGCCACTCCTTCCCTGAGTTCAGAAATGAATTCAGCGCTGGAATTTGCCACAAGGTGGTCATCTGCAAATATAAGTCCCGTCCAAATTGACACCTAATGAACGGGTGGAAGTTATCTTCCTCCTCCATCCCACATACAGGACATATACTGCTCACCTCCAAACCAATTCTGTGTTTATTCTTCCAAGTAGGCAGCGAGTCAATAGACAATCTCCATGCGAAGTTTCAGATCGTTGGGGGACGCTGCATTTCCATATATATTGCCAACACAAACGCCTACCATCCGGCGCCGAGCTAGACGAAACAGTTGTAGCCCTATTCGCCTCCTCGAACGCTAGATTATATGCCGATTTGATCGTAAGCGTACCACTTTTCTCGGGACCCCATGCAATGACGTCGTCCCCAAGCCTAGGGAAGCTTCGTATTTTCAGGATTTCCTCCACGTCTGCAGATAAGAAGGATCGTTGGAGCACGCCCAAATTCAGGAACCATTTTCATTTAGCAGCCCGACAACAAACCGAATACGACACCGACCACATTGCGATATTGGCTTGTAGGAGTATGGTCTCGGAATCCAGTTATCTCTCCACACCGAATATTTCGCTCGTTCCCAACTCTCCATATCAGCCCTTTCTTGAGAAGATCAAGACCATGAGCTATCGCTTGCCATGAGGAAGAGGCATTACCGAGAATCTTGTGTCCACCAGATTGCGGAGGGGTAATATCTCGCTTTCAAAACTTGCGGCGCATAAACTTTCAGGTTTTGTCAAGAACGCCATGCTTGCCGGGCTAGCAAAGCTTGGTTAAACATCCGGAAGTCCCGGAAACCAACACCCCCTTTGCTTTTAGGTTGAAGCAAATGATCCCAGCCTCTCCAATGGACCTTCCTCTTCCCTTTGCTGGAACCCCAATAGAAGTTCCTTACCATCCGTGTCAAGTCGTCTGCAGACGGAGAAGGGTAGCTTGAAAACCCCCATGATATACGTTGGCAATGCTTGAGCTACTGCTTTAATCAAGATCTCTCTTCCTGGTTGCGCCAAGAGGCCGTCACCCCATTGGATCGGGCGCTTGGTAAGACTAGTTTGCAGATTCTGAAATTTCCCCTTTGACATACGCCCCTCGGGAGTTGGGAGGCCCAAATACTTTTCTTCAAACACCGTCAAGTGACAGCCGAACATCTCGCACTTGCTCTTGTACCGCCCTGGACATGCAGCACCAAAAATATCGAGCACTTATTGAAGTTCAAACTCTGTCCCGTAGCCCTCTCATACATGATCAAGGCTGCCTTAACATTTCTTGTTTGTTCACCGTTAGCCTCAAAGAACAGTAAAGTATCATCGACAAATAACAAATCACGAAATACCCGGTGCTCTCCTGCATACCTTCACCGGTGTAACAATGCCTGCTGACACCTTACTCTTTAAAATTGCCGATAACCCATCCGCAATGAACATAAATAAGAATGGAGAAAGGGGATCTCCTTGCCGAAGCCCACGCGACGGTGCAAATGAATCCAAGAGGGTCCCGTTTAATTTAACACGACATCTCACCGATGTGACACACGTCATTATCCAGTCAATCCATCGCTGAGTGAAACCACGCTTTTGCATCACCTGCTCCAAGAAGACCCAATCCACTCTATCATAAGCTTTTGACAGGTCCAGCTTATATGCACAAAAGCTCTTTGTGGGATCTTTCTCCTGTTTGATATAGTGTAAACACTCGAAAGCCACAAGAGCATTATCCGTGATCATCCGGCCAGGCACGAAAGCACTCTGTTCTGGAGAGACAAGAGTGTCTAGGAGGGGCCTAAGGCGATTCACCAAGCACTTCGAAATCACCTTGTAAATTACATTACAGAGACTGATGGGCCTATAATCAGAAATCTTTGCAGGGTTAGAGTTTTTAGGGATCAACACAATGGATGTAGAATTTACCCCTTCTGGCATGATTCCAGTATCAAAGAAGTCCTTAACGGCTGCAATCACATCATCTCTGACAATACTCCAGTTTCGCTGAAAAAACCTCGCGGGGAAACCATCTCGCCCTGGCGCTTTAAGTGGCCCTATCTGAAACATTGCATCGGATATCTTATCGAGAACGGCGCCTGAGTTTAGCATTGTCCTCGTCGGTCACCATTTGCTCCAACAAATCAAGGACCGGGCCTGGTACAAGTGTTGCATCCTTGAAAAATCTCATGAAAGTATTTATTTGCAATCTCACTCATCACTGCAAAATCTGAATGCACCATACCAACACTATCGGTTAATTGTCTGATTTTGTTTTTCCATGCCCTCCATACCGCCTTATTCGGAAGAACTTTGTATTTCTATCCCTTCTTTCAGCCATGAGATTCTCGATCTTTGCAGCCACATCATCTCTTCTTGATAAAGCAACTCATTCATTTTATCTGTCACCCTATGGATATCTTGTTGATCCGCATTCATATGCATAAGTTCCTCAAGCTGGGATCTGGACTTTGCAAGCTCCCTAGTAACATTACCGAATTTCCTACCCCATTGACCGAGTGAAATCATTGTTTTTGATAGGGCGTCACGCAGCTGTGCTAGGTTGCGGACACTCCCCACCGCGTCACATGCCTCCTTGATCACCTCTGGCAACGTACCATCAGACTCCCAGAATAGTTCATACCGCCTCGGTCTAGCACCCATCGGCCCTGGGTCGGCCGATGCTTTGAGCAATAACATTACATGGTCTGAACATGGTGACGGAATATGTGAAACAACAGAGAAAGCAAACAAGTGCCTCCACATGTTAGTAGCTACCGCTCGATCCAGTCGAACCCGTACATTATTTGCACCAACCCGTTTATTGTCGTAGGTAAACGGTACCCCTACGAAACCGAGATCCACCAAACCACATACCTCCAAGCAGTCCCGGAAAGCAACCATTTGAGATTCAGCTCTTGGTGTCGCCGACATATGTTCAAAGTCCCACATAGCCTCATTAAAATCTCCCACTACTAACCACGGTAAGACACTCGTGGTTTTCAGGTTCTGCAGCTTTTCCCACAGAATATGTCTATTTTCAACCCTCGGCTCTCCATATACACAAGTGATCCTCCATTTTTCTGCGTTTTGATCTACCTGCACCTGAGCATCAATATAACGATCGGTTTTGTCGAGGATCTCCACCACATACGATTCATGCCAATCTGAGCCAACCCACCACTCATGCCCGCACTATCCACACCACAAAAACCCTTCAAGCCGAGACGGCCACGAATCCTCCTCATCTTTTCCGCCTTTTGCCTAGTTTCACAAAGAAAAACCAAATTGGGGGAATGCGACTGGCAAATAGTCGCTAGCTCACGAACTGTCTGGGAATTCCCCCCTCCCCGGCAGTTCCAACTTAAGAGATTCATTGGACCCGGCGGTCCCCCACGAAGGAGGCCGCCTCATCAGTCATGTTTGTGTCATCATCATTCCCTTCTTCCCCTTGCTTCCTTCTCTTCACGATCAGCACCTTGCCCAGTGTGGATGAAGGAGCCACATTCACCCCTGAACCACCCCCTTCCTCTAGCATCAAGATCAGTATTCGGGACTTTGCCCAACAAGTTTGGTAATGGTTGCCCGCACCATCTTGACACCGTCCGCCCCCATAAGCCTCTTACGGGCCGTCCGCAATGCATCATCACCCATATTGGGGGCACGACATATTGTGTGCACCACCCTCCACCGGCCGAGTATCAACAACAACATTACTTGCATGAGCTCCCTCTGATCCACCTCTTCCACCTGAACCTCCTGCTCCTCTACCTCCACCTCTACCTGCCCTCCATGCTCCACCCTCCCCTCCTCCTTGGCCTGCAGCCCTCCCTCCCCTACCCCTTCCTACTCCACCTCCCGACATGCCCGGCTCACTACTCCAATGCAACCAATCCCCCCCATCCACAGTCATGGGGATCATGAACGCCGTCCCCACACTCCTCAACCACATGTCCCATGCAACCACAGAAAAAAGCAGAAGTCCGGCAGCTTCTAAATGCGTAACAGGGTACCGTTTCATCTCCTTCAAAGTGATACTCACAAATCTCACCAATGGCTTCTGAACATTCACAAAGACCATAACCCTTAGGTGGCTAGCAAGGTTAATCCTCCCCTCATTAACTACCACCGTAAACGGCGGCTCACCGACCTTCTTTGCTACCTTCTCTGCCAATTCCTTCTTCCTTGTGAGTCCATCCGGCAAGCCTTTGATCCTTGCCCACAACGGATACATATCCAACGCATGTTCAGAGACGTTGGTGAACCCATCATACTCCACAATGACCACCGGATCCTTTCGAAATTGCCACGGTCCTCCATCCATTACACGTTTCCAATCGCCCAAACAATGACACTGAGCCAAGAACAGGTTCGGCCCTTTGATGTTGAAAGTAACACCTTGGGCACAAGCCCATGCATTACGCATTGAATTCAGCATCGCCGCATGGCTAAACGGCCTCATGGTATGCACCCGAAACAAACACAGCCAACGAACATCCTTAATCAACTCATCTACCTCCCCTGAGAGATCGAGGTCCTCCTCCTCCTCACCATGAAGCTTCAGGCCTTCAAACATGTCCTCCAACTCTGGATTTGGGCCGAATTGATCCCATCCAATAGTCTCCTCATCCTCATCAGCATCTTCTACCCGATCTTCGTCTTCGACCACAGCCCCCTTCGCCCCCATGGATTCAACCCCATCAGCACCTAGAGGCGCCCCAGACTCCGTCCTCTGACCTCCTGCAACTCCCGCCTCCGCAATAAACCCTAGCCCGCCATGAACTGCCTTCTTACCGCCCCCGAGCACCTGGGTTTCCGGTTCCGCCATGCAACCCCTCAGGTACGATCCCGAGAGCAAACCCTAGCGGCTATCGGTCGCGAACACTGATCAGAACGATGGATTCGTTGGGTGGACTCCGGCGGCGGCGCCGGAGGAAAAGGTGGACTCTAGGAAACCCTAGAGGAAAAGGTCTTTACTCCACATCCTCTTCATCTAAAAAGAGCTTGCACTATTAAATGAGCATCCAGTTACAACCATGATGCATCAAACGCCTGAGTTGTTGTGGTACGTTTGCGCAGATCGTCACGCTCCTTGCACTCTGGCTAACGCAACAAGCTGATGCGCCACTAAAATTGCTTCTCATTTGATAATAGCAGCAACGAAGGATTGGTACAGATTCAAGCTTTCTTTTTAAAAATAATACATTTAAAAAAACATTTTTCAGAAATAATACACATTTGTAGGAAGTTTTAAAAATAATACACCCTCGGCTGTGCTGTGGTCGATTAGAACCTATCAGCTACGGCGTGGCCGATTAGTACCTATCAACTAGAGTGTGCCCGATTAGTGCTGATAAGACTCCCTCGTACATGACGTTCATGCCCATGAATAAGCCACACCGTTGCGGATAGGTACTAATCGGCTATGTCGTAGCTGATAGGTTCTAATCTCACACAATAGCCGAGGATGTATTATTTTTGCAACTTCCAAAAAATGTTTATTATTTCCAAAAATTGTTCAAGAGAATGTATCTATATCTATATCTACTATTAAAAGGAATAGGTCTTCTTGATTTGGTTTCACTTTGTTTCGTCCTATTTTAAATATTTGTACGTGCATTATTTTATTCAGTTCTGTCTGTTTAACAAACAGATGTGCAAATAAAGGAAACAAAGACGATATAAACGAAACTAAAACGTACGTGTAAAGGAAACTTAACTAAAACAAAAGCGAAGCAGACGGCAGACTGGCCACACATCGTACCTGACCCAAAAAATTATACTCCCTCCGTTCCTAAATATAAGTCTTTTTAGACATTTCAAATGAAATACAACATACGGATGTATCTATTTTAGAGTATGGATTCACTCATTTTGCTCCGTATGTAGTCATTTATTGGATTTAAAAAGACTTATATTTAGAAATGAAGAGAGTACATGGGAGGTGGGAAGTGGACAGCTTATTATAAAGAGTCCAAATCCTATTTAGATACCTACAGGATATTGGTCCATTACGCCGCTTCATGGTGTTGTAGAGGAGCTCCAATCCGTGGTGGCGGCGGCAGTCTAGACGGCCGGGGCTCTACCGTGTTAATGATGTTGTCCATTTTAAGCCCACTCAAATTGCTAATACTTTTGTTAACTATTTTAGATACATTTTTTCCTCCTCTAATACTAACGTGGGCAGACCTTTCCTCGGGACTCAGCCGTTGGTTCAGCCAAGCGACTTCACTTATTCCATCCCAGATAAACAAAAAGTATTGCAGATTTTGAAAGAGATGAAGCTTAATGCATCGCCGGGACCAGATGGTTTCAATGTTGAGTTCTACCTGGCTACATGGGACTGGATTGGAGATGATGTCACTACTCTAGTAAATGAGTTCTACCACACAGTATCCTACCCCCTCATATTACCGATACAAATATTGCCCTAATTCCTAAGAAGCTTGTTCCTTAGGTACCTACAGATTATAGACCCATTAGCCTTTGTAATGTCATTTATAAAATCATTGCTAAATCTTTAGCTAATAGGCTCAAACCTCATCTTCCTGATTATATTGATCCTTCGCAGCAAGCTTTTATAGAAGGGCGTAGAATTAGTGATAACATCATTATTGCTCAGGAGATCACTCACACTTTTGCTTTAAAATCTTGGAAACATCAAGCCTTCCTTCTTAAGATTGATCTTGCTAAAGCTTTCGACCGTGTTGAATGGAACTTCATTATCTCTGCTCTCTCGCGGAAAGGGTTGCATGTGCATTTCATCAATTTAATATATGCTTGCATCTCTACTCCGGTTTTCTCCGTCATTATTAATGGCCAAGCTTCTCATAGATTCGGAAGTGAAAGGGGTATTAGACAGGGTTGCCCTCTCTCTCCTTATCTCTTTGTTCTAGCAGTTAATGAACTTTCGCTTGCCCTTAATGATGCTTTGGCTGCTAACAATCTTGAGGGTATCACCCTTGGGCCAAATTGCCCTCCTGTCCACTCACTACTTTTTGCAGATGACCTTCTTGTATGCGGAAAAGCAAGTATGGGAGAAGCTCAAGCCATGTCTCAAATTCTTCACCAAATTTGTGCTGCCTCGGGTCAGACTCCTAATTGGGCCAAATCTGCAATTCTTTTTAGTGCTCATGTTAATCAGACGGTGATCTCTGACATTCAAAGAGTTTTCCCTGTCCCTATCATGGAAGAGAATTTCACTCACCTTGGCCACCCTCTTATTCTTCCTGCTAAGAACAGGTCAACTGCTTACAACTTTGTGTTGGACACATTTTTGGCTAAACTTCCAGGATATAAGGCCAACATGCTTTCCCATGCAGCTAGATTGGAATTAATTAGATCAGTTCTCTCTTCCATTTCAGTTTATTACATGTCTAACATATTGTTTACCAAAAAGTTCATTGCTAAACTTACCGCTATCATTAGAACTTTTTGGTGGACAGGAATTAGAGAAGACAGTTCTTCAAGAGGTCTTTGCCTTCGAGCTTGGAAGGATATATGCACATCTAAGCAAGAAGCGGTCTAGGTATTAGAAACCTTCAAGCTATGAATCAAGGTTTAATCTTGGCTTCGGCTTGGAGAATTGCAAACTCCCCAAATTCTCAATTGCATCTTGTTCTCGAATCTAAGTACTTTTCGGGTTCCTCTTCTCGGACTGCCACTTCCAATACCCCTAAATCTTCTTTTTGGTCCTCTGTTATCAAGTTGCTCCCTAAATTAAAAGCACACTCTTTTTATCATGTCACATGAAGGAAACATTTCCATATGGAGTACTCACGGTGTTCACTGATGCGATATTCATGATCATCTCATCATCCAACCTAACAACTTCACTTACCACCGCTAAAATTAGAAATCTTTGGATTCCAGGTCAAAAAGTCTGGAACATTGATTTAATTCGCTCTATTTTCCAGGAGCCTACTGCAACAATCATTACTCAAACTAATATTATTCCAGATGATTGTGCGGATATATTATGTTGGGATCTCACGCCTAATGGTAAGTGCAACGCTAAAAGTACATACAAGTTATGTTTGCAGGATATTCAAAGACATCCCAGGAATCAACCTGGTCAGGTCTCTACACTAGTCAAAGATTTACTCAAGCAGGTTTGGAAGCACAACAATATGCCTCCTAGGGTTCAAACATTTGCTTGGAGATTACTTCGCAAGGCCCTCCCTACAGGTTTGAGAGCATCTCGTTTCTCTAGTCATATTGATAAAGAGTGTTGTCGCTGTGCTCAAGATGAGGATGAATTGCATTTGTTTTTCAATTGTGCATTTGCTAGAGCTGCATGGTTTGCGCATCCTTGGTATCTTAGGACTGATATCTTAACCAAGTTCATCATTCTATACAGGCTCTTATCCATGCTCTTATGACCATGAATCACTCTCATGCATCAATCCCAAATATTTTTAATTTCTTATGGTGCATTTGGAAATCAAGGAATGATTGCCTTTTTGGTAGAAAAAATTCTTCTCCTCATCAGGTTTTTATGGCTACAATGGCGTTGGATGAAAGCAGTAAACTTAATGATGCCTCTCCTGATGGCGCAAAGACTTATTCTCTTCAGCAAAATACTACAAACTCCACTCTTTTGCCGCTGCGGGGATAAACTATTAGGACAGATCTTCTTATTTCGGGGGCAAAAAATTATTCTGATGCTTCTTTTAAATGCACAAAGATCCCAGGTCTAACGCATGGACAAACAGCCACGGGTATTGGTGTCTATCTTAATTTTTTGCAGGATCAAAGGAGCATGCAGGTCTAAATTCAAGCCTCGACCGAGCCCACCTTTTCTCCATTACAAGCGGAAGCGCATGCCCTTGTTCTTGCTGCGAGGGTGACTCAACTTTTGCAGATTAGCCAACCTACGTTCCTCACTGATAATCTCTCTTTGGCTAAAGCAGCAGCAAGCAAAAATGTCTTGGTTGATGCGATTCCTTGGTCAATCAGAAAGCTCATTGCAGAGTTCTACAACACCACTCGACAGTTGCAATCGCAGGTGTTCCATATATCCAGAGAGATCAATGGCATAGCCCACAATGTAGCTCATCAGATTCTGACCAGAGCAACATGACCTGTTTTTAGTTGTTTTAGTTTTCAACTCATTCTCGCTCAACTTGCCCTGTCATCTCCACTCTGTCTTCTTGCAACATTCAGGGAGTTGTATTTCATGTTGTACACTGTTACTGATTTGAATGAAGTTGGCACCATGGGTGCCTTTCCCGTTCAAAAAATAAAAATAAAAGTTCGCTCTGGTGCTTTCGGCCAACATACGCATGTACGGTACATGCTTGATTACTCCAAGTCGATGGGTGTTACGAAGACACAATACAAGGTGACGCAGCGCACAAACCTAAAGAAGCAGTTGGATCGGTTCTTTCCTAGCTAAACACATGCACGCAACAAACTAGCTAAGAGTTGCCGAGTGCCGGCTAGCTTGATTCTTTCCCAACTAAACACATTACATGCTAAGCAGGTTGTGGTGGATCAATTTGGCGGCGATTACTCGGCTCGATTAATTGCTCCCTGAGAACTTGCACGTGAGTCAACTAACAGATGCATGACCCTAGATTCAATCAGTCAAGTTAGTCTTTTATTAATAATTGCATGATTTTATTTTATTTTCTGCTCTTCCCAACCAAGTGATGAGGACATGACTACCTTGGATAAGACCAAAAATATTGTATACATGCATATTTGTCAGGTGATTTCTAATGCAAACTATTCAATAATCTATTTATGTTATCCAGAACAAAAATACTTCACATACTTTTGTGTTTTGTCTAATTGCAGCTGTATGAGACATTTGTACAATACACATATGAAGATAAGGGAAAGGAAAAGTTTAGGTGCTGTTCAAAAAGTCCTCTCGCGTCACTTTTGGGCCAAGAGAAGATAGAGTCAAGTCTCTCACGTTCTGAATTCAGATTCGGACTGCATAGACATACCTGACTCAAAACGCCAACAACTTTTTCATACGGACTCCGAATTGGGTGATTCTTTTTTTGTTGAAAAATAGATTTCATGCTCTTTCCAACCCAATTGGAATCACCTTAAAATCCGTCTGGAGCGTTGAGTTATGGACGAAACAATCTGACGCTGCACCAGAATCCGAGTCAAACTACAAGTCCAAAGGTGTTACGTCACCTCCACTTGGGCCCATTGGCCTTGTACGACCTAGGGTTAGTTTTAGGCTGCCTTGGGACGTCCTCCCACCTCCTTGGCCGCCACCCCTTGCTCCTATATAAGTAGATCCATTTAGTAGCTTTTCCGTTGGGTTTTGTTTAGATTAAAAGTTCGCCATAGCTGCAACTTCGCGTACTTCTTTTGTGTTCAACGACCAGACAAAGGCGTCACAGAACCCCACCTTGATCAATAAAGCTTTCCTCTTATATTCGCAATATCCAGATTGCAATCTTAGTTTCTTGCTTGTTCTTTGTTTGCCTGCAGGAAACAGACCTTCGTGGTCAGGTTGATCGTGCTCCGGCGTGGTCAATAACCTCTCGGAGTTGGTTTAGCGATTGCTAAGGCGCAACGTCGTGCACGTTTGTAGTCGGATCGTCAAACTCGACTCCACCAAATCGATAGTTATTATCTCATCGAAAGATCGGGACCCTCGCCTCTATCAACTGGTATCAGTTTTCAGGTTGCTCGGTGAGAATTTCCAGTTTTCCCTATATTAGATTTATTTTCTTACCTATTGTCCAAGAAAAAGCCACAAAAAAAGTTAGATCTATTCATCCTTTGTCCAAGCCAGTCTGAGCCTTTGCAATTTTCTTTTCTTTGTTTGCATTATCTAATTATCGGTTGCATCGTTCGTGTCGAGTTGCTGGTCTTAGTGTCTAGTTCGTTTAGAGTTTCGAGTTCTGTTCACATTAGTCACGCCGCCGCTGCATCGTTATCCCTTCCGCTGTCCACCACCTATCCATCAATTGCCACCACGTGCTATCCACCATTCATTGTCATGATCATAGTTGAGATCGTTCACATCTTCGCTTACTTCAATCTGCATCTTATATAGTTTGTTTTGAAAAGAGAGAGAGAGAAAAAAGATAGAGAAAAAAAAAGAGAAAAAAAGGAAAGAAAGAAAAGAGACAGAAGAAAAAGAAAAAAAAAGTGTGAGAAAAAAAAGAGAGAAGAAAAATTTTTTGGATCTATTTAGAATCAATCTCGTACCTGAATTCGGATTGGAATCTGTTTTGCGCATTGTTCAGTAAAACAGGTGTATCTTCCTCATACAAAGTCCGTTTTGGCTCCGTGAGTACTCAAATTAAAGCTGGCAACGAGGCACATCTAAATAGTTGCAGAAGTTAGTTCAATATTTGACACCTCAAAATCTGCTTCTAAATAGGTCTTTTTGCCCTCCGAAGTTCGTGAACACAGCTTGTTCCAATTGTTCAGGCCATCTTTATAATTCTTTGACTCCTCATATCACTTCGGAATTGAGTGATTCTTTTTTGCATTGGAAAGCTTGAGTTAGTAGCATTATTTCAAAAAATTTATCAGAAAATTGGCTCAAACTTTTCAAGAGGAAAGTTGGAGAGAGAGTTGTTGTATATCCTGCTTGGCAGTTATTTTTCATCATTATCTTCACTGCCGTTGTGATCTTCACTTATATCTTGCTGTCCAGAGCTACTTAGTATACTTCATTGATGCAAGTTGTGCTACGTCGTGACCTCATTAGTGTTCTAGGCTCGCGTCTCTAGTCCGGTCTAGCCTAGGACCAGCACAATACAGTTGTTGAGCGTTTATTCAACATTGCATCTTTGAATTGATTATTGCTATTTTCTTGCTACCATATATAGCCAACCCAGCTCCACATATTTCTACACCGTGTATACGTACGTTCCCCTGGCAATCGCTTTACACAATCTTCAGAGTTACTTGACATCGTTGGTTGCCTGTCACCACCTGCTGCATGGTAAGAACTTGTAAGATATTGATATTTGCTATACTGTGAGCGTTGTACCACCACATCCTAGTAGTTCATAGGAACATTATTCTTGAATTTTGTTTCTTGTTTCTACTAATCATGACAGGTTCCGGAGATAGAAGTTCTTGGATGACGGACACATCTCCACCATCATGAGAGTTGGGACAACACACACAAGCACATGGTCAAGTTATCTCTTTACCGTCATTTGAGGGTAGATTTAATCCTGCTATTTATCTTGCTTGGGAGCTTGAAGTTGAACAAGTTTTTAGTCATGACTTTTCTGAACTTGAGCGAGTACGAGCTGCCACTAGAGCATTTACTGGTTTTGCTTCTGTTTGGTGGAGTGTGCATTGTAAGAAAAACAATGATAACCAACCCACAACTTGGAACGATTTGAAAGATGTAATGAGACAACAATTTTTCCCTCCTTACTATAAATCGTGAATTGCTTCGCAAATTGGAACAATTAAAACAAGGCAGTAACACTGTTCATGCTTACTACCAAGAGTTCAAATCTTATATGCATCATTGTGACATAGAAGAATCTGAGGATGATAAGATGAATAGATTTTTTGGTGGTTTGAACCATGATATCCGTGCAAGATTTCATTATATTCCTCGTTGCATTACTGGTATGTATGTTTTTGCTTGTACCTTTGAGAGACAGATACAGGAGGATGCATTGGGTGACTACAACAACTACTATTCCAGTTCATGCTCACCACCGCCGGTTGGTTCCTCCACCATTGCACCTACTAGAGCAGCCCCACCTCAGATTATGAGCGCGACATCATCTCAAGTGTATGGTGCATTGTAAACGCCCGTACCTACATCAGGTACGTCTTTCCGACAAGGTAACAGTAAAGGTATTAATGATATAACTTCACATGAGAATGATGCATCCCTAGTTAACTTGAGTGCATCATGTGTTGAGTTACCTGGTGATTTGAGCACATCACCTATTTTAGCGAATCTTTATACTGTCATGAATGCGTCATGTGATCAAACAACTGAAATACCAACAATTTTGAGTGCACCCATTGAATTAACTGTTGATGCAAAAGAATCAATGTTTAATCATTTTGATATGACCTCTAATCTTGGTGATGATTCTGTGTCGAATGACTTATTGCATGTTTGCTTATTTAAGCATGTTGTAGCATGTAAATTTGATGCAAGTAAGGTTTACTCACCAATGTTGGGATGGTTTAATGATGAACATCGTCAATCTTTTGAAATGAATAAGAGCTTCACTTATATGTGCAAACTGAGTTGCAATATTTTCATGCCTTCTACTTCTTGTGATAATGTTTTGGCTTTAGATTTTATGAAATATGCAAGTTACTCATCTATTCATGTGTCATATGTGCAAAAATCAAGGGAAGTAAAAATGGATGACATATGCATATACAACATGTACACCTTGTCTCTTTTGTTAGCCACATTTCAGACTAAGCAACGCCGATGACGGCTTTGTTTTTAAAGAAGTGGAGGATGATGAGGACATGACTACCTTGGATAAGACCAAAAATATTACATACATGCATATTTGTCAGGTGATTTCTAGTGCAAATTATTCAATAATCTATTTATGTTATCCAGAACAAAAATACTTCACATACTTTTGTGTTTTGTCTAGTTGCAGGTGTATGGGACATTTGTACAATACACATATGAAGATAAGGGAAAAGGAGAAGTTTAGGTGCTGTTTAAAAAGTCTTCTCACGTCACTTTTGGGCCAAGAGAAAATAGAGTCCAAGTCTCTCACGTTCTGGATTCAGATTCGGACTGCACAGACATACCTGACTCAAAACGCCAACAATTTTTTCATACGGACTCCGAATTGGGTGATTCTTTTTTTGTTAGAAAGTATATTTCATGCTCTTTCCAACCCAATTGGAATCACCTTAAAATCCGTCCGGAGCGTTGAGTTATGGACGAAACAATCTGACGCTGCACCAGAATCCGAGTCAAACTACAAGTCTAAAGGTGTTACGTCACCTCCACTTGGGCCCATTGGCCTTGTACGACATAGGGTTAGTTTTAGGCTGCCTTGGGACGTCCTCCCACCTCCTTGGCCGCCACCCCTTGCTTCTATATAAGTAGATCCATCTAGTAGATTTTCCCTTGGGTTTTGTTTAGATTAAAAGTTCGCCATAGCTGCAACTTCGCGTACTTCGTTTGTGTTCAACGACCAGACAAAGACGTCACAGAACCCCATCTTGATCAATAAAGTTTTCCTCTTATATTCGCAATATCCAGATTACAATCTTAGTTTTTTGCTTGTTCTTCGTTTACCTGCAGGAAACAGACCTTCGTGGTCAGGTTGATCGTGCTCCGGCGTGGTCAATAACCTCCGCCACCTCTTTGAATGAAGGCGAAATGACACAACAATCCCAGTGTGCGATTCAACCTCTAGAAATTCGAGTGAAGGTGAAAAATAGCATTCAACCAAAATATTCGGCACTAAACACAGCTCGAGATCGGACGCCCAAAAATTTTGAGTGAAAGCGAATAGAAATTTGTCGAATGAAAAATATGATGATTTTTTAGACGTTGCAGATTGTGTTTATAGTATTTTTAGAATAGATTGTTTTTATTTTTTTAGGGGTAGAGACTGTTTTTAGGTGTGACCGCTGCAGATAAAACAATGTGCTAAAACAAAAAAGATTACAGGGCTTAGAATATTTTAGCAACCCACTACAGGCCCATAGGACGAAAGGCCCACACAAAATCTTGGCCCGCTCCCACCCCCTCTATATAACACCGTGGGCATAGACGCCAACAGCACCTCTCTAGGGTTTGAACCGCCGCCGCCGCCGTCCCTCCTCTCCACGGCCACTCATGCCGAGGCGGCGGCGGCTCCTCTTCCTCTCGTCTTGCGCGGCTTCTCTACTTTTTCTCGCCGTCTCATCTGCCATTCGTTCTCGGTTTTCTCTTGTTCTTGTGCCGTGATGATTGCTTTATTTCTGACACCTCTTGTACGAGAAGCGCCTTGATGCGCTTCGCTGAGCAGATTGCAGCAAACATATCTGAGCACAATCACTCACCAATTTGCTTGTTTATTTTGTATGGATTTGCAACAACTAGCATCTTGATAAGAATCGTTGGCCGTGATGAGCACTGCTTATTTCTGACACCTCTTGTATGAGAAGGGACTCGTCCCTTCCATGAGCAGGTTAGCAACCCTCTGAGCTCATCTTATGATCAAGATTTCTTCTTGTGATTGTTTCTTTTTAGCTTGATTGTTTGTCTTTCATTAGGCATCAATATGAGCAACAGCTGTGATGAGCATCGCTTTCTTCTGACACCTCTTGTATGAGAAGTGTGCCTCTCTCGAGAGAGGCGCCCTTCGTTGAGCAGAGTACAGCAACTGTCTGAGCTTTTCTTTATGTTGCTTGCATCAGCTTTACAATTTTCGTTGGTCAGAGTATAGCCTGTTACATGGTTCACTATTAGATTAGTTTTGTCCTTTTTGTTTGCAATTTTAGAATGTTATTGTACGTATCTCGTGCATATTTGTATTGTAGGCAAGTCAAGTATAACTGTCCTCTCACATCTGATTTGTGGAGGAGCTACGAGATGCAAGTTACATAATGGCACGAGATTCACTCATGCACTCGCTGCCTGTATCATCTATGCAGCTGAATCCACTGCAAGCCATCTGAAGAAACAAACTCAAAGTGTGGTGATTATCAGTTCAGAATTAATCTTATTGCATTCAATAACATGTAAAAAACTCAAGAATTTAATCATTTGGTGCGAAAGTCTGCTGATTACAAGGAAAGTTGTAGCACAACAATGTTAAAGATGCACTTATGGTTAACCGGGATTGATTGCTCCCAGCACCCAGTAATTCATCAATAGATAGATCATGAACAGCACAATCTTAATTTTTTGCGTTGTCTTTTTGTCTGAACTTGTGATTTGTTTGTGCTTCGTCATCTGGTCATTGGGATGTTCAGTCTCTTGAGGCTGATTTGTTTCCACTGGACTCGTTCCCTTGAAGCAACAGTGTTCTGTTGTAGATGAGTTAGCCCCTCTTTTGCCCTTTGGGATCTCTCTCCCAGGGCACCCGCAGCTCTTACATACATGCACACGTCACACAAAAATTCCCGTCGACACTTGCTTGCTAATTTGATTTTGACAGCTGTGATGAGCCCAGTTTACAGTTACAGACCTGTAATGACTCCTGTGGAAATGATCGCATGGTCAAAGAACATCTAAGGGACTGAGTTGTTTGCTATCAGTGATTTAGATATTTCTCTGTTTGTTTTGATTTTCTTATCTTAACAGTATTTGTGCCTGTAATGGTTCTTGGGTAATGGGAATATGGAGAAAGCAAATGTTACTGTCACTATCCAGTGTGGAATTTCTTGTGATTAGATAGTGTGGAATTTCTTGTGATTAGATGAGTAATTTTCTTGTCTTGCACGATGCTAACCCCGGGCTTGTCGGACGGATCTCGGTCCTCTGTGATGAAGGAAAGCCCCAATGCTGTGCTAGATCCACACTTCCGTTCAGTGTTGCAGGCCGTGACACTACGCGTGAATGAGCAGCCTGTGTCATAGTAATGGATACATTCACATCAAATCTGTTTTCCACTGTTTTTGTTTCGGATCTTGGATTGTTCTGGTAAATGATTATTATCTTGCCTGCGCTTCTGATTGAACTCGTGAAGCACAAGGGAAAACATGGTTGAATTTCTTAAAGCCACTGTAAATACCAGATCCTTTACTTTATGATCTTGGTTTATGTTGTTTGTTCATGGCGGTGATGATAAACACTTTCAGCAAACATGCCAGTTCTGCTTCTGAAAATTCATGACTGAAAAGCCTGTTATACCGATCTGAGCCATGATCAATCATCTTTTATCTATTGTACAATCCTAGTTTAGTGTCTGATCCTGTGATACTACAAATTCGTTTGAAGACTTTATGATGTGTATCCCAACTGTTGAACACCAGGATCCTGTTCGCATGATGAACCTACCTGGAGGCTTGAAATTGATGGGCAAGTCTGAGGTTCTTTGATGAAAGATTTTTCTTTCTGTTGGTTGTTGGTCTCTGTTTTATTGCTTTAGTTTTGATTGTTTCCGAGTTTAACTATCCTCTTGCAAGTTTTTCTGATTTGTGGTAGAGGCTGAAAATCTCGGTAGAGTGTGTGTTGTCATCAGCTTTGTCTCTTGTTCCTACGAGATGGGAGTTAAATAACGACACGAAATTTAACAAATTTCCACTGTGTCCCCGCAGCAATTGCAACTATATGGAGAAACAAGCTGAAATATTTTTCTGGAACAAGTTACCTGGGCCATATTCTGAACTTGAAACCTGATTGAGTAACAGTTGCCACGAAATGAATTGGCTGTGAATTGTGAAAAGGAATTGAATTTGCTGGACGCTAGTAGCACGAATTAGTAGCTGATGTAGTAACGGTACAGACATTTTACTCGTAAGTGAATGACGCTTGGAACATCTTTATGGCATAGTTCTATACCCCATCAACTTGAAACCACTGAATGGTTAAAGCAAGAGATTTCTACTGGGTTATCTTATCACTTCTTAACCAAGAGATTTCTACTGTGTTATCTTATCACTTGTTAATTTCTGGAACTTAGGTGTTTGACTTCTTTTCATGGTAATTTCTTCTGGATGAAGTTGTTTTCCTTTCATGTTAGGAGTTTATGTTATTTCAGCTGGTCTTTATTCCCACAGCCCTACATGATGAACTTAATATTTTAGCTATGGATTTATGTCCAGATGGAGCTATAATTTTTGTCATAGTTACTCTGATAGGGCATTACTGATTTGATATTGGGAAATAACATTGCTATCATGATAAATTGATGGTTTGTTTCTCAAAACATTCCCATGCAGTTGCCGCGTAAGAGCTTTCGCCCTGCCAGGCTTGAGAGCTATCCTACACTCTCACCGGAAAGTTCCATGTGTGGACTAATAGTATCTAATACTCCCTCGGTCCCTCCGTTCCTAAATATTTGTCTTTTTAGAGATTTCAAATGGACAACCATATATGGATATATATAGACATTTTTTAGAGTGCAGATTCACTCATTTTGCTCTGTATGTAGTCACTTGTTGAAATCTCTAGAAAGCCAAACATTTAGAAACGGAGGGAGTAATATCTGCTTATTATCTGATTCCTTGCATTAGCACGCTCTAGTTGTCTCTTTCTTTTCCCCCTTGTCAATTTATTAATCTTCCTGTGCAAACCAAGGGTGGCAAATGATATGAAATACCGAATCTTCAGTTTCAACTTTGAACCCAAATTTTGAAGTGCTTAGTTGTGCAATTTTTGGACAATGACATTTGTTTGTTTAACACTCCTGTGGTTTTCATTTGAGTGATGGTATTGATTTCATGAAGTACAAGGGGAAATATGGTTGAATTTCTTAATATGAGCCACATGAATATGAATTCTTATTTTTGCACTTTTCTTTAGAGATTTTTGTTTTCTGTTTTGATAAGACTTCCATGACAGTTCTGCTTCTCAGAATTTATGACTGAAAAATCTGATATATTGATTTGAGCCATTGCAGTTTACAAAAGCGGTTTTAGCCCAGTGGTGATACCTGGAAATTCATGATTAATTAGGCCGGTGGTGATATCTTCCATGTGTACTTAGTCTTAATTATGAGATTGTAATTTGTTCTGAAACATCATGTGAAATTCCAGTGATGGCTCCAGGATCCTGTTTACAGGATGAACCTACCTGGAGGCGCTGTATCCACGTGACAGCACTGGGTAAGTCTGAGGTTCTTGAGGATCACATGTAATTTGCTGTTTTCGAGTTTTTGTTTTCAACTGATAAAACTAAGCATTTCTGTATCATTTTTGCTGAGGTTAGGTATCCTCTCACAAATATCTCTGATTTCCGGAATAGATGCAATCTTATTTGCGTTAAACAGAACTTGATTTAATAGAACATAAAATGTAGATTAATGATGCGCAAGAAATTAAAAAATGTCTGTATTTTTATATCATTTTCACTTGATATTATTTTCTGGTAACTTTGACGGCTCGTCGGGGTAATATGAAAGCTGGAGCACAATGTTAAATGATCCACCTTTGGTTAGCATATAGCTCCATGCAGTGTTTACTCCCACACCCAGGAAATGATCAATAGGGTTGGTTCAATGGCTCCATCTGAATCAAAGGATGAGAAAATACTGCAACAATATGATCTATGATCTGATTCTTAGTATTTAAGTCTCTGATGATGACTTTGCCAAATTTCTTATTTTTTCTCATGTTAAATTTCTTATTTTTTCTCATGCATATGTCTGAATTTTCTTATGTGGAACTTTGTGCGTTTCTTATAAGTGCGGTCCAAAGATGGAGTGCGGGACATAGCCAACCATTTGATGATTTTTTTCATGCCCTTACATGCTATAGTTAACTGTAGTGCATGACATGATAAGATGGTTGGCTATGTCCGCACTCGATCCGAACTGTTTGTTGTTGCTTCTTCTGGTCCAGCTTTTGCTGCTACGGTTCCTTCTTGGCCGCAATCTTTCTGAATGCTATAGATCTGATCTTGTTCCCTGTTGAATTCTCTGCCCTCTTCCTCTTAACTTCTGGCAATGTCTCCTTGCTGGTCAATAATTGAAGAAAAATAATCTCAATTTTAAAGACTTCATTTTTCCACCAAGCTTGATTTCCGTTGAGAGCTCCATCAACAACGGAGTGCCCATAAGGGTCGGTGATGCTCCATATTCCTCAAACAGCAGTGCTATACGGACGACACAAGACGGACGATTCATGCACGACAGTGAAATCCAGCCGCACATGCATGTGTACAGGAACGGCCGCCGGATTCTTAATCGTCTTCACATTGTCTACGGTTTTGTTGTCCGAAGAGCAGTTTCGTTCCTCAAAATCAGGCCTGGCGAAAGCAATTATTGCATCAGATAGTGTTTAGTGCAAGTTTGAAGTTCCGGACGGGCGGTGAACAATCGAAGGAATAATGTAGCCAGAAAGGTTTTCAATCTGAACTCTGTTATGTTGCCAAGTTTCATTCTAACCTTAACGCACCAGCTTTTGTATGGTATTAATACACTTCTCCTTCAGATTGAATCTGACATTACTAGTTGCGTGTTCCCATTTCATCCATGATCTTAGCTTCAAAATGTTTTCTACTAGTGGTTGGGGAAGCTGGGGCGGTGCTAGATAGGATGCGCCCCTTCCACTTTCTTGATTGTATCACGTGATGTTATTTTGTTAGAATCAAAATATAGCAATATGAAGTACATGCACGTTCACGTCTAAAACCAGAGGCTGGCGACGGTCGATGATACATCTAGAGGCAAAGAAAAATCACTGCTTGGGTTAGTAGCGGGTAAGATGATATTGCTTTTTAAGCAGTCAGTATTGGAGCACACACTCTAATTTATTTATCTAATTTTCCAAGCAGTCAGTATTGGAGCAGGCACTTCCTTGATATATTTCACATTGGTGTGGGATAAATGTAGCTCTAATTAAAGATCATCTAGATAAAAAATCTTTGTGGATGTACTATTAGGAAGAGCAGTGATTACAGCCAGTATAGTTTGGATAAATGTAGGCAGTAAAACTGGAAACTGGGCCTGAAAAAACTAAACAGAGGCATTTTTTCAACCACTTTTCTAAGTGGGCATGATGATCTTTGCCAAGTATGATAGGCAAACAAGTTGCTAATTGCCAAGTGCTAACCAATTTATCTATCACCATTGTTACCTGACGCGTTATGCAAGGGTGGTTAGCTTGTACCTGTCAGCTTCTGCTCCCTAACATGGATTCTAGTTAATGGATCACTATGCTTTTGAAGTGCTTATGCACCACATCTCAATATCTAAGCTTTAGCAATAAAACCAAATAACTACAGAAACAATAAAATTCTAACAGGGAATATAGATGAGCTCTGCAATGTCAAGTGTAGAACAACAGATTCACAAGCATGGTGCTTACGACGCTTGCCCTAGTGCTTGACCATGGTGACGGCGCCGCTATGCCTCCAGTCCAGCGCGTCGGGCACGGCGTCGGGACAGGAATGTACATACCGCGTATGATGTACTTTGGAAGCTCATCTTCCTTGCGCTGTGCATTTGAGAAAAAATATATAATAAAATTGGTAAGAAGCAATTGCTGTGACGATTGATCGAAAGTGAAGCAAGATGGAAAAACAGAGAGCATAGTAAAAGGGAAATAATAAGACAACAACACTAAAAGTATAATGTGAGTATGTCGGCAAATCGTTTCTCGAACAATTAATCAGCACAAATGTGTGCGCATGTGTATGTTGAAACATAAATGGAAAATTAGCATATGTTGTTTCCACATGCAAATTAAATAAAAGAAATTGAACGATTTATTGAACCAAAAATGAGGTTCATGGCATTCTCATTGACAGTTGGATTTCTAATGAACCTATGTAATTGGCAAATGGAAAGGAAAGAAAAAAGAAAAGAGAATTATTAGCATATGGTAATTAGTTGAAAGTCTCTGAATAGTAAAATGAGCTACGATCAGATGTATACAATCTATCATGATACACACAAGAAGTCATAAGAAATGAGCTCTTAAATGTAAATAATCAGAATCACAACTAAAAGCAAGAATAGTTACTCTGACACTTGGGTAGACTCATAAAAGAACTACTGCTGGCACATGACACCTCATCTGAGAACTCATTTCTTAGCCGGGATTAGCAACGTTGCTAAATTAGCTTGTTCATTAAAAAAACAAGCTTTTATCATTTGGGTGTGGAGGGATTCAGCTTGAACAGCCAACTCCTTGATGAACCTGTGAAAGCTACTGAAACGACTTTTTGTATTCTTACATTAGTAGCCAAATGTACTGATGTATAGGGATACTTTATTCTCTCTTTCTCCAAACCGAACCACGACACTTGTCAACGTCATATTGCCATCAACTGTGAAGAACAACATCAACACAACATCATCTAGTAATTAGAACAGAACTTGGATAAGAACTCCAAAATGGCGCCAAAGGAGACCTCTTCTTTGATATGAGCAACCATTTCAAGAATAAGCATCTGGTTTCCATAATAGTTCCATAGGAAAAATTATGCACACACTTCAGTTTTTTTACATGGTGGTACATCAAGATTGCACATACCTCATCTTAGCCTTTGCACTCATGCAGGTCATCTCCTTTTTGCAGGTGTACATGCGAAATTTCAATTTCAATTCGCCTTGCACAAGTACTGTCCTTAGTATAACTCTAAAATTGCATTCTTGAATTAGGGGTGCAGTGCTATTCTATTGAACGGAATACAGTGCAGAAAGACATCACTTGCAAATATTCTGAAGATCAAATCTAACAGCACATAGGCAATCTCGCGCGTTCATAGGAAAATATATTCTAGATGTTGCTCCCAAGTGGGGAGAACACATCCTTGATGATGATGCACCTAGCAACAAGAATCGCTTTTGTAGAAATCTAACTGATTCATATAACAAAAAACCAAGTTTCAGTGAATGAGAATGACTGGGTGCAGATATTCTTTGTGTGCATCTTACTATTAGTGATGGAGTCAAATATCTGATCTTTGGCTGCTTAATAGGCATGACATAATAAAATCCATCATTGAAGATGAGCTTGTGGCATCTACTTAAGACAAGTGCTTGTAAGAAAAGGAGCAAAATAAATTCATTTTGGTTCTCACATTACCCGATCAGATTTAACAGGGTGAGGCTACCCATCACCGGTTAGGCTACCTATCCACAGATCAGCAAAATCCAATTATAAATTTACTTAGCACTGCCATGGTCAAGGCAGCTGAACTTAACACCTGATAAAAGTGTGATATCCTTTCTCTGTAGGTTTTATGTGTTTGCTCTAGTTTCAGCCATGGCATCGAAGACAGAAGTTTAACCAAAACGAGATTTGTATAAACTGAAATAGAGCATAACCAAAACGTACAAATTGTAGTTGATGTTCAGATCTGGGGGTAGATGGTGGCGAGGGGAAGCTCACCACGTTGGTGTTATGTTGGCCTGCTCCTCTGGCCGCTCTACCTGCAGAAACGAGACCAGATGGGTCAGTGAGAGAAGAGAGGGGAGATAGAGGAGATAAGATCATGTTAACTAACAGATCAAACACACGAGGGGCCGCTTGGATCCAGATCCGCCCGCTCAGCCAGCCAGCATCGCCCTCTTTCTCTGTCCACCGCCTCATCCCCACGCCACCCTCTTCCTCGATCCAAATCCAACACACACACACACACAAAGAGAAAATGGATTTCATTGTGGGCTACTCCTCCCATGGCCACCCCTCCGCCTGCGACTCTGGTTCCGTCGCGATCGACTCGCCCACTCTGTGCACGCCCAGCCTCGACAGGAGGGAAGGGGGCAGTGGTGACGGCCAAGTCGGGGAAGGAGGGCGTCGCGGGGAAGTGCCAGCCCACACGGTCCTTGGCCAGCCGGTGGTTCCCGGCGTCACCCTCTTCCGGCGAGGCCACCCACCCTGCATCTTCTCGTGTTCACCTTCTCCCGCAGCGGTGGCGCGGCGCGTCGAGCAGTCGACACAGGGAAGAGAAGGGGCTCGGAGCAGTCGCGAGGAGAATCGGGGGAGAGAAGAGGAGGCGGCGGCGGCGTCACGAGAGAAGGTTGCGTGCGATGTGAAATTTTGGAGGAAAGGATAAGGAAGGGGCGGGGCTCGAGTACTGGGATCAGGTGACATGCGCACGGTGACATGCGGTCGAATTAATTTAAGCGTTCTGAAAAAATGCGAAAAAAATCATGCGTCTTGCGTAGCATCTTAAGATAACTTTTAAAAATTTCAGATCAAAATTCAAAACATACATCAAAAAACAAAAAAGAGAAATCTGTCATGAATAGTTCCCGAACGATTCTTTGCAGACTATTCACATCTGAGTTTCTCTTTTTTATTTCTCGATGTATGTTTTGAATTTTGATCTGAAATTTTTAAGGGTTATCTTAATATGTGCTGTGAACATGCATGATTTTTTTCAGATTTTTTCGCAATGTTTAAATTTGAATTTGGGTCGCATGTCACCGTGCATGTCACCGTAGCGCATGTCACCTGATCGCAGTCCGGAGCTCGAGGCAACTTCCTCACTCTTGCTTTTTTTGTCTTCCAGCTAGTCCGACGTGGACATCGCGAGCGCTCACGCTTGATGCACAACTGAATGGTTCTAATACTTCATATGGTTTTTAAGTTAGTTAGCTTTTTTTTGGATATCACTGTCAGCTTACAGTTTCTGAATGTGAACCTGGAGTTAAGGCTGGGTGTTCGAGTAGGGCATTTTGGAGACCGAGCTCCATAGAACCCTTTATTTTGAAAATTCAAAATTCATAAATTTCAGTTCCAAAAAAATTGAAATTTTTTACACATGTTTGCAAGGATGTAAAGTGTATGTGTGAAAAGTTTCAGGATGAAATACCTTGAATTGCGCACTGCAGAGAAAAAACAAAATCATGAAGTTTAAAGATGAACAGTACATATGCTAAAAAGCCTCAGATTTGTCTTTTTTGTGTAGCTCACATTTTAATGTATTTTGACTTGAAAATTTGCACACATGTTCATTATGTATCTACGTATATGTGTAATTATTTTCAGAATTTTTTGAAATTGAAAAGTTTAAATTTTGAAGTTTTCAAATAAAGGCCTCCATGGAGCTCGGTCTCCGTTTGGCATTTTCGTGGGTGTGAGTAGGGCATTTTGAAGACCGAGCTCCATGGAACCCTACTTATGGTTGTGAGTAGGGCATTTTGGAGACCAGTTTATAACTTTTATATGGTTTGGTTTATTTGGGTTTCTAGAATTTTGGTTTCTGTAAAATAGCAACCAAAATAATCAAGATAAAATTGCCGTTGACCTATAATTAACCAAAATTTGTCGGTTTGGTATGTTTGATTAATCGGAAAACCGATATACGTGTGTACCATCATTATTAATCCAAGCAGCGTATCAGACATAACTGTCGGTCATCTAAAAATACATACTCCCTCCGTTCCAAAATAGATGACCCAACTTTGTACTATAACAAAGTTGGGTCATCTATTTTGGAACGGAGGGAGTAGATGCCAATTAGTATTTGTAATCAATCGATATCCTATAATCGATGCACTTGTGCCTTGCATGAATCTATGTACATTTGTCTAAACAGCACACTGCTAGCTAGCGACTTAGACTAATCGGTTTGTGCTTACGTGGTGACTAAGCCAATCTTAAAACTCTGTAAATTCGACCGCAGTGTGAGTGCATGTGTGTGGTGGTGTCAGTCAGTGAGTGTGCCTCTGCGTTGTAATCGGTGTTTCTCAGGGAAAAAAAAAACTTTTCTGCCTTCTTGTACGTTAGGAATTAAGAAACCTTTTAATCATTATCTCTGCTTATTTGAGAAAATTGTGTAATCCTTAAGCTTGGTACCCATTTTTACAAGAGCCAAAGAAGCGCTCTGCTGCTATCCTTTTGTACTTATATATATTACTCTTTTGTATGTAAAGTAGAACTTGTATGTAGACGATTTGCAATGCATTAATCTGCCAGCTGAACACATGATAAGATGGTTGGCTATGTCCTGCACTCCAGCTGAACTGTTTGTTGCTCCTCCTGCTGGTCCAGCTTTTGCTGCTGCAGTGCCTTTTCGGCCTCAATCTTTCTGAATGCTGTAGAGCTGATCTTGTTCCCTGTTGATTTCTCTGGCACTAGTTCCACCACCTCAATCTAGGACAATGATAGAAAAATCAGTTTGTCATCTTGCAGCACCTACCTAGAAGGTGTAGTTTCTGGAGCAAACAGTTAGTGATGTTGCAACCAAACCTCCAGCTGTGTGAGGCCTCTCTCGGCCCTCTTCCTGTTAACAGCATGCCCTCCTGGCAATGTCTCCTTGCTGGTCCGAGAATTGCATGAAAAAAAACAGATTAAACTTTTTTTTTGCACGATACTTTGCTGTGCCAGAGGAGTAGAACTCTCGTTAAAAAAAAAAGCAATCCGGTCTATTAAGAAGCCTAACCTGACAACGATTGCCTCCAGAGCCTCATCAACAATGGAGGGGCCATAAGGGTCGATGATTGGTTCGACATGAACCTCAAGATCTGGCTTGATAGACTAGCGAGTTGACAGCGAAATGTATCAGATATATGACAAGACGCGAAGCTAAATTTCAGTCTTACTGGCTGAAAATTGTGCAAGTAGCAGGGCACAAGTAATTGTCACTTTCTAGTACCAAAATGCAGATTGATGCTATACATAAGCGAGTACTACCTACTATTAATCTAGCGAGCTGAGTTCAGGTGATACATAGGCTGAGGAACAAGAGACTTTTTACGATTGGGTGAAAAATACCTTGATATAATCCTTGACATTTTCTATCCGCGTCTCGATTGGTTGTATCAGGTAACCATACTGCAAATGAACCAACCAAAAACAAGAGATGGCCATCAGATATATGCACACAGATTTTATCTAGAATAAGTCTAGATGCCATGACCAATAGCTAGGCAGCTTTCACAAAGAGAATGTATGCAGTTCAACTAATAATTGATGCCTTGAGGTGGATATATGCAGCTCAACTAATGATTGATTAACCCGTACCAGAGGTGTGTATCAGGTGCCCATGGAGTTTCAACACCCTGTCCACATTCAATGAACTGTGTGTAGTTGCCCGGTTGTATTCGTAGAATCGAAGATTGCCTGCTAACGGTACTGCTCAACTACTTATCAATGTACATATCTTTATATGATAGTGACACGCTTAGGGCCTCCCTACTTTGATTAGCATGCTTCCAAGAACGTACGAAATAGAAAAAAGTAAGTGCAGGATTAACATGTCATGCTCATTGGTATCATGCACGGCTGAATGTCTACCAAAACTTACCTTACTGAACCTTAGGAACAGATGATTATTTCCAAGAGGTTTGAGTCAATTCATGGTTTTTCATGTAATATAGTGCAAAGAAATGCCACATAGAAAATTTTCTTAATGGTTCCAATGCCCCAAAATTATGCAGTCACGTGGCATTGCATGAGACGACAGAAGGATCCTTCCCGTTTTTTTGTGCAAGAGAGGATTCGGTTGGTATGAGCTGAGAGCTGACCAACAGCTATGAGGACATGTAGATTTGGAGCAGCATCAGCTACAGTAGTTGGCATGGCATGCTAGTTGAGACGTCTCGCGTCTCAAACTTTATGTAAAAAATGATGCGACAGCGGCACTGTAGTAGTAGTAGTACTATGTGTTCCAGAATTAATTAATTTGGACGTTAAAAATGTACAGCAGCAGGTGACAAATCAACGAGGAAGGAGAGATTGAGATAACCTTCTTCTTGGCGAGCATCGGGCCGTCGCAGACGCCGATCACGACCCGCTCCCTCGCCAGCTCCGCCGCCGCCTGTTGTCACATTACACGCCCAGTTTAGTGTTTTCCTTTTGTCTCGTCTGGAGATAGCACATGGCTCTGCTATGATTCACGGACGGAAATATGCGATTCAGACGGAAGGAATCACGGAAGAAACGGAGAGCCAGCGGCTGCTCTCGAGCGAATCGATCGAGATCGATTCGCCAGGCAGACGATGCCGGAACGAAAGGACGGCAGGCGACCGGAGCGCGGACGGGGTTCAGCTGCCAGCGGCGGCCCGCGCGACGAGATGAGATCATGAGGCGGAGCAGAGGACGGCGGGCGGGCGGACGCACCTGGAGGAAGAGGTGGTGGCCGCGGTGCAGGCGGTCGAAGGTGCCGCCGATGACGACGGCCGCGTAACTGTTACGCGACGGCGGCCTCGTAATCGTCGCGTCGGGTTCGCCTGTCCGATGGTCCGCGCCGTCGTCCGACCCTGTGACGGCGGCTTGGCCCGCAGGATTCACGACGGCCAAAGCTTCCTCTGATCCTCCTTTGGACGCTTCCTCCTCCATGGCTGCTACCATGGCGACGCGCGCGCAGCGGCAGCGTGTAACGGAAGGTAGGTGGGGGCGGGGTTGGTTCGCGTGTGCGGCGGTGGAGGGGAGCAGCTCCGTTTCTTATATGGAGTTTGACTGAGCTGACGACTCACCCCTCACCACCACCGCTTCTCGGGTGGGTTGGTGCTCTGGCTAGCCTTGAAAAATCGTTTTCAGAGCTTTCCGAGTTACAGTACTTTTGATTAAAAAAATATCAGGAATCTTAAAGAAACATATATTTTATTGCAACTTTTCCTGCAATGTTTATGTGGTTTTTCAATTTAATTAGTCTAATATGTAAGAGCATTGTAGACTCCTTAAACCGCGGAATTGAAAACCGCACAGGAAAAGGTGTTTTAAGGGTTGGTTTGAGCTGCGGCCTAATAGACCCCTCAAAGTTAAACTGTAAAACCGAATATTCGCTTATATATTTTTCCCATGTCTTCTTCCTCTCGTCCGTGTTCACGGTCAATTAGCTCGCTCCTACGAAGCCAGCGGACAATGCATAAAACGACCAAATACGGAGCCGTCGGCATCCAGGACAACTCGCACAAAGCTAGCTAGCTCGAATCAATCCAAACGGCCAAATACGAAGTCGACAGAGCCGTAGCTAGGTGAATCAATCCAGGAGCGAGCTAGCTAGCTGAATCGATTCAAGCAGTCGGGGTGGGAGGCCGGGGGATCGGGCTAGTCGGTCGCGTCCGGTGCAGGGCACCGTAGAAGCGAACGCGAAAACTGTGTTTTTACAGATCGGGAGGAGCTTTGTACCGAGTCCTTCAATTTTTTTTACAGGTCGGAGTCGTCTAGGGGTTCTATTCGAGTCGTTTTTTCCGCCTAAAACTGTAAACCGACAGTTATTTTATAGTTTCGTGCGTTTTAAGGGGTCTGCTAGAGATGTTCTAATCTCTTCTTCCCACGGCCGGGCCTGTAAAATCCCGGGTCTAGTGGAAAACAAAAAAATGGGTCCTTAGAGCATCTGCAGCCGGATTTGGCAAATCCGGTCCACTATACGTGCCCTCATATTTCCACATATCTCAAATTTGGACTCTCAAATCCATGCAAATACATGCACGTCGATCATACAAGCCATTGTCGCACGTAAATAACAAATGTTGAACCGAACATAAATAGTGTTTACATAAAATTTATTTGAAGTGCACAAGTCAAACATCAGCTATTTGGTTTTCATTGTGGGTCCACCTGAGTTGCATCTTGATCTTTCGGGATTTCAACTTGTTCTCCAGGTGCTTAAAAAATCATTGGTTTGGGTTACACCATCACCCTCATCCTCGGCAATCATATTGTGTAAAATAACACAACATGTCATGAGCTACCACGGAGTTTCTGATTCCCACATCATTGCATCCCCACGAACAATTCCCCAACGAGCTTGAAGCACCCCAAATACCCTCTCCACATCCTTCCTAGCCGCTTCCTGCATTGATGCAAAGTGACTATGTCTTTGCCATGCAGTTCAGATATGGTCTTTACAAACGCCGCCCACTAAGGATAGATGCCACCTGCAAGATAGTATCCCATGTTGTAGTCTCGGCCGTTGACGGTGTAGTTGCACGATGATGATTCCCCATTGCAAAGTGAAAGCACAAGTGCTTCCTGGGTGATTTTGGTAATTAATGTCAACATGTCTCTTGTTGGACTAATATTTTCATCTAGTATACTTCAGAAAGTTCAACAAAGGCGTGGCATGGACAAGAGGATGTGGAACCCTTTCAAGATGCTAAGGTCAAATATTGGCAAAAGCTCAAGACTCTTCATCTCTATTTTTAGTGATCCAAGATCACATTGAGTCCATAGGAAAAGCCAATACTATTAAAAGGGGATGAGATGTTGCTTAATGGTCTACTTGCTCTAAGTGCTTAGTGATATGCTCCAAAGCCCTCAACCACTCTCTCAATTCCAAATATGTCCTAAACCTAAAGTCAAACTCGGCACCACCGATTTGATTCATCCGGCGCCATCGAGTTCACTTGACATAGCCACTGCCAGAAACCCTAATCAGTTCGGTCTCACCGATAGGATCTCGGTCTCACTGAGATGGCCTTGCAAACTCTCTGTTGCATGTTGCAATTATTTCGCTCTCATCGAAATATGCAATCGGCCCCACCGAGTTTGCCTGACCAACTCTCTGCTTGCCTATTACTGAAATCGGTCTCACCGAGTTTATGTAATCGGTCAAACCGAGATGAGGTTTTCCCTAAACCCTAGCACATCGGTCCCACCGAGAATCCTAACGTTCACATTTTGAACTGAATCGGTCTCACCAAGTTCACCTATTCGGTCTACCGAGTTGGGTCAAATGTGTGTAACGGTTAGATTTTGTGTGGAGGCTATATATATACCCCTCCATTCCTTCTCTATTCAAGAGAGAGCCATCAGAACGTGCCTACACTTCCACTACTCATTTTCTAAGAGAGAACCACCTACTCATGTGTTGTGACCAAGACATTCCAATCCAACCACAAGAATCTTGATCTCTAGCCTTCCCCAAGTTGCTTTCCACTCAAATCATCTTTTCACCATAGCCAAATCTGTGTGAGAGAGTTGAGTGTTGGGGAGACTATCATTTGAAGCACAAGAGCAAGGAGTGCATCATCAACACACCATCTATTACCTTTTGGAGAGTGATGTCTCCTAGATTGGTTAGGTGTCACTTGGGAGCCTCCGTCAAGATTGTGGAGTTGAACCAAGGAGTTTGTAAGGGCAAGGAGATTGCCTACTTCGTGAAGATCTACCCAAGTGAGGCAAGTCCTTCGTGGGCGATGGTCATGGTGGGATAGACAAGGTTGCTTCTTTGTTGACCCTTCGTGAGTGGAGCCCTCCATGGACTCGCGCAACCGTTACCCTTCGTGGGTTGAAGTCTCCACCAACGTGGATGTACGATAGCACCACCTATCGGAACCGCGCCAAAAATCTCCGTGTCTCCAATTGCGTTTGCACACTCCTATCCCAACCCTTTTCTTTCTTGCAACTTGCATGCTTTACTTTCCGCTGCTGATATACTCTTGCCATGCTTGCTTAAAATGTATTGTGAATGCTTAAATATGTGCTAAAACTCCACCTCAACTTGAAGAAATTAAAAAGTGCTACTTTTGCTCGTTGAGGGTCTAATCACCCCCCCTCTAGACACCTCTTCTCGATCCTTTCAATTGGTATAAGAGCATTAGTCTCCATTGCTTTGGTTTAATCACCATTGGAGGAAGATGGATGAGTCTATGATGGGGAGTTTTAGACGTAGAGTGCCTAGCTTGATGGATAGTTCTTTAATGCTTGGAAAGATGAGATGCTTGAGATTTTCAATGAATATCACTTGAACAAGTACATTACTAGCCCTTGTGCGCCCCTTATTGATCCCTTGCATCCTACCCCCAATGAGTCTCTTGACATGATCCGCAATATTAGAACTATCAATCTTATCATTAGAGGATTGCCTAGGAATTTGATTGTGTGCTTGCCTACTCTTGAATGTACTTACACCATGTGGAGATTTCTTGAGGAACGCTTTCCAAACTATTCCTTGAAAAATCTAGATGAAAATCTTCAAAAGTCCATAGCTTTTCATAAAATGAAACCTAGTGATCCTAAATTTTATGATTGTCTATTTGAGCTTCGTGACCTCATGCATGCTAAAGGAGATGTTGGAGTCATTAGTAGCATTATCTCTCAAGTCATTAGAATTCATAAAGATGCACATTGCCATGGTCATACATCTAATGAATCACTCTCTCTAGGTGATGATCAATCACAAGACGATGTTGAACATGGATACTATGATGAGGATGATGATATTGAATTTGATCTTGATGAGTCTATGAGACACTTTGGTCCTATGGAAAACCTTCACGGCTATATGGCTGGAGGAAAGGAATGGGTTCTTGATAGTGGATGTACCGATCACATGACCGGAGACAAGGATATGTTTCGTGAGCTTGCTAAAAATGACGGCCCTCGAAAGTATGTCACTTTTAGTGATAACTCAAAGGGTAAGGTGGTTGGCCTTGGTAAGGTGGCCATCTCACATGACAGCTCCATCCAAAATGTTATGCTCGTTGAATCTCTTGGCTATAATTTACTTTCCGTATCTAGACTAGCCGATTTCGGTTTCAATGTGCTATTTACCGAAGTAGATTGCCAAGTGTTTCAAAGAGATAATCATAATATGGTCTTTACTGGTATACGTAGAGGTGATCTATATATTGTTGATTTGACTAAAAAGGCTCAACCTAGAACTTGCTTAATTGCTAAATCTTCTAAAGGTTGGTTATGGCATAGAAGGTGAGGTCATGTAGGCATGCGAAATCTTGACAAGCTTATTAAAGGTGATCATATCCTTGGAGTTAAAGATGTTATATTTGACAAGGATAGACTTTGCAGTGCTTGTCAGGCAGGTAAACAGGTTAGAGGAAGCCGGCCCGTGAAAAACATCATGACCACGAGAAGACCGCTCGAGCTGCTTCATATGGATCTTTTTGGTCCCAACGCCTACAAGAGTCTCGGTGGTAACTCGTTCGGTTTAGTCATTGTCGATGAATTTTCAAGATTTACTTGGGTGTTCTTTCTTGATGTTAAATCGCAGGTCCAAAAGTGAAGGAAATATGCCCTAGAGGCAATAATAAAGTTGTTATTTATATTTCCTTATATCATGATAAATGTTTATTATTCATGCTAGAATTGTATTAACCAGAAACATAATACATGTGTGAATACATAGACAAACAAAGTGTCATTAGTATGCCTCTACTTGACTAGCTCGTTAAATCAAAGATGGTTATGTTTCCTAACCATAGACATGAGTTGTCATTTGATTAATGGGGTCACATCATTAGTGAATGATGTGATTGACTTGACCCATTCTGTTAGCTTAGCATTTGATCATTTAGTATATTGCTATTGCTTTCTTCATGACTTATACATGTTCCTATGACTATGAGATTATGCAACTCCCGAATACCGGAGGAACACTTTGTGTGCTACCAAACGTCACAACGTAACTGGGTGATTATGAAGGTGCTCTACAGGTGTCTCCGATGGTACTTGCTGAGTTGGCATAGATCAAGATCAGGATTTGTCACTCCGATTGTCGGAGAGGTCTCTCTAGGCCCTCTCGGTAATGCACATCACTATAAGCCTTGCAAACAATGTAACTAATGAGTTAGTTGCGGGATGATGCATTACGGAACGAGTAAAGAGACTTGCCGGTAACGAGATTTAACTAGGTATTGAGATACCGTCGATCGAATCTCGGGCAAGGAACATACCGATGACAAAGGGAACAACGTATGTTGTTATGCGGTTTGACCCATAAAGATCTTTGTAGAATATGTAGGAACCAATATGAGCATCCAGGTTCCGCTATTGGTTATTGACCAGAGATGAGTCTCGGTCATGTCTACACAGTTCTCGAACCCATTTGGTCCGCACGCTTAACGTTCGGTGACGATCAATATTATGAGTTTTGATGTAACAAAGGTAGTTTGGAGTCCCGGATATGATCACAGACATGCCGAGGAGTCTCGAAATGGTTGAGACATAAAGATCGATATATTGGAAGCCCATATTTGGACATCGGAATAGTTCTGGGTGAAATCGGGATTTTACCGGAGTACCGGGAGGTTACCGGAACCCCCCGGTAAGTGTATGGGCCTTATTGGGCCATAGTGGAGAGAGAGAGAGAGAGAGAGAGAGAGAGAGAGGAGACCAGGGCAGGCTGCACGCCCCCTTTCCTTCCTCCCTCTCTCCCCCTTCCTTCTCTCCTAGTCCAACTAGGGAAGGGGGGGGGGATCCTACTCCCGGTGGGAGTAGGACTCCTCCAGGGCGTGCCATAGGAGGGCCGGCCCTCCCCCCTCCTACACTCCTTTATATACGGGGGAGGGGGGCACCCCATAGACACACAAGTTGATCATTGATCTTTTGGCCGTGTGCGGTGCTCCCCTCCACCATAATCCACCTCGGTCATATCGTAGAGGTGCTTAGGCGAAGCCCTGTGTCGGTAACTTCATCATCACCGTGATCACGCCGTCATCTTGTGAACTCTCCCTCAAGCTCTCTTTGGATCGTGAGTTCGCGGGACGTCACCGAGCTGAACGTGTGCAGATCACGGAGGTGCCGTACGTTCGGTACTAGGATCAGTCGATCATGAAGGCGTACGACTACATCAACCGCGTTGTCATAATGCTTCCGCTTACAGTCTATGAGGGTACGTGGACGACACTCTCCCCTCTCGTTGCTATGCATCACCATGATCTTGCGTGTGCGTAGGGATTTTTTGAAATTACTACGTTCCCCAGCGGTGGCATCCGAGCCAGTTTATGCGTAGATGTTATATGCACGAGTAGAACACAAGTGAGTTGTGGGCGATACAAGTCATACTGCTTACCGACATGTCATACTTTGATTCGGCGGTATTGTTGGATGAAGCGGCCCGAATCGACATTACGCCAGACGCTTACGCGAGACTGTTCTACCGACGCCGCCAGACAATTGGTGGCTGACGGGTGTCGGTTTCTCCAACTTTAGTTGAATCGAGTGTGGCTATGCCCGGTCCTTGTGAAGGTTAAAACAACACATACTTGACGAAATATCATTGTGGTTTTGATGCGTAGGTAAGAACGGTTCTTGCTCAGCCCGTAGCAGCCACGTAAAACTTGCAACAACAAAGTAGAGGATGTCTAACTTGTTTTTGCAGGGCATGCTGTGATGTGATATGGTCAAGACATGATGCTAAATTTTATTGTATGAGATGATCATATTTTGTAACAAAGTTATCGGCAACTGGTAGGAGCCATATGGTTGTCGCTTTATTATATGAAATGCAATCTTCATGTAATTGCTTTACTTTATCACTAAGTGGTAGCGATAGTCGTAGAAGCAATAGTTGGCGAGACGACAACGATGCTACGATGGAGATCAAGGTGTCGCACCGGTGACGATGGTGATCATGACGGTGCTTTGGAGATGGAGATCAAAGGCACAAGATGATGATGGCCATATCATATCACTTATATTGATTGCATGTGATGTTTATCTTTTATGCATCTTATTTTGCTTAGATCGACGGTAGCATTATAAGATGATCTCTCACTAAATTTCAAGGTATAAGTGTTCTCCCTGAGTATGCACCATTGCGGAAGTTCGTCGTGCCGAGACACCACGTGATGATTGGGTGTGATAAGCTCTACGTTCACATACAACGGGTGCAAGCCAGTTTTGCACACGCAAAATACTCGGGTTAAGCTTGACGATCCTAGCATATGCAAATATGGCCTCGGAACACTGAGACCGAAAGGTCGAGCGTGAATCATATAGTAGATATGTTCAACATAGTGATGTTCACCATTGAAAACTACTCCATCTCACGTGATGATCGGACATGGTTTAGTTGATATGGATCACGTGATCACTTAGATGATTAGTGGGATGTATATCTAAGTGGGAGTTCTTAAGTAATTTGATTAATTGAACTTTAATTTATCATGAACTTAGTACCTGATAGTATTTTGCATGTCTATGCTGTTGTAGATAGATGGCCCATGCTGCTGTTCCGTTGAATTTTAATGCGTTCCTTGAGAAAGCAAAGTTGAAAGATGATGGTAGCAATTACACGGACTGGGTCCGTAACTTCAGGATTATCCTCATTGCTGCACAGAAGAATTACGTCCTGGAAGCACCGCTAGGTGCCAAACCCACTCCAGGAGCAATGCCAGATGTTATGAACGTCTGGGAGAGCAAAGCTGATGACTACTCGATAGTTCAGTGTGCCATGCTTTACGGCTTAGAACCGGGACTTCAACGACGTTTTGAACGTCATGGAGCATATGAGATGTTCCAGGAGTTGAAGTTAATATTTCAAGCAAATGCCCGGATTGAGATATATGAAGTCTCCAATAAGTTCTACAGCTACAAGCTGGAGGAGAATAGTTCTGTCAGTGAGCATATACTCAAAATGTCTGGGTATAATAATCACTTGATTCAACTGGGAGTTAATCTTCAGGATGATAGTGTCATTGACATAATTCTTAAATCGCTGCCACCAAGCTATAAGAGCTTCGTGATGAACTATAACATGCAAGGGATGGATAAGACAATTCTCGAGCTCTTCGCAATGATAAAGGCCGTAGAGGTAGAAATCAAGAAGGAGCATCAAGTGTTGATGGTCAACAAGACCACCCGTTTCATGAAAAAGGGTAAAGGGAAGAAGGGAAACTTCAAGAAGAACGGCAATCAATTTGCTGCTCAAGTGAAGAAGCCCAAGTCTGGACCTAAGCCTGAGACTGAATGCTTCTACTGCAAATGGACTGGTCACTGGAAGCGGAACTGCCCCAAGTATTTGGCGGATAAGAAGGATGGCAAGGAGAACAAAGGTATACGTGATATACATGTCATTGATGTGTACCTTACTAATGCTCGCAGTAGCACCTGGGTATTTGATAATCGGTTACATTGCTAATATTTGCAACTCGAAACATGGACTACAGATTAAGCAAAGATTGGCTAAGGCCGAGGTGACGATGCGCGTGGGAAATGGTTCCAAAGTCGATGTGATCGAGGTCGGCACGCTACCTCTACATCTACCTTCAGGATTAGTTTTAGACCTGAATAATTGTTATTTGGTGCCAGCGTTGAGTGATAACCCACAAGTATAGGGGATCGCAACAGTTTTCGAGGGTAGAGTATTCAAGCCAAATTTATTGATTCGACACAAGGGGAGCTAAATAATATTCTCAAGTATTAGCAGTTGAGTTGTCAATTCAACCACACCTGGATAACTAAGTATCTGCAGCAAAATATTTAGTAGCAAAGTAGTATGGAAGTAACGGTAACGATAACAAAAGTAATATTTTTGAGTTTTGTAGTGATTGTAACAGTAGCAACGGAAAAGTAAATAGCGAAGAACAATATGTGAAAAGCTCGTAGGCATTGGATCGGTGATGGAGAATTATGCTTGGGATGCGGTTCATCATGTATGATCATAACATAGAGTGACATAGAACTAGCTCCAATTCATCAATGTAATGTAGGCATGTATTCCGAATATAGTCATACATGCTTATGGAAAAGAACTTGCATGACATCTTTTGTCCTACCCTCCCGTGGCAGCGGGGTCCTAGCGGAAACTAAGGGATATTAAGGCCTCCTTTTGATAGAGTACCGGAACAAAGCATTACCACATAGTGAATACATGAAATCCTCAAACTACAGTCATCACCGGGAGTGGTCCCAATTATTGTCACTTCGGGGTTGCCGATCATAACACATAGTAGGTGACTATAGACTTGCAAGATAGGATCAAGAACTCACATATATTCATGACAACATAATAGGTTCAGATCTGAAATCATGGCACTCGGGCCCTAGTGACAAGCATTAAGCATAGCAAAGTCATAGCAACATCAATCTCGAACATAGTGGATACTAGGGATCAAACCCTAACAAAACTAACTCAATTACATGATAAATCTCATCCAACCCATCACCGTCCAGCAAGCCTACGATGGAATTACTCACGCACGGCGGTGAGCATCATGAAATTGGTGATGGAGGATGGTTTATGATGACGATGGCGACGGATTCCCTCTCGAGCCCCGAGCGAACTCCAGCTCAGCCCTCCCGAGAGAGATTAGGGCTTGGCGGGGGCTCCGGATCGTAAAACGCGATGAATCCTTCTCTCTGATTTTTTTCTCCCCGAAAGTGAATATATGGAGTTGGAGTTGAGGTCGGTGGAGCGTCAGGGGCCCACGAGGGGGGGCGCCAGTGGGGGCGCGCCCCACCTTCGTGGACAGTGTGGGCCCCGACATGGATTCTTCTTCGATATTTTAATATTTTCCAAAAATACGTTCCGTGGAGTTTCGGTCATTCCGAGAACTTTTGTTTACGCACATAAATAGCACCATGGAAAGTCTGCTTTGAAAACATCGTCGATCCGGGTTAGTTCCATTCAAATCATGCAAGTTAGAGTCCAAAACAAGGGCAAAAGTGTTTGGAAAAGTAGATCTGACAGAGATGTATCAACTCCCCAAGCTTAAACCTTTGCTTGTCCTCAAGCAATTTAGTTGATAAACTGAAAGTGATAAAGAAAAACTTTTACAAACTCGGTTTGCTCTTGTTGTTGTAAATATGTAAAGCCAGCATTCAAGTTTTCAACAAAGATTATGACTGACCACATTCACAATAACTCTTAGGTCTCATGTTTACTCATATCAATGGCATAATCAACTAGCAAGGAATAATAATAAATCTCGGATGACAACACTTTCTCAAAACAATCATGATATGATATAACAAGATGGTATCTCGCTAGCCCTTTCTGAGACTGCAAAACATAAATGCAGAGCACCTTTAAAGATCAAGGACTGACTAGACACTGTAATTCATGGTAGAAGAGATCCAGTCATAGTCATACCCAATATAAATTAACAATAATGAATGCAAATGACAGCAGTGCTCTCCAGTTGCTGCTTTTTAATAAGAGGGTGATGACTCAACATGAAAGTAGATAGATAGGCCCTTCACAAAGGGAAGCAGGGATTTGTAGAGGTGCCAGAGCTCGATTTTAAAGCAGAGATAAATAATATTTTGAGCAGCATACTTTCATTGTCAACATAACAACCAAGAGATGGCGATATCTTCCTTGCTACACACATTATAGGCGGTTCCCAAACAGAATGGTAAAGTTTATACTCCCCCTCCACCAACAAGCATCAATCCATGGCTTGCTCGAAACAACGAGTGCCTCGAACTAACAACAGTCCCAGGGGGAGTTTTGTTTGCAATTATTTTGATATGATTTGCATAAAGCATGGGAATGGGCATCCAGGTGACCAGCCATTTTCTCGTGAGTGAGGAGCGGAGTCCACTCCTCTTGAGAATAACCCGCCTAGCATGGAAGATACAGACAACCCTAGTTGGTACATGAGCTATTCGAGCATACAAGAGTTTCATTTGAAGGTTTAGACTTTGTCACATACAAATTTACTTGGAACGGCTGGTAGATACCGCATATAGGAAGGTATAGTGGACTCATATGGCATAACTTTGGGGTTTAAGGGATTGGATGCACAAGCAGTATTCCCGCTTAGTACAAGTGAAGGCTAGCAAAAGACTGGGAAACGACCAACTAGAGAGCGACAACAGTCATGAACATGCATTAAAATTAATAAACATTGAGTGCAAGCATGAGTAGGATATAATCCACCATGAACATAAATATCACGAAGGCTATGTTGATTTGTTTCAACTACATGTGTGAACATGTGCCAAGTCGAGTCACTTAAATCATTCAAAGGAGGATACCACCCCACTATACCACATCACAACCATTTTAATAGCATGTTGGCACACACGGTACACCATTATAACTCATAGCTAATCAAGCATGGCACGAGCAACTATAATATCTAATTGTCATTGCAAACATGTTTATTCATAATAGGCTGAATCAGGAACAATGAACTAATCATATTTACAAAAACAAGAGAGGTCGAGTTCATACCAGCTTCTCTCATCTCAATCAGTCCATCATATATAGTCATAATTGCCTTTCACTTGCACGACCGAACGATGTGAATAATAATAATAGTGCACGTGCATTGGACTAAATTTGGAATCTGCGAGCATTCAATAAACAGGAGAAGACAAGGCAATATGGGCTCTTGGTTAATTCAACAATAATGCATATAAGTGCCATTTCAACAATTTAATCATGGTCTTCTCCTATCGACCCCCAAAGAAAAGGAAAGAAATAAAACTATTTACACGGGAAAGCTCCCAACAAGCAAAAGAAGAACAGGAAATCTTTTTGGGTTTTCTTTTTAACTATTACTACTACAGCAAGAAAGTAAACTAGCTACAAGCTATTACTAATATTTTTTTGTTTTTCTTAAGGTTTATTAAACACACAAGAATAAAGCAAGAAAAACAAAATAAACTAGCATGAATATTACAGTGAAAGAGTATGAGCACCGACATCTAGCAATGAGTGTGTGTGAACATAAATGTCGATGGGAAATACGTACTCCCCCAAGCTTAGGCCTTTGGCCTAAGTTGGTTTATTGCCACGGGTGGCCTGGCGGATATCCATAGTTGTAGTCGGGGTCGTACTGAGATGCAGCGGTTATTGTCGGTGTCAAAACCGGCGGATCTCGGGTAGGGGGTCCCGATCTGTGCGTCTTAGGCTGATGGTAACAGGAAGCAAGGGACACAATGTTTACCCAGGTTCGGGCCCTCTCGATGGAGGTAAAACCCTACTTCCTGCTTGATTAATATTGACGATATGAGTAGTACAAGAGTAGATCTACCATGAGATCGTAGAGGCTAAACCCTAGAAGCTAGCCTATGATGATTATGATTGTGATCGGCCTTCTAAGGACCAACCTCTGCGGTTTATATAGACACCGGAGAGGGCTAGGGTTTACATGGAGTCGGTTACAAGGAAGGAAATATATTATCTGGATCGCCAAGCTTGTCTTCCACGCAAAGGAGAGTCCCATCCGGACACGGGACGGAGTCTTGAGTCTTGTATCTTCACGCTCCAATAGTGGGACAAAGTATATAGTCCGGCTGTCCGGATACCCCTAATCCAGGAATCCTCGGTAGCCCTTGAACCAGGCTTCAATGATGACGAAGTCCGTAGCATGATCTTGTCTTCGGCATTGCAAGGCGGGTTCCATCTCCGAATACTCCAAAGTAATTATCGTACACTGGAATCGTGTCCGGATCTGCAAAATGATCTTCATATGCCATCGTAGGGGGCATAACATAAATCTGATCTGCTGGCAATTTTTGTACGTCGTGCCCCTGCATCGTGGCCCGGCCCAACACGGACTGGTGTTTCTTGGCCCACCTCAACTCGCGTTGCGAGGCGGTTTTATTGGCACGCCCCACCAAAGCAGAGATCGTGTTTCCCTTATTACGGGATCTTCCATCAATACGGGCATGCGCCACCCCACGACGACTGTTGGTATGACTCCGAGTGTTTTTAGATAAGTCTCAAGCGGTCACGCTGAGGACTCCTGATATTCACCCCCCCTTATAAAGGGGCCGAGGCCTATACCTCTTTTCCACCACCCTCGCGCTTCTTCCAAGATATCGAGTTCTAGCGCCCGAGACCCAAACTCGAACGCCCCAGATCCTCCAATATGTCCGGATCCAACTCTCAGGGCCGGTGGGTGGCCTCCTCGTTCAAAGAGGAGGACATTGCGAGGCTTAGGGAGGTCGGATATCTGTCTGCCGACATCCAGCACATGCTTCCTGCTCCAGGGCAGGTCATCCCTACACCCGAGCCCAATGTTCCTCACTTCCTCCGCAGTTTGGGCCTCACCCTTGATCCCTTTGTGAGGGGGATCATGTTCTATTACAGGTTAGATTTTCATGATCTAGCCCCGGACCCTATCCTCCATATCTCGTCGTTCATCATTGTGTGCGAGGCTTTTCTCCACGTCACTCCACACTTCGGCTTATTGCTCAAGACCTTCAATGTGAGGCTGAAGATGATCGAGGGGCGACATGCGGAGTGCGGAGGTGCCATAATAAGCAGGAACGCTGATGCCCCATGGCCAGAGGGTTCTTTCCCAGAAGTATCCGATGTATGGCAGCGGAGGTGGTTTTACGTCGCGGCTCCCAGAGGCACAAAGTGGGTGGCCGCCCCCGAGTTCCGCTCGGGCCCTCCATCACAATTGGCGTCGTGGACCAACGTAGGACGGAATTGGGGGCCCGCTAGTGATGTACCAATACTGCAGAGCCGTATCCGGGAGCTTCTTGAGAAGGACATTAACCTTGTCAGCATAATTCAAGTAATGCTAATCCGACGGATGTTGCCGTGCAAACGCCGGCCTCTCCGGATGTGGGAGTTCAATCTGGAGGGTCCGCGGACTATTAAGCACTTCTTCGGCCTGAAGCTCGAAGGGATGTGTAAATTATTCTTCGGACCACAAGTAAAGTGTCCGGATACCACCAAGGATGCGGGCCTAAGTTGCAATCGCCTAGATACCCAACTAAGTAACCTTGAAACCGGACACATCGTTCATATTTGTGATAGTCATTATTCTAAAAATCCTCCGTGGCGGGAATGGCTCAAAGCGGAGAGAATCAGTGTCCGGCGCCACTTCGAAGGCTCGCCTAGCCCAACCATTGCCAAGATGCTTGGCGAGTGCTCGACAAAATGCCCTCGGGGAAAAGGCGAAGGGAAGAACAGAGAAGCCGAACTTCACACACTGCGCATCCAAACTGGGAATTGCTACCTCCCCTAAGGAGGATAGTCGGGAAGGGGAGTCTAAAGCCTCCTCCCCGCACGGGAAGAAGAGGGCCGCCTCCGAAGACTTGGAGATGGAGATGCCCAAGCAAGGGAAAAAGGTATCACCAGGGGGCTCTACCCCGATGGGCACCCTCACCATGTCATGCCCGCCAACGGGCCAGCCCTCCAACGAGCTGTAAGTTAACCGTAAATTCGAAGGTACTACCTTTCTCCGAGTACACTAACCAGGATCCATTCTTTGCAGTTCGACTAGCAACTCTTCTCAACAGTGTTCGTCTTCGGGGGATCTTCCTCCGGAGACGATGGAGAGTGAGACCCCACCAACCTCTCCGTCTCTCGAGGCAAAGCGACACCGAGGTGTCATCACGAAGGAGTCCGGATTTGCCGAAGCCAGAAGCTAATCCGTCAGCCACCCTGAGCCCGGGGCGTTCGGCTCCCACGGGGGGCGATGAGAAGGGTCCGGCACAGTTCGGTGTCGGCGGACATCTTGTGGGCCTTCCGAGCGAGCTGCACTCTCGGAGGAGCACCGCTCATTAATGAGCACGGTGCTCAAGAAGATTTCATCTGCCACAAGCGGTTTGAATGAAGCATTTACGAGCCTGCTCAAAGGCTTTGAGGTATGTAGTGAGAAATACACAATTTGTTTGTTGTGAGGCACGCGCTAGGTGTGCTCCATATGGATAGTAGCCCTTGAGACTCTGGTTGCCCGCCCTAGGCGGCAAACGGAGGATCATATTGTGTAAAATCTTGATTGCTGTACATATGCGCAGGTATCTAAGGATCCGGCCGCCGAACAGTCCGTTGAAGTTGCCGAACTAAGGAGGCAAATTGGATCTATTGATGCCGATATCACGCTGGTGAACGAACGGCTGAACGAGTCACAAGGTATGTGCTCTGCTTTCCTTATTATGTTGTATAGGAAAATATGAGAGGGGCATAATATTAATTCGACATGCTTGGACTGCAGACGGTCTTTGCTTTGTTGTGGAAGCCCCGAGGCGGAACTTGCCCAAAGCCAAGGAATAAGCTCGGGCTAGCGATGCGGCTGCCCTAAAGGCGGCCGAAGAGTTGAGAGCCGAACAGGCTGCTCATCGCCGAAGCGAAGACAAGATAGCCGAAATGGCTGTGGAGTTGAAAAATGCCGCCGATCGGTATGAGATCCTTGAAAAGGAGAATCAGGTTAATTCGGCTGACCTGAACAAGGCACTTAATGCGGCCAAGGAGATGCGGACCGAGGTTAGGGATGCGCGGGAGGAGCTTCGACAGGCCGGAAAAATCGCGGCTGGGAGTCCCTACTTGTTGCGGATGAAGTTCTTGGATCCGGTATGCTCTCACGGATCAACGCTGGAGTCCTGCAGACGCTTATGTGGACTTGGCGAAGAGTACCGCTGATGCCGCCAAGTTTTTCGAGGATCAAGGTGATAAAGAAGTGGAGAGACTATTCTGGTCCCAATTCAATGCTCCCGCTTGTCCATTGCCGTTGAATGAGAAGATGGATGCTTTGGCGGAGCTTCATAGGTTGTCCGGGCTTGCCATGCGGTCTGTAATAGACCATCTTTGGCCGAAGGGGCCTAAGCGGACTGATTATTTTGGTTTGGTGCAACAATTCCTCGGTGCCGTATCTCGGATCGATGCCATGAGGAGGTCGGCGATGTATAGAGGGTGCACGGATGGCACTTGCCAGCGTTAAAGCATATTGGACGGATATGGAGGCCACCCTCATTGAGACCCGAATCCGGTGGGAGGCCAGGATCCGCCGAGCACTACTTGGAGCAGTAATGAAGGTGCTCGCTTAATAGAGGCTCAGTGCTCGAAGAATGTCATGTTCGAG
Organism: Aegilops bicornis; assembly: GCA_021605145.1. Taxonomy (NCBI): domain Eukaryota; kingdom Viridiplantae; phylum Streptophyta; class Magnoliopsida; order Poales; family Poaceae; genus Aegilops; species Aegilops bicornis. Next base: position 125,337,073 of record CM038674.1, on the reverse strand, counting down.
TGACAAATCGTGTCATTGTAAAAACAATGTTATTTTGATTATGAGGCTATATTTATACTTTGTGCCCGAAAGTATTATTTTTACCTCCCGTGCAGCCGTTTTTATGTATATATGTAATTCTGAAAGTTAGCAGTCGTTGGCTTCAGCCCCCACGCATACAATGCGGGGGTGTTCGCAAAAAATATGCATAATCACACTTGATCCAACGTCTTGGTCCATTAAGGAGGTGATCGACGTCGAACTAGGCAAACTGAGACTATATAGTTGTAACACTTTCACTTAGCCATAAGAGTTTGATTTGGGGCTACTATGTAGCCCCTAGTACTTTAAGCGTGCATCCGAATACAGGCGTGTGTGTACATGACCGGAAAGCGGTCCTTCGTTAATGCGGAGGAATCCTAAAGATTCAGTAAGTCTTCGAGTGGTTGAGCAGGTCTCTCATTTGTATCATGACAGTCAGTTTTCGGCTTTCTCTACTGAGGTGCTCATCCGAAATAACCAGGGCACAATCGCAGTAGTTCTCCTTTGGCCGCCTTAGCCGATAAGAACGGAACATATGCGGCAAACACAAGAGCCGGGCAACCCCAACATTTGACCAAAGACATGATTCGGAGCTGATGCATATAAGGCCAAACTTGTGACGCCGAACACTCCCGAAGGTATTCGGACTTTATGACAGAAAATAGGCTGAAGAATGCCCTTTCGTTATAAACCACTGTATTTCAGTGCGTGCATTAGTCTGTCATGGTGAAATGCCAATAACGGCAGTGTCCTCTGTGGGTATAGCACCCATGGGATGTGTAAACAACAAGAGGCAATAGAAAAGGTTTACACAGGGGCTTAATCTAAAGAGAAACCTTTGAGCGGGGCCCTGCTGCACGTCTGCGCCTTTATCTCCGTTGTGCCGTGTCCTGGAAGGGTATCGCATGAATGTTGTCTATAAAAAAGAAAAATCGTATAAGCATGCGATTGATAGTAGAAATGTAAAACATTGGCCTGCCAATAAGGTTGAGCCAAGGGTGGGGCTGTATTAAATATCTATAGGCCCTGGTGTCCTCTATGCGATTACGTACATGGCGCCCTGGATCAGTTTCATCCGGACTGCCGGACTCGTCTAACCGTGTTCGTGGTCTTAACGACCAGTCATGCTTTCTGGTATTGGAGGCCGCTTAGGATCCGGCCACTAGAGCCGTCGCGTATTCCTCCACGCGTGAAGAGCGCTCTGTGTTTCCGTTAACGGTGATGATGCCACGTGGACCGGGCATCTTGAGTGTAAGGTAGTCATAGTGCGGTACTGCGTTGAAGCGGGCGAAGGCCGTTCTTCCAAGCAATGCGTGGTAGCCGCTTTGGAAGGGTGCGATGGTGAAGAGTAGTTCTTCGCTTCTGGGGTTGCCTGGGGAGCCGAATGTTACCTCTAGTATGACGGAGCCCCTACCGTAGGCTTCAACGCCTGGTATTACCCCTTCAAAGGTGGTGTTGCTTTGGATAATTCTGGATGGATCTATCCCCATCCTGCGGACAGTGTCCTGGTATATTAAATTGAGACTACTGCCGCCGTCCATGAGGACGTGGGTAAGATGGTATCCGTCGATTATTGGGTCAAGCACCAAGGCCTCTGATCCTCCACGCCGAATACTAGTCAGGCAGTCCGTGTGATCGAAGGTGATCGGACAAGTCAACCAGTAGTTAGGTGTGGGTACGATGGGCTCTATAGCGTACGCGTCTCTGAGCGCGCGTTCGTGCCTTCTCGTGGATGTGTGAGTCGCGTGGATCATGTTTACTGTTTTAACCTCTGGTGGGAAATTTTACATCCCCGGTGTTAATTTGGCGAGGTTCATCCTCGTCTTCACTTGGTGTTTCCCTTCCCTTGTGTTCGACATTTAATTTGCCGGCCTACTTGAAGACCCAGCACTCTCTGCGAGTGTGGTTCGCGGGTTTGTCGGGGGTGCCATGAATTTGGCACAGTCTGTCCAGGACTCTGTTCAGACCGGACGGTCCCTCTTTACTGCCTTTAAATGGCTTCTTTTGTTGATCGGGTCGAGAGCCCCTGAATCCGGCGTTGACCGTTGTGTTGTCCAGGCTCTCTTCCTTGTTTTGACGTTTGTTTTTATTACGCCGTGGTTTCCCGTTGCCATCCCTTATTTCGGATGTGCTTGGGTTGCTGGTGCCTTTACGGGCCAACCAGCTATCTTCACCCGCGCAAAAGCGGGTCATAAGGCTTGTTAAGGCTGCCATTGTCCTTGGATTTTCTTGGCCGAGGTGTCTGGCGAGCCACTCGTCGCAGATGCTGTGCTTGAATGCCGCTAAGGCTTCAGCGTCCGGACAGTTGACAATTTTATTCTTCTTAGTGAGGAATTTGTTCCATAGCTTGCGGGCGGACTCTCCGGGCTGTTGAATTATGACTTAAATCGTCCGCATCCGGAGGCCGAACATAAGTCCCTTGAAAATTGGCCCTGAAAGCGTCCTCGAGTTCCTCCCAACTCCCAATTGAGTTTTCGGGGAGGCTTTTCAACCAGTGTCGGGCTGGTCCCTTCAGCTTGAGGGGAAGGTATTTGATGGTGTGGAGGTCATCCCAACGAGCCATGTGTATATGCAGGATAAAATCCTCGATCCGGACCCACAGGTGCATTGTTCCGTCAGATGCCTCTATGTTCACAGGTTTAAAACCCTGTGGAAATTCATGGTCCAAAGATTTCTTCGGTGAAGCACAGGGGTGAGCAGCCCCTCAGTATCTGGATGTCTTGTGGCATGCCGTCGGTATTGTTGTGTCTGGTGTTTGTTCCGAACTGGTATCCGATCGGTATGATCGTTTTGGTGACCATAGTCCCGCGCCGGGGTGTGTCCTTTAGATCCGTAGATGGACCTAGCCGCGCCGGCTTTCTTATCCAGGTGCTCACGTAGATCGTGCGCGGTGTCGATAGCTGCTCTGTCGTGGTTATGAAGTGGTTCGTCCGGCCTCCTGGTCGTGTTGTTCTTTGGTGGAACGGCCTCGTCGTCGAGTTCTGGTAGTAGCTTGCGTTTTGGATAGCTCTTTGTATGGCGATCGTCGCCGTATCTTTCTTCAGTGTCTAGCACTTTATTCCATCTGCGATTGAGCGTTTCCTGTGCGGCCTTTAGCCTTTGCTTCTGCTTCTTCAGACTTCTCGCGGTGGCCATAAGCCTTCTGTGGAGGTTATCTCGTTCCCCGTGTGTTTCCGGGATGATGAATGCGGACTATGTTCTTGTCCTGGGGCGGTTTGACGAACTCGTCCCTCGAGATCATTGTGGTCGGGCGTCTGCTTCGAGCTGTGTTCGGCATGACCTGGCTCATCCTGCTCCATCGCTGGGTCCGTATGGTCGTCATTGCCTTCGGGGTTAACTGGGGTGTCGATCTTTCTGGCGCTCTTGTCGCTATTTTTACTATTGCTGGACTTGGAGCGGTGTCTGCGCCGTCGTTTTGGTTTTTACCCGGGGGTTTTATCTTCCGGATTGTCGCCGTCGTCCTCCTTAGGCGTATCCACCATGTATATATCTTATGACGGGGTGGCTGTCCACTGCCCAGTGAGCGGTGGTTCCTGTTCTTCTCCTGCATCATTGAGGGAGTCCTGGATTAGGGGGTGTCCGGATAGCCGAACTATCACCGTTGGCCCGACTCCTGGACTATGAAGATACAAGATTGAAGACTTCGTCCCGTGTCCGGATGGGACTTCCCTTGGTGTGGAAGGCAAGCTTGGCGATACGGATATGTAGATCTCCTACCATTGTAACCGACTATGTGTAACCCTAACCCTAACCCTATCCGGTGTCTATATAAACCGGAGGGTTTTAGTCCGTAGGATGAACAACAATCATACCATAGGCTAGATTCTAGGGTTTAGCCTCTCTGATCTCGTGGTAGATCCACTCTTGTACTACCCATATCATCAATATTAATCAAGCAAGAGTAGGGTTTTACCTCCATCGAGAGGGCCCGAACCTGGGTAAAAACATCGTGTCCCTTGTCTCCTGTTACTATCCGCCTAGACGCAGTTCGGGACCCCTACCCGAGATCCGCGGTTTTGACACCGACATTGGTGCTTTCATTGAGAGTTCCTCTGTGCCATCGCTGTCGGAAGGATGCCTCATCCTGTCTTTAAAGACGGCACCGTTGCTAAAGGAGCTTTGGCCACCGCCAAACTCTCCGGCTAAGCGGTTTTCTTATGACCGCTGTTCGCCGCCGCTACCGACGATGACTTCTCGGGTCATTGAAAGCAATCTTCACGTTAACTCGGAACTCGACGAGCAGTTAGATCCGATGGAGCTCTCTTCCTTAAACGAGCTCTTGGATCGCATCACCGCCCTGGGAGTCGCTACAGACTACGATCAGATTGGACCTAAAACCGATTTGAGAGAGATCAACTCTCCCCAGGCTACCCACCACGTTGCTGTGGTAGAGGAACAATACGACGACTCTTCTCCTACCTTAAGGACTAGCTATGCCGGAATCCTCGACCCTCCATGCCGGATTCCATGAGAGGAGGACACCACTCAAGCCCTGAACTTAAAGTCGAGCAGCGGCTAGATTCATTGGAAAACCTCCAAGAACCCAAGCTTCCAAGTTCGAAACTTCTTGGCCCCTGAATCTTAGATCGGACGGGCTTGAATTTAATTCCACCCGCCCACCCAAACATAAGCGATCTATCCCAAACCCGCAAGAGCCCGTGAAACAAGACATCATTCTGGGCGATTCCTCTGGTTATGGACAGGATAAAGGATTGCCGCGAGGAGGACGCAATCTCATTCTTCCGCAATAATTGCACGGACAAGGGAATCCTAAACGCCATAAGTCGTCATTGAAATTACACGCTTAGCTGACTTGGCGTCCATAGTACGAAAGTATCTTGCGATGGAGAGCGCTGAAAACCAAAATCAAATTTTGGGATAATCCGCCCCGAATCGACCCTAGTCTGAAATAAAAGGGTGCATCATCACCGTGCACAGGGTTACATACCAAAAAGCAAAAACCCCCAAAGGGCATGGAACCGTGCTTGAGGGATGGCTCAATGGACCTGCAAAATTCATAGCATGAGGGCACCACTCCAACTCATAGCCTTAGAGCATGTTGGATACTACGGCAGGTGGCCAAAAGTGGCGAAGAGCTTTTAGCCCCAGAGCACCAGCCCAGCAATACCAGTACGGTATTAACAATCTTCGAGACTTTCACATCAAATAATATGCGGAAACGCTCCGCAGCCTTGCCGAAGTCTACCAGATAGCAAGAATAAATCCATGGAGTGACACGGCTATTACCTTTAACGCCAGTGACGAACCTAAAATTCGAACAGCCCGAGCACCAGCCGCATTGGTCCTCAGTCCAATAGTGGACGGCTTTCGCCTTACCAAGGTACTCATGGACGGCGGCAGCGGATTAAACCTCATCTACGAGGAAACCTTTCGAAAAATGGAAATAGACTGGAGCCCCATTGAGAAAAGCAGCACAACCTTTAGAGGAATAATCCTCAGTCGAGAAGCATGTCAGACAGAAAGATCACACTTGGATGTGGTGTTGACGCACGCCGGACAATTATAGGTCCGAGGAGGTCACACCAAGTGGCCCTGCTCAATGACGGATACCACGCTCTATTAGGGCGAGAGGCATTCACAATTTTTCAAGCTATACCCCATTACGGGTACATGAAGCTCAAAATGCCCGGACCCAACAGATTTATCACTCTCGCTAGTGACCCGGACATAGCGCTCCGTGCCAAAAATAAAACAGCCGCACTTGCCCTTGAGGCACTATCCAAAGCCCTAGCGGCAGAGGAACTCACTGTGCTGCGCTCCACGGTGAACAGGGACGATGTGATACTCGATAAGAGATCCAAGTCCACCTCTTTAAACCGCGAGACGAAATAGTCAAATTCCAAGTCCATCCAGCAGACCCTACAAAACGGCCTCCATCGGGGCACAATTAAACCACGATGTGGACGCGCAGACACGAGAATTCCCTACGAAAATTGGGACATTTTTGCTGGCACCCTTCAGACATGCCAGAATCCCACGCTGGTGGCGAGCACAGCCTAAATATCCTAAAAGGATTCAAGCTACCAAACAAGCTCTTGGCGTTTCTCCGAACCCAAGAGACAGGCCATGGGAGAGGAGCTAGCCAAACTATTGGAGGCCGGATTCATCAGAGACATTAAACATCCGGACTGGCTAGCAAACCTGGTAATGGTACCAAAGAAGGACAAATCCCGACGGCTATGTGTCGATTTTAAGGACCTTAACAAGGCTTGCCCAAAGGATCCCTTCTCCCTCCCCCGCATCGATCAAATTATCGACGCTACCGCAGGACACAATTCATTGTGTTTCCTCGATGCATACTCCGGCTACCACCAAATTAAGATGGCAGAGCCAGACCAAGCCGCAACGGCATTCATCACTCCATACGGCCCATTCTGCTTCAACACAATGCCCTTTGGGCTAAAAAACGCCGGCGCAACATATCAGCGCATGATTCAGACATGTCTGGCAAACCAGATCGGCAAAACAGTGGAGGCATACGTAGACGATGTGGTCATCAAATCCAAGCATGTCGAAACCCTAGTCGACGACTTGAGGCTCACATTCGATAATCTCCGAACATATGACATCAAGCTCAACCCGGAAAATGCGTTTTGGCGCATCAGCCGGAAAGCTCTTGGGCTTCATTGTATCCGTAGAGGAATTGAAGCAAACCCAGCCAAGATCCGAGCTCTGTAATTGGATATCCCCAAAGACCTCAAACAAATACAAAATTATTTGGATCGTGGCGGCTCTAAGCCGCTTTATCTCCCGCTTAGGAGAAAAGGCATTACCCTTTATCGCCTCCTCCCACAAGACCAACACTTCGAGTGGATTTAATGCAGACGGCCGGACTTCGAAGAAATCAAAGCCATATTGGCAACAAATCCGGTCTGGCCGCGCCCAACATGGGCGAACCAATGCTATTATACATCGCAGCAACCCATCAAGTTGTAAGCGCGGTGCTCGTTGTCGAACGAGAAGCGGACGGACACAAGTTCCCTCTCCAAAAACCAGTTTACTACGTGTCCACCGTCCTAACTCCATGCAAGTCACGGTACCCGCATTATCAAAAAGATAGCATACGCGATGTTCATGGCTTCCGGAAGCTGCGACACTACTTTCAAGAGTGTTCGATAACAGATAGCCTCAAGTACCTCTTAATGACATTATAAACAACCGCGACGCAACGGGCCGGATCGCTAAATGGGCCATTGAGCTCCTCCCGCTCGACATAACCTACAAGCCACGACGAGCTATTAAGTCGCGAAGTTTTGCCGACTTCGCCGAATGGATCAAGCCGAACTCCCTAAAGAGTACGGGCGATATTCCAACCGGATCATGCACTTCGACGGCTCCAAAATCTTGGCCGGCCTAGGTCTGGCATCGCTCGACGTCCCCAACCGGAGATACAGTCCAATACGTACTTCAAATAATGTACACGGACTCCAACAACGCAGCCGAATACGAGGCCCTTCTACATGGTCTCCGGATGGCAGTCTCCATGGGCATTCAACGCCTAGAGGTGCATGGGGATTCGAACCTCGCGATATCCCAAATAAACGGAGACTTTGATGCCAAGGATCCAAAAATGGCAGCTTATCGCAATGCCGTCCTAAAAATGTCAGCTCGGTTTGAGGGGCTCGAATTTCACCATATAGCCCGGGATAACAACCAGGCAGCGGACGTGTTGGCACGCATTGGCGCAAAGCGCGATGCCGTCCCCCCCAACATCTTCCTAGAGAGGCTTTTCAAGCCATCCGTATTATGGGAGGGTGAGTCCGGAAATAACAATCCGGACCCAACCACACTGCCCACACCGAACATTCCGACATAGTTGGTGGTTCCGCCAACGAAATAACACCGTCAGCCCATGCAATAATTGCAGTCATTGCCCCGTGGACAGAACCATTCCTAGCCTACCTAACTAGGCAGGAGCTTCCCGAACACCAAAACGAGGCCCGCTGCATAGTGCGGCGGTCTAAAGCCTATAAGGTCCATGAAAGAGAGCTTTATAAGAAAAGCACAACATGAGTCCTTCAAAGGTGTATCTCCGAAGAGGAAGGGCGGAATCTCCTGGCTGAAATTCATGCCGGACTCGGTGGGCACCATGCCGCAGCCCGGGCCCTTCTAGGCAAGGCCTTCCGTACAGGATTTTATTAGCCGACGGCCTGGGCAGATGCTCAGGACTTAGTCCAACGATGCGTCGGTTGCCAACTCTTTGCTAATGAAAGCCACATGCCACCCACCGCCCTCAAAACTATACCCATCACCTGGCCCTTCGCGATCTGGGGGCTTGACATGGTTGGACCCCTTAAAGGAGGAACCCACAAGCAAAAATACCTATTGGTCATGGTGGATAAATTCACCAAATGGATAGAGGCCAAGCTCAGAAGACGGCTGAATCCGGACTGGTGATAGACTTTATATCAGGGGTAGTACACCGTTACGGCGTCCCCCATAGCATCATCACTGATAACGACACGAACTTCATGGCCGACGAGGTCAAACTCTGGTGCAAAAACATGGGCATCAAGCTCGACTATGCTTCAGCCTATCACCCCCAAACTAACGGTCAAGTCGAGCGAGCAAACGGTCTAATCATGAGCGGCATTAAACCCAGACTAGTGCGGTCCCTCAAGGAATCTAACACGACCTTTGGGTTGAGGAGCTTGACTCAGACTGGGGGCTGCGGACCACGCCGAGTCGCACTACCGGATTCACACCATTTTTTATGGTATACGGCGCAGAGGCAGTTTTGCCCTGCGACATAATTCATGACTCACCTCGCGTGCGCATGTATGAAGAAAGAGAAGCAGAGCTCGATCGGCAGGACAGTTTGGACGCCTTGGAGGAGGAGCGCGACGTGGCAAAAGCTCGTTCCGCATTCTATCAACAGCAGGCTCGAAGATATCAAAGCAGGGAAGTACGGGCCAAAGCTTACAACGTTGGCGAACTAGTTCTACGCCTACCGGACAAGAAAAAGGACAAACTCAAGCCCAAATGGGAGGGCCCCTTCATCATCGACCAAGTCACGACCGGCGGAGCGTACCGTCTCATGAAACACATCGGATAACCGACTCGAGCCGAACCCATGGAACGCAGCCCGTCTCCGAAGATTCTACGCCTAGCGCCGGATTCTGAGTTCGTCTCCTTCCTCCGTCTATATTTTATACTTTAAGCTGTCTTTTATTTCTCTCCTTCTTCCTCCTTTTTTCCGAAGCCGTTAAAGTCTCGTTCGCGCATTGTTCGTACACACTTGACGCGCTATCTGCGCTCATTATACCCGGGGGCTTCTCTAACAGAAGCTTATTTATACGGGCTTTATGCCCAACACATGTGTCACACTTCCGCATGTACCTTTTATTCACCATTATATGCATCGATATGACTTAAGTTTTGGCCAAGCTTGGTTGCCTGGCTCCTGTGCTTACCCCTACGTTCCCAATTGTTCGGCTAGGTGGTAAAGGGAGCACCTCTGCGATTGTTACCGCCGGGTCAACTAGACGTGTACCTCAGACTGGGTGAAGCCGAAAGCTAGCATTCTTAAGGGAATATTCGGTCGGTGAACTAAAAGACGATTTTTTATTTTTTCATTTATCTGCGCCAGATGCTTTTTCGCTTTTTAGATCGGACATGCACTTTAGGGAATGCCTCCCAGGGAAAGGAACCCCTAGCGGAACTATTCTCCCTGGAAGATGTTTCTTGCTAACCATGTAATATAACATAACTAGTTGGGCACTTGTCTGATAAAGCACTCATGACCCCTATGCCTGGTCTCCATGCATGCCCCGGTTTTTACATAACCGCGAGGGTATTCGGACACACTCCGGACGATTGGGTCCCGAGGTTGAAGCGAAAAGGTTCGCTACGATAAACGATCTACAATCCGGCTAGAAGGCATTTTACATGTCATTTTAAATTACATAGTCAAATTGACTGATTGTATTCCTCTTCAATGCCATCTAATAGGCTGTCTAGTTTACTGATCCTGTTGGGAATACTTTATGCCAACTCTACTTGGCCGTACACTAAGCTCACAGGATCTCCTTGTTGCCGGGCCCCACAGGTCCGACCTCGACCATGTGGTTTGGGTCCGCCGTGTGCAGCGTCTTCACCATGGCCCGAGCCTCCTCGGGCGCCTTTGACGACAGCCGATATCTTCCATAGTCGGAAGCGCCGCGTGCTCCACTGAGCGTCTCGCAAGCTCTCAAGGCCTTCGGGCAGGGAGATAGATGGCCACAAGGCCTGTGCGACGCCTTTCATCACCTGCCGAACTTCGTTAAATGCAGTTCCAATAGCTCGGGAAGAAGGTAACCCGTAGAGCCGGGCATTTCCTCTGCAGGATGACCCGTGAGCATACCTACAGACATAACTCTATTAGTCGACTTCCTCGCCGAACTCTTTTTCAAAGTTCGCTCAAGCACTTACTATAAATGCCGCGACGAAGTCGCCTATTCTCCTTCACGGAGTCAGACAGCTGGGCACGAACATCCTTTAGTTCCTCACCCAGCTGGGTGTTGGCGTCCTGGAGATTATTTTTCTCTTGCCTCACCCTTGTAAGCACATTCTCGCCGGCCTTCAACCGGCGCAAGAGCTGTTGCTTGTCCGGATCTAGTCCGCGCCATCTGCAATATTATTGTCGATTTACACACACGCCGCACTTCACAAACTACTTATCTTTTGAAGCATATATTACGAGAGGGGTCTCTGTGGCTCCCCTCAGGCGGCTAGTGCGGCCTCAAGTTGGGCCTTGCATTCTTCAAGCTCCTGGGACAATCGGGTATTCTTTTTTGTAAGATCCTGCATAACAAATGATCCTTAAATCAGTTATTCTAACTATTTTAAGTCTCGGGACTCTTGGCATATATAACCGCCAAATTTCCTCACCAGTATGTCCTTTACATACCGCTCCGTGGCTCGCTAGACCATCTTGAGCGGCACGGAGGTGCGCATCTCGAATTGAAGCCATTCAATGCCTCTTGGGAGAAACATGCGTCACGAAGAACTGTCGGCGTGGCGCTTTGTGATTCATGGCGCTCTCCACCTCGGAGTTGGTGGCGGACAATCTGTCGGCATCCTCTGCCGGAGGAGCGTCCCGACGACGCCTCGTGCTCGCTTCCGCTCGGACCCGGCTTTGGAGCACGGCTGGCGGAGGCTCGATTATAACCTCTCCGGACACAGTCCGGCGAGCGCTTTTTTCCCGAAAAGGGCACCAGCGTTAGTACGCCTTCCAGGAATCAATCCGGGAATATGGTGACGCACCATACCGCTAAGGGCGGCGTTCGATCCGGACCGCACTTCTTTTTAGCTCGCGAGGACGTGCTGCCCTTGTTGGCTAATCGCGGGCTCGGCCTCCCGCCTCGAAGGCACTTCGCTAAACACCATTGGTATACGGTGATAAAAAATAAGCATGGATGGGTCATTATCAGAGTATTGGGACCTCGGTCTCAGTTACCTGTGAGGCTGGAAGTATTCCGGGGTAATCGTCCATAATGGCAACCAAGGCATTATCGATGCTCAGTTGGTGAAATACCCCATCAATCAGCTCCACCAATATGTCCGGATCCTCTTGGGAGGCCGGATCGAGGAGCCGTTCCGGATCCTCGGGTTGTGGAGGCGGGCTGTTTATGTCTTTTACGGCCTGGCGCAGTTCCTGCGTCAAAATCACAAATTGAGATACCTAACCATGGAATACGGATTGGATGTGCAAAAAAGAAATGTCCGCTTACCCAGCTTCGAGGATTGTTCATAGAAAATCCGTTCAATGGACTGACACGGAGAAAATCTTCCTCTTCTCCCTTGTACAACGCGGACAAGGTCTTCACCAGATCGGTGACCGATCCCGGCCCCTTACGGCCATGACGGATGGCATCGTCCTCCCCGTTGAAATCCACATGGGGTGGCCCCTATACTGGAGCGGCTGCACCCCCACATAATACATGTGGCCATGACACCGATCATGGTCAGTCCGGAATGAGCTAACAATCTTATTCGGCTCATCAGGTAAAGGACGTCCTTGTCGTCTTCCCTCTAGGAGCTCCGCGGGCTCCAACTGTTGGGGAACGCAGTAATTTCAAAAAATTTTCCTACGATCACGCAAGACCATGGTGATGGCATAGCAACGAGAGGGAAGAGTGTCCGTCCACGTACCCTCATAGACCGAAAGCGGAAGCGTTATAACAACGCGGTTGATGTAGTCAGACGCCTTCACGATCCGACCGATCCAAGCACCGAACGTCACGGCACCTCCGAAGTTACGCACACGCTCAGCTCGATGGCGATCCCGGACTCCGATCCAAAGCAAAGTGTCGGGATGAGTTCCACAAGACGACGTGGCAGACGATGTTGATGCTCCATCGACGCAGGCTTCGCCTAAGCTCATGACGATATGACTTCTCCGGCGCAGGCTTCGCTTAAGCTCATGACGATATGACCAAGTGGAATATGGTGGAAGGGGCACCGCACACGGCTAAGGAAAGATCCGTAGATCAACTTGTGTGTTATGGGGTGCCCCTGCCTCAGATATAAAGGAGCCAAGGGGAGGTGGCGGCCCAAGGAGGAGGCGCACTAAGGAGTCCTACTCCCTCCGGGAGTAGGACTCCCTCCAATCCTAGTTGGATTAGGATTCCTGAGGGGAAAGAGAGAGAGGGGCGGCCCACCTTTCCTAGTCCTAATAGGACTAGGGAAAGGGGGGGCGCGCCACCTAGGGCTGCCCCTTCTCCTTTCCCTCCAAGGCCCACTATGGGCCCATGTAGTTCAGGGGTTCCGGTAACCTCCGGTACTCCGTAAATTCGATTTCACTCGGAACCTTTCCGATGTCCAAATGTAGGCTTCAATATATCAATCTTTATGTCTCGACCATTTCGAGACTCCTCGTCATGTCCGTGATCACATCCGGGACTCGAACAAACTTCGTGCATCAATACTTATAAACTCATAATGAATTGTCATCGAAGCGTTAAGCGTCGCGGACCCTACGGGTTCGAGAACTATGTAGACATGACCTAGAACCATTCTCGGTCAATAACCAATAGCGGAACCTGGATGCCCATATTGGTTCCTACATATTCTACGAAGATCTTTATCGGTCAAACCGCATAACGACATACGTTGTTCCCTTTGTCATCGGTATGTTACTTACCCGAGATTCGATCGTCGGTATCCAATACCTAGTTCAATCTCGTTACGGTAAGTCTCTTTACTCGTTCCGTAATACATCATCTCACAACTAACTCATTAGTTGTAATGCTTGCAAGGCTTAAGTGATGTGTATTACCGAGAAGGCCTAGAGATACCTCTCCGACAATCGGAGTGACAAAACCTAATCTCGAAATACGCCAACCCAACAAGTACCTTTGGAGACACCTGTAGTACTCCTTTATAATCACCCGATTACGTTGTGACGTTTGGTAGTACCCAAAGTGTTCCTCCGTAAACGGAGTTGCATAATCTCATAGTTATAGGAACATGTATGGGTCATGAAGAAAGCATTAACATACTAAACGATCAAGTGTTAAGCTAACGGAATGGGTCATGTCAATCAGATCATTCAACTAATGATGTGACCTTGTTAATCAAATAACAACTCCTTGTTCATGGTTAGGAAACATGACCATCTTTGATTAACAAGCTAGTCAAGTAGAGGCATACTAGTGACATACTGTTTGTCTATATATTCACACATGTATTATGTTTCCGGTTAATACAATTCTAGTATGAATAATAAACCTTTTATCATGATATAAGGAAATAAATAATAACTTTATTATTGCCTCTAGGGCATATTTCCTTCAGTCTCCCACTTGCACTAGAGTCAATAATCTAGATTACAAAGTGATGATCCTAACACCCATGGAGTCTTGGTGCCTATCATGTTTTGCTCGTGGAAGAGGCTTAGTCAACGGGTCTACAACATTCAGATCCGTATGTATTTTGCAAATCTCTATGTCTCCCACTTGGACTTGGTCCCGAATGGAATTGAAGCGTCTCTTGATATGCTTGGTCCTCTTGTGAAATCTGGATTCCTTTGCCAAGGCAATTGCACCAGTATTGTCACGTAAGATCTTCATCGGTCCCGATGCACTAGGTATGACACCTAGATCGGAAATGAACTCTTTCATCCAGACTCCTTCATTCGCTGCTCAAGCAGCTATGTACTCCGCTTCACATGTAGATCCCGCCACGACGCTTTGTTTAGAACTGCACCAACCGACAGCTCCACCGCTTAATAAAAACACGTATCCGGGTTTGCGATTTAGAATCGTTCGGATCAGTGTCAAAGCTTGCATCGACGTAACCATTTACGACTAGCTCTTTGTCACCTCCATATATGAGAAACATATCCTTAGTCCTTTTCGTGTATTTCAGGATGTTCTTGACCGCTGTCCTGTGATCCATTCCTGGATTTCTTTGGTACCTTCCTGCCAAGCTTACAGCTACTAAGCATACGTCAGTGCGGTACACAGCATTGCATACATGATAGAGCCTATGGCTGAAGCATAGGGAACATCTTTCATTTTTCTCTATCTTCATTTGTGGTCGGGCATTGAGTCCGACTCAATCTTATACCTTGCAACACAGGCAAAAACCTTTCTTTGCTCGATCCATTTTGAACTTTTTCAAAACTTTATCAAGGTATGTGCTTTGTGAAAGTCCAATTAAGCGTCTTGATCTATCTCTATAGATCTTGATGCCCAATATGTAAGCAGCTTCACCGAGGTCTTTCATTGAAAAACTTTTATTCAAGTATCCTTTTATGCTATCCAGAAATTCTATATCATTTCCAATCAATAATATGTCGTCCACATATAATATCGTAAATGCCTGAGCTCCCACTCACTTTCTTGTAAATACAAAGCTTCTCCAAAAGTGCAGACAAACCCATATGCTTTGATCACACTATCAAAGCGTTTATTCCAACTCCGAGAGGCTTGCACTGCACCATAAATTGATCGTTGGAGCTTGCACACTTTGTTAGCACCCTTTGGATCGACAAAACCTTACTGGTTGCATCATATACAACTCTTCTTCTAGAAATCCATTCAAGAATGCAGTTTTTACATCCATTTGCCAAATTTCATAATCATAAAATGCGGCAATTGCTAACATGATTCGGACAGACTTAAGCATCGCTACGGTGAGAAAGTCTCATCGTAGTCAACCCCTTGAACTTGTCGAAAACCTTTTGCAACAAGTCGAGCTTTGTAGACAGTTATATTACCATCGGCGTCCAGTCTTCTTCTTAAAGATCCATTTATTTTCAATGGCTTGCCGATCATCGGGCAAGTCAACCAAAGTCCATACTTTGTTCTCATACATGGATCCCATCTCAGATTTCATGGCTTCCAGCCATTTTGCGAATCTGGGCTCACCATCGCTTCTTCATAGTTTGTAGGTTCGCCATGGTCAAGTAACATGACTTCCGTAATAGGATTACCGTACCACTGGGTGCGTATTTTACTCTGGTTGACCTACGAGGTTGATAGTAACTTGATCCAAGTTTCATGATCATCATCATTAGTTTCCTCACTAATTGGTGTAGTTGTCACAGGAACCATTTCTTGTGATGAACTACTTTCCAATAAGGGAGCAGAATCTGATTATCTAATCATGTTCTACTTTACTCCCACTCACTTCTTTCGAGAGAAAATCTTTCTCTAGAAAGGATCCGAATTTAGCAACGAAAATCTTGCCTTCAGATCTGTGATAGAAGGTGTACCCAACAGATTTCCTTTGGGTATCCTATGAAGACACATTTTTCCGATTTGGGTTCGAGCTTATCCGGTTGAAGTTTCTTTACATAAGCATCGCAGCCCCAAACTTTAAGAAACGACAACTTTGGTTTCTTGCCAAACCACAGTTCATAAGGCGTCGTCTCAACGGATTTTGACGGTGTTCTATTCAACGTGAATGCGGCCGTCTCTAAAGCATAACCCCAAAACGATAGCGGTAAATCGGAAATAGACATCATAGATCGCACCATATCTAGTAAAGCACGACACGACGTTCGGACACACCATTTCTCCGTGGTGTTCCGGGTGGGCGTGAGTTAAAACTATGCCACATTGTTTCAAATGTAAACCAAACTCGTAACTCAAATATTCTCCTCCACGATCAGATCGTAGAAATTTTATTCTCTTGTTACGATGATTTTCCACTTCACTCAGAAATTCTTTGAACTTTTCAAATGTTTCAGATTTGTGTTTCATTAAGTAGATATACCCATATCTGCTCAAATCATCTGTGAAGGTGAGAAAATAACGATACCAAGGCGTGCCTCAACATTCATTGGACCACAAACATCAGTATGTATGATTTCCAACAAATCAGTTGCTCACTCCATAGTTCCGGAGAACGGCGTTTTGGTCATCTTGCCCATGAGGCATGGTTCGCAAGTACCAAGTGATTCATAATCAAGTGATTCGAAGCCCATCAAGATGGAGTTTCTTCATGCGTTTTACACCGATATGACCTAAACGGCAAGTGCCACAAATAAGTTGCACTATCATTATCAACTCTGCATCTTTTGGCTTCAACATTATGAATATGTGTATCACTACGTCGAGATTCAACAAGAATAGACCATTCTTCAAGGGTGCATGACCATAAAAGATATTACTCATATAAATAGAACAACCATTATTCTCTCGATTTAAATGAATAACCGTCTCGCATTAAACAAGATCCAGATATAATGTTCATGCTCAACGCTGGCACCAAATAACAATTATTTAGGTCTAAAACTAATCCGATGGTAGATGTAGAGGTAGCGTGCCGATCGCGATCACATCGACTTTGGAACCATTTCCCACGCGCATCGTCACCTCGTCCTTAGCCAATCTTCGCTTAATCCGTAGTTCCTATTTCGAGTTGCAAATATTAGCAATGTAACCAAAGATCAAATACCTGTGTACTATCGCGAGTATTAGTAAGGTACACATCAATAACATGTATATCACATATACCTTTGTTCACCTTGCCATCCTTTTTATCCGCCAAATACTTGGGGCAGTTCCGCTCAAAGGTCCGGTCTGCTTGGCGGTAAAAACACTTTCGATTTCAGTGCTTAGGTCCAGACTTGGGTTTCTTCTCTTGATCAGCAACTTTCTTCTTTGTTCTTTTTGAAGTTTCCTTCTTCTTCCCTTTGCCCTTTTCTTGAAACTAGTGGTCTTGTTGATCATCAACACTTGATGCTCTTTCTTGATTTCTACCTCCGCAGCTTTTAGCATCGCGAAGAGCTCGTGAATTGTCTTAGTCATCCCTTGCATATTATAGTTCATCACGAAGCTCTTGTAGCTTGGTGGCGTTGATTGGAGAATTTCACATCGACACTATCATCCGGAAGATTAACTCCCACCTGAATTAAGTGATTGTTATACCCGCACATTTTGAGTATGTGCTCACCGATGTAACTATTCTCCTCCATCTTGCAGCTATAGAACTTATTGGAGACTTCATATCTCTCAATCCGGGCATTTGCTTGAAATATTAACTTCAACTCCTGGAACATCTCATATGCTCCATGACGCTCAAAACGTCGTTGAAGACCCGGTTCTAAGCCGTAAAGCATGGCACATCGAACTATAGAGTAGTCATCACCGCTTTGCCGACGTTCACAACTTCGCTCAAAGATTCCGCAGCAGTTCGCTACCCACCGGTGCTTCCAGACATAATTTTTCGTGCAGCAATGAGGATAATCCTCGTTACGGACCCGATCCGTAATTGCTACCATCATCTTTCAACTTTGCTTTCTCAAGGAACGCATTAAAATTCAACGGAACAACAGACGAGCCATCTATCTACAAAGAAACATAGACAAGCAAAAATACTATCAGTACTAAGTTCATGATAAATTTAAGTTCAATTAATCATATTAAAAACTCCCACTTAGACGGACATCTCTCTAGTCATCTAAGTGATCACGTGATCCATATCAACTAAACCATGTCCGATCATCACGTGAGATGGAGTAGTTTCAATGGTGAACATCACTATGTTGATCATATCTACTATATGATTCACGCTCGACCTTTCGGTCTCCGTGTTCCGAGGCCATATACATTTATATGCTAGGCTCGTCAAGTTTAACCTCAAGATTCGCGTGCGCAACTGTTTTGCACCCGTTGTATTTGAACGTAGAGCCTATCACACCCGATCATCACGTGGTGTCTCAAAGACGAAGAACTTTCGCAACGGTGCATACTCTGGGAGAACACTTCTTGATAATTTTAGTGAGAGATCATCTTATAATGCTACCGTCAATCAAAGCAAGATAAGATGCATAAAGGATAAACATCACATGCAATCAATATAAGTGATATAATATGGTCATCATCATCTTGTGCTTGTGATCTCCATCGCCAAGCACCGTCATGATCACCATCGCCACCGGCGCGACACCTTGATCTCCATCGTAGCATCATTGTCGCCTCGCCAACTATTGCTTCTACGACTATCGCTACTCCTTAGTGATAAAATAAAGCAATTACATGGCGCTTGCATTTCATACAATAAAGCGACAACCATATGGCTCTCGCCGATTGCCGATAACTCGGTTACAAAACATGATCATCTCATACAATAAAATATAGCATCACGTTTTGACCACATCACATCACAACATGCCCTGCAAAAACAAGTTAGACGTCCTCTACTTTGTTGTTGCAAGTTTTACGTGGCTGCTACGGGCTGAGCAAGAACCGTTCTTACCTACGCATCAAAACCACAACGATAGTTTGTCAAATAGACTCCGCTTTAACCTTCTCAAGGACCGGGCGAGCCACTCAGTTCAACTAAAGTGAGAGAGCAGAGACACCCGCCGGTCACCTTTAAGCAACGAGTGCTCGGAGCGGTGAAACCAGTCTCGCGTAAGCGTCTGGCGTAATGTCGGTCCGGGCCGCTTCATCTCACAATACCGCTGAACCAAAGTATGACATGCCGGTAGGCGTATGACTTGTATCGTCCACAACTCACTTGTGTTCTACTCGTGCATATGACATCAACGCATAAAACCTGGCTCGATACCACCGCTTTGTTGGGGAACGCAGTAATTTCAAAATTTTTCCTACGATCACGCAAGACCATGGTGATGGCATAGCAACGAGAGGGAAGAGTGTCCGCCCACGCACCAGAGACCGAAGCGGAAGCGTTATAACAACGCGGTTGATGTAGTCGACGTCTTCACGATCCGACCGATCCAAGCACCGAACGACGGCACCTCCGAGTTCTCGCACACGCTCAGCTCGATGACGATCCCGGACTCCGATCCAAAGAAAGTGTCGGGGATGAGTTCCACAAGACGACGGCGTGGTGACGATGTTGATGCTCCACCGACGCAGGGCTTCGCCTTAAGCTCCGCTGACGATATGACTTCTCCGGCGCAGGGCTTCGCTTAAGCTCCGCGACGATATGACCAAGTGGAATATGGTGGAAGGGGCACCGACACGGCTAAGGAAAGATCCGTAGATCAACTTGTGTGTTATGGGGTGCCCCCGCCCCGTGATATAAAGGAGCCAAGGGGAGGTGGCCGCCCAAGGGAGGAGGCGACTAAGGGAGTCCTACTCCTCCGGGAGTAGGACTCCCTCCAATCCTAGTTGGATTAGGATTCCGGAGGGGAAAGAGAGAGGGGCGGCCCACCTTCCTAGTCCTAATAGGACTAGGGAAAGGGGGGGCGCGCCACCTAGGGCTGCCCCTTCTCCTTTCGACCAAGGCCCACTATGGGCCCATGTATTTCCCGGGGGGTTCCGGTAACCTCGCATCTCAGAAATTCGATTTCACTCGGAACCTTTCCGATGTCCAAATGTAGGCTTCAATATATCAATCTTTATGTCTCGACCATTTCGAGACTCCTCGTCATGTCCGTGATCACATCCGGGACTCCGAACAAACTTCGTGCATCAATACTTATAAACTCATAATGAATTGTCATCGAAACGTTAGCGTTGCATGGACCCTACGGGTTCGAGAACTATGTAGACATGACCTAGAACCATTCTCGGTCAATAACCAATAGCAGAACCTGGATGCCCATATTGGTTCCTACATATTCTACGAAGATCTTTATCGGTCAAACCGCATAACGACATACGTTGTTCCCTTTGTCATCGGTATGTTACTTACCCGAGATTCGATCGTCGGTATCCAATACCTAGTTTAATCTCGCTACGGTAAGTCTCTTTACTCGTTCCGTAATACATCATCTCACAACTAACTCATTAGTTGTAATGCTTGCAAGGCTTAAGTGATGTGTATTACCGAGAAGGCCTAGAGATACCTCTCCGACAATCGGAGTGACAAAACCTAATCTCGAAATACGCCAACCCAACAAGTACCTTTGGAGA
The DNA here is from genome assembly GCA_021605145.1 of Aegilops bicornis. Taxonomy (NCBI): domain Eukaryota; kingdom Viridiplantae; phylum Streptophyta; class Magnoliopsida; order Poales; family Poaceae; genus Aegilops; species Aegilops bicornis. The sequence goes on along the minus strand of CM038674.1, from coordinate 125,316,710 downwards.
CACCTGTAGTACTCCTTTATAATCACCCGATTCACGTTGTGACGTTTGGTAGTACCCAAAGTGTTCCTCCGTAAACGGAGTTGCATAATCTCATAGTTATAGGAACATGTATGGGTCATGAAGAAAGCATTAACATACTAAACGATCAAGTGTTAAGCTAACGGAATGGGTCATGTCAATCAGATCATTCAACTAATGATGTGACCTTGTTAATCAAATAACAACTCCTTGTTCATGGTTAGGAAACATGACCATCTTTGATTAACAAGCTAGTCAAGTAGAGGCATACTAGTGACATCTTTGTTTGTCTATATATTCACACATGTATTATGTTTCCGGTTAATACAATTCTAGTATGAATAATAAACCTTTTATCATGATATAAGGAAATAAATAATAACTTTATTATTGCCTCTAGGGCATATTTCCTTCACCAACTCAGGCGTTTCTTCAAAGGAGCATTGATGAACTCCGGGAGACCGATCCGAACAGGATCCGGCAGCGGGACGTCTTCTATATAAAACCATTCCGAAGGCAGTCTTCGGACGCCTTCTTCGGGGTTCCAGATAGATATCCGGTCCCGGCGATGCGTCATAGCTCGGCTCCGCCCACTTGATATATTGACCCCTCATGAGAACGGGGTACAAGGCAGAATAATCTCTTCCACAACGCAAAATGAGCCTAGACGCCCAAGAACAGTTTGCAAAGGGCCACGAAGCCCGCGAGGTGCAAAATGGAGGCAGGCGTAAGGTGGTGCAACTGGAGGCCGTAGAACTCCAAGAGCCCCCGGAGAAACGGATGAATTGGAAATCCGAGTCCTCTTACTAGATAAGAGACAAAGCGTACCCGCTCTCCTTTGGAGGGATCGGGGACACTCTCCGCTTGCTTTCCGCCCTTATAGGTGGCGAGTCCGGCTTGAACCGGAACCATGAAGGCCAGGGGAAGAAATCCCTTGGTTTGGAGTGTCACTAGCTCGCTATGCGGGACTAAGCATCTCTCCCAATTTCTGTGCCGAGGGCTGGGAGCGCGAGAGGAGGAGCCGCGCCCACCGGCCCATGATGGAATGGATTTTTGTCAGAGGCGCTCCGATGAAAGCTCGCGGAGGGGGGATGGTGTGACTCAGATCTATATCCTCGTCCCTTTTATAGGCGGCTCATTTGCGCAGCTAGGGGGATAAGTGTAAAAATACCCTGGCTTTTCTCATTCATTCAAACACGTGGAAGATGGCCATTATTGGGTGTGGAAGCCAAGGAGCGCAACATTTATCAGAAGCTGGACACTATTCGACAAGTATATGGAATTTGGAGAAGAACCCGCCTTGCAATGCCGAAGACAATCTACGCGCTGGACTCATCGCCATTGAAGCCTGGTTCGGGGGCTCTTGAGGGAGTCTGGATTAGGGGTGTCCGGATAGCGAACTATCACCGCTGGCGGACTCTGGACTATGAAGATACAAGATTGAAGACTTCGTCCCGTGTCCGGATGGGACTTTCCTTGGCGTGGAAGGCAAGCTTGGCGACACGGATATGTAGATCTCCTAGCATTGTAACCGACTCAGTGTAACCCTAACCCTATCCGGTGTCTATATAAACCGGAGGGTTTTAGTCCGTAGGACGAACAACAATCATACCATAGGCTAGCTTCTAGGGTTTAGCCTCTCGATCTCGTGGTAGATCCACTCTTGTACTACCCATATCATCAATATTAATCAAGCAGTGAGTAGGGTTTTACCTCCATCGAGAGGGCCCGAACCTGGGTAAAAACATCGTGTCCCTTGTCTCCTGTTACCATCCGCCTAGACGCACAGTTCGGGACCCCCTACCCGAGATCCACCGGTTTTGAGACCGACAATCGTCGTCCATACCGTCGATGTCTTCGGAGTCGAAGTCAAGCACGTCGGTTAATTCATCGACCGTGGCAATGAAGTGGGTGGTGGGTGGGCGACGAATTCCTTCGTCGCCTGCTTCCCACTCGAGCCGGACATAGTTCGGCCGAGAGTCTCCTGTCAAAGAGAGAGATTTTAACGAGTTCAGCATGTTGCCAAAGGGCGAGTGCTGGAAGATATCCGCGGCAGTAAACTCCATTACCGGAGCCCGACCAGGCTCGGCGGGCTCGGAGCCTTGGATGGAACCTACAGCCGGATATGAGTCCGGGGGTTCGGTGTTGCAGGCTTCCTTAGAGGTAAGGCCTGGGTTCGGCTCTACCGCTGATGAGTGTGCGGCCCGCGGGGCGGGGTCTATCCACTCGTCCTTGGGCCACGCAGTCTGCTCCGGATTTAGGTCTGGGGCTACTGCAAGGGTGATTTCCCGAGCATTGTCCGACAGCAGGTCTAAGCCGTGCTCATCATTACTGTCCAGCGCTCCTGGCACAGGCCCGATTCCGTAGAAGATCAAGTCTCCGCGGATATAGGCCGTGTAGTTCAGGTTTTCAACCCGACACGTGGCTGTGGGCGAGCTGCCGATCCGCTCCGGGCCAGCTTTTAATTGGCCCACACAAGCCGCCAACACGAAGATCTGTTCGGGAGAAAAGTCTCACCTCGACCGTGTTGTTGACGATTTATCAAGGAGCCATCGAGCCTTGCAACGACGCATACGTATGAACTCTCAATGAAAGCACCAATGTCGGTTTCAAAACCGGCGGATCTCGGTAGGGGGTCCCGATACATGCGTCTTAGGCTGATGGTAACAGGAAGCAAGGGACACAATGTTTACCTGTGTTCGGGCCCTATCGATGGAGGTAAAACCCTACTTCCTACTTGATTAATATTGATGATATGAGTAGTACAAGAGTAGATCTACCACGAGATCGTAGAGGCTAAACCCTAGAAGCTAGCCTATGATGATTATGATTGTGATCGGCCTTATAAGGACCAACCTCTCCGGTTTATATAGACACCGGAGAGGGCTAGGGTTTACACGGAGTCGGTTACAAGGAAGGAAATATATTATCTGGATCGCCAAACTTGTCTTCCACGCAAAGGAGAGTCCCATCCGGACACGGGACACAGTCTTGAGTCTTGTATCTTCACGTTTCAATAGTCCGGACAAAGTATATAGTCCGGCTGTCCGGATACCCCCTAATCCAGGACTCGCTCAGTTATTGCCTCCTGGGCTGCAGCATGGCGGCGAGCTTCCTCCGCCCTCCTCTCGTACTCATCTGCCTCCTCTCTGGTAATAAAATGTCTTCCTTTTGCCTGATAATCAAAGAAGGCAGGAGCAGGGAGAGTAATACGGACAACACGGCGTCTGTCAATGATTAAGCGGTACCGGAGAGGTGATTCATTCCCCTCGAGAAACTGGTGGTGAACCATAGCATTAAAGTCTAAATAAGTAGGAGGCAATTCAATATCATCATTACGTATGGTTACACCAAGAAAATCAGCTAAGCGGGCTGCATAAATTCCACCAAAGAAATCTCCATTAAATCTATTGTGATGCAACCTACGCGCAACAATGGCTCCCAAATTATAAGATTTGTCTCCTAACACAGCACTCCTAAGAATACTGAGGTCAGGGACACACATATGACATGCTTCATCTTTACCATTTATGCACCTACCTATGAAGAGAGCAAAATAATGTATAGTAGGAAAATGAATGCTCCCGATGGTAGCTTGTGTTATATCTCTAGATTCCCCCATAGTTATACTAGCAAGAAAATCTATAAATTCAGATTTGCGGGGTTCACTAGCACTACCCCATTGTGGAAGTTTGCAAGCAGTGGTAAAATCCTCTAAGTCCATAGTACAAGATTTTTCATAAAGATCAAACAGGACAGTTGGAGAATTGCGTGAAGATGAAAATTCAAACCTCCTCACAAAGGAACTAGTGAGATAGTGGTACTGGCGGCACTTTTCTCCCTCGAAGCTCACAAGATCACGTTACGCAAATATGCGTTAAATTCTTCCTTGATTCCTTTCGATCCATAAAGTTTTACGAAGGCCATTCACAAGGCCGCCTGAGGCGTCCTTTGGTGGCTCATCGTCAGCATCACGCATTGCAAGCCTGGGTCCTTGCTTCCTTGAAGAACCACCTTGGTACATTTTCCTAAGCATATTTCTTCCTCTGAAAAATTTCTGAAATTTTTAGTAACTTCAAATAAAAGTGAGCTAAACTCAACAAAATTGATAGCAACTACTCCTACAAGTGCCTAGAGCCTATATCATGCATTAGAACTACTTGGAACCATATAAATTTGACATGCAAGCTCAAGAACATGGTCACCTAGGCAGCAAAAATTTGCAAAGAATAAAGCACTAGAACAAAAACTAATTGGACCAATGGAGGAGTCACATACCAAGGAACAATCTCCCCAAGCAGTTCTGTGAGAGGTGCTTTGAGCAAGGAGATTGAAAATCGCAGCAAAATGAGCTAGAACTTGTGCTTGAGCTGGATAGTGATTTTTTTGGGAGGAAGAAGAAGTGTGTGGGTGCAGGAATAAGTGGAGGGGAGCCACCATGGGCCCACGAGGCAGGGGGCGCCTGACCCTCGTGGGCTGTGTGTTTGCTCCCGCTTTGTGTTCTCGGCCCAGATATTCTCAAATATTCCAGAAAAAATCATATTCCATTTTTAGGGCATTTGGAGAACTTTTATTTTTGGGGTACTTTTATATTGCACAGATAATTCAGAAAACAGACAGAAAAATACTTTTTTTACTTTATTTCAACTAAATAACAGAAAGTAGAGAGAGGGTACAGAAGGTTGTGCTTTCTAGTTTCATCCATCTCATGCTCATCAAAAGGAATCTACTAACAAGGTTGATCAATTCTTGTTAACAAACTCATTCCGAATAAACATGGAACCGGAGAAATTTCGAATAACACTATGTTACCTCAACGGGGATATGCACATCCCCTATAATAAGAATATCATATTTCTTCTTGACAGTAGGAAGAGGAAATTCAAAACCTCCAAAAATAATCGATGGAATTTTTACAATAGAGTTGATACTGTGAACTTGAGGTTGTTTCCTCGGAAAGTGTACCGTATGCTAATTACCATTAACATGAAAAGTGACATTGCCTTTGTTGCAATCAATAACAGCCCCTGCAGTATTAAAAAAGGGTCTTCCAAGAATAATAAACATACTATAATCCTCGGGAATATCAAGAATAACAAAGTCCGTTAAAATAGTAACGTTTGCAACCACAACAGGCACATCCTCACAAATGCTGACAGGTATAGCAGTTGATTTATCAGCCATTTGCAAAGATATTTCAATAGGTGTCAACTTATTCAAATCAAGTCTATGATATAAAGAGAGAGGCATAACACTAACACCGGCTCCAAGATCACATAAAGCAGTTTTAACATAGTTTCTTTTAATGGAGCATGGTATAGTTGGTACTCCTGGATCTCCAAGCTTCTTAGGTATTCCACCCTTAAAAGTGTAATTATCAAGCATGGTGGAAATTTCAGCTTCCGGTATCTTTCTTTTATTAGTGACAATTTCTTTCATGTACTTAGCATAAGGATTCATTTTGAGCATATCAGTTAATCGCATACGCAAAAAGATAGGTCTAATCATTTCAGCAAAGCGCTCAAAATCCTCATCATCCTTTTTCTTGGATGGGTTGTGAGGAAAAGGCATGGGTTTATGAAACCATGGTTCTCTTTCTTTACCGTGTTCCCTAGCAACAAAGTCTCTCTTATCATAACGTTGATTCTTTGATTGTGGGTTATCAAGATCAACAACAGGTTCAATTTCTACATCATTACCATTACTAGGTTGAGCATCATCATGAAAATCATTATTAATATTATCACTAGGTTCATGTTCATTACCAGATTGTGTTTCAGCATCATAAACAGATATATCATTTGGATTCTCAGGTGTTTCAGCAATAGGTTCGCCAGAAGCATGGAAAGTCCTATCATTTTTCTTTTTCTTATTTTTAGAAGAACTAGGTGTGTCAATATTATTTCTCTGAGAATCTTGCTCAATTCTCTTAGGATGGCCTTTAGGATACAAAGGGTCCTGAGTCATTTTACCAGTTCTAGTAGCCACTCTAACAACATTGTCATTATTCTTACTATTCAATTCATTGAGCAATCATTTTGAGATTTAAGTACTTGTTCTACTTGAGTGGTAACCATAGAAGCATGCTTAGTAATGAGTTTAAGTTCACCTTTAACCCTAGACATATAATCACCCAAGTGTTCAATCATATAAGCATTTTGTTTTCATTGTCTACCAAAATAAGCATTGAAATCTTCTTGCTTAACCATAAAATTATCAAACTCATCTAAGCATTGGCTAGCAAACTTAGTAGGAGGGATTTCAGCTTTGTCATATCTATAGAGAGAATTTACCTTTACTACCTGTGTCGGGTTATCAAGACCATGAGTTTCTTCAGTAGGTGAGATCATATGTTTCTTCAACAGGCGGTAAATTAAGACCATGTATTTCTTCAATAGGTGGTAAATTATTAACATTTTTAGCTTTAATACCCTTCTCGTTCATAGATTTCTTTGCCTCTTGCATATCTTCAGGACTGAGAAATACAACACCTCTTTTATTCGGAGTTGGTTTAGGAATAGGCTCAGGAATTGGCTCAGGAAGTGTCCAATTATTTTCATTAGTCAACATATTATTCAATAAAATTTCAGCTTCATCCGGTGTTCTTTCCCTGAAAATAGAACCGGCACAACTATCCAGGTAATCTCTGGAAGCATCGGTTAGTCCATTATAAAAGATATCAAGTATTTCATTTTTCTTAAGAGGATGATCATGCAAAGCATTAAGTAATTGGAGAAGCCTCCCCCAAGCTTGTGGGAGACTCTCTTCTTCAATTTGCACAAAGTTGTATATATCCCTTAAAGTAGCTTGTTTCTTATGACCAGGGAAATATTTAGCAGAGAAGTAATAAATCATATCCCGGGGACTACGCACACAACCAGGATCAAGAGAATTAAACCATATCTTAGCATCACCCTTTAATGAGAATGGAAATATTTTAAGGATATAAATATAGCGAGATCTCTCATCATTAGTGAACAGGGTGGCTATATCATTTAATTTAGTAAGATGTGCCACAACAGTTTCAGATTCATAGCCATAAAAAGGATCAGATTCAACCAAAGAAATTATATCAGGATCAACAGAGAATTCATAATCCTTATCAGTAACACAGATAGGTGAAGTAGCAAAAGCAGGGTCAGGTTTCATTCTAGCATTAAGAGATCGCTGCTTCCATTTAGCTAATAGCTTCTTAAGATCACATCTGTCATTGCAAGCAAGAATAGTTCTAGCGGATTCTTCATCCAGAACATAACCCTTAGGCACAATAGGTAATTCATATTTATTAGGGGAGAGTCTTCATCATCACTATCTTCAATATTATCAATTTCAATAATTTCATTCTCTCTAGCCCTAGCAAGTTGTTCATCAAGAAATTCACCAAGTGGCACAGTAGTATCAAGCATAGAAGTAGTTTCATCATAAGTATCATGCATAGCGAAGTGGCATCATCAATAACATGCGACATATCGTAAGTGATAGCGATGGCAGGTTTAGGTGTCGCAAGCTTACTCAAAGCATGAAGGTGAATCAAGTCCGAGCTAGATGGCAGTTCCTTACCTCCCCTCGTAGTTGAGGGATAAATTTTTGTTTTCTCGTCTTTCAAGTTCTTCATAGTGACCAGAAGATATAAATCCCAAGTGACTCAAAGAATAGAGCTATGCTCCCCGGCAACGGCGCCGGAAAATAGTCTTGATAACCCACAAGTATAGGGGATCGCAACAGTTTTCGAGGGTAGAGTATTCAACCCAAATTTATTGATTTGACACAAGGGGAGCCAAAAAATATTCTCAAGTATTAGCAGTTGAGTTGTCAATTCAACCACACCTGGATAACTTAGTATCTGCAGCAAAGTATTTAGTAGCAAAGTAGTATGATAGTAACGGTAACAGTAGCAAAATTAATATTTTTGGGTTTTGTAGTGATTGTAACAGTAGCAACGGTGAAGTACATAAGCGGAGAATAATACGTGAAAAGCTCATAGGCATTGGATCGGTGATGGAGAATTATGCCGGATGCGATTCATCATGTAACAGTCATAACCTAGGGTGACACAGAACTAGCTCCAATTCATCAATGTAATGTAGGCATGTATTCCGAATATAGTCATACGTGCTTATGGAAAAGAACTTGCATGACATCTTTTGTCCCACCCTCCCGTGGCAGCAGGTCCTAGCAGAAACTAAGGGATATTAAGGCCTCCTTTTAATAGAGTACCGGAGCAAAGCATTAACACATAGTGAATACATGAACTCCTCAAACTACGGTCATCACCGGGAGTGGTCCCGATTATTGTCACTTCGGGGTTGCCGGATCATAACACATAGTAGGTGACTATAGACTTGCAAGATAGGATCAAGAACTCACATATATTCATGAAAATATAATATGTTCAGATCTGAAATCATGGCACTCGGGCCCTAGTGACAAGCATTAAGCATAGCAAAGTCATAGCAACATCAATCTCAGAACATAGTGGATACTAGGGATCAAACCCTAACAAAACTAACTCGATTACATGATAAATCTCATCCAACCCATCACCGTCCAGCAAGCCTATAATGGAATTACTCACGCACGGCGGTGAGCATCATGAAATTGGTGATGGAGGATGGTTGATGATGACGATGGCGACGGATTCCCCTCGTCGGAGCCCCGAACAGACTCCAGATCAGCCCTCCCGAGAGAGATTAGGGCTTGGCGGCGGCTCCGTATCGTAAAACGCGATGAATCTTTCTCTCTGATTTTTTTCTCCCAGAAAGTGAATATATGGAGTTAGAGTTGAGGTCGGTGGAGTGTCAGGGGGCCCACAAGGCAGGGGGCGCGCCCAGGGGGGCATGCGCGCCCCCACCCTCGTGGACAGGGTGTGGGCCCCCTGACGTGGATTCTTCTTCCAGTATTTTTTAATATTTTCCAAAAATACATTCTGTGGAGTTTCAGGTCATTCCAAGAACTTTTGTTTCTGCACATAAATAACACCACGGAAAGTCTGCTGAAAACAACGTCAGTCTGGGTTAGTTCCATTCAAATCATGCAAGTTAGAGTCCAAAACAAGGGCAAAAGTGTTTGGAAAAGTAGATACGACGGAGACGTATCATTGAGCATGAACATTATATCTGGATCTTGTTTGATGCGAGACGGTTATTCATTTAAATATGAGAATAATGGTTGTTCTATTTATATGAGTAATATCTTTTATGGTCATGCACCCTTGAAGAGTGGTCTATTTTTGATGAATCTCGATAGTGGTGATACACATATTCATAATATTGAAGCCAAAAGATGCAGAGTTGATAATGATAGTACGACTTATTTGTGGCACTTCCGTTTGGGTCATATTAGTGTAAAGCGCATGAAGGAACTCCATTCCGATGGACTTTTGGAATTACTTGATTACGAATCACTTGGTACTTAAGAACCATGCCACATGGGCAAGATGACTAAAATGCTGTTCTCCGGAATAATGGAGCGAGCAACAGATTTGGTGGAAATCATACATACTGATGTATGTGGTCCGATGAATGTTGAGGCTCGCAGCGGGTATCGTTATTTTCTCACCTTCACAGATGATTTGAGCAGATATGGGTATATCTACTTAATGAAACATAAGTCTGAAATATTTGAAAAGTTCAAAGAATTTCAGAGTGAAGTGGAAAATCATCGTAACAAGAAAATAAAGTTTCTACGATCTGACTGTGGAGGAGAATATTTGAGTTACGAGTTTGGTCTTCATTGAAACAATGCGAAATAGTTTCGCAACTCACGCCACCCGGAACATCACAACGTAATGGTGTGTCCGAACGTCGTAATCGTACTTTACCAGATATGGTGCGATCTATGATGTCTCTTACTGATTTACCACTATCATTTTGGGGTTATGCTTTAGAGACGGCTGCATTCACGTTAAATAGGGCACCATCTAAATCCGTAGATACGACACCTTATGACTGTGGTTTGGGAAGAAACCAAATTTTCCGTTTCTTAAAGTTTGGGACTGCGATGCTTATGTGAAAAAGCTTCAACCGGATAAGCTCGAACCCAAATGGGAGAAATGTGTCTTCATAGGATACCCAAAGGAGACAATTGGGTACACTTTCTATCACAGATCCAAAGGCAAGACATTCGTTGCTAAGAATGGATCCTTTCTAGAGAAGGAGTTTCTCTTGAAAGAAGTGAGTGGGAGGAAAGTAGAACTTGATGAGGTAACTATACCTGCTCCCATATTGGAAAGTAGTTCATCACAGAAATCTGTTCCTGTGACTCCTACAGCAATTAGTGAGGTAATGATGATGATCATGTAACTTCAGATCAAGTTACTACCAAACCTCGTAGGTCAACCAGTGTAAGATCCGCACCTGAGGGGTACGGTAATCCTGTTCTGGAGGTCATGTTACTTGACCATGACGAACCTACGAACTATGAGGAAGCGATGATGAGCCCAGATTATGTGAAATGGCTTGAGGCCATGAAATCTGAGATGGGATCCATGTATGAGAACAAAGTGTGGACTTTGGTTGACTTGCCCGATGATCGGGAAGCCATTAAGAATAAATGGATCTTCAAGAAGAAGACTGACGCTGACGACAATGTTACTATCTACAAAGCTCTACTTGTTGCGAAAGGTTTTCGACAAGTTCAAGGAGTTGACTACGATGAGACCTTCTCACCCGTAGCGATGCTTAAGTCCGTCCGAATCATGTTAGCAATTGCCGCATTTTATGATTACGAAATTTCGCAAATGGATGTAAAGACTGCATTCCTGAATGGATTTCTGGAGGAAGAGTTGTATATGATGCAACCTGAAGGTTTTATCGATCCAAAGGGTGCTAACAAAGTGTGCAAGCTCCAGCGATCCATCTATGGACTGTTGCAAGCATCTCGGAGTTGGAATAAACGTTTTGATAGTGCGATCAAAGCATATGGTTTTATACAGACTTTTGGAGAAGCCTGCATTTACAAGAAAGTGAGTAGGAGCTCTGTAGCATTTCTAATATTATATGTGGATGACATATTGTTGATTGGAAATAATATAGAATTTCTGGATAGCATAAAAGGATACTTGAATAAGAGTTTTTCAATGAAAGACCTCGGTGAAGCTGCTTATATATCGGGCATCAAGATCTATAGAGATATATCAAGACGCTTAATTGGACTTTCACAAAGCACATACCTTGATAAAGTTTTGAAGAAGTTCAAAATGGATCAAGCAAAGAAAGGGTTCTTGCCTGTGTTACAAGGTGTGAAGTTGAGTCAGACTCAATGCCCGACCACTGCAGAAGATAGAGAGAAAATGAAAGGTGTTCCCTATGCTTCATCCGTAGGCTCTATCATGTATGCAATGCTGTGTATCATACCTGATGTGTGCCTTGCTATTAGTTTAGAAGGGAGGTACCAAAGTAATCCAGGAGTTGATCACTGGACATCGGTCAAGAACATCCTGAAATAACTGAAAAGGACTAAGGATATGTTTCTCACTTATGGAGGTGACAAAGAGCTCGCCGTAAATGGTTACGTCCATGCAAGCTTTGACACTGATCCGGATTACTCTAAGTCACAAACCGTATACGTGTTTATATTGAACAGTGGAGCTGTCAGTTGGTGCAGTTCTAAGAAAAGCGTCGTGGCAGGATCTACGTGTGAAGCGGAGTACATAGCTGCTTCGGAAGCAGCAACTGAAGGAGTCTAGATGAAGGAGTTCATATCCGATCTAGGTGTCATACCTAGTGCATCCGGTCCAATGAAAATCTTTGGGACAATACTGGTGCAATTGCCTTGGAAAGGAATCCAGATTTCACAAGAGAACCAAGCACATCAAGAGACGCTTCAATTCCATCCGCGATCAAGTCAAGGAGGGAGACATAGAGATTTGCAAGATACATACGGATCTGAATGTTGCGCACCCGTTGACTAAGCCTCTCTCACTGGCAAAACATGATCAACACCAAGACTCCATGGGTGTTAGAATCATTCTTGTGTAATCTAGATTATTGACTCTAGTGCAAGTGGGAGATCAAGGAAATATGCCCTAGAGTCAATAATAAAGTTGTTATTTATATTTCCTTATATCATGATAAATGTTTATTATTCATGCTAGAATTGTATTAACCGGAAACATAATACATGTGTGAATACATAGACAAACAAAGTGTCACTAGTATGCCTCTACTTGAATAGCTCGTTAAATCAAAGATGGTTATGTTTCGTAACCATAGACATGAGTTGTCATTTGATTAATGGGATCACATCATTAGTGAATGATGTGATTGACTTGACCCATTCCGTTAGCTTAGCATTTGATCGTTTAGTATATTGCTATTGCTTTCTTCATGACTTATACATGTTCTTATGACTATGAGATTATGCAACTCCCGAATACCGGAGGAACACTTTGTGTGCTACCAAACGTCACAACGAATCGGGTGATTATAAAGGTGCTCTCTGGTGTCTCCGATGGTACTTGTTGAGTTGGCATAGATCAAGATTAGGATTTGTCACTCCAATTGTCGGAGAGGTATCTCTGGGCCCTCTCGGTAATGCACATCACTATAAGCCTTGCAAGCAATGTAACTAATGAGTTAGTTGCAAGATGATGCATTACGGAACGAGTAAAGAGACTTACCGATAACGAGATTGAATTAGGTATTGAGATACCGACGATCGAATCTCGGGCAATGTGGCGCCCGGATAATTAAGCTACAGTAATCCTCTGCTAATGATGCCACATCATCACTTTACTGTTGCTAATCCTCGCTTGATTCAAATCTTAATTCAAATTCAAATTCAAATTTAAGTCCAAAATTCAAAGTTCACAAACATGGAAACTAAAATGTTGATCATGTGACAAATATTCACTTCTTAATTTTGGTGGTGAACCAACTTTTTGTAAAGTGTTTTAGTGCGCTAACATAAAATAAAACAGTAAAAGAAACAGAAAAGGTTAAAGTTCAAATAAAAACAGAAAACAGAAACCCACCCTCCCCCAGTGGGCCTCGTGGCCCAGCTGGCCATTCCACCAGGCCGACCCCAGGCCAGCCCAACCCTCGGCCTATATACCCCCACGCCTCCCCGAATCCTAACTGCACCTGCCCCCCAGATCCCCCCACTCCCCTCGTTCCCCACGATCCCCATTCCCTCCCCCCCATCGCATGATCTGGATCAGGGGTGCCCCAGCGCTCAGCGACCCGATCCCATCGCCCCCGTCGGCCTCGTCGCGACCTCGCCGCCTCTCCCCGGCGACCGCACCACCCCACTCCTCGACGCTGGTGCGCGTCCTCAGCGCCACTTCGCATCGCCGCCGTCGCCTTGCCCCGTCACCGACCCCGAAGCCGCCGGATCGAGCCGCACCCCGCCTCCTGGACACCGACGCCCCAAGTCGCCTCCACCCGACGCCGGCGCCCTCGACACCGCCGCCCGTCTCTTGCTACCTCGTCTCCCCGAGCCCACTGCCACCCCCTACACTACAAAAAAAGACACATCTGTGACATTTTGGGCTGAACGATTTTTTTCCTGTCATACATATGACACTTCTATGACGATAATTGTGACAAAACCCGGTATCATCATAGATGTGGTGGGCTCCTACTTCTATGACAAAAAATCATGACATAAAATGGGCTTTTTCCTCCTCGGCGGGGCCGGAGACGCAGCTGCATGACATTCTTTGGGCCGTCCATGATGGAAAAACTGTGGTAGAAGCGAGGGGAGGAAAATTTCGGGAGTTCCGGTTACGGTGGGAGGTCGGGGCCGAGCGATGCATCGCTTTCTCTCGTGACACGACGCTGTGTGTGCGAGGCATTGGCTCTAATCAACCCGAAGCGAGGCGTTGGGCTCTAACTTAACCCGAGCGACAGACCGCATGCTACGACATCGAACTCGAGCGATCGATCGATGGCTGTTAATCGAACCCGATCGAGTGATTCTTCGCATCTGCTGCTAATCAAGCCGATCGATTGGATGAACGGTGAGTGTTGCGGGGGGGTTGGATGAGCGATGAGCGGTGGCGTTGCCTCTGGATGAACATGACCCCGTGGTGTGGAGGGCTGGCTGAACAGTAGACGGTGGAGGGGTGCCCGTGGAGGGGTGATTGAACAGGACCCCGTGGTGTGGAGGGCTAGATGAGCGATGAGACGGTGGAGGGGTGGTTGAACAAAGAGCGGTGGAGTAGCGCGCAGTGGAGGCTGGATGAACATGAGCCCGTGGAGGCTGGAGGAGGTCGACGGTGGAGATGAACAATATCCCGTGGAGTCTCGTTTTACGGTACACCACACCCCTCCCGATGAACAGGACCCCCGTTTCGACCGTAGCGCTCCAACACAAGTCCGTTTCGTCCATTTTACGGTACGCCACACCTCTCCCGATCAACAGGACCCCCGTTTCGACCATAGGAGGTCCGTTTCGTCCATTTTGCGGTACACCACACCCCTCCCGATCAACAGGACCCCCGTTTCGACCGTAGGAGGTCCGTTTCCTCCGTTTTGTGGTACACCACACCCCTCCCGATCAGCATGACCCCGTTCCGAAAGTAGGAGGTCCGTTTCCTCCGCTGTGCAGTACACCAGGCCTCGTTTCCATCGCCTGTTCCGTCCAAGCCCTCCCGATGAACACGACCATGCATTCCGTTCCGACCCAGCCGGTTGGCTCCCACGCGTTCCGTTGCCTCCCGATGAACACGACGCATTCCGTTGCCTCCCCATGAACACGACGCATTCCGTTGCCTCCCCATGAACACGACGCATTCCGTTGCCTTCCCATGAACACGACGCGTTCCCTCGCCGTACGTATGCGCGAGTAGGGGTTCGAGACCCCGCCCATATGTACACATACATGGCCGTATTTTCTTTCTTGCACCACGCCGCTGTAATGCACGCGGTATACGAAGCTACGGCGCACCAGACCACACATTACGCGCGACTCTACAACGACCAAAGATGTACGCATATCGCTCACGACCAGAATGACAACGCCACGACGCTTCGACCAGGTGGGTCCCGACCGTCAGGCACTTCCTTGCGTGCGAAGATGTAGCTGGTGGGTCCCAGCAGTCAGGGGGGCGAATCGTTTTTTTTTGCCCGGACGCACTTCCTTGCGTGCGAAGGTGTAGCTGGTGGGTTCCAGCAGTCAGGGGGGAAACGGTTTTTTCGCGAAATACGGTGGCCCGTCAGGTGGGTCCCTGCTGTCAGGTGGAGGAATCATTATTTTCCATGTAATAAGGAGGCACTTCCTTGCTGCGGCCGTGGACGGTATCGCCTCTCCACGCATACCCACGTCCGATGGAAGTCGTTCCTTGACCACGTTGACCACGCGGCGCCGAGAGCACCAGGGTGGTGGACGACAACGAGGCCTAGGAAGGGGACGACGCGGAGCCGGTGAAGACGCGGCAGTGGATGCCCACGCGGAGAGGAGTATGAAGGTTCACTCGTTCGGCTGCGGTGTGAGGCTGCCATCGCCGCAGTGCCTGGCCAGCGGTGGGAATAGTAGGGGGCGGTGAGGCCTCCGCGGCAACACAGCCGGCCACGGGAGGCAGGAGCAGGCAGCACGACCAGCGCTGCTTTGGGCGGCTGGAGCAACAAGACCAGAGGTTGAAGAAGCACTACAGCCTGTGGATGGACATCGTACGGTCACTGGAGCTAGAATCGTTCATATTGACTAAGTTGACAAAGCCCTCCGTCCCCGTCAACTTAGTAGGCCCACAAGTCAGCCTCGCACCAAGGTGGGTCCCAGCTAGCAGGGAGTATTCATTTTTTTGTGCGTAATAAGGAGGCACTTCCGGCGGGTCCGAGCTGACAGCGGGGGGAACGTTTTTTTCGTGAAATACAGTGGCCCATCCGGTGGGTCCCAACAGTCAGGGGGAAACGTTTTTTTCGCGAAATAAGGTGGCCCGTCCGATGGGTCCCTGCTGTCAGGTGGAGGAATAATTATTTTGCACATAATAAGGAGGCACTTCCTTGCGGCCGCCGTGGACCCAGCTATCAGCCTCTCCACGTACAGTACTCTTCCGATGGAAGTCGGTCGTTGACCACGTTGACCACCCCGCGGCAAGAGCACCAGGGCGATGGACGACGGCGAGGCCTAGGAAGGGGACGGAGCGGAGCCGGGGAAGACGCAGCAGTGGAAGCCCGTGCGGAGAGGAGTACGAGGGTTCACTGGTTCGGCTGCGGTGTGAGGCTGCTGCTGCACAGAATAACTAGGGGTGTGGGTGAGTGGAGGGATGGCCTGGCCAGCGGTGGGAGTAGTATGGTGGCGGTGAGGCCTCCGCGGCAGTACAGCCGGCCATGGGAGGCAGGAGCAGGCGGCACGACCGGCGTTGCTTTGGGCGGCTGGACCAAGAAGACTAGAGGTTGAAGAAGCACTACGGCCGTTGGATGGACATCGTACGGTCACTGAAGCTAGAATCGTTTATATTGACTAAGTTGACAAAGCCCTTGGTACGCTCCAACTTAGTAGGCCCACAGGTCAGCCTCCGAAACGGTGCGCCCCGGATGTCAGGGGGAGGAATCATTTTTTGGGCGGCCAAAGCTAAGAATATCCGAGATTGAAGAAGAAGCACGACATTCGTTGGATAGACATCCAACGACCACTGTTGCTAGAACCGTGTGTTGACTATAATAAGTTGACAAAGCCTTGCATACGCGTCAACTTATTTTTTTAGGGGACGTGTCACTTAGTAGGCCCACAAGTGTGTGGCAGAGAACTTATAACCCATTTGCGTTTTGTAAGAATGTACAACCCATTTTTGAATTCTAATGGAATTTACAATAGCCCATTTACAGTTTGTTAAAAGTACAACCCATTTTCTAGCTAGGAAAACGATTAGTAATTTCAACCAACCGTTGAAGACAGAATTCAATAAAATTTCCCACATTTTGATGGGATCCAAAATATTTTTATCCCGGAATTTCTAGTTAGATTAAATATAAATTTGTATTACGTAAAAATCCAACGAAACATTGCGCGCGCAACAATGAAAATTTTAGATTTTCAAAATCCATAAATAATATTTTATAAACTAATTTCGTGTTTGGTGCATTTTTTTATAGTTACTGCCCAGTTTTTATAATTACATCCCATTTATTATTTTTTAAGCCCATTTTCCTGTTAAGCCTAATGCATCCCTCCTAGGAAAGATTTGCAACCCAGCGGGGCGGAGAATAACAAGTTGACCTTGCCTAGGTATTCCTAAAAAAGACATATAGCTGGGCTAGCCATTTTCATCTTGAAAAAAATAGTATCTGGGCTGGATATCTGGCCTGGGCTAGACGGGCCACAACCCGCCCAGTTAATACCCTGCTCTCCTTTGAACAACAACGAAATCATCGCCAAGAAAAACTCTGCAGTGCTCACACCTCAAAAACACAAATACTGCTCGAGCTGCTTGTCCCAGCTGTTGGCCGCACCTTGTGCAATTCTCTCGTTTATATTGACTACATAGGTTGACAATGGTGTGGGACCGTGATGTCAGGAAACCAGGAGAAAGCAAAAAAAAAGTTGTACATAATAAGGAGGCACTTATGACGTGACGGCTATGGCCCTAGTGGGTCCCTAGTGTCATCCAGTCAAAATAAAGTCATCTCCTCGAATCCTCATGTTCGTTGTGATGTTAACAATGCTCGGCGCCACGGCGAGCGCAACAACTCGAAGGACAATGGAGAGGGCCTCATGGGCCCTACGGATGGTCTCGACATGCCCATCGCTCATTCAGGAAGCCAGGATCATCGGACACCTATGAGCACCTTCGAGAAACTGAGACGGCATGAAACGGTAAGGCCGCGCTTGGGAGCTCTGGTTTATTTCAAACCTGTATTAACATACAAGTGTAATTTACTCATCATCGGAAACAACGCGTAAAATACAGGCGTAATGAAATCGAGGGCCCGAGGTCTGTAAGTAAAACCGGCAGGCTACGCGTGTAATTTGAGAGACCAGTGTATATTTTACGAGCACTGCTATATGGACGACATTACCAGACGATACATGCACGATGTGCGTATCATGCCATCCATGGGCAAGGCTGAAACAATAGCTAACGGCTGGATTAGCAATCGTCCGAGTGTCGTTCAGCGTTTTTATCGTGTGTGAAGTACTTCCGATATTTTACTAGTCGAAATCGACCAACCAAGCGCCTACCGAGACCATCGCTTTAATTTACAAGCGTCAGTTTTACAAGCGGTTTTGGTTGGAAAACGACGATCCAATCACGGCCTAATATCATGAGTTGGTCGGAAGATCATATGGTTTCACGTCTAACCTACCCGACTTGTCGTATATGCTATGAATGAAACATCAGACAATGAACTTCTTAAGCACGGAAACAATATAAGAGGATGATATTGTTAACAAGCAAACTCACTGGCATTAGATCGACATGCAAAACAATACGAAGCATTATTCTCAGGAGGCACGGTGAACAGCTCGTGATGCCGCATGCCACAACATTCCAAGCTCAACTTTGCAATCAAACACAAGGCCTGGCATTACATAGACAATACTCGTAACACAATCTTAACACAGAATATCTCGGCAGAGTAACTATTTACTTCTAAACTGAACACATGAATAGGAAAAACACTCGACGCTGCTCACAAAGCAAGGGCGCCTCACTCAAAAATATCAAATGCATGTCTTCCGCTAACATCAATGAGCAAATTTTGATAAGGTTTTCCAATTCCAATATATTAAACTAACGTATTCTTGCTAACATCAATGATTAAACTTTGACAAGCTTTTCCCATTCAAAATATGTAATGCCTATGATCGTGGAGTCTGTCGTAGCTTCTTGTACTTGTTTGGGCACTTTTTGCCTGTGGCACTCCACGTGTTGTTAAATTGCCAATGGTCTCTGCAGACTAGTCATGTCACCGGTGTCTAATAATACTCTGTAAAGCTTCTCGGTCATTCCTTCTGTAATGTAGCGCAAACAGTGATGCTTCTTTCTGCAAAGTGGAACGACCAACTGGACCCAGTAATGCAGCAGTTTGCCTTGGACACATTGGCTCCTTTTGTGTAGTTCAACTAAAATTGAAGTCGGAATAAAACCGAGCTTTAATTTTGATATCCCTGTAAGCAACAATAGGTATAAGGGAAACAATTATCGATAAATAACGGTTGATGACTTGTACTCCCGTAAGAAAAGCATCTACTGATCTACTTTATCTTAATGGGAAACAAAGCAGGAGAGTAGCAATTCTCCATCAGTGTGATTCATTCATATTGACCGAGACATTATCTTAACAATGCGTTGTTTCAACATGTATAAAGAACGACAAGGCAGAAAAGTACCATTCCTAAAACAATGCAACTGATTCATTTTAACAGAGACATTATCTTAACAATACCTTGGTTAAACATGTAGAAAGAACTACACACTGATTCATTTTAACAGAGACATTATCTTAACAATACCTTGGTTAAACATGTAGAAAGAACTACAAAGCAGGATAGTACCATTCCTAACAAGTGTTGAAGTTTTGAACTAAGATTCAGTAGTTAATTAATTCTGAGAGTGGCATTGCTTAATTTTACTAGCGGCATTGGATTAACAAAAAGCATAAAAGTTCCAGGGAGAGTGGGCAACAACAAGATGTGCTTCCATCTACTTATAAAGGGGGTGATGCAGAGTTTGTTGTAACAAAGCAACAAGCATCATGTCTGGGTTGGTCCCATTTTTGTTCACTACTTAATGGGAAAAGATAGCAATACAATAGCTTCATTTCAACATTTATTTAAAACAGTACCAATACAAGTAGCACAACATCTCAAAGCACACTACACAATCATGTGGATGAAGGCCTGTACTGACCTTTCATGAGAAGACCAGGATAAAATACGAATCTGCCAACACGAATAGGAAATCCAATCTCGTTTTGTGCAGTTGCACTAAAATCAAGCAAAGTGTTTCACGTAGCGAAGCAAAATGTCGCAATAGCAACAAGTTGAATAGATATCCCTGTTTAAATAGAGGCAAAAAAGGAATCAATTACTGGCTAATAAAGGAGGATGAAACATGCGGCAACAAACATGGTAATCTCGCCAATCCCTAACAAGTGTTGCAGTTTTGAAATAAGATTCAGTAGTTAATTCTGTGAGTGGCATCAATTACTGGCTTATAAAGGGGGTGATGCTGAATTTGTTGTAACAAAGCAACAAACATCATGTCTGGGTTGGTCCCATTTTTGTTCACTACTTATTGGGAAAAGACAGCAATACAATAGCTTGAATTCAACATTTATTTAAAACAGTATCAAAACAAGTAGCACAACATCTCAAAGCACACTGCACATCATGTGGATGAGACCAAGATTTGAAACAACTCGCCACGAAAACTGGAAACAAATCTCGATCTCCTTTTGTGCAGTTCCACAAAAATTAAGCAAAGTCACCGGTGTGACATTCAAGTTGAACTGCACAAAACACTCTTAAAACATAAGTGTTTCGAGTAGCGAAGCAAAATGTCGCAATAGCAACAAGTTGAATCGATACCCCTGTTTTAACAGAGGCAAAAAAAGAAACAATTACTTGCCGATAAAGGAGGATGAAACAAACGGTGATAGAAAGAAGCATCTAACTTATCTTGGATGGAAAACAAAGTAGGATAGTAGCATTTCTAAAATGGTTGCATTGATTCATATTAACAGAGACATTCTCTTGAAACAACATTCGTTAAAAAATGTAATTTACTTTTGACAGTGGCATTGCTTCAATTTTCCGGCGGCATTCTTAGATTAACAACAGCAAAATAGCTGTATGGGACATGCCAGCACCATGTGCGTCCACACGTATAAATGGGTGATGCTGATTATGTAGCCAAGTAGCATATATGCGTTGGTCCCATATTTGTTCTCTTTGAAACTTTTTCCTATGTGAGGGCAGCAAATCTAGTCCTACACAAACTACCCCACCCCCAGTTTCTTTCCCTTTTCAACAAAGAGATCGATTCCTTATAGATGTGGGTACTGGGTTACCCCCTTTTTCCGATTTCGACCTACAAAGCGACTGGATAGCCAGTCTATGTCGGATTTTGGGTTCTGGCAGACCCTCTAGGTTCGAACTCTGGGGTGCGCGCGGAGATCGCACCTCCAACCTACCTACGTCTCGTCGCCTCGCAAGGATCTAAACTACACTAAGAACAACATAGAGGACACGAGGTTTATACTGGTTCAGGCCACCATTGTGGTGTAATACCCTACTCCAAAGGTGTGGTGTGGTGGATTGCCTCTGGGGCAGATGATGAACAGTACAAGGGAAGAACAGCCTCGCGAGGGGCTGTTCCTGAGCTGGTGCGATGAACTGCTAGGGGAGTTTGGTCGCCTCTCTTTCTCTCTCTCTAAATGCCGATCCTCTACCCTGTGGGTGGCTAGTCCTATTTATAGGCAGAGGCGGTCCTGGGCCTCTCCCCAAATATTAAGCGGGAAGGGCGCCATCAATTGGCCATTTTGAAGGGGAACATCTAGTACACTTATCCTGACTAAAGTTGGTCCTCGCCTTCCAAAGACTCTGACGGTGATGCCGGCTTGGGCTCCATGATGACCTCCTTCCTGCCGTTCTGCTAGTCTTGGTCTTGTTGCACCGAAATGGTTGCCTTTGCCTGATGCCTTGGCCTGCGCTTGCCTCCTTTGCACCAAAGAGGAAATGAGGACCGCTGGCCGGGCGCCCGCCTGGTGCCCTCGGGCCGTCATGGCTTGCGTCATGGGCACCTCGTGAGGTACCCCGCTTGATCTCTCCGCCTCCTCGCGAGCCAGACTGAGGAGGCCGTGCTCGAGGAAGCTTCATCGTCCCCGCCTCATGAGGCTTGGCCCCTCGCGAGGGTCTTGAGCTTGTGTTGATGAAGATGGGCCGTCTGGGCCACCCCTTGAGCCACGCCGCAGCCGCAGTGAGCAAGTCTGGGTACCCCCGTTCCCGTAACGCCGACAAGAGCCCCGGGCCCAAGGCGCGCTGGACTTGGCTTAGCGAGAAAGCGGAGGGGCAAGTGCGGCGCGCGGGCCCCAACAGCCTGCGGCCTTGAGCGCCGCGTGGCGATTGGTTGGTCGTGGGCATCTCCACTTCCCCATGATGCCTCGGCAACCGCATGACTTGACAAGTCCCTGCATGCAGAAACGGGTCATGATTACCTGCGATCGTGGAGGCCGACGATTGGCCTCCTCCGGCTATAAGTACGGAACGGCGCGAGCCCTTCTAGTCCATCTCTTCTTGCTTCTCCTCCTTCTCCATGGCTCCGTCGAAGAGTTCTCGGCCGCAGAGAAGGGAAAGGCCCACCAGGTGGAGCCTGACTCTCCCCCGGCCAAGCGCGGTCGAGGCCGTCCTCGCAAGCACCCTGTGGCTCCCGCAACGGCTTCCCGTGGCCGTGGGGGCGATCTTCTGCGCGGCGATGAGCGCCTGGCCGTTGACGGGGGGCGCGCTACGACCGCGCGACCTTCGAGGCCGCGCTTCCACTCGGCAGAGGTGCTGCCGGAGTTCGTCGTGTGGTCGGTGGAGCCGACCAGCACCTGGCTCCATCTTCCCCGCTTCCTTTTAGGTGAACTTCCGGCTAGCGCCCCGGGCGGCCTCTGGCTCTAGGCGGACGGTTGCTGCAGCCGGGCCTCCTGGGCTTCGCTGGAGGTCTCCGCCGCCAGGAGCGTGGCCCTGATCCGCGGCTGGCAAACGTTTTCCTGCGCGCGTGGTCTAAGCCGGCGGTGCACTCTGCACTTCAAGTTCGACGACGATGCCACCCTCTACATGAGGGTGTTCGGGGAGGATGGTCGCCGTGTCGGGTGCTGCCCCGAGGATGACGATCGCGGCCGTGGGCCTAGCCCTGGCGGCGATTGGGATGAAGATGGCAACGTGCGCGTGGTCGGCGGCGCTCGGGGCTTGTCAAGCTTCGGCGGCTCTTCTTCGGACAGTAGCTCCTCCAGCGGTGGTCGCGACCTGCCTCCGTGCCGCCGCACCCGCATGGAGGGAGGTAGCGGGTCTGCACCCTGTCGCGCTCCGGTGAAGCGCGAGAGGGAGTCCGCCTGAGCTCCGGAGGCGGTACAAGCCTTCGCCGTGAGTTGGTGTCAAGCGAGTCGCGCCTATTTTGTCCTTCCCCTTCACGTGCAAAAAAGAGGTAGTGTAGGGCCCAGCAAGGTGCTTGGACTGTTGCTGTTAATTGTCGCATCGCTTTCCGCTTATTTCAGACACGCCTTTGTGCCACACGCCTACGCGTGGGACCTGTCGGGGTCTTCACTTCCCGAGGCCGAGGCCTCGTCGAACGCTTCATGTCCTGCAAAGGTTAGTCAGGAGAGGTAGCTTCTGGCCTCAGTTGTGGAGGCGACTGACCTAGGCCCTGTGTTCGCGTCACGGTGCCCGTGGGGCACGGACTGGGAGGGGTGCTCCCATAGTGGACCCGGCTTGGGCAGCCTTAGACGACAGAGGAAGAAAACGCTCGCGAGGGTGCCCGCGCCGCTCCCTCGCGAGACTCGCGCGAAAGAAATCGAGGCAGGGGAGCGAAAAAGGTAGAGAGTCACAAGCCAAAGACGGCAACAACTTCAATAAAAATTCAAATGGGAATGAACAAGCCAACTGCAGAAAGCAAATGAAAGAAGCCGCGTCCGGCACCTAATCTAGTCTTCGACGTCTTCTCACCAGCGCAGAGCTAAGTGCTGCCACTAGGCGTGGGCGGGAGTCCCCAAGGCCCGAGGGCGGCACTCCGGAGACTCCGGGGCGTGTACAATCCCACTCATTATTATGTGAGAGTGTCACGGGCGGCGAGTTTCACAGGCATTTGCCTTCTTCACAGGCACCGGGCCTTTTCCAAAACACAACGGCTTCACAGGCATTCACCTTCTTCACAGGCACCGGGCCTTTTCCAAAACGCAGTAGCTTCACAGGCATTCGCCTTCTTCACAGGCACCGGGCCTTTTCCAAAACGTAGCGGCTTCACGGGCATTCACCTTCTTCACAGGCACCGGGCATTTTCCAAAACGCAGCAGCTTCACAGGCATTCGCCTTCTTCACAGGCACCGGGCCTTTTCCAAAACGCAGCGGCTTCACAGGCATTCGCCTTCTTCACAGGCACCGGGCCTTTTCAGGGGTAAAAACCTTCGGAGATATTGGATGTTCCACGCATTCTGATGGGCACCCCCTCCCGAGTCTCCAAGCGCGCGGAGCCGGGCCTGGAAACATGAACAACCTTGAACGGGCCCTCCCACATGGGAGAGAGCTTATGCAATCCCTCCCTGGAGAGAACCCGTCTGAGCACGAGGTCCCCTACCTCAAGAGTCCTGGGGCGAATGTTGTGGTAGTGGTATCGCCGCAGTGCTTGTTGGTACCTTGCTGCTCGTAGCACGGCTTCTCGACGATGCTCCTCCCCCAACACGAGGTCCGTCCCCCGCATGGCGTCCTGTTGCGCCTCGTCGAACGCCAAGACCCATGCGGAACGACGTCTGACCTCGTGAGGGAGGACCGTTTCAGCTCCATAAACCAGGACGAACGGGGTCTCTCCAGTCGGCTTGGTCGCGGTCGTGCGGATGGACCACAAAGATGCATCGAAGCTCATCGTACCAGCCCCTGCCGCAGGCTTCCAGCTTCTTCTTGAAGGTCCTGGTTTTGAGGCCCCTGAGGACCTCTGCGTTGGCTCGCTCGGCCTGACCGTTCCTCCGTGGGTGTGCTACCGAAGCGTAGCATACCTGCGTCCCAAGGTTAGCACAATATGTTTTGAAGAGGTTACTGGTGAACTGCGAACCGTTGTCGGTGATGATGTGGTTCGGCACCCCGAACCGGCTCACGATGCCCTTGATGAACTTGACCACAGAACCTGCAGGGATGGTGCGGACGGCTTCCACTTCAGCCCACTTGGTGAACTTGTTCATGGCGACGTAGAGGTAGCGATAGCCTCCCGACGCCTGAGGGAACGGGCCCAGGATATCCAGCCCCTGCATCGCGAACGGCGCATTTAGAGGGGGTATAGTTTGCAGACCTCCCGCC
Source organism: Aegilops bicornis (assembly GCA_021605145.1). Taxonomy (NCBI): domain Eukaryota; kingdom Viridiplantae; phylum Streptophyta; class Magnoliopsida; order Poales; family Poaceae; genus Aegilops; species Aegilops bicornis. The sequence continues at coordinate 125,291,759 of CM038674.1, read as the reverse complement.
GGCTGATGGATCTGCTTGGCATGGAATTGGTAGGCCTCGCAAGCTTTCACCAGTTCCACAACATCATTGAGCGTCGTGGGCCAATAGAACCCGCTGCGGAACGCCTTGCCAACGAGGGTCCGTGATGACGAATGATGCCCACAGTCTCCATCGTGTATGTCTGCCAGCAGATCCCTCCCTTGCTCCCTAGAAATGCATCGTAGGGACACATCATTAGGTCGTTTCCGGTAGAGCTCTCCATCCCTGATGCAGTACGCCGCGGCCTGCCGTGCCACGCGCTCCGCTTCCTCCTCCTCTTCCGGCAAGGTCCCTTGGGTCAGGTAACTCCTGAGCTCTGTGATCCAAAGACCCTCCCGAGGCTCCAGCCGGGAGCAGACGCTGGCCCCGAGGCCGGGCCGCGAACCGGGCTCTGAGGCAGGTGGCCGGGGAGCTCTTCCCGAGGCTGCACCGTGCTTGATAAAGGATGGCGCCGCCGAGGGCTTGAAGAGACGCCTCGAAGACGCCAGTTCCCGAGGTAGTCGCTGGATGCCCGTATGGCGAGGTCATCGCCTCTTGATTGGTGCCGCGAGGCACATGCTGCAACTCCAGACCCAAGAACTGCTTCTCCAACATGCGGACCTCCGCGAGGTAGGCTTCCATGTGCTCATCCCTCGGCTCGTATACTTTGTTGGAGAAGTTGACGAGGAGTTGTGAATCACCCTTGATGGTAAGGCGCTTCACCCCCAGGGCGACTGCGGCTTTCAGGCCTGCTATAAGGCCTTCATATTCTACTATATTGTTGGAGACCTTTTCTCCGTGCTGGAAACAGAGTTGCATGGCGTAGTAGAGCTTCTCTTGAGTGGGAGATATAAGTACTGAGCCAGCCCCCGCGCCGTGTCGGGGGAACGCCCCGTCGAAGTACATGACCCAACCGTCCGGTGCCTCGCTTCCCGGGGAGAGGGATCGATCCTCATTAGCCTTGAGGCCCGGCGCCTCCGCCCATTCAGCCACAAAGTCCGCTAGCGCGGCCCCCTTGATGACTCTGGTTGTGCTGAATTCTAGCTGAAACGCTTGCAGCTCGATGTTCCACTCGGCTACCCTTCCAGCCGAGTTGGGGCTCCTGAGCACTCTTTCCAAGGGGTACGCTGAGACGACCTTGATGGGATGGCCTTGAAAATAGTGCCACAGCTTGCGCGAGGCTACCAATAGCGCGAGGAGGAGTTTCTGGGGCATGGGGTACCGCGCCCTCGCGTCCCGCAACACTGCGTTGACGAAGTACACAGGGTGTTCGACGAGGTTGGGAGTGCTGGTGCTGCTAGCGTCCTCCGGAGGCCGTGACGCCTCTTGAGTCAGTGAAGCCCCCAACGGCTGGTCGCCTGGGGGAGGGGCCTCTTCTGTTCCGAGTGCGCTTCCCTGCGGCGGCTGATCCTTCTCGGCTGTGGTAGTGGCCTCTGTGAGGCCCCTTTCATCCTGCTTCGCCTCGACCCGGGTAGCTGCCGCAGCTTTGGTCCAACGCTCCTCCCTAACCGCCACCAGGGCTGCGCTGGCAGAGTAGGGGGTGGCTGCAAGGTAGAGCAACAAGGGCTCTTGAGGGCGCGGAGCCACCATTACCGGAGGGCTGGTTAAGTACCTTTTGAGATCCTGGAACGCCTTGTCTGCCTCTTCAGTCCATTCAAAGGGGCCCTTTTTCTTCATCAGCTTGAAGAAGGGCAGCGCTCGTTCCCCCAACTTGGAGATGAAGCGTCCTAGTGCGGTCACGTGCCCAGTGAGCTTCTGCATCTCTCTGAGGGTCTTCGGCGGGCTCATGTCCTCGACTGCTTTGACCTTTTCTGGGTTGGCCTCGATGCCCCGGTGGGACACGAGGAAGCCCAGGAGCTTGCCCGAGGGGACTCCAAACACACACTTCTCTAGGTTGAGCCGCAGGTCCACTTCGTTGAGGCTCGCGAAGGTTTCCTCCAAGTCTTGTATCAGGGTTTTTGCCTCCCGAGACTTCACCACAATGTCATCCACGTAAGCCTCAAAGCATTCCTCCCGAGCTGCTGACCAAGGCGATGTGCATCACCACCGAAAGGTCGTGACTGCGTTGCGCAGCCCGAACGGCATGCATGTGTAGCAGTATACTCCACACGGGGTCAGGAAAGTCGTTTTCTCCACGTCTTCTATTGCCATCTTGATCTAGTGATAGCCAGAGAAGGCATCCAGGAAACATAACAGGTCGCACTCGGTGATGGAGTCGATGATCTGATCGATACGAGGGGGCGGGAATGGATCCTGCGGGCAGGCTTTGTTGAGGTTGGTGAAGTCGACACACATGCGTTCCTTCCCCCCTTTCTTTGGCACGACAACCGGGTTAGCCAACCAATCTGGGTACCGGACCTCGCGAATGACCCCTGCAGCCTCTAGCTTGCGGGTCTCTTGGATGATGAAAGCCTGCTTCTCAGTGGACTGCCGTCTCGCTTTCTGCTTCACGGGGCGCACGTTGGGGCACACGTTGAGGTGGTGCTCAATTACGCCCCTAGGAACCCCTGCCAGCTGATCAGGCTCCCATGTGAACACCTTCTTGTTTGCGCGTAGACACTTGATCAGGGCCTCCTCTTGCTCGGACTCGAGGTTGGCGCCTATGGTGAAGGTGGCATTAGTGGATCCGTCCGCGTCGACCAGTATCTGCTTGGTTTCTGCCTTGTCGTGGGTGAATAGCTGCTTCTTCTTGGCCGGTGCAGCCCCCTTGGGCTCAGGGGTATCTGAGTCGGCGGGCTGCACCGCCGCCGCAGTCTTGAAGACGAGCTTGAGCACTTGCAACGCATCCCCGGTGTCACCGGATACGGTGAAGACGGCGCTGCTCCCGGGCATCTTCATGAGGTTGTTCGCTGGGTGAGTCGCGGCCATGAATCGGGCTAGTGCTGGGTAGCCGAGGATGGCGTTGTATGGGAGGCCGGTGGGGCGATGTGGAAGTCGATTAGCTCTGTGCGGAAGTTGTCGTAGGTGCCGAAGGTCACCGGAAGACGGATCTGCCCCAGGGTGCCGGCCGAACCGCCTCCGACGCCCAAGAAGGGCCTGCTGGGCTGAAGCCGCTCCGGTGGTACATGGAGGAGGCTGAAGGCTTCAACCGAGAGCACGCTGAGGCCTGCGCCGCCGTCGATGAGATTCCTGGTGATGGCCACCTGGCAGATGGTGGGGGTGCACAACATTGGGAGCGCGCCCGAGCAGGCTGAGTTGGAGGGGTGATCATCCGAGCTGAAGGCCAGGTCAACCTTGGGCGCCGACCGACCCGGAGAAGCCCCATGCTGCGCGGAAACAATGCCGATCTGGCGGATGAATGACTTGATGTGATGGCCTGAAGGTGGCGCCTGCGAGCCGCCCAGGAGAGCGGCGACGACAGGGGGCGCCGATGCAGCGTGCTGAGCGAGGAAGAGGCCGTGCAGCTCCCCCAAGAGGCCACGGAAGCCGCTGGCAGGTGGAGCAGCCACATGCGCGGGACGCCGGTGAGGGCCATGGGGAACCAGTTAGCCATGACCCTGTCGTCGCCCCGGCTTCGAGGACAGCCCCCTCGTACGCCAGCAGGGAGGCCAGTGGATCGGTCGTGCCATTGTAGTGCGGTGGCATCTCCAGCTTGAACTTGTTCGCCACCGTGAATCGCCGTAAAAGGGGCCAAGGCTTGGAGCCCTCGGCCTCTTGTTGGCGGCTGGCGATCGGAGCCAGGCGGCGCATTGCTCGTCATTGGGCGAATCACGATGTTGGCGGAGAGCGGGTCGGTGGAAGGGAAAGCTCCGGCGCACCCCTACCTAGCGCGCCAAATGTCGGATTTCGGGTTCCGGCAGACCCTCTAGGTTCGAACTCTGGGGTGCGCGCGGAGATCGCACCTCCAACCTACCTACGTCTCGTAACCTTGCAAGGATCTAAACTACACTAAGAACAACACAGGGGACACGAGGTTTATACTGGTTCAGGCCACCATTGTGGTGTAATACCCTACTGGGGCAGATGATGAACAGTACAAGGGAAGAACAACCTCGCTAGGGGCTGTTCCTGAGCTGGTGCGATGAACTGCTTGGGGAGTTCGGTCGCCTCTCTTTCTCTCTCTCTAAATACCGATCCTCTACCCTGTGGGTGGCTAGTCCTATTTATAGGCAGAGGCCTTGGGCCTCTCCCCAAATATTGAGCGGGAAGGGCGCCAACAATTGGCCATTTTGAAGGGGAACATCTAGTACACTTATCCTGACTAAAGTCGGTCCTCGCCTGCCAAAGACTCTGACGGTGACGCCGGCTTGGGATCCATGATGACCTCCTTCCTGCCGCTCTGCTGGTCTTGGTCTTGTTGCACCGAAATGGTTGCCTTTGCCTGCGCTTGCCTCCTTTGCACAAAAGGGGAAATGAGGACATCGCTGGGCTGGGCGCTCACCGGGCGCCCTCGGTCGTCATGGCTTGCGTCATGGGCACCTCGTGAGGTACCCGCCTTGATCTCTCCGCCTCCTCGCGAGCCAGCCTGAGGAGGCCGTGGCTCGAGGAAGCTTCGTCAGCCGCCTCATGAGGATTGGCCCCTCGCGAGGGTCTTGAGCTTGTGTTGATGAAGATGGGCCGTGCTGGGCCACCCCTTGAGCCACGCCGCAGGCCGCAGGCAGGCAAGTCTGGGTACCCCCATTCCCAGAACGCCGACAATCTATACTACTTTCCGCCCCTCCTTTCCTCATTGAACCACGTCCTAGATTCTTGCTCCAGCCCACCGCACCCTTCTTTCCTCTTTGAACCAAGACCTAGATTCGACTACAGATCGAAAAAGATCCACATGCAGCTAGAGCAATGACGGTTTCAAAGAAACTTATACCTTAGGGTCGCCGGGATGTGGCAAGGCGCAAGGCGGGAGGCCGGATATGCCCACACCACGACGACAGCGAGGAAGAAGGGGTCGGTGGCTCTCCAAGACAGCGCTGGGTGAAAGAGAACAGCGCAGCCAGCAGTGGATTGCCTCCCTCGCCAAAGGCGATAGAGTGAACGCTGCACCTCCTCCCCTTCCCGGTGCGACGGGATACTGACGCCTCCTTCACCAGCTATGAGGGGGGATAGAGAGACAAGAGGCCACTGCAGTCTTGTTTAGATCTGGTGAAGAGAGGGTGAGAGACTGTGAATATAGCAAACCCTAGCAAATGAACGCTGAGCCTCCAGCGTGTAACATATATGTAGTGCGGCGAGCGTGTGGAGAGTGCAAACCCTAGCGAACAAGTGCTGAGGCTCCCGCTTATATATATACTACTGTAGTAGGACTGAGCTCCGGTGCCTTCACTGCACCTGCTTTTGGCTGTATGACAAGTGAGCCAGCTACATTTTGGGCCCACCTGTCATAAACCCAAAGGCAGGTGCACTAAGTCAATGAAGCTGCGTCCATATAGTACTCTCGTGTATACGACTAATATATAGTGGAGTGATTTTCTTATTCTCTCCATAACAATCGTTTTAAATTGTGTAAGTACGAAACGAAACTCTTTATTTAATGTGCAGTGAAGAAAACTAGTACTACTTCCAATGAACTAACGACCCACGCCCACGCGTCCTGGTCGCACTTCCTGTCCTTCACGTGTGGTACACTACCCTCCCTTAAGTGAACAACCACAAATGCGTGAAATTATCGGAAACGTGTGAGAGTGTGTACAAATAAAGAATTTTAATTTCAATTATCGGAAAGGTTTGAGAGTATTACAAAGTTTGACTTCACCAAATCTAATATGCGGAGTAAATAAAATGGAGGGCTACTACGTCCATCCGGTTTTTAGTCCATACCATTTTTTAAATCAAAGTTAATAGCTGGACAAATAAAATTATAGGGAGCTGGAGACAAAGTTGTGAGAAGGCTTAGAAATCAATACAAAACTTATGCTCTTAGTACCAACGTCGATCCTTCTTCGAGGAAACATTTGGTTCATAGCCAATTGTGTGATAAAATTGCACCAACGTGAAAGACGACTGCGTCTCCAACGCAACCAAGATGAACTGACGAAGGATATCATCTTTGTGCGTAACAAGCAAAGAGCACTGATGGAAGACAACTTGTTTTTCATTGAAAATCGACCAACTTCACCAGCCGACGCAACAATGAGGCGCAACCATGAGCATCGATAGGTCATCGTGGTGATGCATCATCCATTTGGCATCAAGTTTGGGTGAGGCACCTATGAAGTTTGAAAAATCCTCATTGTGGTCTGTTTCTTCTCAGTAATCAAGCTCGAGGAAGGAAGAACCACGTGGCAGAGGACAGTGAGGCGGAACAACAATGGCCATCCAATTTTGTGCAGTTCCACTAAAATTGAGGAAGACATGCCTGAGTATGGAGACACGCATCGCTGTTTCCAAAAATATAAAAAAGGGTTAGCAACGACATCTCAACTGTCAATAAGAATTAATGAAAAGTACACCAACAAACATAAGCATCATAATTATATCTTGATGGGAACTAAACCAGGATACCCGAGAAAAAAAGCATTTCTTCATTTAACCAAAGGATAGTACTACCACCATATGGACAATGACCGCACAACCACCATGTACTTTTGTCGAACAACATGTATACCTCCACCGAGGCATAAATCAGGACAACTTTTCGAGTGGCATTTCCTCTATAATAGTACTAGTAGGTGATGTTGGACCAGCCGACGAACCCTAGCTACTATGCATGGGGAGCGGGGGAGTAGTCACGTAGAAGAAAACCCGCACGCAGCGACACGGGAGCTGGATCAAGACAAGAAGTTATACTGTGTGGGCGAGATGTCGTTTAGGCGGGCCGGCGGATCTGCCCACACGACAAGCAGCGAACAAGGGCGCGGAGGATCTTCGCCCACGCCAGCGCCCGGCTCGAGAGGACGGTGCGATCGGCTTCCTCCGTCAGCCGACGGGCGCATAACGCTAACGCTGCACCTCCTCACCTCCCGCAGCGGACGGGATTCGGCCGGATCTGTGACCACCGGTGAGGAGAGAGATAGAGTGGACACTGTCATCTTGTTTTGATATGGAGAGGGTGGGAGAGCGAGACGCAAGAAACTCTATCAAACGAGAGGCTATATTGGAGTAAAAAATTCTCTCCATAGCAGTGGTTTTAAATAGAATACGCGCGTTCCCGGAAAAAAGAAACGAAAACCGGCAGACAATTTTTTAAGGGTCTGTCTAGGACACATCTAGATGTGACATAGTTATGTCACATCTAAGTTGATGTCCACTCTGTTTGTGGTCTATTTTTTTCCTAGTTTTTTTGTTTCTTGTTGCTACATTATATACTTGTGGGAGCTTAGATGTGATATCCTTAAATAACATCTAGATGTGAATTAGACAAACTGATTTTCTAACGCATCAAGAAAGAAAACTTCGATCAAAAACACGCCCGCCTGTGTCGCGAGAGTCGTCACACACACACACATAGACATAGACATGCATATCCGTGCTTACGTAAAATTCCATTTCCATCTCCATCTCCAATCATATTTGTCCAACTGGCACATTATTTACGTTGTTAATTATATGCGCAGCAATATTAACGTACATCATCTCTTATTTGCGCACGTCTGGACCGCTGCCACGGCCGGTCCTGACCAACCCGAACCCTCTTCATCACACGCGTGTGCTTCCCGCCTGAAACGGTCAGTGCCGCATTCATGCCCGGCCAGAGCGGACACGACCTCTCACTGGTGCCGACATTGAAGTGGCGCGCCGGCCGAGAGAGCGTCGCCCGCGCCGCTTCCGGGTGCACGCGGCTGCTCTGCGTTCAAAGGCCGCAATAGCCGGCTACAACATGCATGTAAAAAGTTCTTGGGAGTCCGTGCTACAGCTAGCTGTCCTCCCCCAACTCGTCAATCTCTTCCAGTAGTGCTAGTACTCCATGGCACGATCCATCGAGAAGCAGGCGGGAAAGTTATCGTATACTCGGTTTGCGATGAGTGGCATGCCGAGCGACCGTGTGGGGTCGAGCTATGGAGGAGGGTGAGACACGAACACGTCAGACATGATTACGTTGGTTTTGCTCGATTGCGCGATCCAATGAAACGAAATGTTGGTTTCTCTCCGTTTCCATTTTTTCTCCAGAAAAACGGTAACTTTCCACTCCATTTTTATTCCTATTCCAAGGTTGCCCCGTTACAACATTCCATCAAATACAAAGGAAAACTAACACGCATGCTGATGCATCTCAATGATTCACAGATCAAAGCCAATATTTCCTTCACAACTAAAGAAAAAGTTGTGAGAGCGTGTACGAAAGAAAAACTACTGATGGGGTCACTACGACTTAAACCCTAAACCCTAAACATGATTTAATTTCCTAGCCAGGTAGAACCTGTCGAAGGAAAGATGGCTGACACCCTCGGATCATACGATGCTTTTGTGCAGTTCCACTAAAATCAACCTGAGCATCCCTGATGGCAAAGATATTGAAGAAGTGTGATTAGAATAATAGTACTGTCACTAGTTCATGAGATATAAACTCATCACAAGTAGAAAGCCGATAGAAGTAGAGAAAGATCGACATGGAGATGGAGCTACGGCAGTGGAGCAAGCCGGCTCCAAAAGGAAGATGGACTACCTGGGACGTCGGGTTGTAGCTAGAAGGGCGGTTGGGACGCGACATCGGCCCATACCGCTGGTGACCCCGATTGGGACGCACCGACTATGGGTTTTCTCCTCGCCGATGTTGATCAAGTCTCACGCAGAACATTGTTCCTTCCCCACCAAGGGATCAGGCCCGTCGTTCTATGCTTGTGAAGAGAGCAACCTAAGCAAGCATGCTTGTAGCTTAGGCTCCTTCTAGTGTATATATAGTGGTTTTCTTTTTCTCTTCATATCAACCATTTTATATTGTGTACATGTCATTCAAGAGTGAAATGATGGTTGCTTCTTCCGACTAACTTACTGTGTGATTTGACTGCTCCTTAGTGGCCCCTACACGTACTCCCCCTACGTGTATGCAATAGTCACATGTACATATGGACGCAAAAATGCGCACGACATCCTAATGCATGCATGTCCGAGCACACGAAGGAACACACACGGTCACGCTCAAGTGCTCAACCTACACGTGCATGCACACACATACTCAGTCAGGGTGAGCTAGTGACCGTATAAACACCGGAAAATATATATATTGAGTGCAATGAGCGTATTATGGAGTCCATCGACCGTATTTTTACAAATATACAATGACAGATGTGTATTTATCTCGTTTGAAATTAAGCCATATTAACCGGAGAGGAGGCAGTATGGACTAGCATTACTTTGCTGTGTCCCGTCAACTTGCCGAACGAGGAGAAGGCTGCACTTTGAATGTGCCCGAGAGCTGGCTTGATGAAACACCTCGCTTCCTACTTTTTTTGCGGGGTACCTCGCTTCCTAGTGACCAGTGTCTTGGCTGATCATCCTAAGAATGCCTATATATGAATAAAGCTCTCTCATTTACCCGCAAAAAAGATTAAGCCATATTAACCAGAAAGGAGGGAGTATGGACTAGCACTACTTTTTGGTGTGTCCCGTCAACTCGCAGAACGAGGAGAAGCTTGCAGGACATGGTGAAGCTCGGTTACGCCTTTTGACTAATGCAACCTACCCTCGGTGGACATGCATCAGTCCGTTCGGTGTCAAATTGTCAGAGGCATACACTGTAGTACCCAACATGCGGAGTACCATCATTGTTCGACTTCACGAAGAGGCGAAGAGCTGTTGCAGTAGTACGAGTAGTACTACTACTCGAACCGCATGGTGGAGCGTCTGTAATCTTATTTTTTTATCTCTGATAAAGTACACGTTTATTCCGGAGAAGGGCGGAAAACGGCAGCCCAACATGTAATGAATGATATCGATCAACCAACCATGCTCGAATATATCTTGGCCTCCGTATGCGAGCCCGTCTATGTGTTCTCGCCTCGCCTCTCTCTCAAGGAACGGCGGGTTGGCTCTTTGCCGTCAATTGAGATCGGTTTGCTCACACTCCTGTCCCCACATGTCAGTGATATGCCAAGAGGAGGTGCGTTGACCGACTGGCCATACGCTGCATTTGGTTTTGCACCTTCATACTACTCCTCCCTCCGTCACAGGTTTACAGGGCGTGCTTCATTATGATGCATTTCTCTCAATGCATTTCCACCACCGGAGAGATTTTAGACGCTGCTTTGGTTTAATGCTCAATTAATTAGGGCGTGGTAACCACAATCAAGTCCACAATTTTCTCTCCATGTACCGTACTACTACAGAGTGGAGTAAGTGCATGCATGTGTGTACCCTGTGTGGAAGCACTTGCATGCATGTGTGTACGCATTATTCCCTCTAGTAATAGACGCCGTGCTATAACTACCAATGCTATTTTTCAGCCGATCGCTAGTCGCCTTTGGTCCCACAGATTTTTTTTTTTTTTTTCAAGCGCTCTGTATAAACAGTGACGGATGGAGTAGTATGAGCGGATTCAAAGAAGTGCGTATTGATGGTTGCTTCTTCAGAGCAACTTACAGTGGGAAAGGTGGGGCTTATGATTTGACTGCTCATTACTCACTATTAATGCGGTGCAACGACCGGGCTGAGTCTCCCATGCGGTTGTGCACTACCCACTCGGTTCTTAAATATACTCCGGAGTATTTGTCTTTCTAGAGATTTCAACGAGTGACTACTCAAATATTTGTCTTTTTAGAGATTTCAAATGGACTAGCACATACCGATGTATATAGACATATTTTAGAGTGTAGATTCACTCATTTTGCTCCATATGTAGTCACTTGTTGAAATATCTAGAAAGACGAATAGAATATTTAGGAACGGAGGGAGTACACATACGAAGCAAAATGAGTGAATCTACACTCTAAAATATGCCCGCTTGAAATTTGTAAAAATACAAATATTTAGGAACGAAGGAGTATAATTTTGTGCATGGCACATGGACCCGGATGATGAAGAGGCTTCGGCAATGCTATCAAGCTTCCATCATTTGTTTACATAATTGACGTACTATACAAATAATTTTCCAGTGACATGAAATTGTACAATGGTGTGAGCTTTCAGCTTTTGTTTCAAGCGTGTCTTGCCATTGATGCTCTTTCAAAACAATAAAAACTAACTTCCTTGCTAATGCATGTCAATTATTAGCAGATCGTAGCTAATAATTACATCACAATCAAGACAGAGTTGTGAAAAGGTGTTAAATTAAAATTGATCCATGATTTCATTGGCAGCAACGTCCCCCAGCTCTGTCTAAATCAACAAGGCATGTTGGGAAAAAAGTAGCTGTCTGGAGCATGCAACATTTCGATCATTTTGTGCAGTTCAACTAAAATAGAGCTGAGCGTCCCTGTTCCAAAGATATTAAGTGTGATTATGATAATAGAGGACTGCTGATGAAACAATAAACACACAAATAGAAGCCGGTCACCTTTGCGCCTCTCTTAAGACTAACTAGTTGGAGAAGATTAGGCTCGGAGTTGGATGAGGAGGATAGAGCAAAACCAATCTCCCTTTGTGCAGTCGCACTGAAATGTAGAGACGTTGCCCATGTGACATTTTAGTACAACTACACAAAACACTCTTAAGAAAAAAGTGATTTGTGCAGTTCACCAAAAGGTCGCAATAGCAACGACGTGAAATGGATAGCCCTGTTTGCAAAAAGGAGGTAGAAAGGAAACAATTACTGGCATTACTGGCCAATAACAGTTAATGACACATGCAACGACAAAGAAGAAGCATATTCCTTGTCCTAAGGTAAGATAACAACACGGTTGTGTTTGTCTAAAATGGTGTGAGGACGATAATGCAATATGGAAAGTACGCCGGACGAGCTACGTTTTGGGCAAAGAACTATGGAAGATCCACATGCAGCGACGTGGGAAGACGGGCAGTGGAGCAAGGCCGGAGGGGATACCTGGAGGTCATCAGGATGTAACTAGGTGAGCGGCGGCGGGCGGAATCTGCGAGCAGGTGGCGTAGGCCCTGCCGCGCTGGAGCTTGGTCAGAGAGAACGACGTGTACCGCAGATCGAGACGTGCTGCCTCGGCGCCGTCGAACGGAGAAACGATAACTTCCTCCCTTTCCCCCGATGGACGGGATGCGACCGGATCAGTGACCAACGGTGAGAGAGAGAGAGAGGCCACCGCACTCCCTTTCCCCCGGCGGACGGGATGCGGCCGGATCAGTGACCAACGATGAGAGAGAGAGAGGCCACTGCATCCTTGTGTGAGATACTCTAAAGAGCGACAAACCAGGCAGGCAGGCTCCATTGTATACAGTGAGCGGTCTACCTTTTTCTCCATAAAAATTGTTTTATATTCTGTGTACGTGCCATTGAGCGCTATAACTTTATTTAAAAATAACACGGCAACGCGTCAAGTCGAACTTTGTTTCGTGCACACGTGGTACACGACCTCCCTAGGTAAACAACCGCTACAGGCGTTCAAGTTAGCACGTGGGCTGCCATTCCGTAAAGAAATGAGCTCCACCGTGTACCCGCGCGGGTGTGGCTGGGCAGGAAGCGTGAGTACGTGCACGGTGCACCATTCTCTTCTTGTATACATACACCACCTACGTGGGGTGTGTGAGAGAGATACAAACCTAGAGAGATATATTGTGTGGGTTCTTGAGAGTTTTTTTTGGGGGGGGGGTCAATCAAAAAATGTAACATATGCACTGTGTGTGAAAAAGAGTCCGGGATAAAACATATATATAGAGGGGCGATCCACGAGAAGAGAGTGGAGGTATCATCAACTTGAGGTGTCCATAGAATCAAGAGAGGGATGCTGTGTGTGTGTGTGTGTGTGATCGATAAAGAGTGCCATCGAATTTGTGTGTGCCCACGCCAAAGATATAGAGTGGCTGGCCCATCGGAACGTGAGAGGGACATGTGCAGTTTGTCTCGTGGCATGGATACCTACCTGCAGCGCCGACTATCGGTGTGTGGTGGGGGAAGAGGGAGGCCCAATTAACTATAGAGGTACAATGGCTGGTATATGTGTGGAGGAGGAGAAAGGCCTACCTCATGTATTAAGGAGATCGACCGCCTCATGTATTAAGGGAGATCGATCGGCATCCATGCATATGTGCAGGAGAGGAATAAGGTTGGGAGAGACAAAGCTAGAGTGTTGGACGGGGTGGTAGTGGAGTTGCTTCTAACAAATGGTGGGATAGGCTTGCTAGACAAACGGAGGGCACGCCCACAATATCAATAAGAGAGGAGATGGGTGCTTGTTGTCTGTGCATGTGCGTGTGAGAGACGGGTTAGGAGGCATGCACGAATGATGAGGGGGGATGATGTGGCTGTGGTAAGTAGACGTAACTACATAGGAAGATCAATCGCCCTTTGTTAGAGAAAGGAGAGACATAACTTGTGAGGTATGTCGATCGATGGGGGGGGGGTAGTTAAAGTCGATCTAGGTATATGTTGGGAGATTGATTGGTATACATGCATGTGTGTGTGTTAGAAGCAAATGAGGCACAAGGAGAAGGATAGAGAGAGAGAGGGATGCATGTAGGAGGTGGTACGAGAGGCATACTATATCGAGGGGGGAGGAGTGTGCGAGTACGAGAACGATGAAAAGAGTGGTGGGAGTGAGGCATGGACGGTGACAAGAGAAAAGGGGAAGCTTGTGTTTGTGCTAGGCACACCTGGCTAGAGAGGCATATCGATCGATGTGTGCCGTGAAAGAAGGAGCTGGGGCCTACACACACCATGGGTGAACGACCTAAAGTGAAAAGACGAATTTGCATGATGGAGCTAGAGAATGCTGAGGGAGGGTGAGAGGGATGCGGGCGTGTGCATGCACAAGAGAAAGTTAGCACTAGCTACAAAGATAAGAGTGTTGTGTGGGTGTAAAAGATGAATAGAGATCATATATACTTCATTATAAAAAGCGAATTCGGATATTTGAAGAATTTATCATAGTGTTTTAAACTGACGCATGTGTGAATATATATAACGGTGATACACATGGTGTGGTTATGTTATACTACATTTAATATATTTTATCTCTACTCTTTTAAAAAAACGGAGTTTTTGATGATGGTGTGCCTGCCATCCTGCATTATAGGCCGTCCGATTTATATCTGGCGGATAGCAAGGAAACTATGATGGTTGAAGTTGGCAACAATCATGATTGTAGATTCTTATTGAAATAGAGAAACAAATTCAAATTTAGTTCGAATTGCAGTGGTAGTATAAACATTTGGAATGCACTAAAATGTTGGTATGAGTAGGTTACATGCATTATACAAAGAAGTTTAAAAAATTTAATCGGACATAACATGGATTCATACTCCCTCCTTCCATCTATATAGGGCGTAATGAGATTTTTAAGACCGCCTTTGACTATTGACAAGATTAATAGTACATGACATGCACAATGTGAAAATTATATCATTGAAAGAACCTTTCATGCATTTAATTTAACTGTGTGCTTTGTGTAAGTTGCATGTCATATATCATTGCTCTAATATTTGGTCAAAGTTAGCATGGAAAAATGCATTAGGCCCTATATAGATGGAAGGAGGGAGTAGCTTTGAATAGCATTTGTATAGTAAAACGGGGCAAGACTCTCTCTTTGTGTGGTGTGAATAGTCTTATTTTTTTTGTTTTCTTTTTGGTTGAGGGAAGTGCCAATTGATTTGGTACGTACAAGTACTCCCTCTGTCCGGAATTACTTGTCGCATAAATGGGTGAAATGGATGTATTTAGAATTAAAATACATCTAGATACATTCATTTCAACGACGAGTATTTCCGGACGGAGGGAGTACAATATTACTACATGTTAGGCTTGTCCCTAAAATTCAACCCGCGTCTTGTTATATCCCGAAAATTCAGATATCGTGCTCCCAAAATTGGCGCCTTCACAACCCGCGCCTTGCTATCCCGAAATTGCAACGCTGAAAAACTCCCTCCACCTGCCAAATCCCGACATGCGAAATCCCCTTCTAACCCTGAGCCGAAAGGGCCGCTTAGTTCAAATCGGTGGGGGTACTTTTGTAACACACCCTACATTTTGGACAAGCGCGTCCCTAAGTCATGCTTCGCCTCCCATCGCCCCTTTTCACCATTCGAAATTCCAGGCCGCCATAACCTCTCCGCTCCAGCCGCGAAACCCCACCCTCCTCCGTCCGCCACCTCACCGCTGCCCAGCCGGAGCCTCTTCCCCGACGATGTTGTCCACCACAACAGCTCGACGTCCCTCGTCCACCTCCCCGGATGGGGATCCATCGTCCATCTCGTCGTCCCGCCGGTTCAGCCGCCCCGTCCTCCACCTCCAAGGAGCTGCTCCGACGATCGCCTCGTCTATCGCGGCTGCTCCCTCCCCACAGCGCCGCCTTAACCTGCTCCACCGGAACCGCAACATCCTCACCGACTCCTCAGACGAAGCCGAGGCCTACTCGGCACCACCAAAGAGGTTGTACACTCATCGCATCGCACCTTCTCCTTAACTTGGCCTCCCGACGCTGACGGTGCTCCATCCCGCACCCCCATGGAGCGGCTACCTTGAAGACGGCGCCGCGGGCGACATCTCCATGGCGGCTCTCCCCCAGTGAGAGGCCCCTTCGGCGGCGGCGTCCATACCAGCCGGATCTGCTGCTGCTGCTCCAGCTCTCGCTCGCTCACTCACGCCGCTTGCTCGGCTCTCGCCGATCGCCGCCGCCCATGCTTCTGCTGCTCTCCCCTCGCTTCGTCTTGCCGCTGCTCCGATTAAGCCACACTTCACCGACTGAATCGACTTTTTGGTTCGATTGATTTTCAGGGTTGGGGGGGCTCACGGAGTTAAGGAAGAACCACCCGCAGCGGGACGGGGCTCACTGGAGAGGTACCCCACTATCTATCTTAGGGTTCAGGGTGGAGGGGCCTAGAGGGCTGGCCGGGCGGCGGTGGCGAAGTTGTTTCGGGCGGTGAGGCGGCTGGGGCCGGGCGGTTCGCCGTGGTGGTGGGCGGCTTAGGGGGTGCAGGTTGAAGGTGAACTACATGCCCTCCCTAAACTACATGTCAAGTGCCTCTCTCGCTACCATTATGCCTGGGCCGACAAAGAGCATTTAGATTCCACAGTAAATTTCAGTTTCGACAGTTAAGTTCAGAGTCAACAGTTTTTATCTCATCTATTGTAGTGAGGTGGTTTTTGGTGATGTTAATTTTACATCCATTTTACATCATCTATTGGAGATGCTATTAGAATCCCACTTGAGATTGACGATGTTTGTCTTGTGCTGCTTCAGCCTTGACGTCTTACGGCTCACCGGAGCTGCTCCAATGACAGAACGATCCATCACAACAAGCAGTGTCCTGGACGCCGTCTACAGATTCCTCAGATCTTCCTCCACACCTCCGCCAGCCACCTCTGCCTCAACTGCTTCACCGACCAACCCAATGATGCTGAGGTCGACACGGCTATGGCAAAGAGGTTGTACACTTGTTGCATCACTTATTACTATACATTCATGTCGATCCATTAGGGCTATTTTGGTTCAACGGAAAAACGTCGATCCACTGGTTGTTACCATCACTCTAAATTTCTGCATGCTCTCCTTACATAATCTCACCATATTTTTTTAGTATGCATGTCAGATATTGTACACAGTCATGCTGAACATGTAGAGAAAAATAGAAGAGTTTTGTGCGGTAATACAATGTCATGCAGACCCTCCCCACCCCTCTCCAGATTGTAATCCAGAGGAAGATATCTGTTCTGAGGCGGATTCAGACGCCGCTGACCACTCCTATTTACCCCCCAAGGTGTTTGCTCTACCTTGGCATGATGATGTTAGTCATATCATGCATATGTTGCCTTGCAAAGGCCCACTTTTGACATCATATATGTCATCCGCTTAGTTTAGACATGTTACGTAATGCCACCTGCTTAGTTTCTATATCATATATGGGAATTATGCAGTCTCATGTCTTTTAGCCAGCCATAATATATGTGAAATGTGCAATGCCATCCTGTTTAACCAGGCATCATATATTTGAATGATATCTTTCCCATCCTTTTGTTCATTACATTTCCATTTGTCGACAATGTTTGTACATTAAACTACTCTTCCCGTGAATCAGCCATTTGGGTGGGAGATGGAAAATCTGGAGTGAAAACAAGGTCTTGAGAAGCAGATGCTACCCGTCAAGCAGATCTCTTGTTGGGTCCTCAAGCTCCTCGTAGATGGATTCTCGAGACAGATGACCAGTCCTATTCCCCCACTGAGGTGTATGCTCTAACTTGGCACGGTTATACTGCTCATATCATGCATACGGTGTCTTGCATTGCATAGTTTAGACATCATATACACAATATTCAACACCATGTTCTTAGTTCAGACATCATATCGAATGCCCTCTGTTTAGCATACAAATTACATATGTGAATTAAATGATGCGATCCTGATTACTTAGATAACATGTAGGTGAATTATGTCATGCGATCCTGTTTAGTTATTCATCATATCTTTGAATTATGTTATGCTATGCTATCCAGTTTAGATAGACATCATATATGTGAAATTATGTCATGCTATCCGCTTTTAGTTAAACAATATACATGTCAACTATTTCATGCCCTCGTTTTTCCACACTATCTATTGCATCTATCTCATACAATGTCTGTACATTCAACTATGTTTCCTGTTTATCAGCCATTTGAATTGGAGCGGGTGATGCCAGTATCTAGCGGACTAAAAACACAGTCTTGAAATAAAACAGTGCTACCTCTTGGTGGAGATAGCACCCCGGTTGTACATGCACAAGAACCAACCCTACCACACATAACCCAAACTCTCGCAGATTGTACCTCATCATGATGGATGAGAACTAGCTTCACCCAATCTAACCCCAACCCCAGCCGATAGTAACCCAGTTCCTATTGACACAACACCATCTCCACCACAGAGCTCCCAAACAAGAGCAGTTAGTAAGGTAGCTCCAGTGCCCAAAGGGCCAGTACTATCACGGCGAACCCTAACTCCACCAATTAGTACGCCTATTCCTGTGGAGGAAGCACAACCAGCTAGTTGTAGTTTAGCATCTATCGCAATTGATGTTGTAAAAATCGTATGTGCGTATCTTCCCATCTTGGAAATATTATACTGAAGATGAAGGAAAATGCCAGTTGCAGGTGTTTGTCTAGGAGTTATGTGTAAGTAATGTTATTCATGGCAATTACTTTGCTTCGTCCCATACATCCTACCTCCATGATGGTTATAATACAGCAAATTTTCCCATTTTTCTCTATAGAGAAGGACCGATTTGGAAACTCGGGATGAGGTAACCTGTGCTAATACCTCTGCTATCTTCAAGAATGCTTGGTGGCAGTATCGGAATTACCTGAAGAAAACGCACTTCACCGGCAAAGAAACTCATCAAATTCCCTTACGTTCTCCTGAGACACATTTACTGGATGATGACTGGAAATGCCTTGTTCTGTACTGGTCCCGAACCAAGAATATGGTAAGGTCTATGAGCTCATTTTCTATTTTTAAGTATTATATTCTTGCGTCTTTGTTGTACTGCTTCATGTAGAGCAAGTGCCTAAACCTGAAGAACAACTGTTCTAATTTAAGATTCCATTGCTATCATAGTTCAAAAAAGTGCTAGGCGTTAATTGTGCATTTTGCCACCGCCTTGCGCTTTACTGACCAAAGCGCATGCTTATGCGCGGTTATGCACAGATTAAGCGTAGTAATGTGCAATGCGTTTTGCCAACGCTTAGCGCCTAGGCGCGCTTAAGCGCTCGCTTAGGTGCGCCTTTTTTAACTATGATTGCTTTGCTCTTGTATCACTGTATTTACTGATACAAACTTATTTTTAAATTGAAGGATCCAATCGAAACTCCAATGGCACAGCAGTATGTTCACGCATGTTTCTTTAACAGGTTTGCTCTTATCAATAGCTCTGTTGATTTCAATTTCAATTGGTGTATACAGATTGACTTTCATATCATGCACATTACTAGCATCACAATGAGCCAATAGTTTTGTTGTACATGTAGACCCGTGGTACCCATCTGAAATCTTGTTGTGCCGTGTAGTTTCCTCACGCTTTGTATTCTTTCACTGCTGCTTTGTCTTGAACTGATATGATTTGAACCGTGTCTCTATTTTGATTTGGCAAGGCAATGTAGTGACCATAGGACATAGATATATGTTTGTTTGATGCTTTTATTATGTACTAGTACTTGGCAATAGAAGACTTGGTAGTTTAATCCTATCCACCTTACTAATGAACCGGTTCACCGAAATGAGTTTCATATACTAGTACATGCTAAACTTGTTATGTGTCTGCTTGTTTCTTCTTTTAGAATGTCGATGTAATATTGGGGAAGAGTGCCTTATTAAGCAATGGTAAAGGAAGTAATGCAGATAAAGTTCAGGATAGTGACACATCCTTGTTGGTCTCCAACAAAGCTGATAAAATAGCTAAGGAAGACTATCTTGAAGACAGCGAGACAACCCCAAAGTCCTGTCTTGGTTTAGTGTTCGAGTTACTAGCCACTACCTCTTGCACAAGCTATTCAAACTCACTGTCTGAATCAGTTCGGTTTCTTGAGTCTCAACTACATGGTGAAAGACATCGATCGGCTACATTGCGACAAGAAGCGGAAGGATCATGAAGTCCTGGAGCATTCAGGATGCATACTTTTTGGTGCAACAAAGAAGCGTTGGAGGATTTTAGCGCCAAACAGGACAAAGCTAATCAGCTTGCTAAGCTTATTGCCAAAGCATGGTGGATACCTGTGGTTTCTTGAGTTCTTCCGAAGTTGTTTCAGCTTATGCTCTTGTTTTGCTTTGCGTTTATTTGCACCTTGGTGGCCAATTTTGATGGCGGTGTATGTAATATGTCGCTTTGTTCCCTATATTTGCAATCGGTGGCGAACTTTGATGCCCAAAGTGGATGTAATATGTGTAATAGCGGTAATAGGCTAGCGTTAATTGCTTGCTTATTTATTTCCTTATTGTCTTGTTTAGTTGTTTGCTTGTAGTCACTGCAGTTATTTTTCTGTGTTTTTCTAGTGGCCACAATAGCCTATTTTTGGTAACTAGGCCAAAATAATCATGGCAACACACGGACTGTTGTAACCATGGGCCTCCTGCAGGCCGTATGATCCATGGGCCTTCGTCCGGCCGTAGGATCCATTGGCCTTCTATACGGGCCATAGGATACATCGGCCTTCTATACGTGCCTTAGGGTCCATGGGCCTTCTACGGGCCGTAGGGTCCATGGGCCTTCTATGGGCTGTAGGGTCCATGGGCCTTCTACGGGCCGTACGTTCCATGGGCCTTCTACGGTCCATACTATCCATGGGCCTCATACGGGCCGTAGGATCCATGGGCCTTCTACGGGGCATATCATCATTTCACCAATCATGGGTCGTACTATTCATGGACCATAACGGGCCGTTAATAGGCCGTATTTGATAACTCTATCAAAACAGCCCAACGGTTTTTTTTTGACATGAAAACGGCCCAACGTATTAACAGTCCACAAACGGGCCGACTGTAACGACGGGCTTAATTTGGCCCACAAGCAGAAAATGACAGTAACGGGCCGTATGTAACCGAATCCTGCAAATGAGCCCAAGAATCAATGGGCCTTGAGAAGGCCGAAAGATAACTTGGGCTGGACACGGCCCAATGGAATAACAGGCCGTTAATGGGTATAAAGTGATACACTGTTCATTATGGGCAGTTTCACCACGAGCTGTTAATGGGCCAAGAGTTACAAAGGTCCTCATATGGGCCGAAAGAAGTCATGGGCCGCACATGGGCCGGAAGTTAAAACGGGCTGAATCATATTGGACGGCCTAGATGACGCTACTGGGCCTAATTCGGATAGGGCGTAACGGGCCCTGGGTTAGCGGGCTGTAAATGAGCTATATGCGAACAGGCCATTAACATGCTTTCCGTGGGCCAGCCCGCCACCTTTTGACCAAGTCAAACGGGCTGGCCTTTTCACAGGAATGAGCCTCTGTTGGGCCGTGCCACGTGTCGCCGTATCATAGGCGCCTTCGGTCCAATAAGTGGATGACATCTGTCCCAACGGTGAGCCGACACGTGGAAAATCCCCATTGGTCGGGGCTGTTAACGGGTTATCGGATCGAAAACCCGACCCGATAGCTTAATGGCGTTCCGTTACGGTGGATGCCACGTGTCGGTCACCCTTGACGAAAGCACTTCTGTGACGCGCGATTTATCGTCATGGAAGTGGACACTTCCGTGATGATAATTTTGGTAATGTCATGGAACAATTCTACGACAGCACAGGTATGACTATCTTGATTCTGTCATAAAATCGTCATGGATGTACATGCATGACAAAAACACGACCTACTGTGACAAACACGTATCATCACAGAAGTGTATTTTTTTGTAGTGCTACGCTCCGCTGTGAGCCCCCGCTGATTCCCCCTCCTCCCCCTCGTCTTTGTCGTCGTAGGTGGCCGCTGCCGTTGCCGCCCCCTGCTGTTTCTGCCGCCTCCCCGCACCGTCCGCCGTGATCCCGCCCCTGGCCTTGTCTCCGGCCGCCGCGCCCACTTGCTACTCTGCCCCGCCGCGGTCCACCGCCGTCACCCGCGGCCCCCCTCGCTGGTCGCCGCTTGACCCTAGCGGCTCCGTCTCCGCCATGGCGCCAAGGCGCGCCCTCCTGGGCGTCCGAGTGCTCCCACCCCTGGTGGCCTCGGGCACGCACGCCCGCACCCGTGCACCCGCTAAGCCACTGGGCCTATGACAACGGGCCCCACGCCCTGATAGCTACGGACTTGTCCCGACAGCCGTCACTACTTTTAATTGTTAATGCACTAACATGTTTGGGTATTTGTTCTGAATTGGCCTTTGGCCTTTACGCACTTACCACCACGCGAGAATAGTTATGGGCCTCGACGTCGTGGTACCAGCCGAAGCTTTGTCAGACGTCCAGTTCAGCATTGTGGCCGGGCTGGATCGTGCCATCCACTTCACGGGTGGTGCTGGTATCCCCTTGCGCACAACGACCCAGAGTGCAACGAGCGATGGGCCCAGACCCCAGAGTGCTTAGGATGTAGACCGGCGGGGACCTCTCTGCTGAGCCTAGATAGGGCTGCGATGTGTTGATCTTCCAAGGCCGGGCATTGACCCAGAAAAGTGTGTCCGGCCAGAGTGATCGAGCATGTTGGAAAACGTGGTGCACCCCTGCAGGGAAGATCTTCATTCGAATACCGTGTCCTCGGTAATGGACGTTCAGACTTATATCTTGATCTAATACAACTAGAAATGGATACTTAAGATATGTGGCTCTGGGATTGCTTTCTCGCAGGGAGTCGAGGAAGGATCTCTGGGCTTTATTTCTACAACAGGTTTGTTAAATATAAAATGCTATTCTTTACTCTTCTACATGCTGCAAGATGCTTGGAGCTGCTTGAAGATGCTAGTCCTTGATAGGCTAAGCCTTCCCCTCTATTCTAGCATTCTGTAGTTCAGTCCATAGATACATCCCTTCCATTTGATACCATTGCATACTTAGTTTAGATCTGATGCTTGCGAGTACTTTGGATGAGTACTCACGGTTGCTTTGCTTTGCTTTTCCCCCTTCCATCTTCTTTCCGGTTGATGCAACCAGATAGTGGATCCCTGGAGCCAGATGCCACTGCCGATGGATACTACTACATGGAGACCGTCGACGACCAGGAGTAGTTAGGAGGTCCCACGCAGGAGGCCTTGCCTCTTTGATCGTTGATTTTTGTGCTAGCCTTCTTAAGGCATCCTTGTCTAACTTATGTCTGTACTCAGATATTGTTGCTTCCGCTGACGCTTGTGTATCAAGCTTGTATTCGAGCCCTCGAGGCCCCTGGCTTGTAATATAAAGCTTGTATTATTTTTATTTGTGTCTAGAGTTGTGTTGTCATATCTTCCCATGAGTCCCTGATCTTGATCATACACATTTGCGTGCATGATTAGTGTACGGTCGAGTTGGGGGCGTCACAGGCAAGTAACATACCGATGACAAAGGGAACAACGTATGTTGTTATGCGGTTTGACCGATAAAGATCTTCGTAGAATAGTAGGAACCAATATGAGCATCCAGGTTCCGCTATTGGTTATTGACCGGAGATGAGCCTCGGTCATGTCTACATAGTTCTCGAACCCGTAGGGTCCGCACGCTTAACGTTCGGTGACGATTGGTATTATGAGTTTATGTGTTTTGATGTACCGATGGTAGTTCAGAGTCTCGGATATGATCACGGACATCACGAGGAGTCTCGAAATGGTCGAGACATAAAGATCGATATATTGGAAGCCTATATTTGGACATCGGAATAGTTCCGGGTGAAATCGAGATTTTACCGGAGTACCGGGAGGTTATCGGAACCCCCTGGTAAGTGTATGGGCCTTATTGGGCCATAGTGGAGAGAGAGAGAGGAGACCAAGGAAGGCTGCGCGCCCCCTCCCTCTGGTCCGAATTGGACTAGGAGGGGGGGGGCGCCCCCCTTTCCTTCCTCCCTCTCTCCCCCTTCCTTCTCTCCTAGTCCAACTAGGGAAGGGGGGGGGGGGGTGAATCCTACTCCCGTTGGGAGTAGGACTCCTCCAGGGCACGCCATAGGAGGGCCGGCCCTCACCCTCCTCCACTCCTTTATATACGGGGGAGGGGGGCACCCCATAGACACACAAGTTGATCATTGATCTCTCCTAGCCGTGTGCTGTGCCCCCCTCCACCATAATCCACCTCGGTCATATCGTAGTGGTGCTTAGGCGAAGCCCTGCGTCGGTAGCTTCATCAACATCGTCACCACGCCATCGTGCTGACGAAACTCTCCCTCGAGCTCTACTGGATCGTGAGTTCGTGGGATGTCACCGAGCTGAACGTGTGCAGGTCGCGGAGGTGCCGTGCGTTTGGTACTAGGATCGGTCGATCGTGAAGACGCACGACTACATCAACCACGTTGTCATAACGCTTCCGCTTACGGTCTACGAGGGTACATGGATGATACTCTCCCCTCTCGTTTCTATGCATCACCATGATCTTGCATGTGCGTAGGGAATTTTTTTAAATTACTACGTTCCCCTATAAAATGATCTTCAAGAACTTTTCTAGGAAGGCCGAAAATCAATTTGAAGTGAAGATCAAGAAGGTTCGCAGCGACAATGGAACGGAGTTCAAGAACGCCAATGTGGATACCTTTCTTGATGAAGAATGGATTTCAAATGAGTTCTTGGCTACGTACAGACCTCAACAAAATGGAGTTGTTGAGAGGAAGAACCGGACACTTATTGAGATGGCGAAAATGATGCTTGATGAATACAAGATGCCAAAACACTTTTGGGCGGAAGCAGTTGAGACAGCTTGTCATGCAACAAATCGTCTATATCTTCACAAGCTACTCGGCAAGACGGCATACGAGCTTCTCACTGGTAACAAACCCCAAGTTGGATACTTTCGAGTATTTGGCTCAAAGTGCTATATTCTTGATAAGCATCGTCGTTCAAACTCGGTTACGGCTCAAACTCTCACACTTACCGTGTCTAGGACAATCTCACCTGAAAGGTTGAAGAGATGGTACATGTGAAGTTTGATGAATCTAACGGCTCGCAAGTAGATCAATTGCCAATTGATGTAGGAGATAAAGATCCCTCAGAAGCAATTCAAGACTTGTCTATTGGCAAGATTGGCCCAACGGAGGTGAAGGAGAGTACCTCGTCCGTTCAAGTGGAAGCCTCAACCTCACTACAAGGTGAACCACAAGTTGACTTGGGGGCATCCACAAGTGGAACACATCAAGATGAAGGAAACAAGGAAATACAACAAGATGAACCTCATCGACCTCCCTCTCCACCTCCACAAGAGAACAACAACACCAACAATGAAGAAGGCCAAGAGGAAGAACAAGATGATGAAGAGGATGTTCCACCCCGACCCAAACAAAAGCTCTCATGAGTTAGAGCAAGAGTTTCAAGAGACCATCCCGTCGAAAAAATCTTTGATGATATTCAAACCGGGAGAATTACTCGCTCTAAAACTCGTTTGGCTAACTTTTGTGAACATTATTCATTCATCTCTAGTATTGAACCTATGAAGGTTGAAGAAGCTCTTGATGATCCGGATTGGGTGAACGCCATGCACGAAGAGCTACACAACTTTGAGAGGAACCAAGTGTGGACATTGGTAGAAAAGCCGGACAACAGCCAAAATGTCATTGGAAGCAAATGGGTGTTTCGGAATAAGCAAGAAGAAGATGGAAAAGTTGTACGCAACAAGGCCCATATCGTCGCCCAAGCCTACACTCAAGTCGAAGGTATGGACTATGGTGAGACTTATGCCCCCATTGCTAGACTTGAGTCCATAGGTATCTTACTTGCTTATGCCAATCACCATGATATTACATTATACCAAATGGACATTAAAAGTGCTTTTTCTAAATGGTGAAATTGTGGAGGAAGTTTATGTTAAACAACATCCCGGCTTTGTTAATCCCAAGAAACCCGATCATGTTTACAAACTTCACAAGGCTCTTTATGGTCTTAAACAAGCTCCTAGAGCGTGGTATAAATGCTTGACCAAGTTCCTTATTGAAAAAGGCTTTGGGATTGGAAACATTGATTCTACACTTTTTACTAAAAGGGTTAATGGTGAATTATTTGTGTGCCAAATTTATGTGGATGATATCATATTTGGTTCGACTAACCCTCATTTTAGTGAAAAGTTTGGAAGGCTAATGTCGGAGAAGTTTGAGATTTCTATGATGAGTGAACTCAAATTCTTTCTTGGTTTGCAAATCAATCAAACTAAGGAGGGTACCTTTGTTTCCCAAACAAAGTATACCAAGGACTTATTCAAGAAGTTCAACATGCAAGAAAGCAAAGGTATGAAAACACCCATGCCTACTAGTGGACATCTTGACGTGACTAAGGATGGCAAACCGGTTGACCAAAAGGTTTACCGCTCTATGATTGGTTCATTGTTATATGTATGTGCCTCCCGTCCCGATATTATGCTAAGTGTGTGCATGTGTGCACGATATCAAGCGGCCCCTGAAGAATGTCATATTAAGGCTGTGAAAAAGATAGTGAGATACTTAATTCATACACCAAACTTTGGCATTTGGTATCCTAAGAGGTCTTCTTTTGATCTTGTTGGCTACTCCGACTCGGACTATGCCGGTGACAAGGTTGATAGAAAGTCCACTTCGGGTACTTGTCAATTTCTTGGTAGATCTCTTGTGTCTTGGTCCTCCAAGAAACAAAATCGGTATCCTAATCCACCGCCGAAGCGGAATACATTGCCGCCGGTTCATGTTGTGCTCAACAACTTTGGATGACCCAAACTCTTAAGGACTATGGGATACATGTGAAACATGTTCAATTGCTTTGTGATAATGAGAGTGCCATTAATATCGCTCACAATCCCGTGCAATATTCTTGAACTAAGCATATTGAAGTTTGTCATCATTTCATACGAGATCATGTTGCTAAAGGAGACATTGATCTTAAGCATGTTCATATCGATAAGCAATTGGCGGATATATTCACCAAGCCGCTTGATGAGAAAGTATTTTGACGTTTGAGAGGTGAATTTAATATCATTGATGCCTCAAACTTGGAGTAGAAACTCCATTTGGATACATGCAAGGCATGAGCCCTTTGACTAATCCTTGATATTTCTCTTATGATGATGTGTTGGGGAACACAGTAATTTCAAAAAATTTCCTACGCACACGCAAGATCATGGTGATGCATAGCAACGGGAGGGGAGAGTGTCGTCCACGTACCCTCATAGACCATTAAGCGGAAGCATTATGACAACACGATTGATGTAGTCGTACGTCTTCTCGATCGAACGATCCTCAGTACCGAACGTACGGCACCTCCGCGTTCAGCACACGTTCAGCTCGGTGACGTCCCGCGAACTCACGATCTAGTAGAGCTCGAGGGAGAGTTTCGTCAGCACGACGGCGTGATGTTGATGTTGATGAAGGTACCGACGCAGGGCTTCACCTAAGCACCGCTACGATATGACCGAGGTGGATTATTGTGGAGGGGGGCACCGCACACGGCTGGGAGAGATCAATGATCAACTTGTGAGTTCTAGGGTGCCCCTGCCCCCGTATATAAAGGAGCAAGGTGGGAGGCTGGCCGGCCCTGTAGGGTGCGCCAGGAGGAGGAGTCCTTCGCCTAGTAGGAGTAGGACTCCCCTCTTTCCTACTCCTACTAGGAGGGGGGAAGGAAGGGGGAGAAGGAGAAGGAAAGGGGGCGCTGCCCCCCATCCTAGTCCAATTCAGACCAGAGGTGGAGGGGGCGCGCAGCCTGCCCTGGCCGGCCCCTCTCTCTCTCCACTAGGGTCCAACAAGGCCCATTAACCCCCGGGTGGTTCCGATAACCCCTCCGGCACTCCGGTAAAATCCCGATTTCACCCGGAACTCTTCCGATGTCCAAATGTAGGCTTCCAATATATAAATCTTTATGTCTTGACCATTTCGAGACTCCTCGTCATGCCCGCGATCATATCTGGGACTCTGAACTACCTTCGGTACATCAAAGCATATAAACTCATAATACCGATCGTCACAGAACTTTAAGCGTGCGGACCCTACGGGTTCAAGAACTATGTAGATATGACCGAGACACGTCTCCGGTCAATAACCAATAGCGGAACCTGGATTCTCATATTGGTTCCTACATATTCTACGAAGATCTTTATCGGTCAAACCACATAACAACATACGTTGTTCCCTTTGTCATCGGTAGGTTACTTGCCCGAGATTCAATCGTCGGTATCTCAATACCTAGCTCAATCTCGATACCGGCAAGTCTCTTTACTCATTCCGTAATGCATCATCCCGCAACTAACTCATTAGTCACATTGCTTGCAAGGCTTATAGTGATGTGCATTACCGAGAGGGCCCAAAGATACCTCTCCGACAATCGGAGTGACAAATCCTATTCTCGATCTATCCCAACTCCACAAACACCATCAGAGACACCTGTAGAGCACCTTTATAATCACCCAGCCACGCTAGACGCTTGGTAGCACACAAAGTGTTCCTCCGGTAATCGGGAGTTGCATAATCTCATAGTCATAGGAACATGTATAAGTCATGAAGAAAGCAATAGCAAAGAAACTAAACGATCAAGTGCTAAGCTAACGGAATGGGTCACGCCAATCACATCATTCTCCTAATGATGTGATCCCGCTAATCAAATGACAACTCATGTCTATGGTTAGGAAACTCAACCATCTTTGATCAACGAGCTAGTCAAGTAGAGGCATACTAGTGACACTATGTTTGTCTATGTATTCACACATGTATTATGTTTCCGGTTAATATAATTCTAGCATGAATAATAAAAATTTATCATGATATGAGGAAATAAATAATAACTTTATTATTGCCTCTAGGGCATATTTCCTTCATGATGATCATATGTCTTGGATCCTACTTGTACCCTTGCATGTTATCTAACCCTTGTAGGTACTTGGATGAGCCCAAATCTATGAGATTGCAACCCTCTCACATCCTGAGCAATCTCTACATCACCAAGTCTCTACAATATGGTGGTTGAAGACAAGGAAGCACGAATCCTCTCAACATATCCTTTGACAATTTCTATATATCAAATCTCATTTGATATCAAGTTTTATGACTGTCATTTTGGATACACAAGTGCTCTTCCTTGCTAGACTAACCCATGTAGGTAAATGAACTCAAACTACAAATGGTGCTCCCAACTACATCAACCTTGTGCATCCTACACAAGTTCGACTACATGATCAAGATCAACACCACCACCCAACGTACGTTATTCCATCTTAGAGAAGCTTTACCCCAAGTCATGGGTCAAAGCATCTCAAAAAGATGTGAATACATCAAAATGATTAAACGAAAAATGGTAACCCCATTTTGAGCTTAAACGATGAGTATGACCTACGATCAAGTGTTCTCACTTGACTCCTCAGTCAATATACTCTAACATAGGTGACTTTGTCGCCGACCCTTTCTAGATGAAGTTCTCTCATGTTTCTTCATGTTCTTGCATTTGTTTCTTGCTTGTTCCCCTTATTAACAAAAAAACATCTTCATCTAGATTTCATTTCTCTTTGTTAGTTATTCTTTGTATTCTCTGCATCTAATTCATTGCAAATCTTTCAGTTAATTCCCTGCAAATCTTTGTGAGATCTTATTTGCCAAGTGAGCTGAGATGACAAATTTTTTCCTCTGTATCGAACTCGGCCTCACCGATTTCTACCTATCGGCTAGACCGAACTGCAAAAATACATTGCAAACTGTTCATCAGTACAACCGACAAGGACAAGCCCTGTCTGACCGATATGCATCATCTATGACACCTCCAACTCGGTGTCACCGATGAAAATGAATTGGCGTTACCGATCTCACTACTGAGAAAACATTTTGCCATTGCAATTGCCGTTTGTTCTCCAGCTCCACTCGATGTTTCTTTTCCTCTACTGGCATCTTAAATTACATGCTGCTTTGCAATGTGACTCAAGGACCAAACCTGTTTGACTCCAGAAGATCCCTTCTTGGAAATTGATGTCAAAGGGGGAGAGAGAGCACATCAAAGCTTATCACATAGGAGAGCTTCTCCAGATGCTTACTATCCATAAAGGAGAGAAGTAGCATGTCTTTAAGAGGGGAAAGAGATGTTAGTAGATGTTACTTTCCTCTGATGTTCTTTGTTCTGATTTTCTTCTTATCCTATCTTCTCACATTATCCAATATCAGATTCAGGGGGAGAAAGAGTTCACATCTAAGGGAAGAAATTTTTTGGAATTCATTGCATATGTTTAATCCTTGGGGACATGTCTATATCCAAATAGAGTACTAAGTGCTCACTTACTACTTGTCATCCAAGTCTTGGTACTCTTGTGGCCTTCTCAATTTGCTCTGATTAGTAGGTGTTCTTGTGTTATCTAACCCTGTTTTCTCAACTTCACCTCTCCTAAAGCCAACTCAAGACCAAAAGGTAAGTATACGCATCACACTCATGTGCATGATGATCTCTTGCTGATGTACGTATTGTTTGCAAGAAGGACTCATGAACATGAATGTACATTTCCTGTATTTACATCATTTTCTCTGATGCATGTAGCCAAGATACATGTAACTCATTGCTTGCTCTGACGTGCTTATGCATTCACATGCTCTTACATATTATCTTTACATGATTGCATACATGTAGGGGGGCCTATGCATGTTACATGTCTTTCCAAAGCTTTACTTTTTATTATTCACATCTTTATCTAAAGATTTGATGTATGTTGTCATCAATTACCAAAAAGGGGGAGATTGAAAGCACAAGTGCTCCCCGAGTGATTTTGGTAATTAATGTCAACATGTCTCTTGTTGGACTAATATTGTCATCTAGTATACTTCAAAAAGTTCAACAAAGGCGTGGCATGGACAAGAGGATATGGAACCCTTTCAAGATGCTAAGGTCAAATATTGGAAAAAGCTCAAGATTCTTCATCTCTATTTTTAGTGATCCAAGATCACATTGAGTCCATAGGAAAAGCCAATACTATTAAAAGGGGATGAGGTGTTGCTTAATGGTCTACTTGCTCTAAGTTCTTAGTGATATGCTCCAAACCCTCAACCACCCTCTCAATTCCAAATATATCCTAAACCTAAAGTCAAACTTGGCCCCACCGATTTGATTCATCCGTCGCCACCGAGTTCACTTGACATAGCCACTGTCAGAAACCCTAATCGATTCGATCTCACCGATAGGATCACGGTATCACCGAGTGTTGGGGAACATAGTAATTTCAAAAATTTCCTACGCACTTGCAAGATCATGGTGATGCATAGCAACGAGAGGGGAGAGTGTTGTCCACGTACCCTCGTAGACCGTAAGCGGAAGCATTATGAGAACGCGGTTGATGTAGTCGTACGTCTTCACGATCCGACCGATCCAAGTACCGAACGCACGACACCTCCGAGTTCAGCACACGTTCAGCTCGATGATGTCCCACGAACTCCAATCCAGCAGAGCTTCGCAGGAGAGTTCCGTCAGCAAGATGGCGTGATGACAGTGATGTTGCTACCGACGCAGGGCTTCGCCTAAGCATTGCTACGATATGATTGAGGTGGATTATGGTGGAGGGGGGCACCGCACACGGCTTGGAACGATCAACTTGTGTCTTGGGGTGCCCCCATGCCCCCGTATATAAAGGAGCAAGGGGAGGCCGGCCGACCTTTCTAGGCGCGCCAAGGGGAGGAGGAATCCTCCTCCTAGTAGGACTAGGATTCCTCCTTTCCTAGTCCTACTAGGAGGGGAAAGGAAGGAGAGGGGGAGGAGAAGGAAAGAGGGGGCGCAACCCCTCCCCTAGTCCAATTTGGACTAAGCCCATGGGGGGCGCGTGGCCAGCCCTCGTGGCCTCTCCTCTTTTCCCCCTAAAGCCCACTAAGGCCCATATGTACTCCCGTATTCCCGTAACTCCCCCGGTACTCCAAAAAAAATACCCGAATCACTCGGAACCTTTCCGATGTCCGAATATGGTCGTCCAATATATTGATCTTTACATCTCTACCATTTCGAGACTGCTCGTCATGTCCCCGATCTCATCTGGGACTCCGGACTACCTTTGGTACATCAAAACACATAAACTCATAATACCGATCGTCACCGAACTTTAAGCGTGCGGACCCTACGGGTTCGAGAACTATGTACACATGACGAAGACACGTCTCCTGTCAATAACCAATAGCGGAACCTAGATGCTTATATTGGCTCCAACATATTCTACGAAGATCTTTATCGGTCAAACCACATAACAACATACGTTGTTCCCTTTGTCATCGGTATGTTACTTGCCCGAGATTCGATCGTCAGTATCTCAATACCTAGCTCAATCTCGTTACCGGCAAGTCTCTTTACTCGTTCCATAGTGCATCATCCCGTAACTAACTCACTAGTCACATTGCTTGCAAGGCTTATAGTGATGTGCATTACCGAGAGGGCCCAGAGACACCTCTCCGACAATCGGAGTGACAAATCCTAATCTTGATCTTTGCCAACTAAACAAGTACCATCGGAGACACCTGTAGAGCACCTTTATAATCACCCAGTTATGTTGTGACGTTTGGTAGCACACAAAGTGTTCCCCTGGTATTCGGGAGTTGCATAATCTCATAGTCATATGAACAAGTATAAGTCATGAAGAAAGCAATAGCAATATACTAAACGATCAAATGCTAAGCTAATGGAATGGGTCAAGTCAATCACATCATTCTCTAATGATGTGATCCCGTTAATCAAATGACAACTCATGTCTATGGCTAGGAAACTTAACCATCTTTGATTCAACGAGCTAGTCAAGTAGAGGCATACTAGTGACACTTTGTTTGTCTATGTATTCACACATGTACTAAGTTTCCTAGCATGAATAATAAACATTTATCATGATATAAGGAAATATAAATAACAACTTTATTATTGTCTCTAGGGCATATTTCCTTCAGTCTCCCACTTGCACTAGAGTCAATAATCTAGTTCAAATCACCATGTGATTTAACACCAATAGTTCACATCACCATGTGATTAATATCCATGGTTCACATCGCCATGTGGCCTACACTCAAAGGGTTTACTAGAGTCTGTAATCTAGTTCACATCGCCATGTGATTAACACCCAAAGAGTACTAAGGTGTGATCATGTTTTTCTTGTGAGAGAAGTTTAGTCAACGGGTCTGCCAAATTCAGATCCATATGTATTTTGCAAATTTCTATGTCTACAATGCTCTGCACGAAGCTACTTTAGCTAATTGCTCCCACTTTCAA
The DNA here is from genome assembly GCA_021605145.1 of Aegilops bicornis. Taxonomy (NCBI): domain Eukaryota; kingdom Viridiplantae; phylum Streptophyta; class Magnoliopsida; order Poales; family Poaceae; genus Aegilops; species Aegilops bicornis. The sequence continues at coordinate 125,259,054 of CM038674.1, read as the reverse complement.
TATGTATCCAGATTGAGACTTAGAGTCATCTAGATCAGTTTCAAAAACTTACATCAACGTAACCCTTTACGACGAACCTTTTATCACCTCCATAATCGAGAAACATATCCTTATTCCACTAAGGATAATTTTGACCGTTGTTCAGTGATCTACTCCTAGATCACTATTGTACTCCCTTGCCAAACTCAGTGTAGGGTATACAATAGATCTGGTACACAGCATGGCATACTTTATAGAACCTATGGCTCAGGCATAGGAAATGACTTTCATTCTCTTTCTATCTTCTGTTGTGGTAGGGCTTTGAGTCTTACTCAATTTCACACCTTGTAACACAGGCAAGAACTCTTTCTTTGACTGTTCCATATTGAACTACTTCAAAATCTTGTCAAGGTATATACTCATTGAAAAAAAAACATATCAAGCGTCTTGATCTATCTCTATAGATCTTGATGCTCAATATGTAAGCAGCTTCACCGAGGTCTTTCTTTGAAAAACTCCTTCGAATAATCCTTTATGCTTTCCAGAAAATTCTACATTATTTCCGATCAACAATATGTCATTCACATATACTTATCAGAAATGTTGTAGTGCTCCCACTCACTTTCTTATAAATACAGGCTTCACCGCAAGTCTGTATCAAACTATATGCTTTGATCAACTCATCAAAGAGTATATTCCAACTCCGAGATGCTTGCACCAGTCCATAGATGGATCGCTGGAGCTTGCACACTTTGTTAGCACCCTTTGGATCGACAAAACCTTCTGGTTGCATCATATACAACTCTTCTTCCAGAAATCCTTTCAGGAATGCATTTTTTAACATCCATTTGCTAAATTTCATAATCATAAAATGCGGAAATTGCTAACATGATTCGGACAGACTTAAGCATCGCTACGGGTGAGAAAGTCTCATCGTAGTCAACCCCTTGAACTTGTCGAAAACCTTTCGCAACAAGTCGAGCTTTGTAGATGCGAATATTACCGTCAGCGTTAGTCTTCTTCTTGAAGATCCATTTATTCTCAATGGCTTGCCAATCATCGGGCAAGTAAACCAAAGTCCACACTTTGTTCTCATACATGGATCCCATCTTAGATTTCATGGCCTCAAGCCGATTTGCGGAATCTGGGCTCATCATCACTTCCTCAGAGTTCGTAGGTTCGTCATGGTCAAGTAACATGACCTCCAGAACATGATTACCGTACCACTCTGGTGCCGATCTTACTCTGGTTGACCTACGAGGTTTGGTAGTAACTTGATCTGAAGATACATGATCAATATCATTAGCTTCCTCACTAATTGGTGTAGGTGTCACAGAAACCGGTTTCTGTGATGAACTACTTTCCAATAAGGGAGCAGGTACAGTTACCTCATCAAGTTCTACTTTCCTCCCACCCACTTCTTTCGAGAGAAACTCCTTCTCTAGAAAGGATCCATTCTTAGCAACAAATGTCTTGCCTTCGGATCTGTGATAGAAGGTGTACCCAATAGTTTCCTTTGGGTATCCTATGAAGACACATTTCTCCAATTTGGGTTCGAGCTTATCAGGTTGAAGTTTTTCACATAAGCATCGCAGCCACAAACTTTAAGAAACGACAACTTTGGTTTCTTGCCAAACCACAGTTCATAAGGCGTCATCTCAACGGATTTCGATGGTGCCCTATTTAATGTGAATGTAGTTGTCTCTAATGCATAACCCCAAAACGATAGTGGTAAATCGATAAGAGACATCATAGATTGCACCATATCTAGTAAAGTACGATAACAACGTTCGGACACACCATTACGCTGTGGTGTTCTGGGTGGCGTGAGTTGGGAAACTATTCCGCATTGTTTCAAATGTAGACCAAACTCGTAACTCAAATATTCTCCTCCACGATCAGATCATAGAAACTTTATTTTCTTGTTACGATGATTTTCCACTTCACTTTGAAATTCTTTGAACTTTTCAAATGTTTCAGACTTGTGTTTCATTAAGTAGATATACCCATATCTGCTTAAATCATCTGTGAAGGTGAGAAAATAATGGTACCCACCGCGAGCCTCAATATTCATTGGACCACATACATCAGTATGTATGATTTCCAACAAATCTGTTGCTCGCTCCATTGTTCCGGAGAACGGCGTTTTAGTCATCTTGCCCATGAGGCATGGTTCGCAAGTACCAAGTGATTCATAATCAAGTGATTCGAGAAGTCCATCAGTATGGAGTTTCTTCATGCGCTTTACACCAATATGACCCAAACGGCAGTGCCACAAATAAGTTGCACTATCATTGTCAACTCTGCATCTTTTGGTTTCAATATTGTGTATTACTACTATCGAGAATCAACACAAATAGACCACTCTTCAAGGGTGCATGAGCATAGAAGGTTTTATTCATGTAAATAGAACAACAATTATTCTCTAACTTAAATGAATAACCGTATTGCAATAAACATGATCAAATCATATTCATTCTCAACGCAAAACACCAAATAACATTTATTTTAGGTTCAACACTAATCCCGAAGGTAAAGGGAGTGTGCGATGGTGATCTTATTAACCTTGGAATCACTTCCAACACACATCATCACCTCGCCCTTAACTAGTCTCTCTTTATTTTTGCAATTCCCGTTTCGAGTTACTACTCTTAGCAACTGAACCAATATCAAATACCGAGGGGTCGCTATAAACACTAGTAAAGTACACATCAATAACATGTATATCCAATATACCTTTTGTTCACTTTGCTATCCTTCTTATCAGCCAAGTATCTAGGGTAGTTCCACTTCCAGTGACCATTTCCTTTGCAGTAGAAGCACTCAGTTTCAGGCTTGGGTCTAGCTTTGGGCTTCTTCATGGGAGTGGCAACTTGCTTGCCATTGTTCTTGAAGTTCCCTTTCTTTCCCTTGCCCTTTTACTTGAAACTAGTGGTCTTGTCAACCATCAACATTTGATGCTTTTCTTGATTTCTACCTTCGTCGATTTCAGCATCACAAAGAGCTCGGGAATTGTTTTTGTCTCCCTTGCATATTATAATTCATCATGAAGTTCCAGTAACTTGGTGATAGTGAGTAGAGAACTCGGTCAATCACTATTTTATCTAAAATATTAACTCCCACTTGATTCAAGCGATTGTAGTACTTAGACAATCTGAGCACATGCTCACTGGTTGAGCTATTCTCCTCCATCTTGTAGGCAAAGTACTTATCAGAGGTCTCATACCTCTCGACTCGGGCATGAGTCTGAAATACCAATTTCAGCTCTTGGAACATCTTATATGCTCCGTGGCGTTCAATTTTTTTTTGAAGTCCCGGTTCTAAGCCGTAAAGCATGGCGCACTGAACTATCAAGTAGTTATCATACCGAGCTTGCCAAACGTTCATAACGTCGCATCCGCTTCCTCGCAATAGGTCCGTCACCTAGCGGTGCATCAAGGACATAATTCTTCTGTGCAGCAATGAGGATAATCCTTAGATCATGGACATAGTCCGCATCATTGCTACTACCATCTTTCAACATAGTTTTTCTCTAGGAACATATAAAAAATAAACGGGAAGCTACATCGCGAACTATTGATCTACAACATAGATATGCTAATACTATCAGGACTAAGTTCATGATAAATTAAAGTTCAATTAATCATATTACTTAAGAACTCCCACTTAGATAGACATCCCTCTAATCATCTAAGTGATCACGTGATCCATATCAACTAAACCATGTCCGATTATCACGTGAGATGGAGTAGTTTTCAATGGTGAACATCACTATGTTGATCATATCTACTATATGATTCACGCCGACCTTTCAGCCTCAAAGGTTCGAGGCCATATCTGCATATGCTAGGCTCGTCAAGTTTAACCCGAGTATTCTACGTGTGCAAAATTGGCTTGCACCCATTGTATGTGAACGTAGAGCTTATCACACCCGATCATCACGTGGTGTCTCGGTACGATGAACTGTCACAACGGTGCATACTCAGGGAGAACACTTGTACCATGAAATTTTAGTGAGAGATCATCTTATAATGCTACCGCCGTACTAAGCAAAGTAAGATGCATAAAGGATAAACATCACATGCAATCAATATAAGTGATATGATATGACCATCATCATCTTGTGCCTTTAATGTCCATCTCCAAAGCACCGTCATGATCACCATCATCACCGGCTTGACACCTTGATCTCCATCGAAGCATCGTTGTCGTCTCGCCAACTATTGCTACTACGACTATTGTAGCGACCAGACCTCGAACAGTCTGATCTCTATGCATCAGTGTCATCCCTGGATCGATAATGCTGACACGCACAGTACTTGAGGATTTATAACAGAGTAGCAATCACACACTTATTACATCGAATGTCTCAAAAAGAGAACATATTACAATAAATATGGCTTAAGGCCATCTAATACGATAACAACGGAAGGCTTGGAAGATAAAGTGAGTCCATCAACTCCAACGACATCACTGAGTGAAAGACCACGACCTAAGGCTCCTTACTGTCAGTTCGAAAAGTCTGCAACATGATACGTTGCAGCCCAAAACGGGTCAGCACATGGAATATGCTGGCAAGGCAACACAAAAGAGTAATGAACAGAATAATGCTATCACTACGTGCATATATAGCTGGTGGAGGCTGTATGGTTAATAAGTTTTGCGGAAAGCCAATTTTTCCGTACAACAAAGGAATAAATTTTATTTTAACTATCATGGTAGTTGTTAAACATTGAGAAGGTTCACCCAACTGAATCCCAATTAAGTATCATCTTTAAACCCAAACAAATTATATTAAGAGTGATGAGATCCACATGATAATCCAAGAACTAGATACTCAAGATGTCCATAACCGGGACACGGCTAACCATGATTAGTTTGTACACTCTGCAGAGGTTTGGGCACTTTTCCCCACAAGACTCGATCTCATCCGTTGGATTCTCGCACTACATAATGTTTGAGAAATGGATGACCGGGACACAGTCTTTCCGAAGAGGTCCCTTTAACCGATAGATAGGCCAGTACACCTACAATCCCCTACATCTGCTAGCCCATCATGGAAAGGTTTCCCACAACTTACTCAACTATGACAGAGCCCATAGTGGCATGTGGCTACACACGGAAGTTTCTAGCATTAATAATCTTATGATCCCTTTGAGCCTGGGTGGCAGTCCATAGGAAAATCACACGGTATCCCGGGATTTCCAAAAATACAGGCAACACTGGGTTCGCTAGGTGCCTCAATCCACCGAGATGTGTATTAAAGTAGCCACCTTAAGTTAACCATTAATTAACAATACTCACATCTGTCATGAATACACTCAAACCCAAACCACGTCTACGAGCATAGCATAGCAATATAAGCAATGTAGAAGTAACTCCCATAGGTTTGATAATAAACGGGTGAATAGGTACTACCTCATCTACTTCCCAAACCCACAATTTAATCAGATCCTAACAATGAAATTGTTTGAGGATTGATCTAATGCAATAAAACTGGGTACTAAAGAGGTATGATCAAAGTGTTACTTGCCTTGCTGATGATCCGTGAAACCTAGAGACTCGTAGTAGCACGCTTCGCACTCCGAGTACTCTATCGCAAACAAACAAGCATACAATAAGAAATCAAACAAATATGCACGGGTAAAACTCAAATAAGAAGATCTAACCAGAAAGTTCAACTTAAGAACTCCGATTTGCAAAAAGAATCAAATCAAACGAAGCAACAAAACTCAAACTGCGAAAGAAACAAGCTTCGATTACTAATCTGGACTAAAGTCAAATTTTACAGTAGCAAAAACTTTTTTAAGTTGATTAAAAAGAAAGGGGGCTTCAAGGCGAAACTCTAGGCGCTTGAATCGCCTGATTCCGATAAACGAGCGAAAAGATAAACTAAAACGAAAATCGAATCAGAAATCGTGATCGAAAATAATCGCGAAAAATCCGAGAAAAAGAAAAACTGTCGAACAGGCTAACGAACAAACGTTCGCTGCCTACGGCTAAACGATGAAAACCGTTCGTTAAAATGAACGAGCGGACGGGCGTTCGCTAAATAAATAAACCGATCTAAAATAAAAAACAGGATGTAGGGTTTCGAAAAAAACCCGATCGGTTTTCTTGTGAAAACCGAGGCGGCGGGCGCCTACCTCCGGCGAGGTCCAGCGAAATGGCGGCGGCGGCGGGCGGCTCTGGCAAGGCGGCGTCTGCGCGGGTTTCGGGCCAAGGCGCTGGAGGCTTGGCGAGGTTCAAGCGGTGGCGACGGGTTCGAGCGGCGGCTAGGGTTCGTGGGCGGGGTGGCTGCGGCTCGGGCCTCCGCGGCTTATAAGAGCCGGCCGGGCTAGTGTCCAGGTCGGACACGGCCCGGTTAGGTCGGTAACTTTTTTCTAAATAATTCCATGCAGAAAAATGAATAAAAGAAATACTAAATGGACTCCAAAAATTCTGAAATAAATTTTCCCCGTTCTCTAAAAATCTACCGGACAAGGTGAACATTTATTAGGGACTCTAATGCAATTTTGAAAAACACATATTTTTCCTAATTCAAATAAAATAGCGATAGAAATCGGAATAAAATATTATTTGATTTTAATATTAAATATCCAATATTTCTTTATTTTGAGGAAGTCATTTTATCCTCTCTCTTTTATTTTCATAAAAGAAATATTCAAAGAGAAAAATAATTAAAATCAAAGGATCCTCTTTTTAAAATTCGAGAAAACTGAAATATGAAAATTACGAAATCCCCAGCTCTCGCCGTGGGTCCTTGAGTTGCGTAGAATCTCTAGGATCAAACCAAAATGCAATAAAATTTGATATGGAATGATGACCTAATGTATAACATTCCAAATTGAAAATTTGGGATGTTACAACTATCGCTACCTCTTAGTGATAAAGTAAAGCAATTACATGCCGATTGCATTTCATACAATAAATCGACAACCATATGGCTCCTGCCAGTTGCCGATAACTGTTACAAAACATGATCATCTCATACAACAATTCATATATCATCACGTCTTGACCATATCACATCACAGGAAGCCTTGCAAAAACAAGTTAGACGTCCTCTACTTTGTTGTTCCAAGTTTTACGTGGCTGCTATGGGCTTAGCAAGAACCGTTCTTACCTACGCATCAAAACCACAACGATTTTTCATCAAGTGTGCTATTTTAACATTCAACAATGACCGGGCGTAGTCAAACTCCATTCAACTAAAGTTGGAGAAACAAACACCCACTAGCCACCTGTGTGCAAAGCACGTCGGTAGAACCAGTCTCGCGAAAGCGTACGCGTAATGTCGGTCTGGGCCACTTCATCCAACAATACCGCCAAATCAAAATATGACATGCTGGTAAGCAGTATGACTATTATCGCCCACAACTCTTTGTGTTCTACTTGTGCATATAACATCTATGCATAGACCTGGCTCGGATGCCACTGTTTGGGAACGTAGTAATTTCAAAAATTTCCTACGCACACGCAAGATAATGGTGATGCATAGCAACGAGAGGGGAGAGTGTTGTCCACGTACCCTCGAAGACCGTAAGCGGAAGTGTTATGAGAACGCGGTTGATGTAGTCGTACGTCTTCACGATCCGACCGATCCAAGTACCGAACACACGACACCTCCGAGTTCAGCACACGTTCAGCTCGATAACGTCCCACGAACTCCGATCCAGCAGAGCTTCACGGGAGAGTTCCATTAGCACGACGACGTGATGACGATGATGATGTTGCTACCGATGCAGGGCTTCACCTAAGCATCGCTAAGATATGATCGAGGTGGATTATGGTGGAGGGAGGCACCACACACGGCTTGGAACAATCAACTTGTGTCTTGGCGTGCCCCCTGCCCCCGTATATAAAGGAGCAAGGGGAGGAGGAATCCTCCTCCTAGTAGGAGTAGGATTCCTCCTTTCCTAGTCCTACTAGGAGGGGAAAGGAAAGAGAGGGAGAGGAGAAGGAAATAGGGGGCGCAACCCCTTCCCTAGTCCAATTAAGACTAGGCCCATGGGGGGCGCGCGGCCATCCTTCGTGGCTTCTCCTCTTTTTCCCCTAAAGCCCACTAAGGCCCATATGTACTCCCGTATTCCCGTAACTCCCCCGGTACTCCGAAAAATACCCGAATCACTCGGAACCTTTCCGGTGTCCAATATAGTCGTCCAATATATCGATCTTTACGTCTCGACCATTTTGAGACTCCTCGTCATGTCCCCGATCTCATCCGGGACTCCGAACTACCTTCGGTACATCAAAACACATAAACTCATAATACCGATCGTCACCGAACTTTAAGCGTGCGGACCCTACGGGTTCGAGAACTATGTAGACATGACCGAGACACGTCTTCGGTCAATAACCAATAGCGGAACCTGGATGCCCATATTGGCTCCTACATATTCTATGAAGATCTTTGTCGGTCAAACTGCATAACAACATAAGTTGTTCCCTTTGTCACCGGTATGTTACTTGCCCGAGATTCGATCGTTGGGATCTCAATACCTAGCTCAATCTCGTTACTGGCAAGTCTCTTTACTCGTTCCATAGTGCATCAGCCCGTAACTAACTCATTAGTCACATTGCTTGCAAGGCTTATAGTGATGTGCATTACCGAGAGGGCCCAGAGATACCTCTCCGACAATCGGAGTGACAAATCCTAATCTTGATCTATGCCAACTCAACTAGTACCATTGGAGACACCTGTAGAGCACCTTTATAATCACCCAATTACGTTTTGACGTTTGGTAGCACACAAAGTGTTCCTTCGGTATTCGGGAGTTGCATAATCTCATAGTCATAGGAACATGTATAAGTCATGTAGAAAGCAATAGCAATATACTAAACGATCAAATGCTAAGCTGACGGAATGGGTCAAGTGAATCACATCATTCTCTAATGATGTGATCCCGTTAATCAAATGACAACTCATGTCTATGGCTAGGAAACTTAACCATCTTTGATTCAACGAGCTAGTCAAGTACAGGCATACTAGTGACACTTTGTTTGTCTATGTATTCACACATGTACTAAGTTTCCGGTTAATAAAATTCTAGCATGAATAATAAACATTTATCATGATATAAGGAAATATAAATAACGACTTTACTATTGCCTCTACGGCATATTTCCTTCACCGAGATGGCCTTGCAAACTCTCTGTTGCATGTTGCAATTATTTCGGTCTCACTGAAATATGCAATCGGCCCCATCGAGTTTGCCTGACCAACTCTCTATTTGCCTATTACTGAAATTGGTCTCACCGAGTTTATGTAATTGGTCAAATCAGGATGAGGTTTTGCCTAAACCCAAGCACATCGGTCCCACTGAGTTGATCATGTCGGTCCCGCCGAGAATCCTAACATTCACATTTTGTACTGAATCGGTCACACCGAGTTCACCTATTCGGTCTGACCGAGTTGGGTCAAATGTGTCTAACGGTTAGATTTTGTGTGGAGGCTATATATACCCCTCCATCCCTTCTCTATTCAAGAGAGAGCCATCAGAACGTGCCTACACTTCCACTACTCATTTTCTGAGAGAGAACCACCTACTCATGTGTTGAGACTAAGACATTCCAATCCAACCACAAGAATCTTGATCTCTAGCCTTCCCCATGTTGCTTTCCACTCAAATCATCTTTCCACCATAGCCAAATCTGTGAGAGATAGTTGAGTGTTGGGGAGACTATCATTTGAAGAACAAGAGCAAGGAGTTCATCATCAACACACCATCTATTACCTTTTGGAGAGTGGTGTCTCATAGATTGGTTAGGTGTCACTTGGGAGCCTCCATCAAGATTGTGGAATTGAACCAAGGAGTTTGTAAGGGCAAGGAGATTGCCTACTTCATGAAGATCTACCCAAGTGAGGCAAGTCCTTCATGGGTGATGGACATGGTGGGATAGACAAGGTTGATTCTTCATGGACCCTTCGTGGGTGGAGCCCTCCGTGGACTCGCACAACCGTTACCCTTCGTGGGTTGAAGTCTCCACCAACATGGATGTACGATAGCACCACCTATCGGAACCACGCAAAAAATCTCCGTGTCTCCAATTGCATTTGCACCCTCCTATCCCATCCCTTTACTTTCTTCCAACTTGCATGCTTTAATTTCCGCTCCTCGTATACTCTTGCCATGCTTCCTTGAAATGTATTATGAATGCTTAAATATGTGCTAAAACTCCACCTCAACTTGAAGAAATTAAAAACTACTACTTTTGCTTGTTGAGGGTCTAATCACCCCCACTCTAGACACCTCTTCTCGATCCTTTCACAAAGCCTCCTGAACACAGGAGATCGTTGAAGCACGTTGATGTCTTGTGAGAACCCAGCATTCCAAAGAAAGCATGCCAAATCCTTGAGTCATGTGATGCCACCGCTTCTAATATGATGGCGGACTCTTTGTGTGACCTTGATACATTCCCCGCAAACCTTCGGGGTAGTTCTTTCATTGCCAATGCATGCAATCAATTGATCCGAGCATTCCAAGAAACCCCCTGACCTCTCTAATCGCCAACAACTTCTCCATGTCCTGCGCATTTGGTTCTATAAGATAATCAGGTCCAAACACCTCCACCACGGCGCAGGCAAACTTGACAGTAGTCTTCAGGCATGTGCTTTCCCCAACGTGACCATCTCATCAGTGACATCTGCGATAGTACCAAGTGCAAGCATCCTCAGAGCAGCCTTGCACTTCTGCTTAGCAGAGAAAGAAAGTTGGCCATATCAATCCCTCGTGAGCTTGAAGTAGTCATCATGTGCCTCCACCCCCTCCACTGCGCAAGAACAATGGTTTCCGCATGTGGAAATGGCGAAGAAACCATGGATCATCCAAGAAAGTTGGGTTCAGAGCAAAGTAGTCCTTCTGCAATAGCCGTGCTCCGGACACCCTACCTTGATCGATCACTCTTCTCCCTTTGATTGAGCCCTTGAAGTTGAGAACATGCTCCACCTGCCGGTCCATTTCCCCTTGCATGCTCATGACCATGATCATGTCCACTTCTGTCCGAATTCGAGGAATCAAATAATTCATTTTGAATCATTTGATACAACTCCGTCGGTCCATGCTCCTCATTTGATGAAGCATCGGAATCCATTGTTTTCCCTAATAAAACCACAGAAAATCCGGTCAGACAATGTGTCGAACACTTCAAGCGCAAGGTAGAGCCAGAGAATTGCAGGACGTACCATGGTGGCATCCGGGCCGGCGACGATGTCCCCCGCGGCGAGGACGGGATAGAGGACTGCTCTACTAGAGCTGGCGGTGCAGAGGCTAGGAACAGCTACAGATTGCGTGCGGCAACGGAGCTACAAGACGGACGACGCAGAGGAGGAAGAAGAGAGGAGAGAGCAAATGGACCCAGCAGTTCCGGGGAGGGAGTGGATTTGGTGCAATTTGCGGTGGGTCAGGCTGTCGGGTCCGACGTGGCGGGTGTGCCCGGGCGCCCCCTTATCCGCCCCATATTTGGGCTGGATATGAGAGGTGCCAGTCAGCCCAGGCGTTTGAGCCCCATTTGAGGCGCCCGTCTGAGCCAAAATTTTGTGACTGATTAGTGACCACGCGGGTCACCCGGGCGTTTGAGGCTGGTTTGGAGCGACCGGATGTAGATGCTCTTATCTCATTAGAAAAATAAACTAACGAGAAATATTAATGTATATATATATATATATCTCACAAAATGTTTAAATGTATATAATATAATGTCTTACATAATGATTGGATATATAAAAAATCATACCTATTGAACTCCAGTTGTGTAATATTTATTTGAACAACATCATTCTTTTAGTATTCTTTGAAATGAAACCTTCAATGATATCCTCGGCACTTCGCTCTCAAGTGCTATTGTGACCAAATTATTAAGTCATTGTTGTGTCATAGTAGTACGCATATAGGACTTTAATAGATTCAATTTAGAAAAACTCAGTTCTGCTGATTTAGCTGTCATAGGAATGGTTAATGAACTCGATATGCAATACTTGCATACACTAGTACAATGAGGTGCTATACAAACGGTTTTTAACCCCTTTCCGCAACGACATTTGGAACCGTCACCTAGTGAGTGTGGGCGATAGGGGGATCCTTCCCACACGACCCAGAAACTGTCGAGGATATGCCCTCCTTGCACACACGCTCGGCAAAATAAGGTCGCGTGCGACTGGCGAGCGACCAAATATGTTTATACGTACAGTAGTGCTAAAAAATACAATTATACAGGCGAAATCATTTCCGGTCGTAAGTACATCCCACACAGTCAGTCACCGCTAAACGTTTCCGTTCGTATATCATCCCACACATTCGCTCCAAGGAAAACATTTCTGTTCGCAAGTACATCACACACAATTTTCCCCGTTAAATCGTTTGTGATAGCGTTTCCATTACACACATTATTAACAATTTTATCGTTTGCGTTATTGAATGCATCACACACGGTGCGTAGAAGAAATTGTGTGTCAAGGGCTGTCCATCACGCACAGTTTTTATATGGTAAACGTTTGCGCCAGGTGGCCTAACACAAACAGTTTTGAAGATGATGTCGTATGTGATTGTTCATTAATCTAACACGGTTTATTCTTGAAAACTGTGTGCGTTATTGAATGCATCGCACACGGTGTTTTCTCAATATCCGTTTGTAATAGAAAAACCCAATTAGCAGGCTAATTATCCGATTATTAATAATCCATTTATTAATCTAATTGACACTTCATATTAAGCACACAATATATTTCATTTTCATAATTGAAACACATCAGAGTACAACATCATATAGCTTCAGCACTCAGCTACCCCATTACACAACTACACTAGCACCAAGTTTCACATGCAACATCTATAACCTTTCGAAATTAGCATCATAGACGGTACATAGACAAATGTATCTCATCTGGAAAACTGCTGAAGCAGAAGGCGAATATTGAGCCTTCATTGATGTTGAAGGTCTTTGTAACTTTAGGCCAGTGCCTGTGGATGATTGACCGTCCATCCTTCATCCTCTTCAGGAACACTTCAATATTGAACCGTGGGTGTTGTATGAATACCTTCCTCGCCTCCTGACCATACAGGTGGTTTGAGAGGTAATCATCAGTGAACTGCTTTGGAAAGACCTAAAAACAATGATGTGCATAAATATCTTCTCTATATTGGAAATGGGGCAAAGAAATAAAAAAGGCAAGGTATAATAGTTAGTACCATCTTGTAGTGAACTGATGTCTTCTTCATTGTGCAGACAAAGATCTAGTTGTTTTTTGTGCCTAGTTTCTCTATCCTAGCAATCGTTCTTAGTTTCTTGACATGACTGATATTCATGGACAACTCATTTCCCCATATGCAAAAAGGGTCGAACAGTGGGTCAAAACCTCTGACAGCAGGACCTACATGTGCAAGAACCAAATTGTTAAAAACCTAAATATTAGAATGGTTCCTGCAATTGCACAATAATGTGCTATTAGACAACGAACCATGCATGTGCTAACCTCGATTGTACACCTCAGCGTTTCCCATTGTTTCCCTGCAACACATATAAGATATTTAGTCATCAGGTTAAGTGAGGGTTCACATGCTATCAGTAAAATATGTTGATGAAAAATAAGCACATTGCAGATTCATCAGATTAATTCAAGCCACATGGAAAATTGATACGTCTCCAACGTATCTATAATTTTTTATTGTTCCATGCTATTATATATATTCTGTTTTGGATGTTTAATGGGCTTTATTATACACTTTTATATTATTTTTGGGACTAACCTATTAACCGGAGGCCTAGCCCAAATTGATGTTTTTTTGCCTATTTCAGTGTTTCACAGAAAAAGAATATCAAACGGAGTCCAAACGGAATGAAACCTTCGGGAACGTAATTTTCGGAACAAACGTGATCCACATGACTTGGAGTGGACATCAAGCAACCAATGAGGAAGCCACGAGGCATGGGGGTGCGCCGTCCACCCTCGTGGGCCCCTCGTGGCTCCACCGACCTACTTCTTCCTCCTATATATACCTACCTACCCCCAAACCATCACCAGAGGAGCCAAAACCCTATTTCCACCACCGCAACCTTCTGTACCCGTGAGATCCCATCTTGGGGCCTTTTTTCTATTCACCGGAGGGGGCTTTGATCATGGAGGGCTTCTACATCAACACCATAGCCTCTCCGATGATGTGTGAGTAGTTTACTTCAGACCTTCGGGTCCATAGTTATTAGCTAGATGGCTTCTTCTCTCTCTTTAGATCTCAATACAAAGTTCTCCTCGTTTCTCTTGGAGATCTATTCGATGTAATCTTATTTTGCGGTGTGTTTGTCGAGATCTGATGAATTGTGGGTTTATGATCAAGATTATCTATGAACAATAATAGAATATTCTCTTAATTCTTTTATGTATGATTGGTTATCTTTGCAAGTCTCTTCGAATTATCAGTTTGGTTTGGCCTACTAGATTGATCTTTCTTGCAATGGGAGAAGTGCTTAGCTTTGGGTTCAATCTTGCGGTGCTCGATCCCAAAGGATGAGGGGAAATGACACGTATTGTATTGTTGCCATCGAGGATAAAAAGATGGGGTTTATATCATATTGTATGAGTTTATCCCTCTACATCATGTCATCTTGCTTAAAGCGTTACTCCGTTCTTATGAACTTAATACTTTAGATGCATGCTGGATAGCGGTCGATGTGTGGAGTAATAGTAGTAGATGCAGGCAGGAGTCGGTCTACTTGTCACGGACGTGATGCCTATATACATGATCATACCTAGATATTCTCATAACTATGCTCAATTCTATCAATTGCTCGATAGTAATTTGTTCACCTATCGTAATACTTATGCTATCTTGAGAGAAGCCACTAGTGAAACCTATGGCCCCCGGGTCTATTTTCCATCATATAAGTTTCCAATCTATTTTTACTTTGCAATCTTTACTTTTTATCTTTATCATAAAATACCAAAAATATTATCTTATCATCTCTATCAGATCTCACTTTTGCAAGTGGCCGTGAAGGGATTGACAACCCCTTTATCGCGTTGGTTGCAAGGTTCTTATTTTTTGTGTAGGTGCGTGGGACTTGAGCGTGGTCTCCTACTGGATTGATACCTTGGTTCTCAAAACTGAGGGAAATACTTACGCTACTTTACTGCATCACCCTTTCCTCTTCAAGGGAAAACCAACGTAGTGCTCAAGAGGTAGCAAAAACCCATTTATCCAAACCAAGCATGATTAAGAACTAGGAAATATAGCACTTTTATATGTTTCTCATGTATTAAGTGCAGCCAAATTCAATTTATTCCTCATATGCACAACAATACAAAATTCTACCCACGACAATTGGACATCGCATTGCAGAATTGAACCAAGTAGTTAACTAAACACCACAACAAATGAACCAAACATTAACTGATCACCACATTGCACAATATAACATACTCCTAATAGAAGATAAGACAGTTAACCAAACCAAGCATGCTTAACAACTTGGAAATATAGCAATTGTATTTGTTTCTCATGTATTTACTATAGCTAAATTCAATTTATTCCTCACATGATATACAATAATAGAATGCACCCACAACTATTGAACATCGCATTGCAGAATTGAACCAAACAGTTAACTAAACACCACAAAACAAATGAACCAAACGTTAATCGAAAGCACCACATTGCACAATGTATAACCAAACCAAGCATGCTTGACAACTTGGAAATATAGCAATTGTATTCGTTTCTCATGTATTTTGTAAAGATAAATTCGATTTATTTCTCACATGGAAGACAATACAAAATTGCAGCCTGAAGAATTGAACATCACATTTGCAGAATTGAACCAAACAGTTAACTAAAGATGACAACTAATTAACAAAACAGTAAATAAGTGAGCACCACACTGCATGACATATAGAACATATACACTAGAGCAACAGATTGCATGGTAAAATTAGATAGCATAATTCACTAGAATTTGTGAAGGAAGGGCATGAGCAGCACACGCAACGGGTAAACCGAGCATGCTTAACCGGCGTAGCTAGCAAATGGCAAGGTGCTCCTCCAAGATCTGGGGATCGGCACGAATGGCAGCCATCGCGACCTCATCCGCGCGTGCGGCCGTGATTTGCTTCTCCGCTGCCAAATGTTCCTTGAGATCCTAGCTATACTGTGGCTTAGGGCGGCGCTTATTTGGTGGAGCGGTCGGGGCATGTGGGATGTGGAAGGAGGAGGAGGATGGGGGTCGGGTGTGGATTACCTGCCTGGATAGGCGAGGCCGAGCAGCGTGAAGGAGGGTCACCGACGAGGAGGCGGCGCTACAAGCAAGGAGTGAAGGTTTCAACTTGGAAAGGAAGGTGGAAACAGGGGAAATGTGGCTTTTGGTAAGGGAGAGGGGCGGGGAGGTAGATATTTCCGCGGAAGCTGAAAATTTGGAATAGCTTCAGCGAAAAAGTTGGCGCGCAAAGTGTCATCGGACATGGGAACGTGCCACCTTTGGGAACGAAACGATATCTGTTGCCTTTTATTCCTTCCAAAAAATTTCTAGTGTCAACATAGAACAACAGGAGTGCTGTGTTTAATTTTGAAATTTTTCAAGGTTCGTTTGGACATTTTTATACATTAACTGGGTTTTCTAGGGATTTTATGTGCACAATTCAAATTTGAACTACATGCACATGCTCCAGTGCATACGAATTGGTTGACAAATCAAATATGTGTCCTTCGGTGCATGCTTAGGTCCCATTCAAGAAATGGGAATGAATTTCAAACACCCTGCCACTGTCACTCGGCCACAAACATTGAGATACTTGGTTTTTAAATTCTAGTAAATCCAAAACTCGTCTGAAATTCATGAAACTTGGCATGCTAGCTTGGAGCGGCATAACATGCTGTGGTAAAATTGTTTTCCTATTTGGGGCAGGTTTGGGTATAAGCGTCTCGCAAACCAGAGCTTCTCAGACCAAGCGTGATGGTTTCGGTAGGGAACGTGCCACCTTTGGGGACGAAACGATATCCGTTGACTCTTATTGCTTCCAAACAATTTCTAGTGTCAACATAGAACAACAGGAGTGTTGTGTTTAATTTTTGAATTTTTCGGGATTCGTTTGGACATTTTTATACATTAACTGGGGTTTCTAGGCATTTTATGTGCACAATTCAAATTTTAACTACATGCACATGCTCCAGTGCATATAAATTGGTTGAAAAATAAAATCTGTGTCCTTTGGTGCATGCTTAGGTCCCATGCAAGAAATGGGAATGAATTTCAATCACCCTGCCACCGTCACTCGGCCGCAAACATTGAGATACTTGATTTTTAAATTCTAGTAAATCCAAAACTCGCCTGAAATTCATGAAACTTGGCATGCTATCATGGAGCGGCATCAACATGATGTGGTAAAATTGTCATCCCATTTGGGGCAGGTTTGGGTATAAGCGTCTCACAAACCAGTGAGCTTCTCAGAACAAGCGTGATGGTTTCGGTAGGGAACGTGCCACCTTTCAGGACGAAACGATATCCGTTGCCTCTTATTGCTTTCAAAAAATTTCTAGTGTCAACATAGAACAATAGGAGTGTTGTGTTTAATTTTTGATTTTTTCGGGGTTCGTTTGGATGTTCTTATAAATTAACTTGGTTTCGTAGGCATTTCACGTGCATAATTCAAATTTGAACTACATGCACATGCTCCAGTGCATATAAACTGGTTGAAAAACCAAATATGTGTCCTTGGTTCCATGCTTAGGTCCCATGCAAGAAATGGGAATGAATTTCAAACACCCTGCCACTGTCACTCGGCCGCAAACATTGAGATGCCTGGTTTTTAAATTCTAGTAAATCCAAAATTCGTCTGAAATTGATGAAACTTGGCATGCTATCATGGAGCGGCGTCAACATGCCGTGATAAATTTTTTGTCCCATTTGGGGCAGGTTTGGGTATAAGCGTCTCACAAAACCAGAGCTTCTTAGAACAAGCGTGATGGTTTCTGTAGGGAATGTGCCACCTTTGGGGACAAAATGATATCCGTTGCCTCTTATTGCTTTCAAATTTTTTCTAGTGGCAACATAGAACAACAGGAGTGTTGTGTTTAATGTTTGAATTTTTCGGAGTTCGTTGGGACATTTTTTACATTAACTTGGTTTTGTAGGCATTTCAGGTGCATAATTCAAATTTAAACTACATGAACATGCTCCAGTGCATATAAACTGGTTGAAAAATCAAATATGTGTCCTTTGTTGCATGCTTTGTTCCCATGCAAGAAATGGGAATGAATTTCAAACACCCTGCCACCGTCACTCAGCCGCGAACATTGAGATACCTGGTTTTTAAATTCTAATAAATCCAAAACTCATCTGAATTTCATGAAACTTGGCATGCTATCATGGAGCGGCATCAACATGCTGTGGTAATTTTTTGTCCCATTTGGGGCAGGTTTGGGTATAAGCGTCTCACAGAACAGAGCTTCTCACAACGAGCGTGATGGTTTTGGTAGGGAACATGCCACCTTTGGGGACGAAATGATATATGTTGCCTCTTATTGCTTTCAAAATTTTTCTAGTGTCAACATAGAACAACATGAGTGTTGTGTTTAATTTTTGAATTTTTCAGGGTTCGTTTCGACATTTTTATACATTAACTTGGTTTTGTAGGCATTTCAGGTGCATAATTCAAATTTGAACTACATGCACATGCTCCAGTGAATATAAACTGGATGAAAAAACAAATCTGCGTCCTTGGTTGCATGCTTAGGTCCCATGCAAGAAATGGGAATGAATTTCAAACACCCTGCCAGCGTCACTCGGCCGCAAACATTGAGATACTTGGTTTTGAAATTCTAGTAAATCCAAAACTCGTGTGAAATTCATGAAACTTCGCATGCTATCATGGAGTGGCATCAATATGCCGTGGTAAATTTTTTATCCCATTTAGGGCAGGTTTGGGTATGAGTGTCTCACAAACCAGAGCTTCTCACAACAAGCGTGATGGTTTCGGTAGGGAATGTGCCACCTTTGGGGAAGATACGATATCCGTTGCCTCTTATTCGCTACTAGGAAAATGCTTATAGGTAGACATTTAGCAGTAGCGTGGGTTATATACCCCATGCTACTGGTATGTACCAGTGGCGCCTGGTAAAGAATGCGCTATTGCTACTTAATAACAGCAGCGTCTGTTAGCTTGGGCTGCACTACTGTTACATGGGCCGCAGGGCAAAAACAGTAGTCCACTTAGCTGTAGGGTTTGCTTTGAACGGGCGCTACAACTAGTGGGCTTAGCAATAGCGCTGGCCCGTACGCAGCGCTACTAATACACAAAAAGAAAACCACCCCCTCCCCGCACCCCTCTCGCTCTCACATCGATCCTCTCGCTCCGCCTGACGCCGCCGCCGCGGTTAGGGTTCCTCCCCGCCTCACCCCAGCCAACGGTGCTACTGCAGCAGCACCCCAGCCACCACGCGTGCCACCGTCGTCGCAGGTAACACTCATCCTCCCCTAAGCAACGCTCCTCCCCCCTCTCGTCGCCCCCTTTGTCGCCGGCCGCCTCCCCACTCCCCTTGCTGCCCCTACACGGCGCTCCGCCCCCTCTGTTAATTAGTATCACGTATGGATTAATAGGATTAGTATCACATATGCATCTCTAGATCCTACTGTTAATTAGTATCACATATGATCTTATATGTTACTAGATCTTAGGATTTGGCATGCACACTTGAAGTGTTGTTCGTATATGCAGTGTGCTGGCCTTTCATGTTTCCTCGCGTGATTGGGGAGAGAGTAGAGAGGGGGGTTAGGTGAGAGAAGTAGAGGCTTTTTGGTGCTCACCGAAACTTGGCTTTTGTTTAGTGTTGCACCGCTCGACAAAGGGAAGGGGCAACAGAGGCACATACCAGGCCTGAGTTGGGCTAGAGCAGGCATATTAGATAGAGGCCAGAGCGGTTGATGAAAGGGAAAGCATGCACTTGCAGTCTTGTTTCATTCCCTTTTAGGAGTAGTAGGAGGTTAGCCGGTGACGGCATCGATCCACCAGCAGCCGGCCGTTAATGCATTGATGGACCCAAATCGCTATCCATCTGATGCTGTTAGTGAGCCCATTTTTTGTAAATTTCAAAAAAATAAAACACAGAGAGACAGAGAGTTGTATCTGATCTAAAAGGGGGGGTGTCGTGGTATTGTCACAGCAGATGTCCTAGTGAAAGGACTTAATCATGGAGCCATCGCAACTAGGAAGCTTAAAGGGGTTAAAATAGGACAAAGGACACGGGGGTTTATACTGGTTCGGCCCCTTACGGTGAAGGTAAAGGCCTAATCCAATTTGAGGTGGTATTGCTTATGTTTTGATTACCAGGGAGCGAATCCGCTTGACCTAGCTTTTGATCTGATGTTACTTGTCCTGAACCGCCGCCGGGTCGTCCCTTTATATAAAGTGGTCGATGCCCACAGGCTCACAGAGTCCCGGACGACTCATAAACAGTGTCCGGCTCGGTCTCTAACTATCCCTGCCTTACAATACAAGTTATGTACATATGGCGGTTTATCTCTACGGGCCTTGAGTCGCCTTTGGGCCTTGGGCCCTTAACTGAACCGCCATCTTCCAGAGCTGTCTTGGGCTTCATGAATCGCCATAGGTATAACCCGACCCCTCTTGGCGGGTCATACCTAATAGTTATATCTCCAACATTAGGCCCCAGATTGATTTGAACTGGTTCATGTCAATCTTCAACACTTATGGAAAATCTTCTGTTCTTCATTGTGCGAGAATTTGTAACCCGCCATGACATCATCTTCTGTATTTGTGATAACCCGCCATGATGTCATCTGCCATTACTTCACACTTTATCCAATGTATCTCAAAGGATCCTTATCTTAGTGACCATCCCTAGAATCGAGGCGTCATGGTAGCTGGATAACCATATTTTCGGCCTCCTCGTTTTTTGCGCCCACTTAAGAGTCTTTCCTTATAAATAGGCACGACCAGTCTTTCCTCATTCCCCCCTTTCTAGTGTCTTCTTCCTCTCGCAACCCTTCTGACACTAGAGCTCCGCCGCCACTGCAGAGCACCTCGTCTTCCTCGACCTCGGCCGCTGCATCAACCTGAGTCGACCCAAAGAACGGCAACGACCCTCCGCAGTAGATCTATAGCTGTAAGTTTCTGCCTTCCCATACCTTAGATCCGCATTAGGGTTTGCGAGTTTCTCTGTGTTCTTCGTAGTTCATCTTCCAGGCTGTACCACGAGCTTCTTTGATCTGAAAACGGTGTTCAACCAATGCGGTAGTTGTTTTATTTCCACTTTTGATATCAGTAGATCCCCTTTCCTGGAAGAAAAATCTTGTGAAAGCTCATGAACTCATCTGTACTGGTTTTTAGGTCTAGATTTATTTTTCTTTTCCTGAACAGCCGTTGATCCAAAATAATAGCTGCAGCCTGTGAAACTTGTTTGTGTAACACTTAGGCAAAAACTGCATTTGTTAGATCCACCTAGCCATGGTGGCTCTTACCACCGGCTTAAAATTGCAATACTCAATTGATAACCTTAACCACTCATGGCGGTTTAGATAACTTGACTGCTCATGGCACACATGGTGGCTTAAATAACTTAACATAATTTAGCCATATACCATTAGGCCCCTTTATAAGCCGCCATCTTGAATATGTACTATAATGTTTTTCCTCCAGCTTAAATTTGAACCGGCGATTTCACTCTTTGTTAGGCTTCCTTCTTCACAATGCCGCCCAA
Source organism: Aegilops bicornis (assembly GCA_021605145.1). NCBI lineage: Eukaryota > Viridiplantae > Streptophyta > Magnoliopsida > Poales > Poaceae > Aegilops > Aegilops bicornis. The sequence continues at coordinate 125,237,374 of CM038674.1, read as the reverse complement.
AACTAGCACTTCATGCAACTGGGTCCCATCCATCGTCACTGATAGCACTCTTGACGATTTTGTGAAAACCGGCTATCTGCCAAAGAAGGAAGTCATGTCTTACTGCTTTGATCCAACCGAGGAAAAGCCTCAGCCCAAAGAGGGGAAGTCATCGTTTCTTGACCACATGAACCGGGGCTTTTCACCACCCAGCTCAAAATTCTTCAGAGACGTCCTACACTTTTTTGACCTCCGTCCTCAAGACATCGGACCCAACTCCGTGTCTAATATTTGCAAATTTCAAGTGTTTTGTGAGGTGTATCTTTGAGAAGAACCCAGCTTTCTAGTTGCTACGTATTGAGCTTGCGTTGGTTTTCCTCGAAGAGGAGACGGTGCAGCAAAGTGTAGCGTAAGTATTTCCCTCAATTTTGAGAACCAAGGTATCAATCCAGTAGGAGGCTCCTCAAAAGTCCCATGCACCTACACAAACAAACTGAGAACTCGCAACCAACGCAATAAAGGGGTTGTCAATCCCTTCACGCCACTTCATGAAAGTGAGATCTAATAAAGATAGTATGATAAGATAAATATATTTTTGGTATTTTATAATATAGATGGAAAAAGTAAATATGCAAATAAAAGTATATTGGAAACAAATATGATAAGAGATAGACCCTGGGGCAATAGGTTTCACTAGTGGCTTCTCTCAAGATAGCATAAGTATTACGGTGGGTGAACAAAATACTGTCGAGCAACTGATAGAAAAGCGCATAGTTATGAGATTATATAGGCATGATCATGTATATAGGCATCACGTCCATAACAAGTAGACCGACTCCTGCCTGCATCTACTACTATTACTCCACACATCGACCGCTATCAAGCATGCATCTAGAGTATTAAGTTCATAAGAACAGTAGTAACATTAAGCAAGATGACATGATGTAGAGGGATAAACTCATGCAATATGATATAAACCCCATCTTGTTATCCTCGAAGGCAACAACACAATACGTGCCTTGCAACCCTTTCTCACATCGGGTAAGGACACCGCAAGATTGAACCCAAAGCTAAGCACTTCTCCCATGGCAAGAAAGATCAATCTAGTAGGCCAAACCAAACTGATAATTCAAGAGACTTGCAAAGATAACTTAATCATACATAAAAGAATTCAGAGAAGATTCAAATATTATTCATAGATAAACTTGATCATAAACCCACAATTCATCAGATCTCGACAAACACACCGTAAAAAGAGATTACATCGAATAGATCTCCACAAGAGAGGGGAGAACATTGTATTGAGATCCAAAAGAGAGAAGAAGCCATCTAGCTAATAACTATGGACCTGTAGGTCTGTGGTAAACTACTCACAACTCATCGGAGGGGCAAGGATGTTGATGTAGAGGCCCTTCGTGCTTGATTCCCCCTCCGGCAGAGTGCCGGCGAAGGCTCCAAGATGGGATCTCGCAGATACAGAAGGTTATGGTAGTGGAAATTGTGTTTCGTGGTGCCCCTGGATGTTTTCGGGGTACGTAGGTATATATAGGAAGAAGAAGTACGTCCGTGGCCGCCTGAGGGGTCCACGAGACAGGGGGCGCGCCCTATAGGGGGGGGGGGGGCGCCCTCCTATATCGTGGAGGCTCCGGTTGCTTCTTGACTTGCACTCCAAGTTCTCTCGATCACGTTCGGTGAGAAAATCACGTTCCCGATGGTTTCATTCAGTTTGGACTCTGTTTGATATTCCTTTTCTTCGAAATACTGAAATACGCAAAAAACAACAATTCTGGGCTGGGCCTCCGGTTACTAGGTTAGTCCCAAAAATAATATAAAAGTGGAAAATAAAGCCCAACAAAGCCTAAAACAGTAGATAAAGTAGCATGGAGCAATCAAAAATTATAGATACGTTGGAGACGTATCAGGCATCCCCAAGCTTAATTCCTACTCGTCCTCGAGTAGGTACATGATAAAAAGAGAATTTTTGATGCGGAGTGATATTTGGCATAATTTCAATGTAAATCTTCTTAATTATAGTATGAATATTCAGATCCGAAAGATTCAAGACAAAAGTTCATATTGACATAAAAATAATAATACTTCAAGTATACTAACTAAGCAATTATGTCTTCTCAAAATAACATGGACAAAGAAAGTTATCCCTACAAAATCATATAGTCTGGCTATGCTCCATCTTCCCCACACAAAATATTTAAATCATGCACAACCCCGATGACAAGCCAAGCAATTGTTTCATACTTTAACATTTTCAAAACTTTTTCAATCTTCATGCAATACATGAGCGTGAGCCATGGATATAGCACTATATGTGGAATAGAATGGTGGTTGTGGAGAAGACAAAAAAAAGGAGAAGATAGTCTCACATCAACTAGGCGTATCAACAGGCTATGGAGATGCCCATCAATAGATATCAATGTGAGTGAGTAGGGATTGCCATGCAACTGATGCACTAGAGCTATAAGTATATGAAAGCTCAACAAAAGAAACTAAGTGGGTGTGCATCCAACTCGCTTGCTCACGAATACCTAGGGCATTTGAGGAAGCCCATCATTGGAATATACAAGCCAAGTTCTATAATGAAAATTCCCACTAGTATTTGAAAGTGTCAAAATGAGAGACTCTCTATCATGAAGATCTTGGTACTACTTTGAAGCACAAGTGTGGTAAAAGGATAGTAACATTGCCCCTTCTCTCTTATTCTCTCATTTTTTTTCTCTTTTTTTGGGCCTTTTTTATGGCCTTTTTTTTTTCTTTTTTTTATTTTTCGTCCGGAGTCTCATGCCGACTTGTGGGGGAATCATAGTCTCCATCATCCTTTCCTCACTGGGACAATGCTCTAATAATGTGATCATCACACTTTTATTTACTTACAACTCAAGAATTACAACTCGATACTTAGAACAAAATATGACTCTATATGAATGCCTCCGGCGGTGTACCGGGATATGAAATAAATCAAGAGTGACATGTATGAAAGAATTATGAACGGTGGCTTTGCCAAATATACGATGTCAATTACATGATCATGGTAGCAATATGACAATGATGGAGCGTGTCATAATAAACAGAACGGTGGAAAGTTGCATGTCAATATATCTCGGAATGGCTATGGAAATGCCATAATAGGTAGGTATGGTGGCTGTTTTGAGGAAGATATATGGTGGGTGTATGATACCGGCGAAAAGTGCTGTATTAGAGAGGCTAGCAATGGTGGAAGGATGGGAAAAAGTGCGTATAATCCATGGACTCAACATTAGTCATAAAGAACTCATATACTTATTGCAAAAATCTAGAAGTTATCAGAGCAAAGTATTACGTGCATGCTCCTAGGGGGATAGATTGGTAGGAAAAGACCATCGCTCGTCCCCGACCGCCACTCATAAGGAAGACAATCAATAAATAAATCATGCTCCGAGTTCATCACATAACGGTTCACCATACGTGCATGCTACGGAATCACAAACTTCAACACAAGTATTCTTTAAATTCACAACTACTCAACTAGCATGACTCTAATATCACCATCTTCATATCTCAAAACAATTATCAAGCATCAAACTTTTCTTAGTATTCAACACACTCAAAAGAAAGTTTCACATATCTTGAATACCAAGTATATTAATATTTAAGCAAATTACCATGCTACTAACGACTCTCAAAATAATCTAAGTGAAGCATGAGAGATCAATAGTTTCTTTAAAACAAATATACCACCGTGCTCTAAAAGATCTAAGTGAAGCACTAGAGCAAAAATTATCACGCTCAAAAGATATAAGTGAATCACTATGAGCAAAACTATCAAGCTCAAAAGATATAAGTGAAGCACATAGAGTATTCTATCAAATTACAATTTATGTATGGCTCTCTCAAAAGGTGTGTACAACAAGGATGATTGTGGTAAACTAAAAAGCAGAGACTAATATAATACACGACGCTCCAAGCAAAACACTTATCATGTGGTGAATAAAAATATAGCCCCAAGTAAAGTTACCAATGAACGAAGACGAAAGAGGGGATGCCTTCCCGGAGCATCCCCAAGCTTAGGCTTTTTGCTATTCTTGAATATCTTGGGGTGCCATGGGCATCCCCAAGCTTTGGCTCTTGCCACCCTTTATTCCATAGTCCATAAAAGCTTTACCCAAAACTTGAAAACTTCATAACACAAAACTCAATAGAAATCTCGTGAGCTCCGTTATAGAAAGAAAACAAAAGACTACTTTAAGATACTGTAATGAACTCATTTTTTATTTATATTGGTGTTAAACCTACTGTATTCCAACTTCTCTATGGATTATAAACTATTTTATTGGCCATAGATTCATCAAAATAAGCAGACAACACACGAAAAACAGAATCGGTCAAAAACAGAACAGTCTGTAGTAATATGTAACTAACGCAAACTTCTGGAACTCCAAAAAATCTACCAAAATTAGAAGACCTAGACAATTTTTTTTATTGATCAGCAGCAATTGGAATCACTATTTTATAACGTTCTGGTGATTTTTAACAATTCGGCAATCGAGCGCAAATTTTCTGGAAATTACAGCAAGATCAAATAACTATCATCCAAGAAGATCCAATAGGTTTAACTTGGCACAAACACTAACTAAAAGATAAAACCACATCTAAACAGAAGGTAGATGGATTATTTATTCCTAAACAGAAACAAAAACAAAAAACATAAAGAAAATTGGGTTGCCTCCCAACTAGCGCTATCGTTTAACGCCCCTAGCTAGGCATAAAGGCGAGGATAGATCTAACGGGTGCCATCTTTGGCACTCGGAGAGGAGGATCTCCTTTCTATGGCATTCATTCTTCTATTTAAGTTAAGCACATGGCCATTAATGGAAGAAGCAAGATTAAGCATGTTACGGAAGTTTGCTTCTAAACTAGATTTCATCTCTTTAATAATTTCATTCTGATAAAAGCACAAGAGGGTGGTTGATTCAACCTTATCATTCATAGGATGCCCAAATATGGTTTTCATTTTTTCATAGGTATCTATGGCATCCCCTTAAAGAAAACCTTCTTCAAAGATAGAGTCTAAAACTTGTTTGAAGGAAGCGGGCAAGATAACATAAAAACTTTTTAAGTAAATTTCAATTTGATATTGTGGCACATAGCTAGCCCAAATCCTAAGTAACCTATCCCAAGCATCCTTTAAAGACTTATAATGTAAATAGCGAAAAATTCCAGAGTCATCCTCATCAAAATTATTCAAGCTCTCATTGGAGACCCCGGTGGGTCTTTCTATAGCGTCCCTATTTATGAGCTTAAAGAGGATAGAGGGGTTATCCAAGGTACTAGAACTAGGGAGAAAACTCGTAGTTCTTTTTGATTCGGCCATGGAAACGGGAAGGCAAACGGAAAAGAGAGAAGAGATTGGGAAAGAGAGGGCGAATAAAACGGCAAGGGTGAAGTGGGGGAGAGGAAAACGAGAGGCAAATGGCAAATAATGTAAATGCGAGGGAGATAGGTTTGTGATGGGTACTTGGTATGTCTTGACTTGAGCGAAGACCTCCCCGGCAACGGCGCCAGAAATCCTTCTTGTTACATCTTGAGCTTGCGTTGGTTTTCCTCGAAGAGGAGAGGGCGATGCAGCAAAGTGTAGAGTAAGTATTTCCCTCAGTTTTGAGAACCAAGGTATCAATCCAGTAGGAGGCTCCTCAAAAGTCCCACGCACCTACACAAACAAACTGAGAACTCGCAACCAACGCAATAAAGGGGTTGTCAATCCCTTCACGGCCACTTGCGAAAGTGAGATCTAATAAAGATATTATGATAAGATAAATATATTTTTGGTATTTTATAATATAGATGCAAAAAGTAAATATGCAAATAGAAGTAGATTGGAAACAAATATGATAAGAGATATACCCGGGGGCCATAGGTTTCACTAGTGGCTTCTGTCAAGATAGCATAAGTATTACGGTGGGTGAGCAAATTACTGTCGAGCAATTGATAGAAAAGCGCATAGTTATGAGATTATCTAGGCATGATCTTGTATATAGGCATCACGTCCATAACAAGTAGACCGACTCCTGCCTGCATCTACTACTATTACTCCACACATCGACCGCTATCCAGCCTGCATCTAGAGTATTAAGTTCATAAGAACAGAGTAACGCATTAAGCAAGATGACATGATGTAGAGGGATAAGCTCATGCAATATGATATAAACCCCATCTTGTTATCCTCGATGGCAACAATAAAATACGTGCCTTGCAACCCTTTACATCCTTTGGGTAAGGACACCGCAAGATTGAACCCAAAGCTAAGCACTTGTCCCATGGCAAGAAAGATCAATCTAGTAGGCCAAACCAAACTGATAATTCGAAGATACTTGCAAAGATAACTTAATCATACATAAAAGAATTCAGAGAAGATTCAAATATTATTCATAGATAAACTTGATCATAAACCCACAATTCATCGGATCTCGACAAACACACCGCAAAAAGTGATTACATCGAATAGATCTCCACAAGAGAGGGGGAGAACATTGTATTGAGATCCAAAAAGAGAGAAGAAGCCATCTAGCTAATAACTATGGACCTGTAGGTCTGTGGTAAACTACTCACAACTCATCAGAGGGGCAAGGATGTTGATGTAGAGGCCCTCCGTGCTTGATTCCCTCCCGTGAGTGCGGCGAAGGCTCCAAGATGGGATCTCATGGATCTGAAGGTTACGGTGGTGGAAATTGTGTTTCGTGGTGCCCCTGGATGTTTTCGGGGTACGTAGGTATATATAGGAAGAAGAAGTACGTCGGTGGTCGCCCGAGGGGCCTACGAGACAGGGGGGCGCGCCCTATAGGGGGGTGCGCCCTCCTATCTCGTGGAGGCTCTGGTTGCTTCTTGGCTTGCACTCCAAGTTCTCTGGATCACGTTCGGTGAGAAAATCACGTTCCCGAAGGTTTCATTCCGTTTGGACTCCGTTAGATATTCCTTTTCTTGAAATACCGAAATAGGCAAAAACAGCAATTCTGGGCTGGGCCTCCGGTTAATAGGTTAGTCCCAAAAATAATATAAAAGTGGAAAATAAAGCCCAATAAAGCCTAAAACAGTAGATAAAGTAGCATGTAGCAATCAAAAATTATAGATACGTTGGAGACGTATCACTACTCTTCAGAGAGTTATTTTATTTGAACCGCCAGAATGAATGTGCCAACGGGCCTGGCTTGGAGCTTGGCGGGGTATCAATCCAATGACGGAGAGACGCCGTTTTTCCTTATGCGAATCCACCAAGTCACCCCAAAGACTGGAACCAGACATGGTTCTGTTGCCAAGACACTTCTCCGGCTGATGAGAACCCTCTGCCCGGCTTCCGCGCCTGCACCTCGAGTCTAATCACCCTCTTCCAGACAAGTTGTCCGCTGCTGATCGCCAGAAACTCGCCGCCACCATGGCTAAAATCAATGCTCTTTTGGGGAATGATTTAAGTGGTATCGACTTAGTCCGTGTTTGGCTTGTCTGGCGGATCATTCCGTTGAGCCGCCGCTCTGGTTTAATGTGTACTTATACGGGCGAGAAGAATGACACTCTGCGGCATAGCCCTGATAATTTACCAGATGACGTCATTGATGATATGACAAAGTCGCTCTTGAATGAAAGCCTAGCAGACTGTGGCAAGGTGGTCTTAAGCCCTTTCTGCAAAGCTAACCCGGCTCCAGCGGTAAGCCGTCAAATTGAGCATTTTTACCTTCATCCTTGATGTTTTGTCTTTACTCAGACTTTTTCTGATTTTCACAGGCTAATGACAAATTTTGGAAGACAAAGTACGATCATGAAGCTGCAAAGAGAGCCAGGAAAGCCAAGAGAGCCGCCAGGAAAACCGCCACCAAGAAGAAAGGAAACAAGACCAGCGCCTCAGACTTGCTTCGACTAGAAGATACCTCTGAGTCGGAGGTAGCTCTTGACTCTCTAGGCTCCTTTTTTAATCACCTTATTGACACTGATTATCATCAGGAGGACACGGGAACGAGTCACGGAGTGGATGAAGAGGTAATTATCATTTCCTCCGACTCTGAGCCTTTGCCAAGACAGAAAACCCGAAGAGTAACCCGGAAAGTAAGATTTTCACATCCTTTAGCTTATCAAGATCCTCAATTTCTTTTGAAGCGACAAATTCATGAGATCCAGAGGCAGACCCGGACCAGCAAGGACGCAGAGCTCTCCTCCGGCTTACCAAATATACCAAGGAAGCGCCGGAACGAGGTCACCTCCGAAATAATTCCTTTTTATCCCTGGCGGGTCTCACATGTCAACCACTCAACTCTTCTGACTCGAATTATCAGGAAACTTCACCTACCTCCGGTGACTCACTCCAGTCCAACATGCCGGCTTTTAAGACCGCTCCAGGGTAATGATAATTTACTTATCCTATATTCATTTCAATTCTTATATTTGTACTGATATTTTGATCCTTATGTAGCGGAAAAGCAAAGCCCAGCAAGAAGGTGAAGAAGAGCAAGCCGGCCGAAGAGCCCTCCATCAATGAGCCAGAACTCCAGACAGCCGCACCGGAATCCTCTGTTCCTGAGCCTCCGCGTGAACTGGCTCATGACATGCCAATGCCAACCGCTGATCCGCCTACTGATCAAGCCGCCGACGGCTCTGTAACCCTTGAAGCTTCCAGCCCGGCCAAGACAGACGACCCACGAGATGCTGATATTGAAATTACCAGGACCGGCTACACTGAGGCGGGGAGACCTACTGTGCTAGCCAAGTGTTCTGCCAAGGAAGAGCACCTGGAACATCGTAAGGTTAGATTTGACATTCCTGATTATACTCACATGAGCATTGGGAAGTTTTTTCTGGATATCTTAGCCAAGTGCACAGCAGCCGTGACCTTGAAGTTGATATGGTGAAGCAAATGCACCAAAAATTTGAGGTATAAACTCTTTCCCTTCACTGAATTATCCTTACTATGCCAGCCCCCAAGTCTATTGCTTATGATGAATATGCTGTAGACTTAGAACAGACGTATAAGCATTAGTAATATCCTTTGGTCAAACCTGTTTAAAAAAATCCGGCTTACTCTGTAGTCCCCAAGGGCCGATTTAATCAACATGAATGAGCCGGTCCTTCACATGCTTGTGCAGAATATAGTCCTTGTGTAGATCTAACAGCGATATGCATTAGCCCCCAAGTGCCAAGTACTCTTGCTTGCAAAGTGCTTGGGACTTACTCTCATGAACCACCACTTAGATAAAACCTTCGTTAGACATATCCCCCAAGTATGAAGTATTGTTGCTTGCAAAAGGCTTGGGACTTAATATTGTATGCTACTATTCATGATTTTTGACCCGGTATTCGTACATGCCACCACTACTCAACTTCAATCAGAACTGTCTGAATTGAAGAACCTCCTGGAGGCTCAGGAGACTGAAACTCAAAAGGCCAATTCCATATTTGAATTCAGTGTGGCTGAACAAGAGAAATTGAAATCCGAGTTTGAGGTCGAGAAGAAGACCTGGGCTGAAGAAAAGATTGCCTTAACTCAATGAGCTGAAATAGCAGAAACGGCTCTTGAAGAGGTGACTACTGAATTGTTCGGCTTAAAACGCTATGTATCTCAGATGGTCTCAGCAATCTTTGGTAAGTCACCCTGCAAGTGTCAAATATTGAATCTTTCTAGTGATCATATGAATTGTCATTAACTCACCTGATATTGTAATGCAAGCCCAAGGAGCTCCAACCTCAACCAGGACATGCTGGTGAAGCTGAAGGCGGTTTACACGCTCGTGGAACAACTTTATACTGGATCTCAGCATGCCTTGGCCACAGTTGCCCTGTCAAACGAAGTCCCCACACTCTTGGTGGATATGCTAAAGCGGCTTTCTGTGCTGCCCCAGCGGTTCAATGAATTAAGGCGATCATCTGCAAGAGCCGGAGCCGTGGCTACTTTAAGCCGGGCCAAGGCGTGCCTACCGAAGTTAGACCCGGCCGACATCGCCATTGAATATCCAAGCCTTAAGGAGGATGGCACATCATTTGAACAGGAGGACTTCGCCGCTTGTGTGAAGAAAATACACCATGTGGCTAGCCTGATTGCTGATGAGGCGGATCTCACTAGGTACCAGTCGGGTTATGACACGGAGAATCGGAGGATTCCAACGCTGCATTATGAGGTGACCAGCGTGATCCCTAAAATCCGTTAGCATACCTTCACCCCTGAAGTTGATCCGGCCGGACTAATTGATGATGAAGCTGAATTTGAAGCTTTGAATGGCATTGACTGGTCATCAGCAACCTCCCAGGACAGGGAACTGGAGGGAAGAGCGGAAAGGGTTGATCCGGAAGCTTCAGGCCAACAAGAGAATTAACCCGCCGGGTGGCTCATATTTGTACCTTGCTGAAAAACAATTTAATCATTTGGACTCGGCGAGTCATTTAATAGGGTAGAAATGACTTTGCTTTGTCGTGCCATCGTGCACGTTTGGGTGCTCAATGATACGTCTCCACGTATATATAATTTTTGATTGTTCCATGCTATATTATTTTCTGTTTTGGATGATTAATGGGCTTTGATATACACTTTTATATTATTTTTGGGACTAACCTATTAACCAGAGGCCGAGCCCAAATTGATGTTTTTGCCTATTTCAGTGTTTCACAAAAAAAGAATATCAAACGGAGTCCAAACGGAATGAAACCTTCGGGAACGTGATTTGTGGAACAAACGTGATCCAGAGGACTTGGAGTGGACGTCAAGCAACAGACGAGGCGGCCACGAGGTAGCCCCCCCCCCCCAGGCGCACCCTCCATGTTGGAAATATGCCCTAGAGGCAATAATAAAAGCATTATTATTATATTTCCTTGTTCGTGATAATTGTCTTTTATTCATGCTATAATTGTGTTATCCGGAAATCCTAATACACGTGTGAATACATAGACCACAATACGTCCCTAGTAAGCCTCTAGTTGACTAGCTCATTGTTCAACAGATAGTCATGGTTTCCTGACTATGGACATCAGATGTCATTGACAACGGGATCACGTCATTAGGAGAATGACGTGATGGACAAGACCCAATCATAAGCATAGCACAAGACCGTGTAGTTCGTTTTGCTAGAGCTTTTCCAATGTCAAGTATCTCTTCCTTAGACCATGAGATCGTGTAACTCCCGGATACCGTAGGAGTGCTTTGGGTGTACCAAACGTCACAATGTAACTGGGTGACTATAAAGGTGCACTATGGTATCTTCGAAAGTGTGCATTGGTTTGACACGGATCGAGATCGGATTTGTCACTCCGCATGACGGAGAGGTATCTCTGGGCCCACTCGGTAATGCATCATCATAATGAGCTCAAAGTGACCAAGTGTTTGGTCACATGATCATGCATTACAGTGCGAGTAAAGTGACTTGCCGATGCGAGACTGAACGAGGTATTAGGATACCGACGATCGAGTCTCGGGCATGTAACGTACCAATTGACAAAGGGAATAGTATACGGGGTTACTTGAATCCTCGACATCGTGGTTCATCCGATGACATCATCGAGGAGCATGTGGGAGCCAACATGGGTATCCAGATCCCGCTGTTGGTTATTGACCTGAGAGTCGTCTCGGTCATGTTCGCATGTCTCCCGAACCCGTAGGGTCTACACACTTAAGGTTCGGTGACGCTTAGGGTTATTAGGAAGACTTGTATGTGATTACCGACTGTTGTTCGAGTCCGGATGAGATCCGGACATCACGAGGAGTTCGGAAGGGTCCGGAGGTAAAGATTTATATATGGGAAGTTGTCAAACGGACACCGGAAAGTTTCGGGGCATACCGGTATTATCTGGGGCCACGGAAGGGTTCCGGAGGTCCACCGGGAGGGCCACCCCTCCCGGGGGCCACATGGGCTGCGTGGGGATAGCAGCCAGCCTCGGTGGTGCAGTGCGCGCCCCTTGGGCCCATGCGCCTAGGGTTTGGGGGGGAACCCTAGAGGGGGGCGCCCCCCTTGCTTGGGGGGCAAGCCACCCCTCCCCTTGGCCGTCGCCCCCCTCTAGATGCCATCTAGAGGAGCCGGCCCCCTTTGCCCCTTCCCCCTATAAATAGAGGGGTGAGGGGAGGGCAGCCGCACCCAAGCCAAGGCGCAGCCCCTCCCCTCCCCAACACCTCTCCTCCTCCTCGTGCGCTTGGCGAAGCCCTGCCGGAGAACTGTCACTCCACCATCATCACGCTGTCGTGCTGCTGCTGGAGCCATCTTCCTCAAACTCTCCTTCCCCTTGCTCGATCAAGACGGAGGAGACCTCGTCCGTACCGTACGTGTGTTGAACGCGGAGGTGCTGTCCGTTCAGCACTTGGTCATCGGTGATCCGAATCACGGCGAGTACGACTCCATCATCACCATCCCCTTGAACGCTTCCGCACTCGATCTACAAGTGGTATGTAGATGCAAACTCACTCCCTTGACTCGTTGCTTAGATGAACTCATAGATGGATCTTGGTGAAACCGTAGGAAAAATTTTAATTTTACGCAACGCGTTCCCCAACAGAGGCATCATGAGCTAGGTCTAATCGTAGTTCTCTATAGCGCGAGTAGAACACAATTTTGGTGTGGGCGTAGATCTTGTCAACGTGCTTGCCGCTACTAGTCTTATCTTGCTTAAGCGGTATTGTGGGATGAAGCGGCCGGACCAACCTTACACGTACGCTTACGTGAGACCGGTTCCACCGATCGACATGCACTAGTTGCATAAGGTGGCTGGCGGTGTCTGTCTCTCCCACTTTATTTGGAGCGGATTCGATGAAAAGGGTCCTTATGAAGGGTAAATAGAAGTTGACAAAATCACGTTGTGGTTATTCGTAGGTAAGAAAACGTTCTTGCTAGAACCCAATTGCAGCCACGTAAAACATGCAACAACAATTAGAGGACGTCTAACTTGTTTTTGCAGCAATTGTCATGTGATGTGATATGGCCAGAAGTTGTGATGAATGATGAATGATATATTGTGATGTATGAGATCATGTTATTGTAATAGGAATCACGACTTGCATGTCGATGAGTATGACAACCGGCAGTTGCCATAGGAGTTGTCTTTATTTTTGTATGACCTGCGTGTCATTGAAGAACGCCATGTAAATTACTTTACTTTATTGCTAAACGCGTTAGCCATAGAAGTAGAAGTAGTCGTTGGCGTGACAACTTCATGAAGACACGATGATGGAGATCATGATGATGGAGATCATGGTGTCATGCCGGTGACAAGATGATCATGGAGCCCGAAGATGGAGATCAATGGAGCTATATGATATTGGCCATATCATGTCACTACTATATAATTGCATGTGATGTTTATTATGTTTATGCATCTTGTTTGCTTAGAACGACGGTAGTAAATAAGATGATCCTTACAACAATTTCAAGAAGTGTTCTCCCTAAGCGTGCACCGTTGCTAAAGTTCGTCGTTTCAAAGCACCACGTGATGATCGGGTGTGATAGATCCTTACGTTCACATACAACGGTGTAAGACAGTTTTACACATGCAAAACACTTAGGGTTAACTTGACGAGCCTAGCATGTACAGACATGGCCTCGGAACACGGAGACCGAAAGGTCGAACACGAGTCGTATGGAAGATACGATCAACATGAGAATGTTCACCGACGATGACTAGTCCATCTCACGTGATGATCGGACACGGCCTAGTCGACTCGGATCGTGTAACACTTAGATGGCTAGAGGGATGTCTGATCTGAGTGGGAGTTCATTAAGATAATTTGATTAGATGAACTTAATTATCATGAACTTAGTCTAAAACCTTTGCAAATATGTCTTGTAGATCAAATGGCCAACGCTCATGTCAACCTGAACTTCAACGCGTTCCTAGAGAAAACCAAGCTGAAAGATGATGGCAGCAACTATACGGACTGGGACCTTAACCTGAGGATCATCCTCATAGATGCCAGGAAACAATATGTCCTAGAAGGACCGCTAGGTGACGCCCCGTCCTGCAGAGAACCAAGACATTATGAATGCTTGGCAAACTTCGGCCGATGATTACTCCCTCGCTCGGTGCGGCATGCTATACAGCTTAGAACCGGGGCTCCAAAAGCGTTTTGAGCATCACGGAGCATATGAGATGTTCGAGGAGCTGAAACTAGTTTTCCAAGCTCACGCCCGGTCGAGAGATATGACGTCTCGACAAGTTCTATAGTTGTAAGATGGAGGAAAATAGCTCTGTCGGTGAGCACATACTCGTAATGTCTGGTTGCACAACCGCATGACCCAAAGCAGAGTATTAACCTCCCCGATGAGGCGGTCATTGACAGAATCCTTGATCGCTCCCACCAAGCTACAAGAGCTTTGTGATGAACTACAATATGCAGGGGATGGTGAAGACCATTCCTGAAGTATTTTCAATGCTGAAGTCAGCAGAGGTTGAGATCAAGAAAGAACATCAAGTGTTGATGGTCAATAAGACCACTAAGTTCAAGAAAGGCAAGGGCAAGAAGAACTTCAAGAAGGACGGCAAGGATGTTGCCGCGCCCGGTAAGCCGCCATCGGGAAGAAGTCAAAGAATGGACCCAAGCACGAGATCGAGTGCTTTTATTGCAGGGGAAGGGTCATCGAAGCGGAACTTCCCCAAATACTTAGTGGATAAGAAGGCCGGCAACACCAAAGGTATATTTGATATACATGTAATTGATGTGTACCTTACCGATTACCGTAGTAACTCCCGGGTATTTGATACCGTGCCGTTGCTCATATTTGTAACTCACATCGAGCTGTGGAATAAGCGGAGGCTGGCGAAGGGCGAGGTGACGATGCGCGCGTCGGGAATGGTTCCAGAGTCGATGTGATCGCCGTCGGCACGCTACCTCTACATTTACCTACGAGATTAGTTTTGAACCTTAATAATTGTTATTTGGTGCCAAGTTTGAGCATGAACATTGTATCTGGATCTCGTTTAATGCGAGATGGCTACTCATTTAAATCCGAGAATAATGGTTGTTCTATTTATATGAGAGATATGTTTTATGGTCATGCTCCGATGGTCAATGGTTTATTCTTAATGAATCTCGAGCGTAATGTTACACATATTCATAGCGTGAATACCAAGAAATGTAAAGTTGATAACGATAGTCCCACATACTTGTGGCAATCGCCGCCTTGGTCACATTGGTGTCAAGCGCATGAAGAAGCTCCATGTCGATGGACTTTTGGAGTCTCTAGATTATGAATCATTTGACACATGCGAACCATGCCTCATGGGCAAGATGACCAAGACTCCGTTCTCCGGAACAATGGAGCGAGCAACCAACTTGTTGGAAATCATACATACCGATGTGTGCGGTCCAATGAGTGTTGAGGCTCATGGAGGATATCGTTATGTTCTCACTCTCACAGATGACTTGAGTAGATATGGGTATGTCTACTTGATGAAACACAAGTCTGAGACCTTTGAAAAGTTCAAGGAATTTCAGAATGAAGTAGAGAATCAACGTGATCGAAAGATAAAATTCTTACGATCGGATCGTGGAGGATAATATTTAAGTCACGAATTTGGTACACACTTAAGAAAATGTGGAATCGTTTCACAACTCACGCCGCTGGAACACCTCAACAGAACGGTGTGTCTGAACATCGTAATCGCACTCTATTAGATATGGTGCGATCCATGATGTCTCTTACCGATTTACCGCTATCATTTTGGGGATACGCTCTAGAGACATCTACATTCACTTTAAATAGGGCACCATCTAAATCCGTTGAGACGACACCGTATGAATTATGGTTTGGGAAGAAACCTAAGTCGTCGCTTTCTAAAAGTTTGGGGATGTGATGCTTATGTCAAGAAACTTCAACCTGAAAAGCTCGACCCCAAGTCGGAAAAATGCGTCTTCATAGGATACCCTAAGGAAACCATTGGGTATACCTTCTACCTTAGATCCGAAGGCAAGATCTTTATTGCCAAGAACGGATCCTTTCTGGAAAAAGAGTTTCTCTCGAAAGGAGTAAGTGGGAGGAAAGTAGAACTCGATGAAGTGCTACCTCTTGAACATCAAAGTAGTGCAGCTCAGGAAAATGTTCCTGTGATGCCTACACCAACTGAAGAGGAAAATAATGATGATGATCAAGGTACTTCGGATCAAGTAGCTACTGAACTTCGTAGGTCCACAAGGACACGTTCCGCACCACAGTGGTACGGCAACCCTGTCCTGGAAATCATGTTGTTAGACAACGGTGAACCTTCGAACTATGAAGAAGCGATGGCGGGCCCAGATTCCAACAAATGGCTAGAAGCCATGAAATCCGAGATAGAATCCATGTATGAAAACAAAGTATGGACTTTGACTAACTTGCCCGATGATCGGCGAGCGATAGAAAACAAATGGATCTTTAAGAAGAAGACGGACGCGGATGGTAATGTCACCATCTATAAAGCTCGACTTGTCGCTAAGGGTTATCGGCAAGTTCAAGGGATTGACTACGATGAGACTTTCTCTCCCGTAGCGAAGCTTAAGTCCGTCCGAATCATGTTAGCAATTGCCGCATACTATGATTATGAGATATGGCAGATGGACGCCAAACGGCATTCCTTAACGGGCATCTTAAGGAAGAGTTGTATATGATGCAGCCGGAAGGTTTTGTCGATCCTAAGAATGCTAACAAAGTATGCAAGCTCCAATGATCCATTTATGGGCGGGTGCAAGCATCTCGGAGTTAGAACATTCGCTTTGATGAGATGATCAAAGCGTTTGGGTTTATGCAGACTTATGGAGAAGCCTGCGTTTACAAGAAAGTGAGTGGGAGCTCAGAGCATTTCTCATATTATATGTAGATGACATACTTTTGATGGGAAATGATATAGAATTCTTGGACAGCATCAAGGCCTACTTGAATAAGTGTTTTTCAATGAAGGACCTTGGAGAAGCTGCTTATATATTAGGCATCAAGATCTATAGAGATAGATCGAGACGCCTCATAGGTCTTTCACAAAGCACATACCTTGATAAGATTTTGAAGAAGTTCAAAATGGATCAGTCCAAGAAAGGGTTCTTGCCTCAGGTCTTTGCAAGGTGTGAGATTGAGCTCAGCTCAATGCCCGACCACGCAAAAGATAAAGAAGAGATGAGTGTCATCCCCTATGCCTCAGCCATAGGATCTATTATGTATGCCATGTTGTGTACTGCAGACTGATGTAAACCTTGCCGTAAGTTTGGTAGGAAGGTACCAAAGTAATCCCGCAAGGAACACCGGACAGCGGTCAAGAATATCCTCAAGTACCTAAAAGGACAAAGGACATGTTTCTCGTTTATGGAGGTGACGAAGAGCTCGTCGTAAAGGGTTACGTCGATGCTAGCTTCGACAATCGATCCGATGACTCTAAGTCACAAACCGGATACGTGTATATGTTGAATGGTGGAGCAAGAAGCTGGTGCAGCAAGCAGAGCGCCGTGGCGGGATCTACATGTGAAGCGGAGTACATGGCAGCCTCGGAGGCAGCGCATGAAGCAATTTGGGTGAAGGAGTTCATCACCGACCTAGGAGTCATACCCAATGCGTCGGGGCCGATCAAACTCTTCCGTGGCAACACCGGAGCTATTGCACTTGCCAAGGAGCCCAGGTTTCACAAGAAGACCAGGCACATCAGCGTCACTTCAACTCCATCCGTGAAAATGTTCAAGATGGAGACATAGAAATTTGCAAAGTGCATACGGATCTGAATGTCGCAGATCCGTTGACTAAACCTCTTCCGCGGGCAAAACATGATCAACACCAGAACTCTATGGGTGTTCGATTCATCACAATGTAACTAGATTATTGACTCTAGTGCAAGTGGGAGACTGTTGGAAATATACCCTAGAGGCAATAATAAAAGCATTATTATTATATTTCCTTGTTCATGATAATTGTCTTTTATTCATGCTATAATTGTGTTATCCGGAAATCGTAATACACGTGTGAATACATAGACCACAATATGTCCCTAGTAAGCCTCTAGTTGACTAGCTTGTTGGTCAACAGATAGTCATGGTTTCCTGACTATGGACATCAGATGTCATTGACAACGGGATCACGTCATTAGGAGAATGACGTGATGGACAAGACCCAATAATAAGCATAGCACAAGATCGTGTAGTTCGTTTTGCTAGAGCTTTTCCAATGTCAAGTATCTCTTCCTTAGACCATGAGATCGTGTAACTCCCGGATACCGTAGGAGTGCTTTGGGTGTACCAAACGTCACAACATAACTGGGTGACTATAAAGGTGCACTATGTATCTCCGAAAGTGTCATTGGGTTGACACGGATCGAGACTGGATTTGTCACTCCGTATGACGGAGAGGTATCTCTGGGCCCACTCGGTAATGCATCATCATAATGAGCTCAAAGTGACCAAGTGTTTGGTCACGGGATCATGCATTACGATGCGAGTAAAGTGACTTGCGGTAATGAGACTGAACGAGGTATTGGGATACCGACGATCGAAGTCTCGGGCATGTAACGCATCGATTGACAAAGGGAATAGTATACGGGGTTACCTGAATCCTCGACATCGTGGTTCATCCGATGACATCATCGAGGAGCATGTGGGAGCCAACATGGGTATCCAGATCCCGTTGTTGGTTATTGACCTGAGAGCCGTCTCGGTCATGTGTGCATGTCTCCCGAACCCGTAGGGTCTACACACTTAAGGTTCGGTGACGCTAGGGTTATTAGGAAGACTTGTATGTGATTACCGAATGTTGTTCGGAGTCCCGGATGAGATCCCGGACGTCACGAGGAGTTTCGGAAGGGTCCGGAGGTAAAGATTTATATATGGGAAGTTGTCAAACGGACACCGGAAAGTTTCGGGGGCATACCGGTATTGTACCGGGGCCACCGGAAGGGTTCCGGAGGTCCACCGGGAGGGCCACCCCTCCCGAGGGGCCACATGGGCTGCATGGGGATAGCAGCCAGCCCCTGGTGGGCTGGGTGCACCCCCCTTGGGCCCATGCGCCTAGGGTTTGGGGGGAACCCTAGAGGGGGGCGCCCCCCTTGCTTGGGGGGCAAGCCACCCCTCCCCTTGGCCGCCGCCCCCCTCTAGATGCCATCTAGAGGGGCCGGCCCCTTCCCTTCCCCTATAAATAGAGGGGGAGGGAGGCAGCCGCACCCAAGCCAAGGCGCAGCCCTCCCTCCCCAACACCTCTCCTCCTCAAGGCGCTTGGTGAAGCCTCGCCGAAGAATCTGTCACTCCACCATCATCACGCCGTTGCCAGCTGCTGGAGCCATCTTCCTCAACCTCTCCTTCCCCTTGCTGGATCAAGACGGAGGAGACGTCGTCTGTACCATACGTGTGTTGAACGCGGAGGTGCTGTCCGCTCACGCACTTGGTCATCGGTGATCCGAATCACGGCGAGTCTGACTCCATCATCACCATCCCTTGAACGCTTCGCACTTTCGATCTACAAGTGGTATGTAGATGCAAACTCACTCCCTTGACTAGTTGCTTAGATGAACTCATAGATGGATCTTGGTGAAACCGTAGGAAAATTTTTAATTTTCTGCAACGTTCCCCAACACTCCACCCTCGTGGGCCCCTCGTGGCTCCATCGACCTACTTCTTCCTCCTATATATACCTACGTACCCCCAAACCATCAGAGGCATCCACGAAAACCTAATTCCACCGTCGCAACCTTCTGTACCCATGAGATCCCATCTTGGGGCCTTTTCCGGCATCCTGCCAGAGGGGGCATTGATCACGGAGGGCTTCTACATCAACTCCATAGCCTCTCTGATGATGTGTGAGTAGTTTACCTCAGACCTTCGGGTCCATAGTTATTAGCTAGATGGCTTCTTCTATCTCTTTGGATCTCAATACAAAGTTCTCCTCGATTCTCTTGGAGATCTATTTAATGTAACTCTTCTTTTTGCGGTGTGTTTGTCTAGACCGGTGAATTGTGGGTTTATGATCAAGATTATCTATGAACAATATTTGAATCTTCTCTGAATTCTTTTATGTATGATTGGTTATCTTTGCAAGTCTCTTTGAATTATCAGTTTGGTTTGGCCTACTAGATTGATCTTTCTTGCAATGGGAGAAGTGCTTAGCTTTGGGTTCAATCTTGCGGTGTCCTTTCCCAAAGGATGTGAGGGACAACAAGGCACGTATTGTATTGTTGCCATCGAGGATAACAAGATGGGGTTTATATCATATTGCATGAGTTTATCCCTCTACATCATGCCATCTTACTTAAAGCATTACTCTGTTCTTATGAACTTAATACTCTAGATGCATGTTGGATAGCGGTCGATGTGTGGAGTAATAGTAGTAGATGCAGAATCGTTTCGGTCTACTTGTCGCAGACGTGATGCCTATATACATGATCATACCTAGATATTATCATAACTATGCTCAATTCTATCGATTGCTCGACAGTAATTTGTTCACTCACCGTAATACTTATGCTATCTTGAGAGAAGCCACTAATGAAACCTATGGCCCCCGAGTCTGTTTTCCATCATATTAATTTCCCGTCAACAAGCTATTTCCGGTGGCTTTCTTTATTTTTAGTCTTTACCATAAAAATACCAAAAATATTATCTTATCATATCTATCAGATCTCACTCTTGTAAGTGACCGTGCAGGGATTGACAACCCCTTTATTGCGTTGTTTACGAGGTTCTTATTTGTTTGTGTAGGTGCGAGGGAATTGTGCGTGGTCTCCTACTGGATTGATACCTTGGTTCTAAAAAACTAAGGGAAATACTTATGCTACTTTACTGCATCACCATTTCCTCTTTAAGGGAAAACCAACGCAGTGCTCAAGAGGTAGCAAGAAGGATTTCTAGCGTCGTTGTCGGGGAGTCTATGCACAAGTCAAGACATACCAAGTACCCATCACAAACTCTTATCCCTCGCATTACATTATTTGCCATTTGCCTCTCGTTTTCCTCTCCCCCACTTCACCCTTGCCGTTTTATTCGCCCTCTTTTTCTTTCGCCTCTTTTTCGCTTGCCTCTTGTTTGCTTGTGTTACCTTGTACCTTCTTTTTGCTTGCATCTTTGCTTTCTAAAAGTTTATGGACCTCACCCACTTGCTAATCTCTTTAAGAGATCCAATTATGATGAACCTATTGCGAGTGAGTTGAGTGCACTAGATTATCTTTATGAGGTTTTGCTTGAAATTCGTGAATCTGAAAAGTGTGATGAAGTACTTTATGAAGCGATTAACCATAAATCTTTGAATAAAAAGCATGATTGCAATGATTTTACTATAAATTATATTGATTTCAATTGTGCTAAAAATATGCAAAACCCTAAGCTTGGGGATGCTAGTTTTGCTATGTCCTCTACTTGTAGCAATGATCATGATTGGGTGATAGTTCTTCTTATGATCTTGAAAATTTATTTAAGCCCCATGATGAATATGAGATTGATAATAATGTTTGCAATAATATTGAAAGTGGGTTTGGAAGAGTGTCAACTTTAGATCCCACATATTTGGAAAATGTTCAATCTTATGAAATTTTTGATAAAAGTTGGTTTGGAGAGGTCATGACTTTAGTTAATGTTGATCCCACTATTTTGGAAGAGTGTCAACTTTGCATGCATGTGGATCGTGTTAAGCATATGTTTTGTGATAGCTATATTGTTGAATTTGCTTATGATCTTACATGTAATTATTATGAGAGAGGAAAATATGGTTGTAGAAATTTTCATGTTACTAAATTACCTCTCGTTATGTTGAGATTGCTATTGTTTCTTTCCGCTTCCTTGCATATGCTAGTTTTTGCTTGCCTTGATAATTTGTTTGCTTATAAGATGCCTATTCATAGGAATTATGTTAGACTTAGATGTGTTTGTCACGTGTTTCATGATGCTCCTTTTGTGCTTTAATTCTTGTCTTTGATGTGAGCATCATGAAAATTATCAATGCCTAGCTAAAGGGCGTTAAACGATAGCGCTTGTTGGGAGGCAACCCAATTTTATTTTAGTTTTTTGTTTTTTCTTCTGTTTAGGAATAAATATTTGATCTAGCCTCTGGCTAGATTTTTTTATGTTTTAATTAGTGTTTGTCCCAAGTTAAAGCTATAGGATCTTCTTGGATGATAGTTATTTTATCTTGCTGAAAATTCCAGAAACTTTCTATTCACGAAAACAATTGTTAAAGATCACCAGAACGTGATAAAATATTGATTCCAATTGCATCAGATCAATAAAAAAATGTTTAGGTCGTCCTATTTTGGTATATTTTTTTGAGTTCCAGAAGTTTGCGTTAGTTACAGATTACTACAGACTGTTCTGTTTTTGACAGATTCTGTTTTTCGTGTGTTTGCTTATTTTGATGAATCTTTGGCTAGTAAAAGAGCTTATAAACCATAGAGAAGTTGGAATACAGTAGGTTTAACACAAATAAAAATAAAGAATGAGTTCAATACAGTACCTTAAAGTGGTGGTTTGTTTTATTTCGCTAACGGTGCTCATGAGATTTTCTGTTGAGTTTTGTGTTGTGAAGTTTTCAAGTTTTGGGTGAAGATTTGATGGATTATGGAACAAGGATTGGCAAGAGCCTAAGCTTGTGGATGCCCAAGGCACCCCAAGGTAAAATTCAAGGATAACCAAAAGCTTAAGCTTGGGGATGCCTGAGGGAGTCCTGGATTAGGGGGTGTCCGGATGGCCGGACTATAGCCTTTGGCTGGACTCCTGGACTATGAAGATACAAGATTGAAGACTTCGTCCCATGTCCGGATGGGACTTTCCTTGGCGTGGAAGGCAAGCTTGGCGATACAGATATGTAGATCTCCTACAAATGTAACCGACTCTGTGTTACCCTAACCCTCTTCGGTGCCTATATAAACCGGAGGGTTTTAGTCCGTAGGACGAACAACAATCATACCATAGGCTAGCTTCTAGGGTTTAGCCTCTCTGATCTCGTGGTAGATCTACTCTTGTACTACCCATATCATCAATATTAATCAAGCAGGAGTAGGGTTTTACCTCCATCGAGAGGGCCCGAACCTGGGTAGAAAACATCGTGTCCCTTGTCTCATGTTACCGTCCGCCTAGACGCACAGTTCGGGACCCCCTACCCGAGATCCGCCGGTTTTGACACCGACAATGGTGCTTTCATTGTGAGTTCCTCTGTGTCGTCATCCTTAGTCCCGATGGCTCCTCTGATCGTCAACGACGATGCGGTCCAGGGTGAGACTTTTCTCCCGGACAGATCTTCAGATTCGGCGGCTTTGCTGCGGGCAATTTGCTTGGCCATCCGGAGCAGATTGAAAGCTACGCCCGCCATCAGTCAGATTTGGAAGTTTGAACTACACGGCCGACGTCCGCGGAGACTTGATCTTCGACAGTTCGAGCCACGACCAAGCGCGCCGCCTTGTCACGAGGGCATGATCTAGCTCTGCCGCCGACCGGTGTCCCGGAGGCCGCACGGTGTCCGGCTCCGACCCTTAACTTCCGGAGCCGATTGCGCCGATCGAGGACGGGTGCCTCAGACACCGCCTCGGGGCTGCGATCTCTATGGCGGTTGAGCCGTACACCTACCCTGTCGCTGCATGGCTTCGTGACTCAAGGTTTCGGACTCCTCTCCGGACTCAACCTTCCGCGCCCGCCAATCGAATCTGATTGGGCGCCGATCATGGAGTTCACCGCCGCGGACATCTTTCAGCACTCGCCCTTTGGCGACATCCTAAATTCACTGAAGTCTCTCTCTTTATCAGGAGAGCCCTGGCCGGAATACGGTCAGCAAGGTTGGGACGCGGACGACGAAGAAATTCAATGCCCACCCACCACCCACTTTGTAGCCACCGTCGATGATTTAACCGACAAGCTCGACTTCGACTCCGAAGACATCGACGGTATGGATGACGATGTAGGACAGGAACATGAACCAGCACCTATAGGGCACTAGAGAACCACCTCATCACAATGTATACATGGTGGATACACCTAAAGGAAGTGACGATGAGGAACAACGGAACACTACGAAGGATCATTCCCTCGAAGAGCAGTCAAAACGGCGACGTAAGCGCCGCTCAAAGTCCCGCCTCGACAAAGACAACAGCCATACAGACCCAGCCATGGAGCAGGGCGAACCGGTGGACGACGAACATGCTATCGAGCAACCGTCCGAACAGGACAACCTGGATAAACAACCCGTCCCCGGCGAAGATAACAGTCCGGACGATCTCACGCCGGACAAGTTGCTAGAGCAGAAGAACCTCCACAAAAGGCTCGTCTCCAATGCACGTAGCCTGAAAAAGAAAAAGCGGAAGCTCAAAACAGCGGAAGATGCACTCAGAATTGGATGGAGCAAATTACTCAACACCATAGACAAATACGGTGACTGTCACCGAACAAAGAGCTACCCAAAGCGAAAACTACTGCCCGAATTTGATGAGGAGGCCGTAGAGCCCCCGCAATCAAAAAACAAGGAGGCCACCCAGTCGTATGGACGGCCCCATGGCAAACAGAGAGCGGCAAACGGCGCCACACATTAAGCCGCACGCGATCCGCAGGATTCAGATAAAAAGATGGCCCAGCTTAGATCTATCTACGGGCCAAGAAAGCAAGCTCTAGTAAGCAATGCAACACATCAAGTATCCGAACATCACGATACACCTAAATATAGGGGTGCCGCACACCCCCTATGTTTCACCGATGAGGTGCTGGATTATGAATTTCTAGTGGGATTCAAGCCCGTAAACATAGAGGCATACGACGGAACAACAGACCCTGGAATCTGGATTGAGGATTACATCCTCCACATATACATGGCTAGAGGAGATGATCTCCACGCCATAAAATACTTACCCCTCAAGCTCAAAGGGCCAGCCCGGCATTGGCTTAAAAGCCTTCCCGAAAACACCATTGGAAGTTGGGAGGAGATCGAGGATGCTTTTCGGGCAAATTTTCAAGGGACCTATGTCCAACCTCCGGATGCCGACGATTTAAGTCACATAACTCAACAACCCGGAGAGTCAGCCCGGAAATTTTGGAACAGATTCCTTACTAAAAAGAACCAAATAGTCGACTGTCCGGACGCCGAAGCCTTAGCAGCTTTCAAACACAACGTCCGAGACGAATGGCTCGCCAGACACCTCGGCCAAGAAAAGCAAAGAACAATGGCCGCATTAACAAGGCTAATGACCCGCTTTTGCGCGGGAGAGGATAGCTGGCTGGCAAGATGCAGTACCAGCGACCCAAATACATCCGAAGTCAAGGATGGAAACGGGAAACCACGAAGCAACAAGGACCAGCGTCGGACCAAGGGAAACAGCCCGAAGAGCACGACAGTCAACGCCGGATTCAAAATCTCTCGGCAGAATCATAAAAAGCTGCCTCTTAAGGATAACAGGGACGATCTATCTAACTTAAACAAAATCTTGGACAAGATATGCCAAATCCACAGTACTCCCGGGAAGCCTGCAAACCATACCCATAGAGATTGTTGGGTCTTCAAGCAGTCCGGCAAACTCAACGCCGAACACAAGGGGCTCGACACACCAAGCGAGGACGATGACGAACCCACAAGCAGAGCACCGGAAAACAAAAGAATTTCCCACAAGAAATCAAAACAGTAAACTCACTTCACGTGACAAAAAGGAAAAATAGAGCGGCGCCCATAGAGGTACGCGCCATACGGCCTATCCCGGAGGAATCCCGCCACTGGTTGTTAAAACCAATCACCTTCGACCATCAGGATTACTCTAGAAGTATACGGAATGCAGGTTGGACTTCCTTGATATTAGATCCGATAATTGGCGGACTCCAATTTACACAAGTCCTAATGGATGGCGGCAGTGATCTAAACCTGCTATATCAGGACACAATCCGCAAAATGGGGATAGACCCAACCAAATTTCGCCACAGCAACACTTCCTTTCAAGGGGTAATGCCAGGCCCATATGCCCATTGTGCGGGCTCTCTACGGCTAGAAGTTGTGTTCGGCTCACCCGACAACTTCCGCCGTGAAAAGTTAACCTTCCACCTCACCCCATTTACAAGTAGCTATCAAGCACTATTGGGACGCGAAGCTTTCGCCCGCTTTAACGCAATACCGCATTATGCATCTCTTACACTTAAAATGCCCGGTCCACGCGGCATCATCTCGTTAAAGGGAAACATCGAGGGTTCCTCGAGTCCAGAAAATTGTGCGGTTGCCTTGACAGCCACACAATAAACCGGCTTCACCAATACAAGCACTTAGACAGGTCGCCAGACCCTGGGCACGGCTGGACGAGTCCGGCGTAAACATACAAGGGCTTACTAGACACATACCCCCGTACAAGGGGCTCCGCGCATGCACAACAAGAGACAATAAAGCTCAATTTTATTCATTTTTTGAATTGTACTTCATTTATTTAATATAACGTACATTTTCGCACGATCTTTTTCAACTAAGTTCCTCTCTTTTACAGATGAACACCGTGCTACACCCGTCCAGGATACGACACAACGGAGACACATGCGCAGACGTGCAGTAGGGACCCGTTGCAAGGATTATTTTCAGATTAAGACCCTGTGTCGTGGAATTGTCACGGCAGATGTCCTCTTGCAAGGACTTAATCATGGAGCCATCGCAACTAGGAAGCTTAAAGGGGTTAATCGGGACAAAGGACACGAGAGAGTTTATACTAGTTCGGCTCCTTACGGTGAAGGTAAGCCTACGTCTAGTTGGGTTGGTATTGCTTGAGGTTTCAATGAACAGGGAGCGAGATACGCTATGCCCGGTTCTCTAAGGGTTGTTTCTTGCCCTAAGCCGCCGGCGGGTCGTCCCCTTATATACACGGGTTGACGCCCCCCGGCTTACAGAGTCCCGGCCGGCTCATAAATAGTGTCCGGCTCGGTGACTAGTCAAGTCTACCTTATGATACAAGTCATGCCATTATGGCGGTTTACTACAACGGGCCTTAAGTCGCCTGTGGGCCTTAGGCTCCTTGTTGAGTTGCCATCTTCATGCTTGGACTTGGGCTTCTGTCTGGAACTCTTTACATAACCCGGCCCCTCCTGGGCGGCTTACACAAATAGTTACACCCCAACATTAGGCCCCGGATTGATTTGAACCTGCTCATGTCAATCTTAAAATAACTTAAAACATAAATCTTCAGTCTTCGGACTGCACAAAAAGACTTTCTTTAACCCGGCGTGAGGTCACTCTTTGGATCCGTGTTAGCCCGTCATGACGTCATCTTTCCTTTTATTCCGCCGAATCGGCCCAACGGATCTTTGTCTTTATTGCCCGTTCCGAGAATCGAGGCGTCGGGGCCGCTGGATAGCAATTCTTATCTCCTTGTTTCCCGCGTCGTCTCGGTTACCCTCTCCCTATAAATGGGCGCGACTTTAGGTCTTTCATTCTTCTCCTTCCAGTCGTCCTCTTCCTCTCTTCTCTATCACTCAAGTTCCGCCGCCGCCGCCGTCGAACCCCTTGTCTTCATCGACCTTGGCTGCTGCATCAACTTGAATCCGACCAGAGAACGGCAGCGCCCCTCCGCAACAGATCCAGCACTGTAAGTTTCCCCTTTCTGCATCTTATATCTATGCTAGGGTTGACAGTTCTTCTGTACAGTTCGTAGTTCATCCCCTGTTCTTCGTATTTCCTCTGCCGTGGCTTCTTTTGATCCCATAGTAGCATAAATCTCGTGCGGTACCTATTCCGCATCCATTTTACATACTAGCAGATCTTCTTTTCTTGCAAGGAATCCTCATTAGGACGCATGAATTCCTCTGCTCTGTTTTAGGTCTAGAATTTTTTTTCAGAACAATAATTTGATCCAAAATAATAGCTATCATCTGTGAAACTTGTTTCTATCACCCGGAAAGCTTCTTCTGGTAAATGCCCTTAAACACAACTGTCCAGGTGTCCGGTTTAAATAAGTGATACTGAGCTGTAATCCTTGTCGTCTTCTCATGACTTTAAATTTTTTGAATCGCTCTTGATGTATGTAGCGGCTTAAATATTGTTGCACAATCACCCGTATATCATTAGGCCCCTTTAAGCCGCTATCTTCAGCAATTTGAATATTTTCTTCCGGGTTAAATTTTAAGCCGGAACTTCTTATTTTGCAATAGGCCAACTTGTTGTCATGGCACCTAAGTCGACCAAAGCTCCTGTAACCTGCAACTGGGTCCCATCCACTGTCACCAAAAGCAAGCTGGCTGAATTTGTGAAGTCTGGTCATTTGCCAAAAAAGGAGGTCATGTCCTATCGTGTTCCTGACCCATCCGAAGAAAAGCCTCAACCCAAAGACAGGGAAGTTATAGTTTTCACGGATCACATGAACCGGGGATTTGCCCGTCCCGGCTCAAAAATTTTCAGAGAAGTTCTGAATTTCTTTGACCTTAGACCTCAAGACATCGGGCGCAATTCCGTATCAAATCTCTGCAATTTTCAAGTTTTCTGCGAAGTGTACCTGGGAGAAGAACCAAATCTGCTTTTGTTCAGAGAGCTTTTTTATTTGAACCGCAAACGAGATGCGTTAACGGGCCTAGTCTTGAACTTGGCAGCATCTCCATCCAGCGGCAAAGAGATTGTCTTTTCCCTTATGATGAGCTGCCAAGTCACCCGAAAGACTGGAACCAGACGTGGTTCTACTGCCAAGATACATCACCGGCTGATGAGAAGCCACTGCCCGGCTTTCGCGCCCTGCGTCTCGAATCCAATCATCCACTGGCAGATAAGTTATCCGGTGTTGAACGCTTGCCTCTCAACCCCACCATCAAGAAGATCAAAGCTCTTCTAGGGAACGGTTTAAATGGCATCGATCTGGTTCGAGTCTGGGTCACCTGGCGGATACTACCATTAAGCTGCCGCTCCAGCTTAATGTGTACTTATACAGGCGAAAAGGATGACTCGATGCGTCATAGCTCTGATGATTTATCAGACGATGCGAGATGCTACTACCAATCTCTGTTGAAGGAAGGCATCAGAATTGTAAGAATGCCTTCGCTTACTTCCCTTCAGTAAGAAGAACTCGGCTCTAAGTGTAAGTTACTAGTCTTCACAAATACTCTTTTATATGTTACCTTCTTATACTTATGATTCCTTATCTGTTTCCACAGGCCGGCGATGACTTCGAAGGTCAAGTATGACCATGAGGCTGCTAAACAGGCAGTATGCCAAGAAGACCGAAAGAAAAACCACCGTGACGGGCACCTCTAAGAAGAAGAGACCCAGCGCCTCCGATCTACTTAAAACTGGATGACTCTTCTTGGATGAGGAAGAGGTAATCTTTTCAATTTTCTTTAACTCCTTTGCCATTCATTACTAACATTTGATCCCTTCAGAGGATATCGAAACCGTCAAGCATTTGGAGAAGAGGTAACTATAATTTCCTCCGACTCGAGCCTTTGCCAACACAAAAATCCGAAGGGTGACCCGGAAAGTAAGGTTTTCACACCCTCTAGCTTACCAAGATCCTCAATTTCTTTTGAAGCAACTACAACTTGAGAACCGGAGGCAAACTCGGGCCACTCAAGATGCAGAACTCTCCTCCGGCTTACCCGATATAACCAGGAAGCGTCAAACTGAGGTCATCTCCGCTTTGCGTTCTGTTTATCCTTTGGCGGGTTTATTTCGTCGACCCCTCAATTCATCTGACTCCAATTATCAGGATACCTCTCCGTCTTCCGGCGAGTCGATGCAATCAAACATGACAGCTTTTAAAATAGCTCCCGGGTAATGCCACCTTTCTTACTTTAAGTTTTTTCCATACTTATTCGTTGGTACTCATCCTTCCACTTTGACTAACAGCCTGCAAGCGAAGCCTAGCAAGAGGGCCAGAAAGAATAATTTGTCCCAAGACCCGGTGGTCACTGAACCGCAATTGACTCATCCGTTCTCGAGAGCTCCATTCATCGCCCACCGCTTGAACCGGCTTTTGATATTCGGTGTCAACCTCTCGACCCGCTTTGGAGAAGACGTTGTCCACGATTACGATAAGCGGGGAGACTCCTAGCCGGCCAAGACGATCGAACCAGAAGTTGAATTTACGAAAAGCCAATACGTTGACCGGCCGCCCTTGTCCTTGCTCGATGTAATCGCCAAGGAGGAGTTTGCCCAACGTCGGAAAACCAAACAGGACATCACTGATTATACTCACCTAAGCATCGGTGATATAGTCTCAGGCTATTTGAATCAAGTGCACAATAGCCGTGACCTGGAAATTGACATGGTGAAGCAAATACAACATAAATCTGAGGTATACCTTTAACTTTTTCCTGAACCTTACTTACTGTATCAGCCCCCAAGTCTATTGCTTATGAATGAATATGATGTAGACTTAGAAATCTACTTACTGTCAGCTTTATCCGGCTTAAATTGAACATATTTAACCCGGTGATAGCATGAAACTTTGAATTTGGGTTACACATTAGCCCCCAAGTGTCAAGTGCCTTTACTTGTAAAGTGCTTGAGACTTAATATACTTGACCCGGTAAAATAGGTTAAGAAATTCTTTAAGCATACATTAGCCCCCAAGTGCCAAGTATCTTTACTTGTAAAGTGTCTGGGACTTGAATGTAATCTTACCATGATTCTTACCATAACCTGATGTCGATGCAGGCCACCATAAGTCAGTTTGAGGCGGAGATTGCTGATCTGAAGAGACAGTTGAAAACCCAAGAGCTTGAAGCTCAGAAAGCCAACTCCAAGTTTGAATTCAGTGTCTCCGAACAAGAGAAACTGAAGAAAAAAATTTGAATCAAAGAAGAAAACTTGGGTTGAGGAGAGGGCTTCACTGGTGACTCGGGCTGAAACAGCAGAGGCATCTCTTGCCGAGGCGACCGCTGAGCTGTCCGGCTTAAAGCGCCAGATATCTCAAATGGTCTCAGCAATCTTCGGTAAGTTTACTATGTATAACTCTGAATATGACAATGGTTCCTTTGATGTCTATTTTAATTGCTAACTCCGGCTCACCTTATACGTATAAACACAGGCCCCATGAGCACGAACCTCAACCAGAATATGCTGGTCAAGCTTAAGGCGGTGTACACTCTGGTGGAACAACTATACACCGGGTCACAACGTGCTTTAGCCATTGTGGCTTTATCAAATGATGCCCCTTATCTCCTGCAAGATGTACTCAAGCGGCTTGCCATGTTACCTCAACGGATTCAGGAGTTAAGGCGAGCATCTGGTAGAGCCGGGGCCATAGCCGCCTTAAGCCGGGCCAAAGCATTGGCTCCAGAGCTAGACTTAAGCGATGTTGCTCTTGGATACCCCAGTTTAAAGGAGGACGGTTCTGCATTCAGTCAATCAGACTTCACCACCTGTGTGAGAGTCGTACGTCCTGTGGCCACCATCATCGTCAATGATATTGATCTTACAAAGTACCAGCCGGGTTATGACAACGAGAACCGGAGGATTCCAATTCCACATTATGATGACATCAGCCTGATCCCTCCAACTCGTAAGCATACCTTCGCTCCTGAAGTTGACCCGGCCAGCTTAATAGATGATGAAGCTGAATTTGAAGCTTTAAGCGGCATTGACTGGACCTCGTCAACCTTCCAGGACAAAACAACCGAAGGAGAGGCGGGGAAGGATAACCCAGAGTCATCAAGCCAGCCGGAAGAATGAGCCGCCAGATGTGTTATGACTTTTGCAAAACAATGCTTCACTTACTTTAGACTCGGGGAGTCTTGTAATAGGATAGAGAAAACTCCTTAACTCTGTCATGCCTTCGTGCATGTTTCGCGGTGCTTAACAATGTCTCAAGCCGCCATCAATGTGCACTGTCGGCTTACTTGAATCATCCAAAAGCTTTCTGCTTTACTCTGTGCACAAAACAAAAATTTCCTTTGGCATCTCACCACATCCGGGGTCATGTAAGATAACGTTAATCCGGAGTAGGAACCAAAACATCATAAGTATCAGCCGGTTTAAGGCATACCTTACTGGCTTACTTGATCCCAAAAAAGCAGACAGTTATACTTAACTTCTGAAAATTGACACATATAATGTTTACCTGGCCCTTAGTACTATTTACTCTTATAGAATAAAGTAAACCTGATTTTCAAAGGCCTCTGATTCGAATACGATTAGTAGAACCGTTCCAGAGGGGTTAAGCCAAGATTCAGATATGATCATATAGCCCCCAATGGCTTTGGCGAGGCCGATCAAATGGGTATCGACAACTATGTTCTCTTTGGTTCGAATACGACCTATGTTTGAACAGGAAGCCCCCAAGTGACCATGAGAGTTGTTCAATGACGCTGATTCGAATATGATCCATGTCAGGCCCAAAAGAGGTTAAGCTATGATTCAAATATGATCAAGAAGCCCCCAAGTGGGCTCGGCAGTGTGCCAATCAATTGGGTATCGACAGCTATGTTCTCTTTGGTTCGAATACGACCTATGTTTGAACAGGAAGCCCCCAAATGACCAAGGCTTGATTCAGATATGATCATAAGCTGGACCAAAGGGAAAACCGGATTCAGATATGATCCGCTCCCTGTTAGTCGTTTCCATCACCTGGTAAAGAAGACACATAAACCTTGTAGGATGGAAAAGAAAGAGGTCCTGCTTTATTGCTTTATATATACATTGCTAAAAAAGAAAAGATAAATATACTCTGAAGCCAGCGACTTAAGTATAGTAGGGCCGGAGATGCGCTATGTTCCACAGTCGGCGGGTCTCCTCCTCCGACTTACGTGAGTCTTTGTGCTCTTGAACATCAATGAGGTAATATGACCTGTTGTTGAGATTCTTGCTAACCACAAAAGGTCCTTCCCAAGGAGGGGACAACTTGTGCATATCCGTTTGATCCTGGATGAGCCGGAGCACTAAATCGCCTTCCTGGAAAGTTCTGCTTCTAACCCGGCGGCTGTGATAACGGCGCAGGTCTTGCTGGTAAATCGCCGAGCGGGCTATGGCCAAGTCTCGCTCTTCATCCAACAAGTCAAGTGCATCCTGTCGAGCTTTCTCGTTATCAGCCTCAACATAAGCCGCCACCCGGGGTGAATCATGCCGGATGTCACTTGGCAGAACCGCCTCTGCTCCGTACACAATGATGAAAGGTGTATAACCAGTAGACCTGTTAGGCGTTGTGTTGATGCTCCGTAGCACAGAAGGTAATTCCTCCACCCAACAACCCGGAGTTCGTTGTAAAGGAACTAAGAGCCGGGGTTTGATACCTTTCAAGATCTCTTGATTAGCTCTTTCTGCCTGAGCATTAGACTTGGGGTGAGCAACAGCCGAAACATCAAGCCGGATGTGCTCTTGTTGACAGAACTCTTCCATGGCAACCTTGGAGAGATTAGTGCCATTATCAGTTATAATACTGTGCGGAAAACCAAAATGAAAGATCACCTTTTTGATGAACTGAACCGCCGTGGCTGCATCACACTTACTGACCGGCTCTGCTTCAATCCCCTTGGTGAATTTATCCACTGCCACCAACAGATGTGTCTTCTTATCTTTAGACCTTTTGAAAGGTCCAACCATATCAAGCCCCCAGACTACAAACGGCCAAGTAATTGAATCATCCTCAATTCTTGAGCCGACACATGAGCTCGTCTTGAGAATTTTTGACATCCGTCACATTTGCTGACCAGATCTTCCGCATCAGCATGAGCCGTCAGCCAATAAAAACTGTGACGAAAAGCCTTGGCCACCAGAGACTTTGAACCGGCATGATGACCACAATCACCTTCATGAATCTCACGAAGTATCTCCTGACCCTCTGTAGGTGACACACAACGTTGAAACGCCCCAGTGATGCTGCGGTGATGCAACTCACCATGAACAATTGTCATGGATTTGGACTGCCTGACGATTTGTCTTGCCAAGGTCTCGTCCTCAGGCAATTCTCCCCGGGTCATATAGGGTAAGTATGGGACCGTCCAGTCCGGGGTGGCATGGAGAGCCGCCACCAGCTGCGCCCGGTGCGATCGCAAGCTCTTCCTCTGTAGGCACTCTGACAGAAGGGTTATTCAAAACGTCAAGAAAGGTATTAGGCGGCACCGGCTTACGCTGAGACCCGAGCCGGCTTAAAGCATCAGCCGCCTCATTCTTCCTTCGATCAATGTGCTCTACTTGATAACCTTTGAAGTGCCCAGCCACCGCATCAACCTCTCGACGATAAGCCGCCATGAGGGGATCCTTAGAATCCCATGTGCCTGACACCTGTTGAGCGACGAGGTCTGAATCACCCAAACATCTTACCCGGCTCAAATTCATCTCTTTGGCCATCCGGAGGCCATGGAGTAAAGCCTCATATTCAGCTGCATTGTTAGTACAGGGAAACATAAGCCGGAGCACATAACAAAATTTGTCACCTCGAGGGGAAGTTAAAACAACTCCAGCCCCCGAGCCTTCCAACTGTCTGGACCCATCAAAGTGAATAGTCCAATACGTGTTATCCGACTTCTCCTCTGGTGCCTGCAACTCTGTCCAATCATTAATAAAGTCCACTAGGGCTTGAGACTTGATAGCTGTGCGCGGCATATACTTCAAACCGTGAGGCCCAAGCTCGATGGCCCACTTGGCAACTCGTCCCCGTGGCTTCCCTATTCGGATGATGTCTCCCAAGGGGCTGAACTTACTACGCTTATAGGATGACCCAGAAGTACTGCTTTAGCTTCCGGCCGCCATGAACACCCCATAAACCAGTTTACGCCAATGCGGATACCTTTGCTTGGACTCTATGAGCACCTCATCGATGTAATAAACCGGCCGCTGAACCGGATGCTCCTTGCCGCCTCCTTACGCTCCACCACAATAGCCACACTAACAAAGACGTGAGTTAGCGACAACACACAATAGCAATGGCTCTTTATCAATCGGAGTTGCTAGAACCGTGGCTCAGCCAATTGTCTCTTTAAATCTTCAAAAGCAGCATCAAGCCTCACCTGCATAAAGGTGTCTGCTTTCTTCATCATATGATACAACAGTAAAGCCTTCTCCCCTAGCCGGCTTATGAATCGACTTAAAGCTGCAACGCGACCCGCTAGTCGCTGAACATCATTGATGCACGCCGGCTTAGCCAGAGAGGTAATCGCCTTGATCTTCTCCGGGTTAGCTTCAATGCCCCTGTTTGAGACAAGGAATCCCAAAAGTTTGCTGCAGTACACCAAATACGCACTTGTCCGGGTTAAGCATCATCTTGTAGACCCGGAGATTATCAAAGGTTTCCTTTAAATCGGAGATCAAGGTTTCCTTCTCTCGACTTCACCACAATGTCATCCACATAAGCATGAACATTGTGCCCAATCTGATTGTGGAGACAATTTCGCACACACTACCGATAAGTCGCCTGGGCACTCTTAAGCCCAACCGGCATAGACACATAGCAGAAGGCTCCAAATGGAGTAATGAAAGCCGTCTTCTCCTGGTCCTTAACTGCCATCTTGATCTGATGATAACCAGAGTAAGCATCAAAAAAACTCAACTGCTCGCAACCCGCAGTGGCATCGATGATTTGATCAATGCGGGGCAGAGCAAAGGGATCAGCCGGACAAGATTTATTTAGGTCCGTGTAATCGACACACATCCGCCAAGTGCCGTTTTTCTTGAGCACAAGCACCGGGTTAGCCAACCACTCCGGGTGAAAGACTTCAACGATGAACCCTGCTACTAAGAGCCGAGCGACCTCTTCCCCTATAGCCTTTCGCCTTTCCTCATTGAATCGCCAAAGAAACTGCCTGACCGGCTTATACTTTGGATCAATATTGAGAGTGTGCTCAGCGATTTCTCTCGGGACACCCGGCATGTCAGAAGGTTTCCATGCAAAGATGTCCCGGTTATCACGGATGAACTCGATGAGCGCGCTTTCCTATTTGGGATCCAAATTGGAACTGATGCTGAACTGCTTGGAAGAGTCACCTGGAGTGAAGTCAACCAGTTTTGTCTCGTGACGTCGACTTAAATTTCAAAGCCGAGTCTTGCTCTGTGGTTGGCTTCTTCAAAGAGGTCATATTTGCCGGGTCAACATTAGTTTGATAAAACTTCAGCTCCTCTTCAGCACAAACGGATTCAGCATAAGCCGCATCTCCTTCCTCGACGATGGTATAGCAATGAACAAAAGAATGACACTTTGGACCCATAAAAAGCGGGATTTGCGCTTGTGGCAATTCTCAAGCGAGCGGAGCTGAAAACAAAGACGAAAGGGCGAAGAAAAAGAAGTGCGCGAACACTCGGCCCAGCGGGCGAACATGCCGGCTCCGGAAATCGTTTGGAAGGTAGATTTTGCGAATAACAAGTGCACAGAGGTGGCAGAGTCTTGTTCCTGGAGTCGCTCACAACTTTTGGGAGCACAAGAAAAGAGGGTAACATCAAAATTATGGACTACTGAGCAAGCTAACTGAATGGAACGGAGTGCAGGAGATTTCTGATTAGCTTCAGCGGAGAGGACCATTAGATCTGAAGCAGAGTCATCATGGTCCTGTAACATAGAATAGCCTGGGTAAAATCTTTGGTCGGACATATCCTGAAACTTTATGCCAAATCCATTTTTGGATCACTTTTTTCGGGGTGGATAACTAGATTGGCATGTACTTAAAAAAGGGACTTACTTTATTTTAGAATTCCTTGAAGGATTTGCTAATGCCCGACCCTTCTTGACTAGAAACTCTTCCGCTCCGGCCAAGGCCACCTTTCGACTCCCATGCACAGTGATGGTGCCCTTGTAACCCAGCATCTTGAGCTGCAGATAAACATAACACGGCCGTGCCATAAACTTGGCATAAGCCGGCCGTCCAAACAGAGCATGATATGGGCTTCGATTTTGACTACCTCAAACGTCGACTTCTCAGCCCTGGAATCGTATTCGTCTCCAAAAGCCACTTCCAGCTCGATCTTTCCAACAGGATACGCCGACTTACCGGGTACCACCCCATGGAAAACAGTGTTGGACGTCCTCAAGTCCTTATCAAGCAGACCCATACGGCGAAAGGTCTCATAATAGAGAATATTGATCTTGCTTCGCATCCATCAGCACCTTAGTGAATTTATATCCACCAACCCGAGGGGCTACCACCAAGGCTAATCGACCGGGTTATCAACCCGGGGTGATCTTCTCTACTCCAAATGATAGGCTGTTCGACCACCTCAGATAACGGGGAACCGCCGGTTCAACCGAATTCACAGCCCTTTTATGAACCTTCTGGTCATGTTTACACAAGTTAGTGGTAAACACATGGTATTGCCCACCGTTTAACTGTTTTGGATGGGTCTGATAACCCGACTGCTGCTGCTGCTGTCCTCCTTGACCGGACTGCTGCTGATTATAGCCACCTTGAAAGCCGGAACTTGAGCCGCCACCCGGGCCATGGAAACCACCTGCTCCTGAACCGCCGCCTGACCCATGATTGCCATCAAACATGTTTGAATTCTTGAACGCCTTCATGATTGCGTAGTCCTTCCATAAGTGGGTGGCAGGATTTTCTCGAGTACCGTGTCTTGGACAAGGCTCATTCAGAAGCTGCTCAAGAGATGGACCTGAGCCACCAGATCGAGGAGGTCCTCTCCCCTTATGCTTCTTGTTATTACATTGAGCATTAGCATTGGCCACAAACGCCGGGTTACCGTCTGGCTTACATTTGTTACCACCTTGATTTGCCGGATGTTGGTGCTGACCCTTTCCATTGCCGTTCTTCTTTCCCTTCCCTGTCTTTTCCTCCTCAGACACGGGATCTTTAGTAGTATCAGAATCAGCATACTTAACCAAAGCCGCAATCAGCGTACCCATGTCATTGCAATCACGCTTAAGGCGCCCCAGCTTCTGCTTCAGCGGCACAAAACGACAATTCTGATGGAGCATAAGTACTGCAGAGACGGCATCCATCTTATCAGATGAATGTATTATTTCTTTGACCCGGCGCACCCAATGAGTTGTGGACTCACCCTCCTCCTGCTTACAATTGGTCAAGTCCACAATGGACATAGATTGCTTGCAAGTATCTTTAAAGTTTTGGATAAACCGGGCCTTTAACTCGGCCCATGAACTGATGGAATTGGGAGGCAAGCTTTTCAACCAAGTTCGGGCCGTTCCATCTAACATCATGGTGAAATACTTAGCCATTGCCGTCGCTGACTTCCAATAATTTCATGGCCATCTCGTAACTTTCAATCCACGCCCCCGGTTGTAAGTCGGCCGTGTAATTCGGCACCTTTCGAGGACCCTTGAAATCCTAGGGCAGACGCACATCTTGAAGAGCCGACACCATACAAGGGACACCGCCGGTTCTAGTGGCCACCCGGCTCCAACAGAAGTCATTGGATACTCTGGGAAACCATCATACGCCGTCTGCTGAGCCGCTAATTGAGCCGCCCATTCATCCTCCTGACGCAATCGATCCTGCACCGGTTTATAGCCGCCGGGTTGGTTGCGACGCTGGGCATTACTTGATAAAGCCTCTGACTCCATGTGTCTGCTGTAACTCGGACTCCGGTTTGGTCGAGGTGCTACCCAAGGCTGAGGAGTGGAATGAATCTTGTCCCTGCTGTAAGAATAGGCCTCTTGTTGTGCCAAGGCCGTCTGAAGAAGCTCCCTAGCCCTCCGGGTTTCCACCGCCGTCGGGTCGTCACCACCCACTGGGAGAGGCGCCAATCGCGCCGATGCGGCTATCAGGTTCTCCATGGGGTTGGAAAAGTGGCCCGGAGGCGTTGGTATGTATCGGGGCGTGGCCATGCTCCCGTGAAGAGGTGCCGTCTCTCGAGGCTGAGCCGGTCCTCCCGCTCCGGGTGTCATAAATTGATTGGCTTCGGGTGGATTGCTAGGACCATCTCCGGGTGTCGTGAAAAGATTCCGAGGATCATAAACCGGAGGCAGACGGGACTGGGTTTTCTGATGCCTCCTTCTCATCACCTCATTGGATGCATTCAGATTCATGTTAAGCTGGAAAGCCTCTGACTGGAGTCGCTGCGCCTGTGCATCCAAAGCCGCCCGCTCCGCAGCTAGCCTGATGTCCTCAGCCGCCAAGGCCTCCTTGGCCTGGGCTATCTCCTCACGCACCTTTGCCACCTCCGCGTTATGCTCATCTGGATTCGCAGGAATAACCGTGGAGGTTAACAAAGCCGTCAACTTGTCCGTAAGATCTATCAGCACCTGAGCCGGCGGGCGCGCGGGGCCTCCTGCCCCGGCCGCTCCTAACCCGGATGTTATTGCCGTCGCAGCCATCGAGTTTTGGCCGGGTTGAGTACCAGCCATGAAGACTCCTGCCCAGCTTGGCGGCTCATAATAATCTGGAACGCTAGAGTCGTCAGAACAGCCCCCTAGCATGCCTTCTTGGACCTGATACAGAGAATTTGTTGAGCCGGAGGACGAATCATCATCTGATGGGACGGTCGTCTCTTCGCCATCTTTAGATCCTTCCGGAAGTGCCCCTCCATGAACACAGCCCACAAAGGCACGCTTCATCACAGGTTGAATCTGAGCGGGTCTCGCACGCTGAGCCGTCTCAATGAGGTCGGTACAGCTGTCCGGCTCTGGCCCGGCTCACCAATCCGGCTGATGAAGACGTGAATTCCGCTAAAGGGGAGCCGGTACCCGTACTCAATTGAGTCGGCCTCGGGGCCCCAGCCTTCGTTGTCGATGTAGATCTTACCGCGACGACTCTTCGTCATCCGGCCCACTGCGTATCCCTTAAGCCCTTCGAAGCTGCCCTTCAAGAACTCAAATCCACTGCGGCGGCCCCACGATGGGCGTAAGCGCCGTGGAATTTTCATGGCAGATGTCCTCTTGCAAGGACTTAATCGTGGAGCCATCGCAACTAGGAAGCTTAAAGGGGTTAATCGGGACAAAGGACACGAGAGAGTTTATACTAGTTCGGCTCCTTACGGTGAAGGTAAGCCTACATCTAGTTGGGTTGGTATTGCTTGAGGTTTCGATGACCAGGGAGCGAGATACGCTATGCCCGGTTCTCTAAGGGTTGTTTCTTGCCCTATGCCGCCGGCGGGTCGTTCCCTTATATACACGGGTTGACGCCCTGCGGCTTACAGAGTCCCGGCCGGCTCATAAACAGTGTCCGGCTCGGTGACTAGTTAAATCTACCTTATGATACAAGTCATGCCATTATGGCGGTTTACTACAACGGGCCTTAAGTCGCCTGTGGGCCTTAGGCTCCTTGTTGAGTCGCCATCTTCATGCTTGGACTTGGGCTTCTGTCTGGTAACTCTTTACGTAACCCGGCCCCTCCTGGGCGGATTACACAAATAGCTATATCCCCAACACCCTGCGTAAACCTTTTTTACTGTCTCTTGTTGATACACATCCCCCGGTTTCTTGCTATAATCGGGGAGGAGGCTGGCGTTTTGGCATAGGCCACGTCAGAATTTTGCGATACTGGACACGAGGGCTTATTACCAAAGGCGTTGTTCGGCCCGTTTTCATAAAGACCGAATACCTTAGGGAGTGTTCGGCGTCTCGAGTTAGGCCTTATATGCATCAGGTCCGAATCATGTCTTTGGTCAAATGTTGGGTTTGCCCGGCTCCTGTGTTTTGCTGCCTCACGTTCCGCTCTATCGGCTAATGCGGCACCAGGAGAACTACTGCAATTGTGCCCCGGTTCGGCCCAGGCGAGCACCTCAGTAGAGAAAGCCGAAAACTAACTGTCATGATATAGCGTGAGACTGGTCAACCACTCAATGACCCGCTGGAATCTTTAGAATTCCTCCGCATTGACGAAGGGCCGTTTCCCGGTCAGGCACATACGCGCCCCGAATTCGGGTGAGCGCGGTGGCCCTAGGGGCTATATAGTAGCCCCACTGTCGAACACCTATGGCTAAGTGAAAGTGATAAAGCATTATAGTCCGGTTGCCTAGTTTTCTGCGCTATCACCTCCTTTGTAGGACCAAGACGTTGGATCAAGTGTGAAAAGGCGCTTTCTGCAAACACCCCCGCATTATATGCGCGGGGCTAAAGCCAAAGACTGCCATCTTTCAGGTTATATACACATATACATTAACGGCCGCACAGGAGGTATTTTAATTCTTGAAGGAACAAGTATAAAAAGCTTTTATATTCCATCGAAGCATTGTTTCACAATAATACATGTTATTCGAACATAATATCCTTCGAGCACTGCGTCTCTATTAAACGAAGCGCCTGCAGAACTTCACGAAAATAGTGCTCGGCAGTGTACCGGCTTCCGCCCAAAACTTGGGATGCAACATCGGTGGCCTTCATCTCCGCCCAGTATGTCTTGACACGGGCAAGAGCCATCCGCGCACCCTCTATGCATCCTGACCGCCTCATTGCTTTGATATGCGGCACCGCACCAAGGAACTGCTGCACCAAGCCAAAATAACTCTTGACTCGGGCCTTTTTGGCCACAAATGAGTCACGACATCCTTCATGGCAAGTCCGGACAATCTATTCAGCCCCGCCCATTCGGCCAGACGATCGGTTAATGGAAGTGGACGCTCGGGATTACGGAACTGCGACCAAAAAAGCTCTTCCATCTCATGATCCTTTTGATCTCCGAAGTGTTCGGACGCGTTCACGGCACTCGCCGCCAAGTCCAGATAAGCATCCTCCGCACTCCACAGCCAGTCCAACTGAGCATACTTAGGATCCATGAACTTCCTCCGCAGCAGAAAGGGCTTTCCAGCCGCGATATCTCCGGCCGGCGTAGCTCCTCCTTCATAGCTCTCATCGCAGAGCGAGCATCCTTAGCCTCGGTGGTGGCCTTCTTGAGTCCTCTTGCTCGCTCGACCTTCTTTTTCAAGAAGCTCGCAGCGGTCGGTAGCATTCTTCAACTTCACGGCCATCTCGGCCATTTCCTTCTTGCTTCGGCAGTGAACAGCCTGTTCGGCTTTTAGCTCTTCGGCCGCCTTTAAGGCAGCCGCATCACTTTTTCTGGCCTGCTCCTTGGCTCGGGCAAGCTCCACCCGAAGTTTCTCCATGGCAGCGGCACCATCTGCATCAAGCATACATGTTGTAAGGCATGGGAATCAAGCTCCCTTACCAGGTGTCCGCGGAGAAACTGCATACCTTGTGACTCGTCAAGCCGCTTATTGACAAGCGCGATGTCGGCATCCGCCACGTCAAGTTGCCGCTTTAGTTCGGCAAATTCATCAGTCCGGCTAGCCATGGACGCTCCGCCACTTACATAGGAAGGGCGACATATTATAGCTGGGATTATGATCCTCAGCATGCTGTCATTTTTGACAACGCATCGAGTCTCAGGGGCTACTATCTACACAGGGCACATCTTATATATGCGGAACCGTCAAAAGGTACATCATTGCACGTACCTCAAAACCCGTCAATAAACTCCTGGCAGCCTCGTACAACCCGCTTTCCGCGGACGAAATTTTTTCAATCACCGTACCCATAAATGCACGGTGGTCCTGCGAGATAAACGCTTCGCCCGAGCAGATCCTTCAACTCCTCCGACCGTGCACCGGGAGGTGCGGACTCGTCTGATGGCCTTTTGAAGGCGGACACGGAGGGCTTTGGGGGCCCTCGACCGCCCTCCGACCCAGCGGATTCGGAGAAACCCTCATGACGACACCTCGGGATCGTCCGCCTCGCTAAATGATGCGGCGGGAGAGGAGGCGTTCCGCTCTCCATCATCTCCGGACGAAGATCCCCTGAAGACGAGCTCTGCTGAGAAGGGCTGAGATCCGAACTACAAGGTAAAAATTTCGGTCATCTTCAGAAATAAACAGGGATGTCTCTTATTTTAAAACTCCTCTCTCTACTTACGGCTCGCTGGAGGGCTGATCTCCTTGGGGAAATAGTGCGGCCGGGGCATCTCCCGGCGCAGGACCCTCTGGCGAAGATTTCTTCCCCCGCTTTGAGGCCTTGGTCTCCGGATCTTCTCCCCTTGGATGGTGGGATTCTCGATCCCTCCTTTCTTGATAACCTCCTTCGCGGAGGCAGTAGCTTCCTTGTTCCCCCCTTCGCCTTCTTCCAAAGGCGCAGCCTCCAGCATCTTGGTTAACACGGGATCCGGCGTGGTCTCAGGGAGGGGGGCCGGACACCTGATTAGTTTTGCTTTCACTATCCACTCATGTTTAAAGGACAGCTCTTTTAAGCACAAGTTTATGATAAATATATGGATAGCGTGTGTCGGGGAGGCTGATCGGACCCACGGACACCTATGGGGCCGGCGGACCAGGCCCCTTGTGGTTCGGAGGGGGGCGGAGATCGCCTGAAGAAGCGGATCGGTAAACACCGCAAGCGGTTTACCCAACCGGAGCTCTCCGGAGATAATACTCCTCTTGCTGCTTATGCGATTGTATTGTGTTCTTGCTAGGGAAGCGATGAGAGCTACAAAACCTAAGCGTGAGAGAATGTTGAACCCCTTCTATATTGCGACGGGCCTCCTTTTATATGCTCAAGGGGTCTCCGGCAGGCGGCAATATAGAAGAGGGTACAAATGTAAAAGCGATGGCTGGTACACCTACATGAGCGATTATGCGATTGCAATATACC
The DNA here is from genome assembly GCA_021605145.1 of Aegilops bicornis. Lineage (NCBI taxonomy): Eukaryota > Viridiplantae > Streptophyta > Magnoliopsida > Poales > Poaceae > Aegilops > Aegilops bicornis. The sequence goes on along the minus strand of CM038674.1, from coordinate 125,194,063 downwards.
TTACTACGTGACAGGGACAAAAGCATTAAATGCATGTCCTTGTCGTCTAAGCAATCTGTGAGCGCCACCGTTTGCCACGATGGCGGGCTTGTCAGCGCCGCTTATCGCTGCTCTCCGGCGGCTGCCTGACCTCTTGAACCGCAGCGCATGGAATGATCCCATGGCGACCGTTGGTGGATGAGCTGGAGGCGGAGATGAAGAAGGTTGCCTGCAGCGGCAAGTGCCTTGCTGCGGCTGAATCGCTGTCGGCGTCGGAGGCTTGTCGGCGTTAGAGCCTTCCGGCAAGCTCCTCTTGCGGGGTCTTATCTTCTGCGTGCCTTGAGTGGCCTTCCGGCAAGCTCCTCTTCTTGCGGGGCTTTGTCTTCTTGGCTAAATACTTTGTTCTTGAATGGCTCCAAAAGGAGCCACGGAGGATCTTAAGCGGTGACCGAGCAAGCCTTGCCCGCGAGGAATGCTGGCCCAAGCTGTCCAGTGCAATGAGTTCGGGATACTAAAGGTACCCCTACTCTAGTACACGATAGGGGAGCCCCGGAGCACTGGGCGCTACGGTGCAATATTTGTCGGGCCAGGAGCCCAAAAACAGTCTGCAGTCTGTCAACGGCGCCTTGATCACGCCGTTACTTGCCCCGGACCCACCATGTCCCGTCACGAGAGATCGTGGGCGTGGTCGTGGGTCGGGGCAAATAACAGCGTGATTAAACAGCGTGTAAATACTGTATTTAACTGTGGCTGACCAGCAAAACAACAAACCGAAAACAGGACTTCGCAAAACGCTCGAAAGACAACAGGCTCGACAGACCATGGCACATCATCTTTAGAGCTCTTGTCGATTACTAGGTACCCATTTACCTGGTATCCCGAACTAGGTAGGCGTGCCCTAGTATCGAACTTCGATTGCAGGGCGATTGCAGCACCCAGCAAGAGCTTGCGGTCACCGCCAAGATCCTCAAGTGGCTCCTTTGGAGCCATTGAAGAAACAAAGTATTTAGCCAAGAAGACAAAGCCCGGCAAGGAGCTTGCCGGGAAGGCCACTCAAGGCACTTGAGAAGACAAGACCCCGGCAAGAGGAGCTTGCCGGGAAGGCCTCAGCAGCGACAAGCCTCCGGCGTGACAAGGATTCAGCCACGGCAAGGCACTTGCAGCGGCGAGCAACCTCTCTTCATCTCCGCTCGGCTCATCCACCAGCGTGTCGCCATGGGACCATTCCATGTCTTGGCGTGTCAAGAAATGTGCAGCGGCGGAGAGCAGCGATAAGCGGCGCTGACAAGCCCGCCATCGTGGCAAGCGGTGGCGCTTTGTTGCCTTGTTTAGGCGACAAGGACATGCATTTAATGCTTTTGTCCCTTGCCGTCGAGTTAGGTATATTACCTTGTACCTTTGTTCAAGTAGGTGTACCGACTACTGTTTTACATTTGTACCCTCTTCTATGTTGCCTTTGTCGGAGACCCTTGAGCATATAAAAGGAGGCCCGTGCGCAACATAGAAGGGGTTCGAACATTCTCTCACGCTAGGTTTTGTAGCTCTCATCGTTCCCTAGCAAGAACACAATACAATCAGACAAGATGCAGTAGGAGTATTATCTCTCCGGAGAGCTCCGAAGCTGGGTAAACTGCTTTCGTGTATTAGCCGCCTCGATCCGCTCTTCGATGCGATCTCCGCCCCCTCGAACCACAAGGGGCCTGGTCCGCCCCCATAGGTGTCCGTGGGTCCGATCAGCCTCCCGACATCTTTGGCGCGCCCGGGTAAAGGCGTCGAGCCGTGTGAACCTGATCCGGCGTACACCACGAGCAGCGTCTTCATAATCTTCAACATCTTCATCAACATGCCACCGAAGAAGAAGGTTTGGCGGCGAGAGCCCGTCCGCGTCATTACCCGCCATCACCGAACAAGCGGGTGGTGGAGTAAATTGGGCGGAAGAACGGCGCCCGGCGAAGGAGCTCGTGGCGTTGCCAGTCAAGAGACAAGGCCGCGCCAAACCTCGGCGTCCGCACACCCCGCGCCCATCTCGGAGGCAGCGGGACCAACAGCGTCATGGTATTCACAATACCATACGCTCGTTGGATCAAGACCGACACAGGAGGATCTCGAGACCCTCAAGACCAGCGTGCACGCCAGCGTCTTGACACGAAGCGAGATACGGTCGCTTTGGGCGGGAGGCTGCTCCTTCTAACATAGTTAGAAGTCCGAGCATATCCGCTCCTCGCACCGATTCACCATTGCCACCCACTACTCCAGCGAGAGGCTCTAGCGAGGGCTCGGCTGCTTTTGGATTACCCCCAGCGGCCGACAAAGGTCGACGGTGGAGGTACCATCAAAAGCCTCATCGGCTTTGCCAGCGGCGGCAGCTCATGACAACCAACTACATCACTGCCGCGGCAAGGCGACAAGGCACGAGCGGTGGCGGCGAGACTTGTGGAGGTGCAACCACCATGCACTCTCCACCCCAAAGGCCAAGATCGCCGACTCGCCGGATCCACCTCGGCGGCGACTCCACCGCGTCATCTGATCCACGAGCTACGCGCGATCAGCGCCAAGATTCTTCATGAGCGACAACAAGAAGGCGCTCGAACTCACATCGGCGTCGAAGAGAAGCGCGGCGTCGATCCAAACAAGCGGCGCCGGAGCCCTCTGTCGACATGCAGCGCCGGAGGAACCAGGCGACTTGCCGTCTGTGGTAGGTTGCCTGCATTCACTCGTGAGCTGCGGCAAGTCCGATGGCCCAACAACAAGAACTTCAAGCGGGCGTGCGGAGAAATGCGATGGCAGGGCGCCCATCGGAGTTCCTCAGCATCTACACCATTGCGATTACAAGCTGCGGGGGCAGATGACAAGATCCTCGCCAACTATTTCCCACTTTGGTACTCAAGTCCAACGTCGAGATCTTGGCTCATGCACTTGCGGACAGCTCTATATCCTCTTGGGCAGATTTGTGCCATCGGTTTGTTAGGCGCCTTTACGGCGACCACAAACCTCATAATGAGAGTGACCTTCATCTGCTTTCGCCCGGAAGGAAGGAGAGTCCCTACGCAAGTTCATTGAGAGATTCAGCCGTGTGCACTACAACATCGAGATGTCCACCCGGCTGCGGTGATCGGTGTGTTTCATATGAGCGTGCGGAACCGCGAGGATGAGGAGGAGATGGCGATGTGCAAAGTCAAGGACATCGGCGAGCTATGCGCCTTGGCCGACAAGTGTGCACGTCTTTGAGGAAGGAGGAGACTCCGGAGAGAGAATCTGAAGCGAGGATCGGCAATGAGGAGGCCGCCCGGCAAAGAAGAGCGGCGGCAAAGGCAACATGAAGAAGAAAGCGGAGAAGTGCTAGCTGTTGAGCAGTCCGGCAATGGAGGTGGCGACAAGAACGCCAAGGCTGGTGGCTCCGGCAAGGAGGTTGCCGACGCGTAACCACCGGTCTGTGGCGGCCGCCCGACAAGCGGGCAGCTCCGGCAAGCAATCTTGCAAGATCCACCGCACCAAGGGCCACGACCTCGAGCTGCAAGAAGGTCGAGCAGCTTGTTGAACAATGAAGGCTGAGTACGAGCAGCGCGACAAGGAGAAGGCTCAGGAAGGTCTTTGGTGGAGCCAGCAAGAAGAAGAGACCCGGGGGGAGGACGCGCGGCAAGGCCAAGCAGCGGCAAGGGAGACAGGCCTCCCAGCGGCCGCGACAAGGATGAAGCGAAGGCGACAATGAAGACATGGATGATGATGGCGCTTGACGAGCAGGAGTTTCAGAAAGCCACGGAGGTTCTCTGCGTTGACGGAGGTGCTTCCCTACATACTTCCCACCGCCAACTCAAGCAGTGGATGCGGGAGGTCAATGCAGCGGAACCATCCGTAGAGTCATGCAAGCCTCTGAAATGGTCCAGCACGCCTATCATCTTTGATATTGAGGACCACCCTGATCGCATAACTGCGGTCGGGTGCTTGCCGGTGTTGGTCTCACCAACTATCCGCAACCTCAAGGTCACCAAGATGCTAGTTGACGGCGGCGGCTTGAATCTGATCTCCTCCGCGGTGCTCGAAGCTTCAAATCCTGACGGCGAGCTCGAAGAGGCGGCACATTCAAGGAATTAATCCGGGAAGGAGCAAGCCGAAGGGGAAGATCACGTTGCCGGTGACATTTGGCGGCGAGCTGAACTTTAGGACTGAGAGGGTCACATTCGACGTTGCTGATTTACCATTACCTTACAATGGAATACTCGGCCGTCCAGCACTCGCCAAGTTCATGGCAGCCTCTCACTATGCCTACAACTTACTCAAGATGCCAGGCCCGATAAGCATCATCTCTGTCCATGGCGACAAGAAGGATGCTCTTATCTGTGCCGACAAGATCTACCGGGGATGCGGCAGCCGCGACACAGTTGCAAAACACTTGCCGCTGAAGCTCCCGCGAAGGAAGAAGACCAAGACCAAGTCCGGCAAGAGCTCGATGCCCACTCCGGCAAGCGCACCTCTTGGTCTGCTGCGCTACCGTCGAGGACGCACCATCGAGCTCCACCGGCAAGTGCAAGAAAGGCGATGGCTGCTCCGCCAAAGACTAAGAAGGTGTCCGCCAAGGAGGGGCGGCGCTAGTGGTACCTTCACCATCGGTGCCTCTCTCGACCCCAAATAGGAAGGCGGCGCTCATTGCTTTCCTGGCGAATGTCGGCGATGTTTGCATGGCAACCGTCGACATCCCGGTGTTCACAGGAAAGTAATTGAGCACCGCCTGGCCGTTGTCCTCATCTTGTGACCCGTCAGCGAAAGTCGAGAAAACAGGCGGTGGGCGCCAAGAGTTCATCGCGAAGAGATCAAGAAAGCTGGAAGCAGCGAGGCCTTGTGGAGGAGTGCTCCATCCTACGTGGTTGGCCAATCACGTAGTCGTGCGCCAAGGCAAATGGAAAATGGAGACTTTGTATTGACTTCACGGATGTTAATAAAGCTTGTCCCAAAGATCCATTTCCCTTGCAGCGGATCGACCAGATTGTTGACTCCACGGCGGGTGTGATTTGCTTTCGTTTCTTGATGCATGTCGAGGATATCATCAGATCTTCATGGCAGAAGAAGATGAGGAGAAGACCGCATTCATTACTCCATGTGGCACGTATTGTTTCATACGGATGCCCTTCGGTTTGAAGAATGCTGGTTCAACGTTTGCAAGAGTAGTTCATGATGCTTTTGAGCCGCAAATGCACAGAAATGTAGAAGCCTACATGGATGACATAGTGGTCAAGAGCAAGGACAAAGCAACTCTGGTTCAAGATTTGGACGAGACCTTTGCAAATCTGCGCAAGATCAACCTCAAGCTCAACCCCGAGAAGTGCGTGTTTGGAGTCCCTTCCGGCAAGCTTCTCGGGTTCTTCGTGTCTCGGTGAGGATTGAAGCCAATCCCGACAAGATCAAGGCCATTGAGCAGATTGAAGCACCAAAGCGCGTCAAGGATGTCTGAAAGCTTGCGGTTCGCGTAGCTGCTCTCAGCAGGTTTATCTCTAGATCTGCTGAGCGCGCCCTACCATTTTTCAAGATTTTGAAAAAGGCAGGTCCAATGAAATGGACTCCCGAGGCGGAGGCTATGCTGCAGGACTTAAAGAGGTACCTATCCTCCACTCCAACACTTGTCGCACCTAAGCCACAAGAGAAGTTGCTGCTATATATAGCGGCAACCAATCAAGTGGTTAGTGCTGCGTTAGTGGCGGAGAGGGAGGCGGATGACGAGCTAGCAACCATGGCAGACACATCCAGCGACAAGCAGGGGGCTTCGTCGACAAGCTCGGGTCCCGACAAGGACGGAACTGCGCAGACGCAAGGGCAGATACAAAAAAGGATGGTGCAGCGCCCAGTTTACTTTGTCAGTTCCCTCCTGCAGGGGGCTAGGCCAAGGTACTCTGGTGTGCAGAAATTGCTTTTCGGCCTTCTCATGGCCTCGAGAAAGCTGCGCCATTACTTCCAGGCACATGAAATAACGATCGTCACTTTCGCTTTCCGCTGAAGAGAATACTGCGAGAATCCAGAAGCGGCAGGCAGGATTGTCGAGTGGGCACTTTGGAACTATCAAGCTTTGGCCTCAAGTTTGAAAGCACTTCAACTATCCAAAGCGAGCATTGGCAGAAATTCATAGTAGAATGGGCGCCAACACGGATGAAGAAATTCGAGACGAGCATTCTGTCAAGGAAGCAAGCAAAGAGTGGCTGATGTACTTTGATGGTGCCTTCTCGCTACAAAGGCGCCCGGTCTTGGCGTCTTGCTTATCGCCCCCACGGAGAGCACCTCAAGTACGTAGTCCGGATGCACTTTCCCAAGGAGCAAGCAACAAAAAATCTGCGGAGTATGAAGGTTTGCTTGCCGGTCTCGAGGATCATGATGGACCTTGGGATCAAGAAGCTCATTGTCAGGGGTGACTCGCAGCTTGTCGTCCGTCAAGTGAACAAAGATTATCAGAGTCCATTGATGGAAGCTTATGTTGATGAAGTGAGGAAGCTAGCAGAGCACTTTGATGGCCTGCAAATGGAACATGTTCCAAGAGCTCAGAATGATATTAGCGATGGCTTTGTCAAAGTGTGCTGCACTTAAGTTACTGTGGAACCAGGGATTTTTGTGCTCAAGCTAACTCAACCGACCGTAACACCATCATTTGGACAAGACAAGAAGAGGAAGTTGATCTCTGGTGACTACTTTCCGTGAGCTTCCGAAGCCGCCGCCAAGAAGGTCCCCAAGATCGACACCAACAGTGAGGGGCAGTCTGCTCCGACAAGCCCTGTGGTTTGTTTACGTTGAAGCGCACGCTCCCGACAAGTTTTGCTCCGGCAAGCTTGCCGGGGAGCATCAAGCTCGGCTGAGCCGCGAGTTCTTGCCATGGAAGCTGATGTTCCCGCAGCAGCAGATGTGCCTTTAGTCCTTGTTGTCGAGCCGCATAGCTCCGGCATGGGCGCAGCAGATTGTCCGCTTTCCTTGAGAGAGGAGAACTTCCGAAGAGCAAGAAGAAGCGGAAAAGAGTAGCCCGGCAGTCAAGTATGTACCAGTTTGTCGACGACATCTGTATGCGAAGAAGACTCAACGGGGTGAAATTGAAGTGTATTTGCGGGAAGATGGATGAAGCTGTTTACATGGAGGCATATGTGGTCACCACATTGGCAAGAAGAGCACTTGCCGCAAAGCTTTTCGGCAAGGTTTCTTCCGGCCGACAGCCCTCGAGGATGCAACTGCACAAGTAACCAAGTGTGAAGCGTGCAGTTCCATTCCAAGCAGATACACCAGCCGGCTCAAGCTCTCTAGGCGATCCCTTTATCCTGGCCATTTTCGGTGCGGGGCTCGACATCCTCGGCCCTTTCCCCGAGCTGTTGGGGGCTTTGAGTACTTATGCGTCAGAATCGACAAGTTCACAAAGTGGCGGAAGTGGAAGCGATGAGGAAGGTGACAGCCACGATCAGCGATCAAGTTCTTGGTCGATTGTTTGCCATTTGGAATCCCTAACGGGATCATCACCGACAAGGGCACACAATTTCTGAGTCGCACCTTCATGCAAGACGTCCAAGATCTTGGCGCAAAGGTGCGCTTTATACATTTGCTCATCCAAGAAGCAACAGTCAAGCGAAAGGGCAAATCTTTGAAGTGCTTCTTGCGGGCTCAAGACCAGAACTTTCGACAGGCTGCACAAGTGCGGAAGAAAGCTGGATTGAGGAGCTGCCGGTGGTTCTTTGGTCGATCGAGCGTCGCCAAATCGAGCCATCGCCGGACACCTTCGCTCTAGTCTATGGAGCAGAGGCAGTTCTCCCCACGGAACTCGTATACGGATCGACTCGAGTGCTCGCTTACGATGAGCTTGAGCAAGAGCAGCTGCGACAAGATGACGCGCTGCTCCTTGAGGAAGATCGTCTTCAGGCCGTTGTACGAGCTGCTCGTTACCAGCAAGCTTTGCATCGCTACCATAGCCGCAAAGTTAGTGCCAGAAGCCTCGAGGAAGGCGACCTTGTTCTTCGGCGCATTCAGTCCCCCAAGAATTCAAACAAGTTGGCGCCAAAGTGGGAAGGCCCTTATCGGGTGAAACGAGTCACTAGGCCTGGCGCTGTCCGCCTTGAGACCGAAGATGGCATCCCGGTGAACAACTCCTGGAACATTGAGCATCTTCGTAAGTTTTACCCGTAGAGGCGCGGTTTGCGGAACTGTTAAACCAACCACCTTTGTACAAGTCTTGCCGCTGTTGCATGTAATCCTTTGTATAAAGCCGGGCGCAGACCCCGTGCATCAGTAAAGCTCATATGTTGCGCACAATTTGTAAAATTCATGCTTTCATCATTTTATTGCATGTTTTGACTAACACTTTGTGCAGCACCCACACCCGGTAAGCAACATCGAGCCACTAGGCTCCATGACTTTATTTTTATCTTCTTTCTCTTTCTCAAGAAAGAAAAGGTTCCCTCGCACACAAGTTAACCAGGGGGAAGGAGAAGATAATACTATGGAGAAGATAATACTATGGACCAAGCGTTGCTCGAGGAAGTTTCGCCTTATCGGGGAGCAAACGACAGAAAAGCTAAGTTGCCAAAGTTTAAGCAATCAGTTCTTAAATTTTTAAGTTATCTTCCTCGAACGATAGTACTTTGTATGGAAAACCTGTGCGCAGAGGAACCAACTCGCAGGCTAGTCGCGCCCTTACTTTGTTTCGAGTCCGCTCAACAACTTAAGTGAGCTGCGGCTAGTCGCGACAAGGTTGCTTGTCGGAGGCAGCACCGCCAAAGAAGCTTGACGTTCGCACTCGGCGCTTTCATGACAAAGGTGCCTGCACCGACAAGTTCCCTAAAAGCGTAGGGCAAAAACGTACAAAGGAAGAAATCAAGTAGAGGAAATAACGTTGCATTCATCACCTAAGATAGAGTATATTACAAAATGACTTGTCGCGGATCTAATGAATTTTTCTAAACATGATCAGTTGCGATAAGGGAAAGATAAAATTGGCAGCCTAGTCTACGCGGTCGCCATCAATCCTCTTGATCTTGTTCACCTTGTCCACAATGGGCGCGACAAGGGCCTTGAGCTCCTCCACATTGGCATCTGGCGGCAAGGATCTGAGGACGCCGTTGAGGTTGAGGCCTGGATTGCGGAAGGCCACCTTCATCAACACCTTCTCGAGGGCTCCTGCACAGATCTGGCGTGATTCCTCGGCCAGCTGCTTTGGGACCTCTTCCCGGAGTCGCTGGAGGCCCGTCACCACGCCCTTGAAGAATAAGCTGAGCTTGGCGCTGGGTTGGAGGTGCTCGTCGGAGGAGTATGCAAGATCCGCCATCCCCAGCTCCATCAACTCGTTGTGGATGTCGGCCAGATATCCACAAGACCTTCGGTCCAATGCTCCACACTCTCCCTCAAAGGCGCCTGGTGGCAACAACATCCGCCGCCAGCTCCTCTTTGGCCTTGATCGTCTCCAACAGGCCACCTCCCGCTCCTTGGCGCCGTCCATGTCTGCGTCGAGTGGTAAACTTGGTGAAGATCTGCCTTGGAATCCTTGGCAGCGTCGAGCTCCTTGCTCCTATCAATGACGGCAGCCTGCAACTCGCCAAGAGTGTAGGCGTCCTTCTTGCGCTTTCGCGCTTGAGCCTTGACAAGCTCCTCGCCGCTCTTACGGAGATCGGCCTCCAGCCGTGCCACCTTCGCCTTCAACTCCTCCTTGGCGGCCTCGGCGGCTGCGGCAGCATCCTTCGCTTCCTTAAGCGCCCCGCCAAGTGACTCCTCGTGCACGACAAGCTCTTCCTCATGGCTGTCCAGGTTGACCTTCCGCTGCGCCAGCTCGCTTTCCTGCGCGGAGAGCTTCTCGGCGGCCAGCCGCTGCTCCTCCTCAGCTGCGGCCTTCTCAAGGATGAAGGCCGTGCGCTCTTCTGCAAGTTGCTCCAGCGCTTCTGCTACGTTAGGAGAGTTTCTTGGTTGGCGTTCCGGAGCTCTTCTGCGCGCTTCTCCATGTCCGCTCCCGCCCTCGCGACAAGTGCTTCCCGGGACTCCAACTTGGCTTGCCGGGCGCGGTAGAGCGACAGCAGCGTCTTCAATAGTTGCTCCTCCTCGGACTCGCCGCTGCTGCTGCTCGGCGCGTCCACCAGCGTCAGCCCAGCGGAGGCGAGCAGCTCTCCGTTGAAGGTCTCTCCTTCGATAGGCGCCCTGGAGCTCGACTCCCATGTGAGCTTGATGAAGACACCGTCGCCGGCCTTCAAGTAGGCGCTGGGCTGGGGCTCTTCGGAGCCCGACGCTGCAGCAGTGGCAGGGGAGTCGGCGGTCGGTGCAGCGCCTGGCGCTCCTGCGGCCTCAGGGCCATCAGTGCGATCACCAGACCCCTCGCCAGCTTCTGTGGCGGCAGCCTCAGTGGCCTCCTCGCCGACAGGCTCGTCAGCGCCGGTTTCTTCTTCCACGACGGCGGCTTCGTCAATGTTGCCGCGCGCGTCCCCTTCGCCGGCGACCTTGGTCTCCATCGGCTCTGTGGCAGACGAAGAAAGAAAGTCAAGCGAATATTTAAAGAAAAACAGAAGAAAACAAGCCCAAGGGAAATTTTCGCGCAAAGGGATTACCTGCAATGGGATCTGCAGCCGTGGCCTCGACCACTGGAGGATCACTGGTGCTGTCCCTTGCCGGAGTAGCCTCTCTTGCCGGAGTAGCCTCCCTTGCCAAAGAATTCTCCCTTGGCGGCATAGTCGAAACAGACAGAATTTCGGGGGCGGCTTCCGGGCCCTCCTGATGAGGCTGCTCTGCTCCTACACAAACCAACAATCAGACGTTCATGAAGAAGGAGCACCCATGCACACCCAACAGTAAGGAGAAAACCGCATACTTACCCTGGGGACTGTGCTGGGGGCTGCTCTAAGGAAGGGTTGCCGGGTCCGGCAAGGGGGTCTCAGATGCGCCTCCTGTTGCCACAGGTGAATCGTCCTCAACGACGACCACCGGGGTCTTGGCCGTCTTCGACGCTCTACAGGCTAAGCGTCACGAAAAGGAAAAAGTTCAGAACGAAGCAAGTCGATTCAAGATAAAGCAACAAAATTGAAGAAATACAAGCACAATATTGAAGCTTACTCTTCTTCTTCCTCCTCGGAGCTAAGCGCTGGAGAAGTCAAACTCCGGCTGCGCCTCCCGGTGCGACAGGCGGAGGTGGGCTCTTCGCCGCTGACGGAGGCGTCGGCAGTGGCTGGGAGGATCCCGCCCGATTGTCGCAGCAGTGTGGGGTGCTCAGCGGCAACATCGCTTACCCTTGATAAAGCTGCGTCGCTTGGCGCTCTGGCTGTGGAGCCCGTCTGCCCGCCCGTCTAAATCTCCGGCCTTGCGGAGACGCCTCTTCAGCGGCCGGGGGCTCCGTTGGCGGCGGTCGGCTGGGAGGTGGAGCTGAAGCGCCTCGGCTGGTCGGTCGACTCAGCCTCGGAGTGCGACAAGCTCTTCCTCGCCCGGTGAACTCCCTTCGCTCGGCAAGGCTTGCCGCCTCGGCTCGTCCGCCTCCTCCACGGTGTACCGAAGGCGCCAATGGCAGCAGCTGCTGCCGCCTCCTCAACACGGTGGTACGCGCACCATCTCCTGCGTCGGTGGTGTCGCGGGTGAGCCTCTTCGCTTTCGTCGGGAGCGGATCTGCACTTCTTCCAAGGTGTCGAAGAACTGCTGCACGATCTGCGTCGGAAGGCTCTTGCCAGGTTGGAACGATCCCATGGGAATCGCTGCGCGGCATCATAAGCGCTGGATGCGGTCGATCGGCCGAGTTGTTGCACAATGGGACGACCCCTCGGCAACCTAAACCACTCGGGGTGATCGGGTCGTTCTTGAACAGCTCTAGCAGCATCGCATCCAGCTCCAAGGCGGTGAAATTCCAATTGAGACCAGGGCGCAGCCTCATGATGTCTGCCAGATTCTGAACTCCCAAGCAGGCCTCCTCCTTTTCTGCAAGGGAGCAATGCGCCGGCGAAGGAAGTCTGCGCCAACTGCGCCTACGGTTAGTCCGGCAAGCCTGAGGCGCAAAATCCGGGTCACAATTATCTTCAACCTAGCATCCTCCCGCGCCAAGTTGCTCCAATCGTTGCCGCGCACTATTGGGGTTTGGCGCACGGCAGTGAAGGGCTGCGGGTTCTCCTCTACGATCCAACACCAGTTAGCTCTCCACTCCTCCCACTTGTTACGGAACTCTCCTTCCAGATAGGCTTCTTTCTTGCCGATCCTGGAGACCCAAGCTATCCCTCCGGCAAGCGGCTCTCCTCTCTCGACGCGGGGCACGAAGAAATGGCGGAAGAGTGCCACATTTGGGTGGACTCCGACAAAGTTTTCGCAAAGGTGTGCGAAAACTGCCATGGTCAAGACAGCGTTGGGAGTGAAATCAAGGAGGCGGAGGCCATATGTGTTCATAATATCGCAGAAGAACTCGGAAAAGGGCGGGCAGAGCCCGCAATAGAAGAAAAGGGCAAGGAAAGGATACCCAGTTGGGGCTAAATCCGACGCGGTGGCGGGGAGTACCTTCGTGCGCGGATGCGCACGCGTCTCCATCGACCAGAAGAGGTAGAAGCCCCCCCTCAGCTCCTTCAGCGTCGGCCGAATCGGGGAGAAGATGGCCCGCTCCTTGCGCAGCGCCGCGAGCCGCTGCGCCTCGGCCGATTTCACCCCCTTCCCCTTGTCGGCCTTCGGAGCCATGGCGGAGGCGGTGGAGGAGGTCGATGGCGTCAAGTGTGCTTGTGGCGAAAGGGGGGCGGGGCGCTGCTCTCTTCGCACTGGAGAAGGAGGGGGAGCGGCGGTGGTTTTCAGGACAAGACGGCAATGGCGAGGTGGACGACCTGCCCTTGCTTCCCCTGTTTTTAAGGAGGGGGAGGGGGCGGACGTTCCGCTTTTCCTAATAAAGAAACCCCCACGACCACGCCCACGATCTCTTGCACGATGCCACGTTCGGTGCGTGCCGTTAGTGGGGCACGTGGTGGGTCCGGGGCAAGTAACGGCGTGATCAAGGCCGCGTGTGACCGTGCACTGTTTTTGGGCCTGGCCCGACAGCGCTCGGCACCGTGTGCGGCCCAGGCCGAGGCTCTGCCGGTGTACTAGAGTAGGGGTACCCTAGTATCCCGAACTCGTGCACGGACAGTTGCAGCACCCCGCGGCAAGGCTTGCCTAGTCACCGCCAAGATCCTCCGTGGCTCCTTTGGAGCCATTCAAGAACAAAGTATTTAGCCAAGAAGACAAAGCCCCGGCAAGAGGAGCTTGCCGGGAAGAATACTCAAGGCACGCAGAAGACAAGACCCGGCAAGAGGAGCTTGCCGAGAAGGCTCGAACGCGACAAGCCTCCGACGCGACAGGATTCAGCCGCTGCAAGGCACTTGCCGGCGAGCAGTAACTCTCTTCATCTCCGCTCCAGCTCATCCACCAACGTGTCGCCATGGGACCATTCCATGTGCGGCGTGTCAAAAGGCTGTGCAGCGGCGGAGAGCAGCGATAAGCGGTGACGACAAGCCCGCCATCGTGGCAAACGGTGGCGCTTCTGTTACTGCTTTGTTTAGGCGACAAGGACAGGCATTTAATGCTTTTGTCCCTTGCCGTCGAGTTAAATATATTGCAATCGCATATTGTTCAAGTAGGTGTACCGGCTACTGTTTTTACATTTTTACCCTCTTCTATGTTGCCGCCTGTCGGAGACCCCTTGAGCATATAAAAGGAGGCCCGTGCGCAACATAGAAGGGGTTCGAACATTCTCTCACGCTAGGTTTTGTAGCTCTCATCGCTCCCTAGCAAGAACACAATACAATCAGACAAGCAGCAATAGGAGTATTATCTCTCCGGAGAGCTCCGAAGCTGGGTAAACTGCTCATGTGCTTCGCCTCGATCCGCTCTTCGTGCGATCTCCGCCCCCCTCCGAACCACAAGGGGCCTGGTCCGCCGGCCCCATAGGTGTTCGTGGGTCCGATCAGCCTCCCCGACAGCGTGTCCGGGTACAGGACTACTTACTTGAGTATCCGGGCGATTGCAGCTCAGACCTACGTCCTCGGACAAGTCCGGACACATTGCTTGTGATCCGAAGAACAGTTTGTACATCTCCACGGGCGTTGTGCCCATAAAATGTTGGAGAGCTCGTGGTCCCTCGGATTGAACTCCCACAAAGTGAGGGGGCGACATTTTCGAGGGCAGGATGCGATTTAATCAGCATGACCTGCGCTACTACGACCAGATTGATCTCTCTAGGAGGTCTCGAATACGGCCCTCGCAACAAGGGCAGGTCCTTGGGCGGCCCCAGTCAAGCCCTTTATTGACCCGTGGCGCGGCCAGCGGTGGAGGACTGGCGAAAGGCAGGTGGCGCCACCCATTTGGTGCCCCTAGGAGCTGTGATATAAAACCACTCTTGTTGCCATAGATGAGCTCCTCTTGAAAAGAGCCCTCGGGCCATGAAGCGTCGGCATTCTTGCTTATAACAGCCCCTCCACACTCACGCTGTTGCCCCTTGATCATCTTGGCTCCACCTTGAAGGTCTTGAGCCACAATCCGAAGTGAGGGTAATGTGGAGGAAGGCTTCAGATATCTGACGATGAGCGATGAGATGTGGAGGATGGACTCGGATCCAAGTCGTGAAATTCCAGCCCGTAATAAAACATGAGCCCCCTCACGAAGGGGTCCGTCGGGAAGCCTAGCCCCCGAAGGAAGTGAGACACGAACACCACGCTTTCACCGGGCATGGGAGTGGGAATAACCTGCCCTTGGGCAGGCAGCCTATGCGAGATTTCCCCGGTTAGATACCTGGCATCTCTTAGCTTTAGGACGTCTTCTTCCATGACGGAGGAAGGCATCCACCGGCCTTGAAGGTCGGAACCGGACATCATCGAAGGTCCGTAGCGTCTGAATCTGGAGCTTTGGGTGTTGGAACTCGAGGAGAGGGGCGGATTCGATTGAGATTGAGAAAAAGGAGCGGGGCCTTGGTCTCTTTATAAAGAGGTTGAATACCAGGAGCCCTCCCCGTGACCGTTCGGGACTCGCCTTCGATAGAGGAGGCGTGCCAACGGGCACGACTGGGTTACCCACGCCTGTATTAATGAGAATCCCGGAATAAGGGGACACGATCTCTGCTTTGACAAGACGTGCCAAGGAAACGGCCTCGCTAAACGCACTGAGGTGGGACAGTAAAAACGATTCGAATAAAGGCTTGGCCGTGGTGTGATATCACGCTACGGAATACGTCAGCAGATTGAGCTTGTGTAAATATTATTCTCTCTACGGTGGTATGAGGAACTTATTTTGCAGAGCCGGACACTATCCTTGTGTTCAAAATCTTCTATGAAGTATTCGGAGGAGGAACCCGCCTTGCAATGCCGAAGAAAATATACTGCGGACTCGTCGTCATTGAAGCCTGGTTCAGGGGCTCTTGAGGGAGTCTGGATTAGGGGTGTCCGGATGGCGGACTATAGCCTTTGGCGGACTCTGGACTATGAAGATACAAGATTGAAGACTTCATCCCGTGTCCGGATGGGACTTTCCTTGGCGTGGAAGGCAAGCTTGGCGATCTGGATATGTAGATCTCCTACCATTGTAACCGACTGTGTAACCCTAACCCTCTTGATGCCTATATAAACCGGAGGGTTTTAGTCCATAGGACCGAACAACAATCATACCATAGGCTAGCTTCTAGGGTTTAGCCTCTACGATCTCGTGGTAGATCTACTCTTGTACTACCCATATCATCAATATTAATCAAGCAGGAGTAGGGTTTTACCTCCATCGAGAGGGCCCGAACCTGGGTAAAAACATCGTGTCCCTTGTCTCCTGTTACCATCCGCCTAGACGCACAGTTCGGGACCCCCTACCCGAGATCCGCCGGTTTTGACACCGACAATGCCCCAGAAGGCATCCCCTCTTTCGTCTTCGTCTATCGGTAACTTTACTTGGGGCTATATTTTTATTCACCACATGACTAGTGTTTTGCTTGGAGCGTCTTGTATGATTTGAGTATTTGCTTTTAGTTTACGACAATCGTCTTTTCTGTACACACCTTTTGAGAGAGACACACATGATTCGGAATTTATTAGAATACTCTATGTGCTTCACTTGTATCTTTTGAGCTATACAGTTTTTGCTCTAGTGCTTCACTTATATCTTTTAGAGCACGGCGGTGGTTTTGTTTTGTAGAAACTATTGTTCTCTCATGCTTAACTTATATTATTTTGAGAGTCCTACAAAACAGCATTGTAATTTGCTTAAATTGAGAAATTATTCCTAAAGTGATAGGTACCCAAGATTAGTAAAAACTTTTTATAAGTGCGTTGAATACTATGAGAAGTTTGATGCTTGATAGTTGTTTTGAGATATGAAGATGGTGATATTAGAGTCATGCTAGTTGAGTAGTTGTGAATTAGAGAAATACTTGTGTTAAAGTTTGTGATTCCCGTAGCATGCACGTATGGTGAACCGTTATCTGATGAAGTCGGTGCATGATTTATTTATTGATTGTCTTCCTTATGAGTGGCGGTCGGGGACGAGCGATTGTCTTTTCCTACCAATCTATCCCCCTAGGAGCATGCGCGTAATACTTTTTTTCGATAACTAATAGATTTTTGCAACAAGTATATGAGTTCTTTATGACTAATGTTGAGTCCATGGATTATACACACTCTCACCCTTCCACCATTGCTAGCCTCTCTAATACCGCGCACTTTTCGCCGGTATCATACAGCCACCATATACCTTCCTCAAAACAGCCACCATACCTACCTATCATGGCATTTCCATAGCCATCCCAAGATATATTGCCATGCAACTTACCACCGTTTCGTTTTCTATGACACGCTTCATCATTGTCATATTGCTTTGCGTGATCATGTAGTTGACATCGTATTTGTGGCAAGGCCACCGTTCATTATTTCATACATGTCACTCTTGATTCATTGCATCCCAGTACACCGCCGGAGGCATTCACATAGAGTCATATTATGTTCTAAGTTTTGAGTTGTAATTCTTGAGTTGTAAGTAAATAAAAGTGTGACGATCATCATTATTAGAGCATTGTCCCATGTGAGGAAAGGATGATGGATACCATGATTCCCCCATAATTCGGGATGAGACTCCGGACGAAAAATAAAAAAAGAGAGAGAGAAAAAGAGGCCATAAAAAAAGGAGAAAAGGCCCAAATAAAAAATGAGAGAAAAAGAGAGAAGGGACAATGTTACTATCCTTTTACCACACTTGTGCTTCAAAAGTAGCACCATGATCTTCATGATAGAGAGTCTCCTATGTTGTCGCTTTCATATACTAGTGGGAATTTTACATTATAGAACTTGGCTTGTATATTCCAATGATGGGCTTCCTCAAAATGCCCTAGGTCTTCGTGAGCAAGCGAGTTGGATGCACACCCACTTAGTTTCTTTTGTTGAGCTCTCATTGAGGGAGTCCTGGATTAGGGTGTGTCCGGATAGCCGGACTATAGACTTCGGCCGGACTCCTGGACTATGAAGATACAAGATTGAAGACTTCATCCCGTGTCCGGATGGGACTTTCCTTGGCGTGAAAGGCAAGCTTGGCGATATGGATATGTAGATCTCCTACCATTGTAACCGACTCTGTGTAACCCTAACCCTATCCGGTGTCTATATAAACCGGAGGGTTTTAGTCCGTGGGACGAACAACAATCATACCATAGGCTAGCTTCTAGGGTTTAGCCTCTCCGATCTCGTGGTAGATCTACTCTTGTACTACCCATATCATCAATATTAATCAAGCAGGAGTAGGGTTTTACCTCCATAGAGAGGGCCCGAACCTGGGTAAAAACATCGTGTCCCTTGTCTCATGTTACCATCCGCCTAGACGCACAGTTCGGGACCCCCTACCCGAGATCCGCCGGTTTTGACACCGACACTCATACACTTATAGCTCTAGTGCATCCGTTGCATGGCAATCCCTACTCACTCACACTGAATATCTGTTAATGGGCATCTCCATAGCCCATTGATATGCCTAGTTGATGTGAGACTATCTTCTCTTTTTTTGTCTTCTCCACAACCACCATTCTGTTCCACATATAGTGCTATGTCCATGGCTCACGCTCATATATTGCGTGAAGATTGAAAAAGTTAGAGAACATAAAAAGTATGAAACAATTGCTTGGCTTGTCATCGGGGTTGTGCATGATTAAATACTTTGTGTGATGAAGATAGAGCATAGCCAGACTATATGATTTTGTAGGGATAACTTTCTTTGGCCATGTTATTTTGAGAAGACATGATTGCTTAGTTAGTATGCTTGAAGTATTTTTATTTTTATGTCAATATTAAACTTTTATCTTGAATCTTTCGGATATGAATATTCATACCACAATTAAGAGGGATACACTGAAAATTATGCCAAGTAGCATTCCACATCAAAAATTCTGTTTTTATCATTTACCTACTCGAGGACGAGCAGGAATTTAGCTTGGGGGTGCTTGATATGTCTCCAACGTATCTATAATTTTTTATTGTTCCATGCTATATTATATTATTTTTTGGATGATTAATGGGCTTTGTTATACACTTTTATATTGTTTTTGGGACTAACCTATTAACCAGAGGCCCAACCTAAATTGCTGTTTTTGCCTATTTTAGTGTTCCGCGGAAAAAGAATATCAAACGGAGTCCAAATGGAATGAAACCTCCGGGAACGTGATTTGTGGAACAAACATGATCTAGAGGACTTGGAGCGGACGTCAAGCAACAGACAAGGCGGCCACGAGGTAGGGGTGCGCCCACCCCTCCAAGCGCGCCCTCCACCCTCATGGGTCCCTCGTGGCTCCACCGACCTACTTCTTGCTCCTATATATACCTACGTACCCCCAAACCATCAGAGGCATCCATGAAAACCTAATTCCACCACCGCAACCTTCTGTACCCATGAGATCCCATCTTGGGGCCTTTTCCAAAGATGTCCTGCACGGAGGCATTGATCATGAGGGCTTCTACATCAACACCATAGCCTCTTCGATGATGTGTGAGTAGTTTACCAGACCTTCGGGTCCATAGTTATTAGCTAGATGGCTTCTCTCTCTCTCTTTGGATCTCAATACAAAGTTCTCCTCGATTCTCTTGGAGATCTATTTGATGTAACTCTTCTTTTTGCGGTGTGTTTGTCGAGACCGATGGATTGTGGGTTTATGATCAAGATTATCTATGAACAATATTTGAATCTTTCTCTGAATTATTTTATGTATGATTGGTTATCTTTGCAAGTCTCTTCGAATTATCAGTTTGGTTTGGCCTACTAGATTGATCTTTCTTGCAATGGGAGAAGAGCTTAGCTTTGGGTTCAATCTTGCGGTGTCCTTTCCCAGTGACAGTAGGGGCAGCAAGGTACGTATTGTATTGTTGCCATCGAGGATAACAAGATGGGGTTTATATCATATTGCATGAGTTTATCCCTCTACATCATGTCATCTTACTTAAAGCATTACTATGTTCTCATGAACTTAATACTCTAGATGCATGCTGGATAGCGGTCGATGTGTGGAGTAATAGTAGTAGATGGAGAATCGTTTCGGTCTACTTGTCGCGGACGTGATGCCTATATACATGATCATACCTAGAGATTATCATAACTATGCTCAATTCTATCAATTGCTCGACAGTAATTTGTTCACCAACCGTAATACTTATGCTATCTCGAGAGAAGCCACTAGTGAAACCTATGGCCCCCGGGTCTATTTTCCATTATATTAATTTCCCATCAACGAGCTATTTCTGGTGCCGTTTATATTGCTTTCTTTATTTTTAGTCTTTACCATAAAAATACCAAAAATATTATCTTATCATATCTATCAGATCTCACTCTCGTAAGTGACCGTGAAGGGATTGAGAACCCCTTTATTGCGTTGGTTGCGAGGTTCTTATTTGTTTGTGTAGGTGCGAGGGACTTGTGCGTGGTCTCCTACTGGATTGATACCTTGGTTCTCAAAAACTGAGGGAAATACTTACGCTACTTTACTGCATCACCCTTTCCTCTTCAAGGGAAAACCGACGCAGTGCTCAAGAGGTAGCACTCAACACTATGTAAGTCGTCGCCTTATACTCTCACTTTTTTAAACTTATCATCCATTTTCTTTATGCATAAGAAAGTCTTTGAACTGTCCTGCACACATAAATAGATCACAAGAACCCCTGGCGGCTTACCGCAGGGCGGGTCATAATATCTTACATACAACCATTAATATTGAAAGAAGAGACACATATAAGCATGTTATGAATTATAGCTTTGAAACACAACTATAATATCATACCTGTGATTTTGAATTTACCTTTGCCGGTTCATGTGACACGAAAGCGGTGAGGGTGATAACCCAATCCTTTAGAAGCCAACACTTCCAAATGTATGATGATTGTCATATGCTGGCGACTTATCATCCAAAACCAAGCCGGATTAAATTTAAACCACACTTATACTTAGATCTGGACAAAAGCCTCAAGAAAAAACAAAGGTTGTTTGCAAAAAACTTAAGAAAAATAGAAAGAAAAATTAAAGGCTTCTGATTCGAATACGATCAGTAAACCAGACCAAAGGGGTTAAGCTAGGATTCAAATACGATCATGTAGCCCCCAGTGGCTTTGGCGTTGCACCGATCAAGAGGGTACCGACAGCTATGTTCTCTTTGGTTCGAATACGACCTTTGTTTGAACAGGAAGCCCCCAAATGACCTTGAGAGTTTTTTAACGACTCTGATTCGAATACGATCAAAGTCGGACCCAAAAGGGGTTAAGCCATGATTCGAATACGATCAAGAAGCCCCCTAATGAGTTTGGCATTGTGCTGATCAAGAGGGTACCGACAGCTATGTTCTCTTTGGTTCGAATACAACCTATGTTTGAACAGGAAGCCCCCAAATGATCATGAGGTTTAACGGCTAGATTCAAATACGATCATGAGCCAGACCAAAGGGTTAAGCTGGATTCGAACACGATCAGCCCCCAATTGGTCTTTTGAAATTATAATGATGAAGACATATGACCATTGAGGATGAAAAGGACAGATGTCCTGCTTTATTACTTATCATAATATATACATCGTCAAAATATGTACATCATGAGAGCCGGTGGCTCAAGTATAGTAAGGCCGAAGATGAGCGATAGTCCACGGCCGGCGGGACTCTTCCTCCGACTTACGTGAGTCTTTGTGCTCTCGAACATCGATAAGGTAGTATGACCCGTTGTTCAATTTCTTGCTGACCACAAAAGGCCCTTCCCAAGGAGGGGATAACTTGTGTGCATCAGTTTGATCATGGATGAGCCGGAGCACCAAGTCACCTTCTTGAAAGGTTCTAGACTTAACTCGGCGGCTGTGATAACGGTGCAGGTCCTGTTGGTAAATCGCCAAGCGGGCTGCTGCCAAGTAACACTTTTCATCTAACAGGTCAAGTGCATCCTGACGGGCTTGTTCGTTATCAGCTTCAACGTATGCCATCACGCGGGGCGAGTCATGACGGATGTCACTAGGTAGAACCGCCTCTGCTCCGTAAACCATGAAGAAAGGTGTATAACTCGTAGACCTGTTAGGGGTAGTATTGATGCTCCATATCACAAAGGGTAACTCCTCCACCCAACAACCAGGCATCCATTGTAAGGGAACCATAAGCCGGGGCTTGATGCCTTTCAAGATTTCCTGATTGGCTCTTTCAGCTTGACCATTGGATTGGGGGTGAGCTACTGATGAAACATCAAGACGGATATGCTCATGTTGACAGAACTCCTCCATGGCGCCCTTGGACAGATTAGTACCATTGTCTGTTATAATGTTGTGTGGAAAGCCAAAAAGATCACCTTTTTCATGAATTGAACCACCGTGGCTGCATCACACTTACTAACCGGCTCTGCCTCAACCCACTTTGTGAATTTGTCAACCGCCACCATAAGGTGTGCCTTCTTATCTTTAGACCTTTTGAAAGGCCCAACCATGTCGAGCCCCCAGACTGCAAACAACCAAGTAATTGGAATCATCCTCAATTCTTGAGCCGGCACGTGAGCCCGTTGTGAGAATTTATGGCAACCATCACATTTACTGACCAGATCTTCCACATCAGCATGAGCCGTCAACCAATAAAATCCATGACGGAAAGCTTTGGCCACAAGGGACTTTGAGCCGGCATGATGGCCACAATCTCCTTCATGGATCTCACGAAGATTTTCTTGACCTTCCTCGGGAGAAACGCAGTGTTGAAACGCTCAGTGACACTGCGATGATGCAACTCACCATTGGCAATTGTCATTGACTTAGACCGCCAGGTTATTTGTCTAGCCAAGGTTTCATCCTCAGGCAACTCGCCCCGGGTCATATAAGCCAAATATGGCACTGTCCAATCTGGGATGACGTGAAGAGCCACCACCAATTGTGCTTCCGGGTCTGGAACAGCCAAGTCTTCCTCTGTAGGTAACTTAACAGAAGGGTTATGCAGAATATCTAAGAAAGTTTTAGGTGGCACCGGCTTACGCTGAGACCCCAGCCGGCTTAAAGCATCAGCCGCTTCATTCTTTTTGCGATCAATGTGCTCCACTTGGTAACCCTTGAACTGTCCAGCAATGGCATCAACTTCACGGCGATAAGCCGCCATGAGAGGATCCTTGGAATCCCACTTGCCTGATACTTGTTGAGCCACGAAATCTGAGTCGCCAAAGCACCTTACCCGGCTTAATCTCATCTCCTTAGCCATCCAAAGACCATGGAGCAAGGCCTCATACTCAGCTGCATTGTTAGTACAGGGAAACATCAACCGTAGCACATAACAAAATTTGTTACCTCCAGGGGAAGCTAAAACAACTCCAGCCCCCGAGCCCTCCAATTGCCTGGAACCATCAAAATGAATAGTCCAATATGTGTTGTCCCACTTCTCTTCAGGCATCTGCAGCTCTGTCCAATCATTGATGAAGTCCACCAGTGCTTGAGACTTGATAGCAGTGTGTGGCACATACTTTAAACCATGGGGTTTTATCATTTATGCCACTGGTTGTGTCCCACTACTTAGTTTTGCCATTAGAAGTTACAGCTACTCAAAAATGCCATCAATTCGTGAGATGTTTGCTCAAATATGCCATTAGATATCTCAAAAATGCCATCATTTTCGTTAAATGTTTGCTCAAAATGCCATTAGTCATTGTTATTTTCACGTCAAACCCGTTGACCATGTTATATGACAAAAATAAGCCTAGACCCACATGCCAGTTCTCTCTATCTCACAATGATAAGTGTGTCCCCACTTGTCGGGAGTAACCAAGCGAATAATTTTATAGGAAAAAAAAGAACGTTGTTGTGAACAAGTGGGCCTCACACTTTATTGTAGTGAGATAGAGGGGGAGCTGGCATGTTGGTTCATAGGTATTTATGTCATTATAACATGGCAAAAGAGATTTGAGATCACAATAATGGTGTCCAGTGGCATTTTTGAACATGTGTCTAACGAAGCGCTGGCATCTTTGAGCAGTTGAAATTTCTAGTGGCAAACCTGAGTAGTGAGACACAACCAATGGCATAAATGATAAAAACCCAACCATGCGGCCCAAGTTCTATGGCCCACTTGGCGACTCGTCCTGTAGTTTCTCTATTTTGAATGGTATCTCCTAAAGGAGCAGAACTAACCACAATGATGGGATGACCCTGAAAATATTGCTTAAGCTTCCGGCTTTCCATGAACACCCCATAAACGAGCTTCTGCCAGTGTGGATATCTTTGCTTGGAATCAATAAGCACCTCACTGACGTAGTAAACCGGCCGTTGAACTGGATATTCCTTGCCAGCCTCCTTGCGCTCTACGACAATGGCCACACTGACAACACATGTGTTAGCAGCCACATATAACAATAATGTCTCCTTATCAATAGGAGCAGCAAGGACCGGCGGCTCAGCGAGCTGTCTCTTCAAATCTTCAAAGGCAGCGTTAGCAGCATCACTCCAGACAAAGTCGTCTGTCTTCTTCATCATCTGATACAGCGGTATGGCCTTCTCACCTAACCGGCTTATGAACCGGCTTAAAGCAGCAATACGACCCGCCAAACGCTGAACATCATTGATACACGCCGGCTGAGCCAAAGAAGTGATTGCCTTGATCTTCTCCGGGTTAGCCTCGATGCCTCTGTTGGAAACCAGAAAACCCAAAAGCTTGCCCACTGGTACTCCAAAAACACACTTGGCCGGGTTAAGCATCATCTTGTAGACCCGGAGGTTATCAAAGGTTTCCTTCAGATCCTCTATCAAGGTCTCCTTCTCTCTGGACTTCACCACAATGTCATCCACATAAGCATGAACATTGCACCCAATCTGACTATGAAGACAGTTCTGCACACATCGCTGATAAGTGGCCTGGGCACTCTTAAGCCCAAAAGGCATAGACACATAGCAGAAGGCTCCAAACGGAGTAATAAAAGTCGTCTTCTCCTAGTCCTTAACTGCCATATTGATATGATGATAACCAGAATAAGCATCCAAAAAGCTCAAACGCTCACAACCCGCTGTAGCATCAATGATTTGATCAATACGAGGGAGCACGAAAGGATCAGCTGGACAAGCCTTGTTTAAGTCTGTGTAATCCACACACATACGCCAGGTGCCATTCTTTTTAAGCACCAGCACCGGTTTAGCCAACCACTCTGGATGGAGAACTTCAATAATGAACCCGGCCACCAAGAGCCGGGCCACTTCCTCACCAATGGCCTTACGCCTCTCCTCATTGAACCGCCGAAGAAACTTCCTGACCAGCTTAAACATTGGATCAATATTGAGAGTGTGCTCAGCGAGTTCTCTCGGTACACCCGGCATGTCAGAAGGTTTCCATGCAAAGATGTCCCGGTTCTCACGGATGAACTCGATGAGCATGCTTTCCTTTTTGGGATCCAGATTAGCACTGATACTGACCTGCTTAGATGAGTCACCTAGAACAAAATCGACAAGCTTGGTGTCATCAGCCGACTTAAACTTTAGCATCGGCTCATGTTCTGTGGTTGGCTTTTTCAAAGACGTCATGTCCGCCGGGTCAACATTGTCCTTGTAGAACTTCAACTCCTCTGTTGCACAAACAGATTCAGCAGAAGCAGCATCGCCTTCCTCACATTCATAGGCTATCTTCCGACTCCCATGCATTGTGATGGTGCCCTTATGACCCAGCATCTTGAGCTGTAGATAAACATAACACAGCCGTGCCATGAACTTGGCATAAGCCGGCCGTCCAAACAGGGCGTGATACGGGCTCTTGATTTTGACCACCTCAAAAGTTAAGTTCTCAACCCTAGAATCATGCTCATCTCCAAAGACTACTTCTAGTTCAATCTTACCCACTGGGTACACCGACTTACCAAGCACCACTCCATGGAAAACAATGTTGGACGTCTTAAGATTTTTATCAGTCAACCCCATGCGACGGAAAGTCGCATAATAGAGGTGTTGATGCTACTGCCTCCGTCCATGAGCACCTTAGTGAATTTATATCCACCAACCTAAGGTGCCACCACCAAGGCCAAGTGACCCGGATTGTCCACCCGGGGAGGGTGATCTTCCCTACTCCATAGAATAGGCTACTCAGACCATCTCAAATAACGAGGAACTGCCGGCTCAACAGCGTTCACAGCCCTCTTATGAAGCTTCTGGTCCCGTTTGCATAAACTGGTGGTGAACACATGATACTGTCCACTGTTCAGCAGCTTTGGATTGCTCTGATATCTAGACTGCTGCTGTTGACCTCCCTGGCCAGATTGTTGATTATAGCCACCTTGATTTCCTTGAGAACCTTGAAAATTGGAATTTGAACCGCCACCCGGGCCATGAAAACCGCCGCCACCTGAGCCGCTTCCCGGCCCATGATTGCCATCGAACATGTTGGAATTCTTGAAAGCCTTCATGATCGTATAGTCCTTCCATAGGTGAGTGGCCGGTTTCTGCTGAGTACGGTGCCTCGGACAGGGCTCATTTAGCAACTACTCAAGAGTGGGACCTGACCCGTCGGACCGAGGAGGTGGTCTCCCCTGCGCATTGGTGTTAGCCACAAACTCCAAGCTACCGTTAGCCTTAAGTTTATTATTGCCTCCTTGATTCGCTGGGTTATGCTGATGACCCTTGGCATTACCGTTCTTCTTTCCCTTCCCCGTCTTCTCATCGTTAGACTCGGGATCCTTGGTGCTATCAGAGTCAGCGTACTTGACTAGAGCCGCCATTAGCTGGCCCATGTCATTACAATCCCGCTTGAGCCGCCCCAGCTTCTGTTTCAGAGGCGTAAAAACGATAATTTTTCTCCAACATTAAGACTGTAGAGCCGGCATCCATCTTATCATATGAATGTATTATGGCTTTGACCCGGCGCACCCAATGGGTTGTGGACTCACCCTCCTCTTGCTTGCAATTTGTCAAATCCACAATTGACATGGGCTGCTTGCATGTGTCTTTGAAGTTCTGAATAAACCGGGCATTCAACTCTGCCCATGAACTAATGGAATTAGGTGGCAGCCCCTTTAACCAAGTGCGGGCCGTCCCATCCAACATCATGGTGAAGTACTTGGCCATTGCAGCATCACTGACCTCCAGTAGTTCCATGGCCATCTCATAACTTTCAATCCATGCCCCGGGCTGTAAATTGGCTGTGTAATTAGGCACCTTTCGAGGCCCCTTGAAATACTTGGGCAACCGCTCGTTACGCAGAGCCGACACCAAGCAAGGGACACCTCCAGTCCTTGTGGCCATGCCTGACTCAATAGAAATCGTCGAATAAACCGGAAAATACTAGTAAGCCGCCCGCTGAGCCGCCTGCTCAGCCGCTTGCTGAACCACGCACTCAACCTCTTGGCGTATCCTGTCCTGGCCAACCAAGTTAGGAGCTCCGTCACGCGCTGGGTCATGCCCGCACGGCTGGTCACGGCGCCGGGTGTTGCTTGAAACGGCTGCTGAATCTATGTGCCTGCTGAATCTGGCTCGGGAGAGGGGTCGAATGAATCCTTTCTCGACTATAAGAATATACCTCCTGCTGCGCCAGAGCCGTCTGAAGAAGTTCTCTGACCCTTCGTGTTTCTACCGCCTTCGGAGAGTCGCCCTCCGCCGGGAGAGCCGCAAATCGTGCCGCCGCAGCGATCATGTTCTCCAAAGGGTTAGAATAATGACCCGGTGGTGTTGGTACATAATGAGGTGGAGCAGTATTCTACGAGGAGGTTCCATCACCCGTGGTTGAACAGGCGTCCCAGCCCCGGGTGTTGCAGCCCGGTTTACCTCTGGCGGGTTACTGGGGCCTGCATCGGGTGTGCGGAAGAGGTTTCCAGGATCATAAGTCAGAGGCAGACGGGATTGAGCCTTCTGGTGCCTTCTCCTCATGACCTCATTAGATGCGTTCAGATCCATCGTAAGCTGGAAAGCCTCTGATTGAATCTGCTGCGCTCGAGCATCCAAAGTTTCCCGCTCTATGGCCATCCTGACATCCTCCGCTGCTAGGTTTTCCTTGGCTTGTGCTACCTCCTCACGTAACTGTGCCACTTCTGCATCATGTTGATCCTGATCCGCCGGATTAACCACGGCGGTTAACAGGGCTGACATCATATCCATGAGATCCATCAGTACCTGAGCCGGCAGGCGCGCAGGGCCTCCTACTCCGGCTGCCGCTGACCCGGAGGTTATTGTTGCCGCAGCCGTAGAGTTTTGAACGGGTTGCGTGCCAGCCATGAAGATCCCCACTCTGCTCGGCGGCTCAAAGGGGTCCGGAATACTGCTGCCATCGGAACAGCCCCCAAGCCTACCGTCTTGCAGTTGATACAATGAATCCGTCTCACCCGTGGACGACTCACCATCAGAGTAGATGGCCGTCTCACTGCCAGACACAGATCCTTCAGAAAATTCCCCTCCATGGATGCATCCCACGAAGGCACGCTTCATGGCGGGCTGAGCCTGGGCGGGTTTCGCACGCTGAGCCGTCTCAACGATGTCGGTGTAGATGTCTGGCTCAGGGCCCGGCTCGCCGATCTGGCCGATGAATATGTGGATTCCGCCGAAGGGGCCCGGTACCCGTACTCAATTGAGCCGGTGTCGGGGCCCCAGCCTGCGTCGTCGATGTAGAGCTTGCCGCGATGACTCTTGGTCATCCGGCCCACAGCGTATCCCTTGAGCCCTTCGAGGCTGCCCTTTAAGAACTCGCGCACGGTGGGCGCCAGCTGTCGTGGAATTGTCACGGTAGATGTCCTAGTGAAAGGACTTAATCGTGGAGCCATCACAACTAGGAAGCATAAAGGGGTTAAAACGGGACAAAGGACACGGGGGTTTATACTGGTTCGGCCCCTTACGGTGAAGGTAAAGGCCTAATCTAGTTTGAGGTGGTATTGCTTATGTTTCGATTACCAGGGAGCGGATCCGCTTGACCTAGCCTTCGATCTGATGTTAC
Source organism: Aegilops bicornis (assembly GCA_021605145.1). Lineage (NCBI taxonomy): Eukaryota > Viridiplantae > Streptophyta > Magnoliopsida > Poales > Poaceae > Aegilops > Aegilops bicornis. The sequence continues at coordinate 125,165,769 of CM038674.1, read as the reverse complement.
TTGTCCTGAACCGCCACCGGGTCGTCCCTTTATATAAAGTGGTCGACGCCCAGCGGCTCACAGAGTCCTGGCCGGCTCACAAACAGTGTCTGACTCGGTCTCTAACTATCCCTGCCTTATAATACAAGTTATGTACATATGGCGGTTTATCTCTACGGGCCTTGAGTCGCCTTTGGGCCTTGGGCCCTTAACTGAACCACCATCTTCCAGAGCTGTCTTGGGCTTCTTGAATCGCCATAGGTATAACCCGGTCCCTCCTGGGCGGGTCATACCTAATAGTTATATCTCCAACAGGGGGTGTTTGCCTTTTATAGTTTTAATTATTGTACATTTGATGCCAAAGGTCGAATGGATGTTTACTTATTGTGTTGTGTGAATCTTGTGTCGTGCTGTTTTGAAAGATTCTAAGCTGGTTCAACTTTTGGATGTGGGAATAGATAAAGTGTTCCCCTGGATTGATCCACTTAGTTCAGTTGTCCTTGATGAGGATGGAAGTGTTTTTACCCTTGTGTCAGGGTTGGGAGTTGTCCTTGATGAGGATGGAAGAGTTATTGCTCTGCTTTGCCATGCTTGCAGAGATAATGCATAATTGATATTTGTGTAGTTGCCTTTTAGGAGTTATTGATAATTGATATTTTGCTTTAGGGAAATGGCGCCACCACCACCACCACCACCATGTCGACGGTGCAAGTCAAGGTGCGCCAGCAGCCTTGCAACTGGCACGCTGCTCGGCATCTACTTTGGGTCTAGTTTTCTTCATGCGGCGGTAATAAATTATATGAAACTAGTAACCACTATTTTGTTTTTAGTGTTATTGGCATTAATGCATCGTGTATATATCATTTTTCTTTTTGTACACAGATCTTCCCATGCAATGTGAGGTCGGAATTCAACAAGCTGACCGGAGACTCTGTGACCTTTGAGGCTCCTGGGGGCCCCTACACTATGGAGGTCGAGAATGGACGAAATATGACACAGGTGGGAGGAGGTGGATGGGTTCGTTTCATCGCCCACATGCGTATCACCGGTGGTGAGTTGATCAGCTTCTACTTCAGAGCAGAAAGACCCAAGCTGGCCCTCATTTATGTCAACAAAGCAGAAGATGGTGAAGATGATGAGGATGATGAGGATGCTGACGACCCACTTGATGAAGCCATCGTAGCTCAAAGAATGAGGTTGAGCGAGGAGGAGGTGTGCAACCTATGGGACATCATTACGCCACGCGTCTTTGACTTCGTCGGTGCCATTCGTGACCCGCTGACAAATACCATGGTTGATCGGCATATCATGGTATGTTGCATTCTTGTAGTAATTTGATGATATGCTTTATTGTTATACTTAGTGTAGAGTTCGATGATATATATGCTTAGTGAATCTTATATGCTTTATTGTTATACTTAGTGTAGAGTCCGATGATATATATGCTTAGTGAATCCGATGATCTATATGCTTAGTGAATCCGATGATATATATGCTTTATTGTTATACTTAGTGTAGAGTCCGATGATATATATGCTTAGTGATGATCTATATGCTTAGTGAATCCGATGATATATATGCTTCGTGTAGAATCCAAAGAACTATTAATAGTGTAGAATCCATATATACTTATTAGTAGAATTCATGCTTAGTAGAAATGTAGTACTGTCTTTTGATAGTGTAGAATGTGTGAGGCTACTAATTAATTGATATGTTTTTCTTATTTAGAAATTGCCAAAGAGCCTATCTGAGAGTTGTGGTATCAAGCCTGATGAAGAAGGCTCTGCTGGAATACGCCTTACCGCGAGGGGCTCCGCCACCACCTGTGCACGGCGTGGAAACGGACGGTCGCACACACTTCAACTCGGTTGGGTGGAAGAGCTTCCTCGTCGGCAAGAATCTTCATGTTGGACACGCAATCCTAATTACTGTCAGGAACACACCCACCGCCCAGGCTTGAGGATGATGATCGTCATCGATATCATCTAGAACTACATATGCATGTGTGTGGCTGCTGAACCATATATATGCTAGTATGACTACCTAGTAGACTTATCAACTATGATCTATCCATGCATTGTTGACTACTATATATGAGTTTGTGAGATTGTGTGGTTATATTAAATGTGGTATTGTCGTTAATATTTGTGAGGTGGTTCTGCGAACTTAGTTTATTTGCACTAGACTTGTCTTGATTTCCATGAATATTGCATCTGACTTCTTTTTATTATTTTTAATTTCTACTTACCTAGTTGTAGCGTGGGGAGAAAATAGGGCGCTACTACTACGTGATGATAGTAGTAGCGTTGGTAGAGAAAGAGACGCTACTACTAAGTATTTTAGCTGCAACGCTTGTTAGAAACGCGCTACTGTTAAATAATAGTTGTAGCGCCCTAGCAGTAGCGCGGGTGCCCATGCTACTGGTATGTAAAAGACCAGCACCACTAGTAAGGTTTTCTCTTGTACCCCTTGAAGAAAGAAATAAGCCCTTTTACTTTTGTCACGACCGGTTTTTCAATAAAAATATTTATTGAACAACCGACCTATGAAGTCCAATATGAGGAAAATCCTCCATACGGTAGACAAAACTTTGATACAATAAGCCAGTAGCATTACAATATTACAGGGTCGGACTGAAGATGCCCAACCAATTATTACAAACACGCCGATAATTATACATGATGGCGGATATGACACAATGGTGTGGGGTGGAAATACTCTTGACTCGAGATATGAGTGGTTGGTGGAATAACACGATTGGGGTGGTTAATAAGACTCTTTGCCTTTGGCGGCTCATCGGCGTCGAGGTGAGGCTCGATGAATTTATTTGGGTAGCGAAGCGGTTATATCACAATGACTAATCCAGGGTCGACGAGACTGACTCGGATTCCTCTAGGCGTCGGACTCGCTATCGAACTCTTCATCCATGAGATCGCCTTCATCGACATCGGCCAAATCAACAAGCCGGTGAGTACTTTGAAAGTACTCGCAAGACAGTTCGGACAAAAGATATAACAAACGAATGCATGAATGCGACATGATTAATTTTAACAATGCGCAATTTAATCAGTATGGCAAGGTAAGTAAAAAGGGAATCGGCGGTAGTCCGCTCAAAAACCCAAAGAAGATAAACTCAAAACCGATCGAATTATGCAGCGGCGCCTTGAAGGGTGAACAAATAAGTAAAACATGCCACGATCGGGCGTCTAAGCGACACCTCAAAAGGGGCTTATATTGAAAGAAAATACATGTGTGCATGATGGGGCGTCGGAGCGACATCACAGAAAGGGCTTATAATAAAAGTAAATAATAACAATGCCGCAGTCGGACGTCTGAGCGACATCGCAGAAAGGGCTTATCACAAAAGTAAATAATAACAATGCCGCAGTCGGACGTCTGAGCGACATAGCAGAAAGGGCTTACAACAAAATTAAATAATAACAATGCCGCAGTCGGACGTCTGAGCGACATCGCAGAAAGGGCTTATAATTCATTATTCATAACTGACGAGATATGGTGCTCACGGAAAATATTCATCACAAGACAATAAGCGGGTTAGTCGATTCACAGGAAATAAACATTTAACACTCAAATGGTTCTCAGAAATTTCTGTCACCGAGACTGACACTTGACAAGATAAGATGAACACGGTACTCGGACATGAATAAGATGGATTCAAGAATTTTGACTCTGCAGAGTTTGTACCAAAATTTTCCACAGCCAACGGATTTCCGTAGTCACAAAGGACTAGTTCCGTTTACGGTATTTCGGAGGAAACACAACTAACTAGTACACACCCATCATACCTCACGTTGCCAGGAATCACCCTAGACAGTGTTTAAGAAAAACTTTGAGACGGGGAGATCACAATCTCGAATAGCATGAGATCAAATTTATATCTGGCAGCGCTCTAAGGGTGCCCCCTCTCGGTCCCAACCGGAAACACCCATGCCCCCTGACCGGATGAAAGGCTTTAATCCAGGGCCATGGAACCTTCATCCCGGCCTCTCAATTTGGTGTGTACCAGGAAGTGGTTTGCAACTTACTAAGCCGTACCCCTTGCGGAAAGCAGTGGTAGTACGAAAGGGGAGATGGACGGGAATCTGACTGATTTATGTTGACACAGGGTCAATGATCTGGCATAAGCCTGGCATGCTACAACACTGCCATCTTACCCATACTCATGCCAACTCATGGCCATGCAACATGTTTCCAACAACTCATGGATTTTCCGAACTCACTTATCTCAACTTATCACGAGACAAAAATTTCTGGGATGCTTATGAACATGTCATGAAACTACTTAATGCAAACATGCCAAGACACTCATCATATCAGCAGTTCAAACATGCTTGCCTGGTTCGGAGTAGTCGGGGTCTAGCTCGGTGAAGTTCGCGGTTCTGTCACCTCCTTCGGTATCTACGGTACACAAAACACACGCGCTAACGTAAATACCGTTGGGTACAGAAAGTTATTCCAAATATTTTTCAAATAAATATGATAAAAAAACTAGACAGAATTTGAAGAGTACAGAAAAGAATCACTCAAAAATTCCTTTCTGTTAAAAAGTTATAAGGGTTTTGGTCCAAGGACCCATCTGTAATGAAACAGAAAACCCTCAGGGGCCTAAGCAGAAAAGTACAGAAAAACGGTTCAAAGTGGAAGGCGTATTTGCCAAAGTACGCTTTCAGAAAACAATTCAAAAAAACAATAGAGAGGCTGACGGGCGGGTCCCACCCGTCAGGTTTGAATTTTCAAACGAGAGACGGGCTCGTCCGCCGAGAGCCGCGGTGGTCGCCATGACGATCCACAGCGAGGCAGGAAGATCGGAGGGTACCTCCGTGTTCAGGGCGTCATTCCGCGTCGGTTGGTGGTGGTGGTGGTCGCCGGCGAGCACCACGTCGACGGCGGCTCCTGCTCCGGCGGACGGCGGTTCGGGTGGTCGTGGGTCTCGTCGGAGAGTGCTGCGGAGGAGGAATTGAGGAGGGGGTTAGACTTGTGGTAGCATGAGAGGGTAGCTGACGGGATTTGGGCGCCGGGGATGACCTCACCGGAGTGAATCGAGGTGGAGGCCGAGGCGGAACGGGTCGGCCGGAGTCGAGGAAGAAGAGCCCCTCGAGGCTCTTCCAGTGGCTTGGCAAGGACTAGTGAGGTGGTGGAGGTGTATGGGGGCGAGAGCGCGCTCGGGGATGCTATATATATCCGGCCCGAGGTGGTTGCCGAGAACGGGGTTCTCCGGCGAAGTTTACGGCGGCGCAGGGCATTGATCGGGGAGGTTCAGGGGTTGAGCGCCGTCGTGGGGGTTCACTGGTTCCGTTTAGGTGCTAAACGAGCCAGGATTGGGTGCTTAGGGCGTGCTCGACGGAACGGGGCGGCGCGGGCCCGTCGGCGGCAGGGAGCACGTTCTGTGCTTGCCGGGCCACGGCGACGGTGCCACGGGCGTGCGCTGGCAAGGCAGGGACACGCGGAGAGCCAGGGGGCGATGGGCAGCGCCGGGTGGCGTGGCGAGCGGGCTCGGGCCCTCTCTGGCCGCCACGGGTGGCGCGACCACCGCAGAAGCTTCCAACGCCGGCGATGCTCGTCGCCACCGACGCCAGGAATCGGCCCAGCGAGCGTCGCGGGTGCTGGCTGGGGAAGAGGCCGTGTGCATCGTGTCAGGCGCCTGTGGCGCGTGACCCGAAATCCGACGGAGAGAAGCGACACTGAATCTCTGAACTTCTCTGAATCTCTGAAATTGCAATGAAACAGTGTAGGTCAGGTGTTCGACAGAATGATTTATGTATGAGGGAGGCTCTGCTTGAGCTGATTTTTGGTGGAGGGGCCTCTCATTGCATCTAGAGGCTGCCTGAATTTTTGTGGAATTTTTGCAGCAGAGAAGATATGAATTTCACCAAATTTGACAAATCTGGTCCAAACTTGCAGAGACTGAAATTTGAAATTTTTGAAAAGAAGAGGAGTGGATCTTGATTGATCTAGGTTGTGGTTACCAAGGACTATCCAGGGGAGTTGGTTTGAGGTCAAAGCTCAATTGCATTTAGGTACTTGCTTTGCAAATAACCTAGGCTCAAAATAATGGACAGAAAAGATTTGGGAGGAGAAATAAATGAAATAAAATTCAGAAAAGGGTTGAACTTGTTGAGACAGAATGTTTGGATTGCCCAAAGTGGAAGGAGAGATTTTTGGGAAGATTTTATCATGTGGTGCATGATAAAATCATGAGTGGTTTCCACATTGGAGAAGATGCAAAACTCCTAGAGTTTCTTTTTTGAAAGAAAATAAACTCCAAAGACTTTTCTTGAAATTTTGAGAAGAGGGCAATCAGAAGAAAAATTTAAAAACCAAACACCAGAGTTGAAGGAGATGCCAAAATAAAATCCTTGCTAGAGGGAAAAAGTTTTTGCGATAGATTTTTGGAAGGGTTTAGAAGACCTTCTTCAAATCCAACAATTTTTTTTGAAGAGAACCAAAAGAATATTTTTGGAGTGTCACAACACCTACCCCCTTAGGAAAAATCTCGTCCCGAGATTCCAGCTGATCCTCAAATAAATGTGGGTGCTCTGCTCAAGGAAATCCTCTCTTTCCCAAGTGGCTTCACTTTCGGTGTGGTTGCTCCACTGAACTTTGAAGAACTTGATGGTTTTCTGTCGGGTTCTCCTTTCAGACTCTCCCAAGATTTTTATTGGATGCTCCCGATATGTAAGATCTGGCTGCACGTCAATGCTTTTATGGGGTACTTGTTTCTCTGGGTTGCTTACGCACTTCCTCAATTGGGAGACGTGGAATACGTCGTGGATGTCGGATAATTCTTCGGGTAAGTCTAACTGGTAGGCTACCGTGCCTCTTCGTGCCACTATGCACAATGGTCCGATGAATCTTGGTGCTAGCTTCCCTTTAATCTTGAATCGATGCAGGCCTCTCATAGGGGATACTCGTAGGTACACAAATTCACCGGGTTCAAAATTGACTCCACGATGCTTCTGATCATAATAACTCTTTTGTCAGCTCTGGGCTGTCTTGAGTCGATCCTTATTCACCTTGACCTTATCTTCAGCCTCTTTGAGCAAGTCTGGGCCGAAGATATGGTTGTCTCCGGTTTCCGACCAATTTAGCGGGGTACGCCATCTTCGCCCGTACAGAGCTCCAAATGGTGCCATTTGCAGGCTAGACTGATAACTGTTGTTATATGCGAATTCTGCGTATGGTAAGCTCTCTTTCGAACTGGTCCCATAGGTGAGAACACATGCTCTCAACATATCTTCTAGTATCTGGTTTACTCGCTCGATCGCCCATCAAATGCAGGGGATGGTATGCGGTACTGAATGCCAACTGAGTTCCCAGAGCTTGTTGTAAGTGATCCCAAAATCGGGAGACGAATTGAGTGCCTCTGTCCGAGATTATTTTCTTTGGGACTCCATGTAGGCAGACGATAAGGGAAAGGTAGAGCCTAGCAAGCTTCTGAGTGGTGTGGGTTGTCTTCACGGGAATGAAGTGTGCTACTTTAGTCAGTCTATCAGTGATGACCCATATGGCATCATGTCCGTGTCGTGACCGAGGTAGTCCAACGATAAAATCCATTCCAATCTCGTCCCATTTCCACTCGGGTATCTTATTTGGTTGCAATAGCCCGGCCGGTTTCTGGTGCTCGGCCTTGATGCGTTGACAAGAGTCACAACATGCAATAAACGTGGCTATGTCTCTTTTTATACCATGCCACCAAAATGTTTCCTGAAGATCTTTGTACATTTTCGTTCCTCCAGGGTGGATTAAATACGGAGCGGTGTGTCCTTCAGCCAGGATTTGCTGTTTAAGGTCATGAATATTTGGTACGCAAAGTCTATTCCCGTACCACAATATCCCTTGCTTATCGATCATGAATTCTGAGGCCTTGCCCAATTTCATCTTCCGTTTTATGCCTTCGATGCTGGGGTGTCCACGTTGAGCCTCTTTAACCTTCTCTATCAGGGTAGGCTGTAACTCTAAGTTCGACACTGCGCCTTGGTGACCACCATAAGATTGAGCTTAGCAAATTCCTCTTGGAATTCAGGTCTCAAGTTTGGCATGCTTTAAATGCTCGGACTGGGGTTCCGACTCGGAGCATCTACTACAACATTTGCTTTGCACGGGTGGTAGTGGATTCCAACATCATAATCCTTTACTAATTCCAACCAGCATCGCTGCCGTAGAATTTAGTTCTGGTTGTGTGAAAATATACTTGAGGCTTTTGTGGTCCGTGTATATTTCACAACGATTTCAAGTAAGAAGTGTCTCCATTCCTTGAGTGCATGAATAACTGCTGCTAATTCTAGGTCATGAGTAGGATAATTTTCTTCATGCTTGCGAAGTTGTCTGGAAACATATGCGACAACCTTGCCTTCTTGCATTAATACGCACCCGAGTCCCTTTCGAGATGCGTCAGTAAATACCTCAAAAATTTTGTGCATATCAGGCACAATTAACACTGGTGCTGTCGTCAGTTTCCTCTTTAGCTCTTGGAAACTTTTCTCGCAAGCTTCTGTCCATTCAAACTTCCTGTCTTTCTTGAGTAGTTGTGTCATTGGCTTTGCTATGGTGGAGAATCCTTCAATAAATCTTTGGTAGTATCCTGCCATCCCCAAGGAACTTCGTACATCCGTCACGCTGGCTGGTGGCTTCCAGCCAAGTACGGCCTTGACCTTTTCCGGGTCTACGGTGATACCTTCTTGGGTCAGTACGTGGCCCAGAAAACCTACTTGCTTCAGCCAAAATTCACACTTGCTGAATTTAGCGTACAATTGATGTTTCCTGAGTTCTCCTAGTACAATTCGGAGATGTTCAGTGTGCTCTTCTGGTGTTTTGGAGTATACCAGAATATCATCGATAAATACCACAACAAACTTGTCCATAAACTTCATAAATACTTTGTTCATGAGGTGAAAAAATATGCGAGGCGTTTGTTAGTACGAATGGCATTACGGTGAACTCATACAATCCGTATCTGGAGGTGAAAGCTATCTTGGGAATATCTTCGGTTCGCACTTTCAGGTTGATGGTATCCCGACCTCAAGTCAATCTTTGAGAACACCTTGGCTCGAGCGAGTTGATCGAATAAATCATTCATTCGTGGCATCGGATATTTGTTCTTGATTGTGACCATGTTTAGCGCTTCGATAGTCTATGCACAATCTCGGTGTTCCATCCTTCTTTTGGCAAACAAAATTGGTGAACCCCAAGGTGAGGAACTGGCTCGTATATACCCTTTTTCCAATAATTCCTTTATTTGCTTCTTCAGTTCTACCAATTCGGATGGTGCCATTCTGTATGGTTTCTTGTATATGGGAGCGGTTCCGGGTGCTAGTTCAATGCTGAATTCTATCTCTCGATTTGGTGGCATGCCTGGTAGCTCTTCGAAATACATCTGGAAATTCACACACGGAACCTTTCTCAATTCAGAAATATCCACCTTGTTCAATCTCGGTTGCGGGATATTTTTCTTTCCTTGGCTGAAACCTTTATGGTCTTCCCGTGGTGGTGGGTGAGAATTACGGTCCTGTTGAAGCAGTCAATAAAACCTTTGTTGTTGGTTAACCAATCCATCCCTAAGATGACATCCAGTCCTTTATTTTCCAACACGATAAGATTTGCGTGAAACTTCAACCCTTCAAACTCGATAACCACACCCTGGCAATAATTCTGGGTAACTTGCTTAATTCGAGGGACTTGACGATCATAGATTTTTCCAAGGGAAGCATCGAAAAATTATTTTGCAAAGCAAAACTTTTCGACCACGAATGAGTGAGAAGCTCGAGAATCAAACAAAACCATGGCAGGTATTGTGTTGATTAGAAACATACCGAGTCACGATATCCGGGGCATTTTGTGCTTCCTCTTTGGTCACGTGGTTCAGATGACCCTTCCTGTGGTTGTTATTTGGGTTGAAATTGTTGCTCTTTGGCGCGAATTATTGCCTCCGTTGTTCGGCTTTGGGGTCGAAGTTCCTTGGCTTGGGGCACTTTGCTTGGCATAGTGCCCTTCTTCTCCTAAGCGTAACAGTAACTTTGGGTGGTATGTGAACTCCTTGCCCCTTGCATGGAAATTCTTGATTGGGCGTGAGACGCTTGTCATGGGTTTGGGTGTCCAGTTTTTCTGAACATCTGTCTTGCTGCGGTGGTTGCGGGCGTGATTGGTCTGGTCCCTCTTCCGCTTGCGGAAATCTTCTAAGCTGCGTCTCTCATTTTCCAAGGTAATGGCCTTATCCACCAGCATCTTAAAATCTGGAAAGGTGTGTACGGCCAATTGGCATTTAAGCGCGGGTGTCAGACCGTCTAGGAATTTCTCCATCTTTTTGTTTTCCGACATACGCTCCTCGTTGGCGTAGCGAGACAGCAGAGTAAACTGATTGTTGTATTCTGATACCGTCATTGTCCTTTGCTTGAGGTCATCAAATTCTCTCTTTTTGATCTTCATAAGACTCTTAGGAATATGTGCCCCACGAAAACCTTCTTTAAATTCCTCCCATGTTATATTATTTTCGTTGGGGTGCATGTGTAGGAAATTTTCCCACCACGATGCGGCTGCTCCAGTGAGATAGTGCGGAGCATAAAGCACTTTCTCAAGATCTGAACACTGGGCAATGATTAATTTTCTTTCCATGTCTCGAAGCCAGTCCTCGGCTTCAAGAGGTTTGTCAGTGTGAGAAAATGTTTGGGGACGTGTCTTCTGTAGCTCAGATAACTTTGATTGCTGCTGATACTGTCCACGGTGATTCCCCATACTGATGACTTGGTTCATTATTTCCTGATGTTGCTGTTGACTTTGTTCATACAGACGGCACATTTGGGAAAATGTTGTTTCAACATCTGTTGACTTATGCCGCCTGTGTGAAATTGTTGCACAGGGGTGTGCCATAATTTTCCTCTGTCGGAGTTGGCATGGAGCGCGTCCAAGGACGAGACATAGTTCACTCTGGGGATATATTTTGAAACACTCATAAGAAAAGAAATTGAGCCGCAAAAATCAATAAATTCAAGAAGACGGAAAAAGGTCGCAAATGCTCCAAGATTTTTCAAGAGAATAAACGTTTGCGCACAGAGAAGGACTGTTCATTACATATCTTACACGCAAGCAGTAATTATACAATACATCACTCAGGATATGCATACATAATCCTGACATGTTATTTAGGCTAGTGCACTCCTCCTGATCCTACATGATGCGCAAACAAGCTACTTCTCACAGCCTATGTACATATAAACATATCGTACAAGTCGGTACATCGCATGGCGGCTAAGCGTACTTAGTCGGAGATGGTAAGGATTTCCCTTGGCCTGCCAAGGGTGAGGCGTAGTGAGGCTGGGGACTCAACCTCCTCTTCGGAGATAGGCTCCAGACGTGAGGTGTTGCGCTGAGTTGGTGGAGGAGGTGCCTGTCTTGGACAACTCGAACATGAGCCGGGCACGAGGGGTGGTGCAGAACGAACCGGAGTAGGCGCAATGACATGGTTGAACTCCTCCGTGGTAGGCAGGCGACGAGTAGCGGTGAGAGCAGTAGGAGCAAAAGATCTTGATGTGAGACAAAAGTCGGTGGCGGTGCGGCGCAGGAGCTCCCTCTGTTGGCGGCACAGCCATGGATCGAGTCCATGCGGCAACTACAAAGTCGTCCACCAGGTTGTCAAAGGCTGCCTCCAAAGCCCGGAGATACTCGATGAGCATCTCAAAAGCTTCGTCCCGTTCTCCTCTGGGGCAAGAGAACGCGTAGTGGCAGGTATATGGCACGTGACATGGCAGGTAGCGGTAGCGACGAGTCTTCATTGAAGGAAGGATGTCCCTGAGACGAGCTATCGCCTCACGGGCTGCCATCTGTAGTGCATGCTTCTCTGTGGGCATGGCTCTCCCCAAGAACCGGTAACGCTCAACTCGCCCTCCCTTGAATTGCACCGCGGCTTGGTGCATGGTTAGACGGTCATTGATCTTGTCTTTGAGAGAGTGAGAAGATCAAGGCGCCTGGCCCTATCGCGACTTGGACAATGAAGGAGAGAAGCTTGACGAACCCATCGGGCATGTTGGCGAACATCTGCGACTCGCGATCATTGCCGACCATCTACAAAAGTAGGCAAAAATCCTGAGTAGTCAAATCATAAATTTATCTTGTTGCCGAAATTGACTACATTTGTAAAAATAATAAACAGCTCTATTCTGCTAATACCCAATTAGCGATCGCACCTAGTGGCTTCCCTACGGTCATCCCGGCTCTGGTACCAAGCTTATACGACCGGTTTTTCAATAAAAATATTTATTGAACAACCGACCTATGAAGTCCAATATGAGGAAAATCCTCCATACCGGTAGACAAAACTTTGATACAATAAGCCAGTAGCATTACAATATTACAGGGTCGGACTAAAGATGCCCAACCAATTATTACAAACACGCCGATAATTATACATGATGGCGGATATGACACAATGGTGTGGGCTGGAAATACTACTGACTCGAGATATGAGTGGTTGGTGGAATAACACAGTGGGGTGGTTAATAAGACTACTGCCTTTGGCGGCTCATCGGCGTCGAGGTGAGGCTCGATGAATTTATTTGGGTAGCGAAGCGGTTATATCACAATGACTAATCCAGGGTCATACGAGACTGACCGGGATTCCTCTAGGCGTCGGACTCGCTATCGAACTCTTCATCCATGAGATCGCCTTCGTCAGCATCTGGCCAAATCAACAAGCCAGGTAAGTACTTTGAAAGTACTCGTAAGACAGTTCGGACAAAAGATATAACAAACGAATGCATGAATGCGACATGATTAATTTTAACAATGTGCAATTTAATCAGTATGGCAAGGTAAGTAAAAAGGGAATCGGCGGTAGTCCGCTCGAAAACCCAAAGAAGATAAACTCAAAACCGATCGAATTATGCAAGCGACGCCTCGAAGGGTGAACAAATAAGTAAAACATGCCACAGTCGAGCGTCTAAGCGACACCTCAAAAAGGGCTTATATTGAAAGAAAATACATGCGTGCCGCAGTCGGACGTCGGAGCGACATCACAGAAAGGGCTTATAATAAAAGTAAATAATAACAATGCCGCAGTCGGACGTCTGAGCGACATCGCAGAAAGGGCTTATAACAAAAGTAAATAATAACAATGCCGCAATCGGACGTCGGAGCGACATAGCGAAAAAGGGCTTACAACAAAAGTAAATAATAACAATGCATGATCAGACGTCCGAGCGACATCGCAGAAAGGGCTTATAATTCATTATTCATAACTGACGAGATATGGTGCTCACGGAAAATATTCATCACAAGACAATAAGCGGGTTAGTCGATTCACAGGAAATAAACATTTAACACTCAAATGGTTCTCAGAAATTTCTGTCACCGAGACTGACACTTGACAAGATAAGATGAACACGGTACTCGGACATGAATAAGATGGATTCAAGAATTTTGACTCTGCAGAGTTTGTACCAAAAATGTCCATAGCCAACGGATTTCCGTAGTCACAAAGGACTAGTTCCGTTTACGGTATTTCAAAGGAAACACAGCTAACTAGTACACACCCATCATACCACACGTTGCCAAGAATCACCCTAGACAACGTTTAAGAAAAACTTTGAGACGGGGAGATCACAATCTCGAATAGCATGGGATCAAATTTATATACGCGCGCTCTAAGGGGTGCCCCCCTCTCGGTCCCAACTGGAAACACCCATGCCCCCTGACCGGATGAAAGGCTTTAATCCAGGGCCATGGAACCTTCATCCTGGCCTCTCAATTTGGTGTGTACCAGGAAGTGGTTTGCAACTTACTAGGCCGTACCCCTTGCGGGAAACAGGTGGTAGTACGAAAGGGGAGATGGACGGAATCGGTGATTTATGTTGACATTGTGGTCAATGATCTGGCATAAGCCTGGCATGCTACAACACTGCCATCTTACCCATACTCATGCCAACTCATGGCCATGCAACATGTTTCCAACAACTCATGGATTTTCCGAACTCACTTATCTCAACTTATCACGAGACAAAAATTTACCGGGATGCTTATGAACATGTCATGAAACTACTTAATGCAAACATGCCAAGACACTCATCATATCAGCAGTTCAAACATGCTTGCCTGGTTCGGAGTAGTCGGGGTCTAGCTCGGTGAAGTTCGCAGTTACATCACCTCCTTCGGTATCTACGGTACACAAAACACACGCGCTAACGTAAATACCGTTGGGTACAGAAAGTTATTCCAAATATTTTTCAAATAAATATGATAAAAAAACTAGACAGAAATTAGAAGAGGACAGAAAAAGAATCACTCAAAAATTCCTTTCTGTTAAAAAGTTATAAGGGTTTTGGTCCAAGGACCCATCTGTAATGAAACAGAAAACCCTCAGGGGCCTAAGCAGAAAAATCTGAAAAAGCGGTTGAGTGGAAGGCGTATTTGCCAAAGTACGCTTTCAGAAAACGATTCAAAAAAACAATAGAGAGGCTGACGGGCGGGTCCCACCCATCAGGTTTGAATTTTCAAACGAGAGAGACGGGGCTCGTCGGCGCCCGAGAGCCTGTGGTTGCAGTGGCGATCCACAGCAGCGGGAAGATCGGAGGGTACCTCTGTGTTCAGGCGTCATGCCGCGTCGGTTAGTGGTGGTGGTGGTCGCGGCGAGCACCACGTCGACAACGGCTCCTGCTCCGTGACGGCGGTTCGGGTGGTCGTGGGTCTCGTCGGAGAGTCCGCGGAGGAGGAATTGAGGAGGGGTTAGACTTGTGGTAGCATGAGAGGGTAGCCGACGGGATTTGGGCGCCGGGGCGACCTCACCGGAGTGAATCGAGGTGGAGGCCGAGGCGGAGCAGGTCGGCCGAGTCGAGGAAGAAGAGCCTCGAGGCCCTTCCAAAGTGGCTTGGCGAGGACTAGTGAGGTGGTGGAGGTGTGCGGGGCGAGAGCCTTCGAGGATGCTATATATAGCCGGCCCGAGGCGGTTGCCGAGAACGGGGTTCTCCGGCGAAGTTTACGACTGCGCAGGGCATTGATCGGGGAGGTTCAGGGGTTGAGCGCCGTCGTGGGGTTTCACTGGTCCCGTTTAGGTGCTAAACGAGCCAGGATTGGGTGCTTAGGGCGTGCTCGACGGAACGGGGCGGCGCGGGCCCGTCGGCGTGGGAGCACGTTCTGTGCTTGCAAGACCACGGCGACGGTGCCACGGGCGTCTTGGCCAGCAAGGCAGGGACACGGAGAGCCGAGGCGATGGGCGGCGCCGGGTGGCGTGGCGGCGGGCTCGGGCCCTCTCTGGCCGCCACGGGTGGCGCTGCCACCGCAGAAGCTTCCAACGCCGGTGATGCCTGCCGCCACCGACGCCGAGAATCGACCAGCGTGTGTGCGGGGTGCTGGCGGGGGAAGAGGCCGTGTGCATCGTGCGAGCGCTGCTGTGGCAGCGTGACCAAATCGGCGGAGAGAAGTGACACTGAATCTCTGAACTTCTCTGAATCTCTGAAAGTGCAATGAAACAGTGTAGGTCAGGTGTTCGACAAAATGATTTTGGTATGAGGGAGGCTCTGCTTGAGCTGATTTTTGGTGGAGGGGGCGCTCATTGCATCTAGAGGCTGCCTGAATTTTTGTGGAATTTTTGGAGCAGAGAAGATATGAATTTCACCAAATTTGACAAATCTGGTCCAAACTTGCAGAGACTGAAATTTGAAATTTTTGAAAAGAAGTGGAGTGGATCTTGATTGATATAGGTTGTGGTTACCAAGGACTATCCAGGGGAGTTGGTTTGAGGTCGAAGCTCAATTGCATTTAGGTACTTGCTTTGCAAATAACCTAGGCTCAAACTAATGGACAGAAAAGATTTGGGAGGAGAAATAAATGAAATAAAATTCAGAAAAGGGTTGAACTTGTTGAGACAGAATGTTTGGATTGCCCAAAGTGGAAGGAGAGATTTTTGGGAAGATTTTATCATGTGGTGCATGATAAAATCATGAGTGGTTTCCACATTGGAGAAGATGCAAAACTCCTAGAGTTTCCTTTTTGAAAGAAAATAAACTCCAAAGATTTTTCTTGAAATTTTGAGAAGAGGGCAATCAGAAGAAAAATTTAAAAACCAAACACCAGAATTGAAGGAGATGCCAAAATAAAATCCTTGCTAGAGGGAAAAAGTTTTTGAGATAGATTTTTGGAAGGGTTTAGAAGACCTTCTTCAAATCCAACAAATTTTTTTGAAGAAAACCAAAAGAATATTTTTGGAGTGTCACAACTTTCTCAATAGCAACATCAATAAGCATATCCTTTGTTTGCAAGTTTTTGCTTACTAAATTAGCAGCAAACAATACCCCATACCAAATGACTATTGCCATGATAAATTCACACTCTCCAAGTTCATTTTTTTTTGCCAAACATAGAGCCTCACTACTTGTCTTTGGATCACTATCAGTTTAATATATCTGAAATTAAAAGAAAGTTCATAAATGTTATGGTTGGACGTAGTAAAAGGCTAAATGAATCACATTATTATTAATATGAACATATTGCTTACCTGAAGTAGAGCCACCTGAATGTCTGAACATTCAAATCTAATAGATTTTAACACTTTCAACATGACTCTCCCAACAAATAGCTGACATAGAGGATGGAAGTCGTGAAGCGCCTGAAGGATGGAAGCCATGAGAGCTATCGTCGTGTGCCCGTGTCAATCTTCTGCCACCAACTGTCACCGTGAAGTACTCTCGCCAAGAACTGTCGCCGTGTGCCGTGTCTCTTGTCATTGTTGCTCTAGAGTCTGGAACTGTCGCGGTTGTCAATCGACCAGACGATCCCGTTTCCAATCGAGGAGCAACCTGAGGACTGTCGCCAATCGATTTGACGATCCTGTTTCCAAGTTTCATGTAGGCTTTAGCGACTACGACGCGAGTGCTTTTGCCTTTTGTGATTGATCTGAATCCCGAGTCCCGATGATCCTTTTTTCGATCAATCGAGCAGCGGCCTGGCATGACACCAGCGGCCTAGTTGCATCGAGGCCCAGCGCCCAGGAAGAACATTTTTTTTGAGAAATACATGCTTCTTCAAGGCCAAGAAAGTTATCTTCTTCTTTTTTTCTTTGTTTAATATGCAACCCCTAATCATTCATCCTTCAGAAAAAATCATATGGTTTCTTTTTCCAACAAACAATATTTATTACAGTTTTATGTATTTAAATTCCTAATGGCATTTCATTTCTATGTTTTTGCTATTATAGATTTATTTATGGCTGCTTCAAGTATTGCAGTCAATTAGTCATTGTTGTCCCTGTTGTCGGTCCTACAACCTATTAGATTATTGTTTCCTTTTGAAATACCTCCATAGAAAATACAGGTCTCAACACGTCGTTTCATTTCTGGCCGAAATTTGTTTTGTAGCCAGTAAGATACACATGTAACTAAAACACCTTTGTCTTAAATTAGACCCATCCCAAGCGCGAATCCTCGTTGAGCACATTTTTTTTCACGCCTCCTTTTTTCCACGCCTCCTTAACTGAGCCATGCATTGCTTCAACCCATGTGGCCTCTGGTCCGATGTATGGGATATGATATGTCTTTATCGTATCTACTTTTCCAAACTATGTTGCCCTTGTTTGGACTATAATTTGCGTGATTTGAATGGAAATAACCCGGACTAACGATGTTTTCATCAGAATTGCCATTGTGTTGTTTTTGCACAGAAATCAAAGTTCTCGGATTGACCTGAAATTTTATGGAGAATTTGTGTGGAATATATAAAAAATACTGATGGAAAAAGATACCAGAGGGGGGCCACCCAGGAGCCACAAGCTCAGGGGACGCGCCTGGTGAGCTTGTGGGCCCCTTGGACCTCCGGCAACCTGATACGTCCCCAACGTATCTATAATTTTTTATTGTTCCATGCTACTATATTATCTATTTTGGATGTTTTATATGCATTAATATGCTATTTTATATTATTTTGGGACTAACGTATTAACCTAGGGCCCAGTGCCACTTTCTGTTTTTTCCTTGTTTTAGAGTTTCGCAGAAAAGGAATACCAAACGAAGTCCAAATGGAATGAAACCTTTGCGATGATTTTTCTTGGACCAGAAGACACACCAGAGACTTGGAGATCAAGTCGGAGGAGCCACGAGGTGGCCACAAGGACGAAGTGCGCGCCCAGGGAGGTAGGGTGTGCCCCACCCTTGTGGGCCCCTCGTGACTCTCCTTATTTAATTCCTGCGCCAATATATTCCCAAATATTCCCAAACCATCAGAAGTATCCACAAAAGCACTTTTCCAATGCCGCAACCTTCTGTACCCGTGAGATCCCATCTAGGGGCCTTTTATGGCACCCTGCTGGAGAGGGATCGATCACGGAGGGCTTCTACATCAACTCTATTGCCGTTCCGATGAAGCGTGAGTAGTTTACCACAGACCTACGGGTCCATAGCTAGCAGCTAGATGGATTCTTCTCTCTCTTTGATTCTCAAT
This sequence comes from Aegilops bicornis, assembly GCA_021605145.1. NCBI lineage: Eukaryota > Viridiplantae > Streptophyta > Magnoliopsida > Poales > Poaceae > Aegilops > Aegilops bicornis. Next base: position 125,147,355 of record CM038674.1, on the reverse strand, counting down.
ACCATGTTCTCCTCGATGTTCTTGGAGATCTATTCAATGTAGTACTCTTTTGCGGTGTGTTTGCCAAGATTCGATGAATTGTTGATTTATGATCAGCTTATCTATGAATATTATTTGAATATTCTCTGAATTCTTTTATGCATGATTTGATATCTTTGTAATTCTCACTGAATTATTGGTTTAGTTTGGCCAACTAGATTAGTTTTTCTTGCAATGGGAGAAGTGCTTAGCTTTGGGTTTAATCTTGCAGTGTCCTTTCCCAGTAACAGTAGGGGCAGCAAGGCACGCATTGTATTGTTGCCATCGAGGATAAAAAGATGGGGTTTTCATCATATTGCTTGAGTTAATTCCTCTACATCATGTCGTCTTACTTAATGCGTTACTCTGTTCTTCATGAACTTAATACTCTAGTGCAGGCAGGAGTCGGTCGATGTGTGGAGTAATAGTAGTAGATGCAGAATCGTTTCGGTCTACTTGACACGGACGTGATGCCTATATTCAAGATCATTGCCTTAGATATTGTCATAATTTTGCGCTTTTCTATCAATTGCTCGGCAGTAATTTGTTCACCCACCGTATTATTTGCTATCTTGAGAGAAGCCTCTAGTGAAACCTACGGACCCCGTGTCTATTTTCCATCATATAAGTTCTATTTTCATCTTATAAATTTCTGATCTACTATTTTGCAATCTTTTACTTTCCGATCTATAAACCAAAAATACCAAAAATATTTACTTTATCGTTTATCTATCTCTATCAGCTCTCACTTTTGCAAATAATCGTGAAGGGATTGACAACCCATTTATCGTGTTGGGCGCAAGTTGTTTGATTGTTTGTGCAGGTATTCGGTGATTTGTGCGTTATCTCCTACGGGATTGATACCTTGGTTCTCATACTGAGGGAAATACTTATCTCTACTTTGCTGCATCACCCTTTCCTCTTCAAGGGAAAAACCAACGCAAGCTCAAGAAGTAGCAGGAAGAATTTCTGGCGCCGTTGCCGGGGATATCTACGCGAAGTCAAGACATACCAAGTACCCATCATAAACTCTCATCTCTTGCATTACATTATTCACCATTCGCCTCTCGTTTTCCTCTCCCCCACTTCTAAAACTATTTTCGAAATGATTTGCCTTTTCTTCGCCCTCTTCCGTTCGTCTTCTTCGTTCGCTTTCAGTTTGCTCATTTGCTTGGTTGGTCTGTTGCTACCATGCATGTCTGAATCTTGGGAGGTTATCGTTGAAAATCTTGAGGAAAAACTTGAATCTTGTTCATTGGATCATGAAACTGAAACTCCTCCTAATTACAAAACAAAAATCTTTTGTGTGGGAGAAGGTAATATTGTTGGAAAGAGTATTATTCAAGAATTCTTTGATTGTACGGGATCTATGCCTATCAATAAAAGATCTATTATTCTTGATACAAACTGTTATGCGGATGAGATTGTTATGCTCGTTGATAAATTAGAAAGAAAATTTGTGCATATTTATCCTACTTTGCAAAAGGTGTTTTATGAACTTCCTAATATTAATCATCCAATAGCTAACAAGATTGCCACCATTATCCTTATGCGAGAATTTGATTTTATAATACAAGAAGCTGGGGCTATTTTTGCTTTCTATAAAACGGATGTTGAATACCCTCCAATTGAAGATATACACCAAGATAAAGAAACTATGCATAGTTTGGAATCTAGGGATCGTCAATCTTATAGTTAAAATCTTAGGAGGAGAGTTCCATATTCAGAAATCTCTCAACCTTTGTACCTTGAGGCTTATGAGGAGTTTGATTGGATTACTAGGGGAATTTATGTAGAATTTATCAGGGATTGGTTGAATAAGATGATGAAGGAACCCGTTAGAAACGAGATACGTGTTTTATATGATGATATATATGGTGACGATCCCGACTATGGGTTTATGAATGTTAAAATTACCAATCAAAGTCCTTTCATGATTTAAGTTCATCTACTAGGAGGGAAATAAAGGAAAGGATAGATTTACTAAGACGATTTTTGGAAGATTTGATGAGGAAAGAATTGCATACCAAAGATGACAATACCTAGATCTATTTGTGTTTTATGCCTGGCTAAGGGCGTTAAACAATAGCGCCTGTTGGGAGGTGATGTCTACTATGCAACTTTATTCTTGTAGACTCGTGTTGGGCCTCCAAGCTCAGAGTTTTTTAGGACAGTAGCAATTTTCCCTCAAGTGGATGACCTAAGGTTTATCAATCCGTGGGAGGCGTAGGATGAAGATGGTCTCTCTCAAATAACCCTGCAACCAAATAAAAGTCTCTTGTGTCCCCAACACACCAAATACAATGGAAATTTGTATAGGTGCACTAGTTCGGCGAAGAGATGGTGATACAAGTGTAGTAACGATGGTAGATATTGATATTGTAATAGGAACAATAAAAATAGCAAGGTAGCAATTGATAAAATGGAGCACAAACGGTATTGCAATGCTTAAAAATGAGGCCTAGGGTTCGTACTTTCACTAGTGCAATCTCTCAACAATGCTAATATAATTGGATCATATAACCATCCCTCAACGTGCGATGAAGAATCACTACGAAGTTCCTATCTCGCAGAGAACATAAGAAGAAATATCAAGAACACGAGAGACAGAGAGAGATTAAACACATAGCTACTGTTACAAACCCTCAGCCCCGAGGGTGGATGAGGGAGTCCTGGATTAGGGGGTGTCCGGATAGCCGAACTATCACTGTTGGCCGGACTCCTGGACTATGAAGATACAAGATTGAAGACTGCGTCCCGTGTCCGGATGGGACTTTCCTTGGCGTGGAAGGCAAGCTTGGCGATACGGATATGTAGATCTCCTACCATTGTAACCGACTCTGTGTAACCCTAACCCTATCCGGTGTCTATATAAACCGGAGGGTTTTTAGTCCGTAGGACGAACAACAATCATACCATAGGCTAGCTTCTAGGGTTTACCCTCTCTGATCTCGTGGTAGATCCACTCTTGTACTACCCATATCATCAATACTAATCAAGCAGGAGTAGGGTTTTACCTCCATCGAGAGGGCCCGAACCTGGGTAAAAACATCGTGTCCCTTGTCTCCAGTTACCATCCGCCTAGACGCACAGTTCGGGACCCCCTACCCGAGATCCGCCGGTTTTGACACCGACGTTGGTGCTTTCATTGAGAGTTCCTCTGTGTAGTCGCCGTCAGGAAGGATGCCTCATCCCGTCTTTAAAGACGGCACCGTTGCTAAAGGAGCTTTGGCCACCGGCCAAACTCTCCGGCTAGGCGGTTTTCTTATGATCGCATGTTCGTCCGCCGCGCCGACGATGACTTCTCGGGTCATCGAAAGCAATCTTCACGTTAACTTGGAACTCGCCGAGCAGTTAGATCTGATGGAGCTCGCTTCCTTGAACGAGCTCTTGGATCGCATCGCCGCCCTGGGAGTCGCTACAGAATACGATCAGATTGGGCCTAAAGCCAATCTGAGAGAGATCAACTCTCCCCAGGCTACCCACCACGTTGTTGTGGTAGACGAACAATACGGCGACTCCTCTCCTACCTTAAGGACTAGCTATGTTTGGATTCCTGACCCCTCCATGCCGGATTCCCACAGAGGGGAGGACACGACTCAAGCCCTGAACTTAAAGTCAGGCAGCGGGCTAGATTCATTGGATAACCTCCAAGAACCCAAGCTTCCAAGTTCGGAAACTTCTTGGCCCCTGAATCTTAGATCGGACGGGGTTCGGAATTTAATTCCACCCGCCCACCCAAACATAAGCGATCTCTCCCAAATCCGGCAAGAGCCCGGTGAAACAGTACATCATTCTTGGGCGATTCCTCCTGGTTATGGACAGGATAAAGGACTGCCATGAGGAGGACGCAATCTCATTCTTCGCAATAATTGCATGGACAAGGGAATCCTAAACGCCATAAGTCGTCATTGAAATTACACGCTTAGCTGACTTGGCGTCCATAGTACTAAAAAGTCTTCTTGCGATGGAGAGCGCTTGGAAAACCGAAATCAAATTTTGGGATAATCCGCCCCGAATACGACCCTAGTCCGAAATAAAAGGGTGCATCATCACTGTGCACACAGGTTACATACCAAAAAGCAAAAAACCCAAAGGGCATGGAACCGTCTTGGAGGGATGGCTCAATAGACCGCAAAATTCATAGCACAGGGCGCCACTCCAACTCATAGCCTTAGAGCATGTTGGATACTACGGTAGGTGGCCAAAAGTGGCGAAGAGCTTTTAGCTCAGAGCACCAGCCCAGCAATACCGATGCAGTATTAACAGTCTTCGAGACTTTCGCATCAAATAATATGCGGAAACGAACACTCCGCGGCCTTGCCGAAGTCTACCAGATAGCAACAATAAATCCATGGAGTGACACGGCTATTACCTTTAACGCCAGTGACGAACCTAAAATCCGAACAGCCCGAGCACCAGCCGCATTGGTCCTTAGCCCATTAGTGGACGACTTTCGCCTTACCAAGGTACTCATGGACGGCGGCAGCGGATTAAACCTCATCTATGAGGAAACCCTTCAAAAATGGAAATAGACTGGAGCCGCATTGAGCAAAGCAGCACAACCTTTAGAGGAATAATCCCCAGTCGTGAAGCATGCTGCACAGGAAATATCACACTGGATGTGGTGTTCAGCACGCCAGACAATTATAGGTCCGAGGAGGTCACGTTCCAAGTGGCCCCGTTCAGCAGCGGATACCACGCTCTATTAGGGCGAGAGGCATTCACAATTTTTCAAGCTATACCCCATTACGGGTACATGAAGCTCAAAATGCGGACCCAACGGAATTATCACTCTCGCTAGTGACCGGACATAGCCCGCTACCGAAAATAAAATAGCCGCACTTGCCCTTGAGGCACTATCAAAGCCCTAGCGGCAGAGGAACTCATCGCGCCAAGCGCCCACGGTGAACAGGGACGATGTGATACTTGATAAGAGATCCAAGTCCACCTCTTTTAAACCGGCAGACGAAATAGTCAAATTCCAAGTCCATCCAACGGACCCTACAAAAACGGCCTCCATCGGGGAACAATTAACCCTGATGTGGACGCCGCACTACAAGAATTCCTACGGGAAAATTGGGACATTTTTGCCTGGCACCCTTCAAACATGCCAGGAATCCCATGCCGGCTGGCAGAGCACAGCCTAAATATCCTAAAAGGATTCAAGCCAGTCAAACAAGCTCTTCGGCGTTTCTCCGAACCCAAGAGACAGGCCATGGGAGAGGAGCTAGCTAAACTATTGGAGGCCGGATTCATTAGAGATATTAAACATCCGGACTGGCTAGCAAACCTGGTAATGGTACCAAAGAAGGACAAATCGGGCGCCTATGTGTCGATTTTAAGGACCTTAACAAGACTTGCCCAAAGGATCCCTTCCCTCTCCCCCGCATCGATCAAATTATCGACGCTACCGCAGGACACGATTCATTGTGTTTCCTCGACGCATACTCCGGCTACCACCAAATTAAGATGGCAGAGCCAGACCAAGCCGCAACGGCATTCATCACTCCATACGGCCCATTCTGCTTCAACACAATGCCCTTTGGGCTCAAAAACGCCGGCGCGACATATCAGCGCATGATTCAGACATGTCTGGCAAACCAGATCGGCAAAACAATGGAGGCATACGCAGACGATGTGGTCGTCAAATCCAAGCATGTCGAAACCCTAGTCGACGACTTGAGGCTCACATTCGATAATCTCCGAACATATGACATCAAGCTCAACCCGGAAAAATGCGTTTTCGGCGTACCAGCCGGAAAGCTCTTGGGCTTCATTGTATTCGGTAGAGGAATTGAAGCAAACCCAGCCAAGATCCGAGATCTGTCACAACTGGATACCCCCAAAGACCTCAAACAAATACAAAAATTGACTGGAGAAAAGGCATTACCCCTTAGGAGAAAAGGCATTACCCCTTTATCGCCTCCTCCGGCGCACCGAACACTTCGAGTGGACGGATGCTGCCACGCTCGGACTCGAAGAAATCAAAGACATATTGGCAACAAATCCGGTCCTGGCCGCGCCCAACATGGGTGTACCAATGCTATTATACAACGCAGCAACCCATCAAGTTGTAAGCGCGGTGCTCGTCGTCGAACGAAAAACGGACGGACACAAGTTCCCTCTCCAAAAACCAGTTTACTACGTGTCCACTGTCCTAACTCCATGCAAGTCACGGTACCTGCATTATCAAAAGATAGCATATGCGGTGTTCATGGCATCCCGGAAGCTGTGATACTACTTCCAAGAGTGTTCGATAACAGTAGCCTCTGAAGTACCTCTTAATGACATTATAAACAACCGCGACGCAACGGGCCGGATTGCTAAATGGGCCATTGAGCTCCTCCTGTTCGACATAACCTACAAGCCACGGCGAGCTATTAAGTCGCAAGTTTTGGCTGACTTCATCGCCGAATGGACTGAAGCCGAACTCCCTAAAGAGTACGGCGCATATTCCAACTGGATCATGCACTTCGACGGCTCCAAAATGTTGGCCGGCCTGGGGGCTGGAGTCGTTCTGACGTCCCCAACCGGAGATACAGTTCAATACATACTTCAAATAATGTACACGGACTCCAACAACGCAGCCGAATACGAGGCCCTTCTACATGGTCTCCGGATGGCAGTCTCCATGGGCATTCAACGCCTAGAGGTGCGCGGGGATTCGAACCTCGTGATATCCCAAATAAATGGGGACTTTGATGCCAAGGATCTGAAAATGGCAGCTTATCGCAATGCCGTCCTAAAAATGTCAGCTCGGTTTGAGGGGCTCGAATTTCACCATATAGCCTGGGATAACAACCAGGCAGCAGACATGTTGGCACGCATTGGCGCAAAGCGCGATGCCATCCCCCCCAATATCTTCCTAGAGAGGCTTTTCAAGCCATCCGTACTATGGGAGGGAGAGTCCGGAAATAACAACCCGGACCCAACCACACTGCCCCACACCGAACATTCCGACATAGTTGGTGGTCCCGCCAACGAAATAACACCGTCAGCCCACGCAATAATGGCAGTCATCGCCCCGTGGACAGAACCATTCCTAGCCTACCTAATTAGACAGGAACTCCCCGAGGACCAAAACAAGGCACGCTGCATAGTGCGGCGGTCTAAAGCCTACAAGGTCCATGAGGGAGAGCTTTTATAAGAAACGCACAACCGGAGTCCTTCAAAGGTGTATCTCCGAAGAGGAAGGGCGGAATCTCTTGGCTGAAATTCATGCCGGACTCGGTGGGCACCATGCCGCAGCCCGGGCCCTTGTAGGCAAGGCCTTCCGTACAGGATTTTATTGGTCGACGGCCCGGGCAGATGCTCAGGACTTAGTCCAACGATGTGTCGGTTGCCAGCTCTTTGCTAATCAAAGCCACATGCCACCCACCGCCCTCAAAACTATACCCATCACCTGGCCCTTCGCGGTATGGGGGCTTGACATGGTTGGACCCCTTAAAGGAGGAACCCACAAGCAAAAATACCTATTGGTCATGGTGGACAAATTCACCAAATGGATAGAGGCCAAGCCTGTAAAGACGGTCGAATCCGGACCGGTGATAGACTTTATATCAGGGGTAGTACACCGTTACGGCATCCCCCATAGCATCATCACTGATAACGGCACAAACTTCATGGCTGGCAAGGTCAAACTCTGGTGCAAAAACATGGGCATTAAGCTCGACTACGCTTCAGTCTATCACCCCCAAACTAACGGTCAAGTCGAGCGAGCAAACGGTCTAATCATGAGCGGCATTAAACCCAGACTAGTGCGGTCGCTCAAGGAATCTAACACACACTGGGTTGAGGAGCTCGACTCCATACTCTGGGGGCTGCGGACCACGCCGAATCGCACTACCGGATTCACACCATTTTTTATGGTATACGGCGCAGAGGCAGTTTTGCCCTGCGACATAATTCATGACTCACCTCGCGTGCACATGTATGAAGAAAGAGAAGCCGAGCTCGATCGGCAGGACAGCTTGGATGCCTTGGAGGAGGAGCCTGACGTGGCAAAAGCTCGTTCCGCATTCTATCAACAGCAGGGTCGAAGATATCAAAGCAGGGAAGTACGGGCCAAAGCTTACAATGTTGGCGAACTAGTTCTACGCCTGCCGGACAAGAAAAAGGACAAACTCAAGCCCAAATGGGAGGTTCCCTTCATCATCGACCAAGTCCTAACCGGCGGAGGGTACCGTCTGCGAAACGCATCGGATAACCGACTCGAGCCGAACCCATGGAACGCAGCCCGTCTCCGAAGATTCTGCGCCTAGCGCCGGATTCTGAGTTTGTCTCCTTCCTCCGTCTATATTTTATACTTTAAGCTGTCTTTTATTTCTCTCCTTCTCCCTCCTTTTTTCTGAAGCCGTTAAAGGCCTGCTTTGCGCATTGTTCAGACACACTTGACGCCGCTTATCCACGCTCATTATACCTAGGGGCTTCTTTAACAGAAGCTTATTTATACGGGCTTTATGCCCAACACATGTGTCACACTTCCGCATGTACCTTTTATTCACCATTATATGCATTGATATGACTTAAGTTTTGGCCAAGCTGGGTTGCCTGGCTCCTGTGCTTACCCCTACGTTCCCGATTGTTCGGCTAGGTGGTAAAGGGAGCACCTCTGCGATTGTTACCGCGGGTCAATGGACGTGTACCTCGACCGGGTGAAGCCGACAGCTAGCGTTCTTAAGGGAATATTCAATCGGTGAACTAAAAGATGATTTTTTATTTTTCATTTATCTGCCCCAGATGCTTTTCTCGCTTTTTGCAGTCCGGACATGCACTTTAGGGCATGCCTCCTGTGGAAAGGAACCCCTAACGGAACTATTCTCCCTGGAAGATGTTTCTTACCAACCATGTAATATAACATAACTAGTTGGGCACTTGTCTGATAAAGCACTCATGACCCCTACGCCTAGTCTCCACGCATGCCCTGGTTTTTATATAAACGCGAGGGTATTCGGACACACTCCAGACTATTGGGTCCCGAGGTTGAAGCGAAAAGGTCCGCTACGACAAACGATCTACAATCCGGCTAGAAGGCATTTTACATGTCATTTTAAATTACATAGTCAAATTGACTGATTGTATTCCTCTTCAATGCCGTCTAATAGGCTGTCTAGTTTACAGTCCGGCTGGGAATACTTTATGCCAACTCTACTTGGCCGTACACAAAGCTCACAGGGATCTCCTTCCATCGGGCCCCACAGGTCCGACCTCGGCCATGTGGTTTGGGTCCGCCTTTGTGTACCGCGTCTTCACCATGGACCAGGCCTCCCTGGCGCCTTGACGACAGGCCGATATCTTCCATAGTCGGAAGCGCTGCCGTGCTCCCTGAAGCTTCTCTGCAAGCTCTCCAAGGCCTTCGGCAGGGGAGATAGATGGCCACAAGGCCTGGGCGACGCTTTTCATCACTGCCGAACTCGTTCGATGCAGTTGCAATAGCTCGGGAAGAAGGTCACCCGTGAGAACCGGGCATTTCCTCTTCAGACGACCCGTGAGCATACCTATAGACATAACTCGTTAGTTGACTTCCTCGCCGAACTCTTTTTCAAAGTTCGCTCAAGCACTTACTATAAATGCCGCTGACGAAGTCGCCGATTCTCCTTCACGGAGTCGCATACCGGGCACGAACATCCTTTAGTTCCTCACCCAGCTGGGTGTTGGCATCTTGGAGATTATTTTTCTCTTGCCTCACCCTTGTAAGCACATTCTCGCCGACCTTCAACCGGGCGCAAGAGTTGTTGCTTGTCCGGATCTAGTCCGCGCCATCTCGCAATATTATTGTCGATTTACACACATGCCGCACTTCACAAACTACTTATCTTTTGAAGCATATATTACCAGAGGGGGTCTCTGTGGCTCCCCCTGTAGCGGCTAGTGCGGCCTCAAGTTGGGCCTTGCATTCTTCAAGCTCCTGGGACAGTTGGGTATTCTCTTCTGTAAGATCATGCATAACAGATGATCCTTAAATCAGTTATTCTAACTATTTTAAGTCTCGGGGGCTACTGGCATATATAACTGTCAAATTTCCTCACCCGTATGTCCTTTACATACTGCTCCGTGGCTCTGGCTAGACCATCTTGAGCGGCACGGAGGTGCGCATCTCCTGAATTGAAGGCATTCAATGCCTCTTGGGAGAAACATGTGTCACGAAGAACTGTCAGGCGGCGCCTGTGATTCATGGCGCTCTCCACCTCGGAGTTGGTGGCGGACAATCTGTCGGCATCCTCTGTCGGAGGAGCATCTGACGCACGCCTCGTGCTCGTCTCCGCTTCTGGACTCAGCTTTGGAGCCTGGCTAGCGGAGGCTCGATTGGCAACCTCTCCGGACACAGTCCGGCGAGCGCTCTTTTTCCTGAAAAGAGTACCAGCGTTAGTACGCCTTCCAGGAATCAATCCTGGGAATACGGTGACGCGTTATACCGTTGCGGCGGCGTTTCGATCCGGACCGCACTTCTTTTTAGCCTGCGGGGCCGTGCTGCCCCTTGTTGGTTAGCCGCCACGGGCTCGGTTTCCTGCCTCGAAGGCACCCCCTACGAAACACCATTGGTATACGGTGATAAAAAATAAGCACAGATGGGTCATTATCAGAGTATTGGGACCTCGGTCTCAGTTACCTGTGAGGCTGGAAGTATTCCGGGGTAATCGGACGTAATGGCAACCAAGGCATTATCGATGCTCAGTTGGTGAAATACCCCATCAATCAGCTCCACCAATATGTCCGGATCTCTTGGGAGGCCGGATCGAGGAGCCTTTCCGGATCCTCGGGTTGTGGAGGCGGGCTGTTTATGTCTTTTACGGCCTGGCGCAGTTCCTGCGTCAAAATCACAAAATGAGATACCTAACCATGGGAATACGGATCGGATGTGCAAAAAATAGATGTCCGCTTACCCAGCTTCGAGGGTTGTTGATAGAAAATCCGTTCAATGGACTGACGCGGAGAAAATCTTCCTCTTCTCCCTTGTACAGCGCGGACAAGGTCTTCACCAGATCGGTGACCGATCCCGGCCCCTTACGGCCATGACGGGTGGCATCGTCCTCCCTGTTGAAATCCCACATGGGGTGGCCCCTATCTTTGGAGCGGCTGCACCCCGTGATAATACATGTGGCCATGACACCGATCATGGTCAGTCCGGAATGAGCTAACAATCTTATCCGGCTCATCAGTATAGGACGCCCTCGCTGCCTTCCCTCCGGGAGCTCCTCGGGCGCCAACTCAGCGCTTTCTTCAAAGGAGCATCGCTGAACTCCGGGAGACCGATCCAACAGGATCCGGCAGCGGACGTCTTCTATATAAAACCATTCCGAAGGCCAGTCTTCGGACGCCTTCTTCGGGGTTCCGGATAGATATCCGGTCCCGGCGATGCGCCACAGCTCGGCTCCGCCCACTTGATATATTGACCCCTCATGGGAACGGGGTACAAGGCAGAATAATCTCTTCCACAGCGCAAAATGAGCCTCGATGCCCAAGAATAGTTCGCAAAGGGCCACGAAGCCCGCGATGTGCAAAATGGAGGCAGGCGTAAGGTGGTGCAACTAGAGGCCGTAGAACTCCAAGAGCCCCCGGAGAAATGGATGAATTGGATCCAAGTCCTCTTGCTAGATAAGAGACAAAGCACACCTGCTCTCCTTTGGAGGGATCGGGGACACTCTCCGCTTGCTTTCCGCCCTTATAGGTGGCGAGTCCGGCTCGAACCGGAACCATGAAGGCCGGGGGAAGAAATCCCTTGGTTTGGAGTGTCACTAGCTCGCTATGCGGGACTGAACATCTCTCCCAATTTCCAGGCTGAGGGCTGGGAGCGCGAGAGGAGGAGCCGCGTCGACTGTCCATGATGGAATGGATTTTTGTGAGAGGCGCTCCGATGAAAGCTCGCGGAGGGGGAATGGTGTGACTCAGATCTAGATCCTCGTCCCTTTTATAGGCGGCTCATTTGCGCAACTAGGGGGATAAGTGTAAATACCCTGGCTTTTCGCATTCATTCAAACATGTGGAAGATGGCCATTATTGGGCGTGGAAGCCAAGGAGCGCAGCATTTATCAGAAGTCGGACACTATTCGACAAGTATATGGAATTTGGAGAAGAACCCGCCTTGCAATGCCGAAGAAAATCTACGCGCCGGACTCATCGCCATTGAAGCCTGGTTCGGGGGCTACTGAGGGAGTCCTGGATTAGGGGGTGTCCGGATAGCCGAACTATCACCGTTGGCCGGACTCCTGGACTATGAAGATACAAGATTGAAGACTTCGTCCCGTGTCCGGATGGGACTTTCCTTGGCACGGAAGGCAAGCTTGGCGATACGGATATGTAGATCTCCTACCATTGTAACCGACTCTGTGTAACCCTAACCCTATCCGATGTCTATATAAACCGGAGGGTTTTAGTCCATAGGACGAACAACAATCATACCATAGGCTAGCTTCTAGGGTTTAGCCTCTACGATCTCGTGGTAGATCCACTCTTGTACTACCCATATCATCAATATTAATCAAGCAGAGTAGGGTTTTACCTCCATCGAGAGGGCCCGAACCTGGGTAAAAACATCGTGTCCCTTGTCTCCTGTTACCATCCACCGAGACGCACAGTTCGGGACCCCCTACCCGAGATCCGCCGGTTTTGACACCGACAGTGGACTACTCCCTCATCATCGTGGTGGCCGCCGGGATGATGAAGATGGCCACCGGTGATGATTTCCCCCTCCGGCAGGGTGCCGAAACTGGTCTAGATTGGTTTCTCATGGCTACAGAGCCTTGCGGCGGCGGAACTTCTGATCTAGGATTACCCCGAGGGTTTTCGGAATATTTGGGAATTTATAGGGTAAAGAGGGGGTGTGGGAGGCCACCGAGGTGGACACAACCCACCTGGGCACGCCTAGGCCCCCAGGCGCGCCTTGGTGGGTTGTGCTCCCCTCGGGGCACCCCCAGGTGCTGCTCTGGCCAATTGGAAGTGTTCTGGTACATAAAAAATCCTCAAAAAGTTTCACGGTGTTTGGACTCCGTTCGATATTGATTTCCAGCGATGTAAAAAACAAGCAAAAAACAGCAACTGGCACTAGGCACTGGGTCAATAGGTTAGTCCCAAAAAATGATATAAAGTTGCTATAAAATGATTGTAAAACATCCAAGAATGATAATATATCAGCATGAATACTTCATAAATTATAGATATGTTGGATACGTATCAGGAGGCAACCCAATTTTAGTTTTGTTCTTTGCTTTTTGGTTCTGTTTTGCTTTGAATAATTCATCTAGCCTCTGGTTAGATGTGTTTTTGTGTTTTAATTAGTGTTTGTGCCAAGTAAGACCTTTAGGATGGCTTACGGTGATAGTTGATTTGATCTTGCTAAAAAACAGAAACTCTTGCACTCTGGAAAATTATTCTCATCTTTTACAGAAGCGTGATTTTGATTTGATTCTTTTTGCAGAAGATTAATAAACAAATTTCTTAGGTTTTCCTAATTTTTCAGAATTTTTGGAGCTACAGAAGTATTCAAGAGTTACAAATTACTACAGGCTGTTCTATTTTTGACAGATTCTGTTTTCTATGTGTTGTTTGCTTGTTTTGATGAATCTATGGGTAGTATCGGGGGTTACGAACCACGGAAAAGTTGGAATACATTAGATATTACACCAATATAAATAAAGAATGAGTTCACAACAGTACCAAAAGTGGTGATTTATTTTCTTATACTAACGGAGCTTATGAGATTTTCTGTTGAGTTTTGTGTTGTGAAGTTTTCAAGTTTTTGGTAAGGATTTGATGGACTATGGAATAAGGAGTGGTAAGAGCCTAAGCTTGGGGATGCACAAGGCACCCCAAGTTAATATTCAAGGACAACCAAGAGCCTAAGCTTGGGGATGCCCCGGAAGGCATCCCCTCTTTCGTCTTCGTCTATCGGTAACTTTACTTGAGGCTATATTTTTATTCACCACATGATATGTGTTTCGCTTGGAGCTTCCTGTATGATTTGATTATTTACTTTTTAGTTTGCCACAATCATCCTTGCTGTACACACCTTTTGAGAGGGACACGCATGAATCGTGATTTATTAGAATACTCTATGTGCTTCACTTATATCTTTTGAGCTAGGCAAATTTGCTCTAGTGCTCCACTTATATCTTTTTAGAGCACGGCGGTGGTTTCATTTTATAGAAATTATTGAACTCTCATGCTTCACTTATATTATTTTGAGAGTCCTTAAACATCATGGTAATTTTCCTTGGTTATAAATTTAGTCCTAATATGATAGGCATCCAAGAGGGATATAATAAAAACTTTCATATAAAAGTGCATTGAATACTATGAGAAGTTTGATTCGATTGTTTTGAGATATAAAGATGGTGATATTAGAATCATGCTGGTGATTAGTTGTGAATTTGAGAAATACTTGTGTTAAGGTTTGTGATTCTCGTAGCATGCACGTATGGTGAACCGTTATGTAACGAAGTTGGAGCATGAGGTATTTTTTATTGTCTTTCTTATGAGTGGCGGTTGGGGATGAGCAATGGTCTTTTCCTACCAATCTATCCCACTAGGAGCATGCGCGTAGTACTTCGTTTCGATAACTAATAGATTTTTGCAATAAGTATGTGAGTTCTTTATGACTAGTGTTAAGTCCATGGATTATACACACTCTCACCCTTCCACCATTGCTAGCCTCTCTAGTACCGCGCAACTTTCACCGGTACCATAAACCCACCATATACCTTCTTCAAAACAACCACCATAACTACCTATTATGGCATTTCCATAGCCATTCCGAGATATATTGCCATGCAACTTTCCACCATTCCGTTTATTATGACATGTTCCATCATTGTCATAGCTTTGCATGATCATGTAGTTGACATCGTATTTGTGGCAAAGCCACCTTTCATCATTTTTATACATGTCACTCTTGATTCATTGCACATCCCGATACAGCACCGGAGGCATTTATATAGTCATATTTTGTTCTAACTATCGAGTTGTAATTTTTGAGTTGTAAGTACATAGAAGTGTGATGATCTTCATTATTATAGCATTGTCCCATGTGAGGAAAAAAAGAGAAAGGCCAAATAAAAAAAGAGAAGGCCCAGAAAAAAGAAAAAAAGAGTAAAGAAAAAATGAGAGAGAAAATAGAGAAGGGGCAATGTTACTATCCTTTTTCCACATTTGTGCTTCAAAGTAGCACCATGATCTTCATGATAGAGGGTCTCCTATGTTGTCACTTTCATATGCTAGTGGGAATTTTTCATTATTGATCTTGGCTTGTATATTCCAACGATTGGCTTCCTCAAATTGCCTAGGTCTTCATGATCAAGCAAGTTGGATGCACACCCACTTAGTTTTTTTTTTAGCTTTCATAAACTTATAGCTCTAGTGCATCCATTGCATGGCAATCCCTACTCACTCACATTGATATCTATTGATGGGCATCTCCATAGCCCGTTGATACACCTAGTTGATGTGAGACTATCTCCTTCTTTTTATCTTCTCCACAACCACCATATTCTATTCCACCTATAGTGCTATGTCCATGGATCACGCTCATGTATTGTGTGAAAGTTGAAAAAGTTTGAGAACATCACAAGTATGAAACAATTGCTTGGCTTGTCATCGGGTTGTGCATGATTTGAATATTTTGTGTGATGAAGATGGAGCATAGCCAGACTATATGATTTTGTAGGGATAAGCTTTCTTTGGCCATGTTATTTTGAGAATACATAATTGCCTTGTTAGTATGCTTGAAGTATTATTGTTTTTATGTCAATATTAAACTTTTTTTGAATCTTATGGATCTGAACATTCATGCCACAATAAAGAGAATTACATGGATAAATATGTTAGGTAGCATTCCACATCAAAAATTTTGTTTTTATCATTTACCTACTCGAGGACGAGCAGGAATTAAGCTTGGAGATGCTTGATACGTCTCAAATGTATCTATAATTTTTGATTGTTCCATGCTATTATATTATCTGTTTTGGATATTTTATATGCATTAATATGCTAATTTATATTATTTTGGGACTAACTTATTAACCTAGGGGCCAGTGCCAGTTTCTGTATTTTCCTTGTTTTAGAGTTTCGCAGAAAAGGAATACCAAACGGAGTCCAAACGGAATGAAACCTTCGCAATGATTTTTCTTGGACCAGAAGACACACCAGAGACTTGGAGATCAAGTCGGAGGAGCCACGAGGTGGCCAGAAGGACAGAGGGCGCGCCCAGGTGGGTAGGGCGCGCCCCCACCCTTGTGTGCCCCTCGTGACTCTCCTAACCTAATTCTTTTTTTTTGAAAGGTGAACGATAGTGGGAGAGGCTCCCACTGACTTTTGTATTACTCACAAAGAGACGGTTACATAGTTGTTACAGGGGGGGTATTAGAACGGCCCCCCAGCCGTATGAGCTATTTTGTATCTACTTGACACTAGTGTCCCAAATTTACAATGTAGTTGGAAAGGAAAGGACGAAGTTCCTCTTTGCAGTTATGGACCAGCAACTCTAGGAGGTACTTGAACCTGGCCAACCAAGCCCCGAAGGAGTGTTGGACCCCTCTGAAGTGTTGATTGTTTCGCTCCATCCACAGGCTCCAAGCAGCCATGAGGAAGATGTCCATGAAGAGGGGCTGTCTCCAAGCCTCCCTCCCCCCGCGCAGCAGGTCCAGTCTATTGCCATCGACTGGCCAGGACACCCCAACTTTGCTCCAGCACCATTGACTAAAGGGGCATAAGAAGAACAAGTGTTCAACGGTTTCTTGAGGGGTTTTGACAGAACATGCAGGCATAGGTGTTTCCCGTGACCGCGAAGTGCCTGCATTTAAGCATATTCCTGGTGTTCAGAGGATCCACCAGAAGCAACCACCCAAACATTTTGAATTTAATGGGGCTCTTGGCTTTCCAAAGCCACCTGAAAGCCTCGTCAATCACGATCTCCTTGAAACAATGCTCATAGAACTTCTTCGAAGAATAACGCCCGAGCGTGCAGTCCCAGGTGTCGTGGCTGCCGACGACCACACCCACATGCATCGAAGCAAGTTGAAGTTGTCTGACCTCCTCTCTAGCCTGGATTGAGAGGGGCAGACTGAAGATTAAGGCCAGATCAGTGGCAGTGAGGACATTAGCAATAGAGTCATCCTCATTTAGGCAGTAGGAAAAAGCCCGCGGGTACATCTCCATGATTGTCTCATCACTGTCGCCTTCCAGCCAGACATCTTTCCAAAACAGAGAACTAGACCCATCACCGGGTACGACCTTGGTGATGCCACGAAAAGTCCCATTGAGCTGCATTATATCTTTCCACCAGAAAGATCCCACGGTGTCAACAAAGGTGAGGGATTTTGTTAGAATAATATGTGTTCCAAATCAGCTCCACCTGTGGTACATCCGCATGATTATAGAACTTGAACATGTGTTTTAGTAGCAGGGCTACATTCTGTGTCTTGATGTCAATAACACCAAGGCCACCACACCGTTTCGGACGGCAGACGAGCTCCCAGGCAGCAAGGGAGTTGTTTTTGACCCCATCATCGGAGTTTTTCGCCCAGAGACAGTAACGGCGAAGTTTATCCAAATGTTCAACCACCTTCGGGTGCAGTTTGATTGTGCACATGGCATAGATCAGCATCGACGTCACTATCGAATTTACCAAGGTCAGTTTTGCTCCTGACGACATCAGAGAGAGTGCAGTGGATGTTTTCCTCTCAACAGCGTGCACCATCGGCATAAGATCCAAAACACTGGGCCTCGTCGTCCCCATGGGGAGGCCAAGGTAGGTGAATGGTAGGGATCCAACAGTACAACCAAAAACACCAGCCAATCCGCTAGCACGCTGATGGTCAATGTTAACGGGGATAAGAGTAGATTTGTGAAAGTTTATTTTCAATCCCACGGACGCAGCATAATCCTCCAGAATGCCTTTCATACGGGTCGCTTGGTCAGTACACGCCCGCATCACCAAAATCGTGTCGTCGGCATATTGCACAACCGGGAAATCAACATTGTCCCGGGGGAGGGGAAGCTCAATAAGTCCACGAATGAACGCATCATTAATTGCAGCTTGAAGGAGGTCAGCGGCAAGAACAAAAATGAGCGGTGAGAGAGGGTCACCCTGTCGCACGCCACATTTGCATTGAAATTTCCGACCAGGGACTCCATTAAGGAGAACCGACGAGACCCCAGACCCAAAGATCGATTCCATCCAACGTAGCCATTTATCATCGAAGCCCATATGCTTCATAATCTCGAGCATGGGAGAATGTTCAATCGTGTCAAAGGCCTTGGCAAAGTCAAGCTTGAGGAGGATTATCTCCCTTCCGGAGGCCTGACATTGGTGGATATATTCAAAACTCCACGCCAAACAATCCTGGATCGTCCTCCCCTTAATGAAACCGTACTGGTTCTTGTGGATGATCTTAAGAATGACTTTCTGCAGCCGATTAGCCAGGATTTTCGTGATGATTTTCAGGCAACAGTTAAGCAAAGTGATTGGTCGGTAGTCATTCGCAGTTTCGGGGGAGGAGATTTTGGGGATCAGAGTAATGTAGCCCTCACTGATGTTGGTGATGTCAAGAGTCCCCATATGGAAATCATGGCACATTTTATAGAAATCCTCTTTGATGATCTGCCAGCAACTCTTAAGAAAGCATCCATTAAATCCATCGGGGCCAGGGGCCCTGTCACTAGGCATTTCCTTAATAACAGCGTCAATCTCATCGTCAGTGAAAGGTGCCGATAATTGTTTCAGTCCCTCAACCCTCCGGATTATTCTGGAAAGGTCAAAGCGCATATTAGTGGGTTTAGAAGAACCTAACCGTTCCTTGTATGTGTTATATAGCACGCCCTCTTTGCCAAAGATGGTCTGTAATTTCCATATTATCCTGGCGGCGAAGCAATAGAATTATGCCTATATCTCTCAGTGGCTAGAAATTTGGAAGAGCTTGGTGTTCTCATCTGCAAACCTAAAGAACTGACAAGACATCTTTTCCTCCAATACTCATTCTCGGTATTTGAGCAGCCTCTGCAAATGGAGCTTTAAAATATGCCTGAAATTTGACTCTGAACAAATAAAGGTCGCTTTGTCCTCAAGGGTGTCCATCATGGCTAGCGCCTCATTGCTATTACGGATCATAATTTTCAGTTTCGAAATACCTCTGCTCCATTTCTTGAGATCATATCTCAAGGTTTTAAGTTTTTTGCACATCCTAGCAGCAGAGTTTTGAGCGTGACAAGGTTTGGACCAGGAAGCAGCAACCACATCCGAGAAACCCTCATGGTTAATCTAGAAGTTCTCAAAACGAAAAGGCTTCGATTTGGGGATTTTGGATTCAATTGTTACCACACATGGGATATGATCAGAAACAGGTTTCCCCAATGGTAGGATCATCGTGTATGGAAAGGAGGTAGTCCAACAAGTGGAGGAGAAGAACCAGTCTAACTGTTCGAGAAGGGGATCATCATGCATATTGCTCCAAGTGTAGGTTCTTCCCTTGACCGGGAGTTCCATTAAGGATTGTGCCCCAATGATTTCATTAAAAAGCAACATATCCGCAGCATCGCCACCAGGTTTATTTCGACATCTTGGTAGAACGAATGAAGTTAAAGTCCCCAGGATCAGCCGCTTCTCATCATTAGGGATATTTAGATCAAACAACCAATTGGTGAAGTCCACCCTGCGTTGACCCGTGCATGGCCCATAGACATTGATTAGCTTCCATGATTCACTGGATTGGGTGGCAACAAAAGAAACACCGACCGCAAAAGAATCAACAAACCAAGGCGTGCCCACAAACACAGTACTATTCCAGATAGTAATAATCCCGCCGGACGCACCAACTAAAGGCGTAAACACAAATTTATCAAAGCGCTTAGGAAAGAAAGTTTTAAGAAACGCTAGATCAAAAACTTCACGCTTAGTTTCCTGGATACATATCACAGAACAGCCACTAGAATCAATCGCATTCCTAAGAGCCAAAAGTTTTTTATCAGAGTTGATGCCTCTGATATTCCACGACAGGATATTCCATGATTTATTCATTGCCAGTAGTGGAGGGACTAGTCGCTGGCTTCAGAGGGTGAGTACTGGCGATCCAGCAGCTTCTCAGGAGACAGAGCATCCTGCGCAATCCCACAGCGGCTGCCCATCTGCTGGAGTTCTTCAACCGAAGTAGGCGGTGGGCATGCATCAACGGCAACCTGCACAGGAGCAGCAGCCAAAGAAACTGCAGATATAAATGGAGTTCCACGAGGTTTCACCCTTGACTTGGTGCGTTTGCTGTCAGTGACCTGATTGACCTTAAAGCCATCATATTTGTTTGATCTTGTGCTCCTCCTGACAGCCGTGGTGTCAAGGGGCACCAGGGCGTTACGGGACTGCGGTGCAGCATATTGAGAGGAGGAGGCAATCACCTGAAGAGCAGTGCCCTGAGCTAGCAATGAGGTTGTCTGAAATTCAGCCCCTCGAGAGACCAGTTGAGGGATGGCTTTAAGGCCAGGAGAGCGGGCATCCATCTCCCAATCAACATCAAGCGAAATGGATCTGCCAGCATATGATTCCTGCAGAATAACTCTAGGGACAACAGCAGCACCCAACTGAAATGTCGAACAGAAGATATCTGATAGCACATCGAGCTCTGGAGCCACCCGGCCAAGACGAGCTGCAGCAAGCACATTCAATTGATGCTGGATGACCTTAAAAGGATTCAGAGGCAGCATAACAGAGGACGATTGCCCAAAAGTGATTGCAGGAGTGTAAATCCGTTTAAGCATCCCCCCAATCCAAAGCAGTAACTCATGATCGACAGCCACAAAGAAGTTAACAGAATCGCCACCTGCTCTGACGAAAGCAAGACGAGCTGCAGGGTTCCCAAGAATGAAACCATCTGCCAATGCTTCCACCGCCTGAAATTTAGAATCAGAAGACCAAACATCTGACAGGTTGTCTTGAACATTGTTCTCTGGGTCCACACCATCCATCAGCGATGGCCCATCGTATTGGAAGAAGTTTCTGAAACTGAAACCAGTGTACGGTGGAGGAACCACAGGCCACATGCGCCACCCATTCTCCTGAAGTTGTTCATGTTCAGGTTCCGGAGCATTCCAGGCCACTGCATTCAGAGCTTCTTGCGCATTCATTTCATCAATTCTTGCCTGCTGCATGAGTGTGTAATACGGAAGCTCATATGGGTGTGGTGAGGCATTCAGGAGGGGAGGAGCATCTTCATTACCAATGAGATTGGGTATTGTGTTCCTGCCATTGAGCACATACACAGGGACTGACCACGAACGAGCAAGACCTGGCAGTAATCCAACTCTTGTGACCAAGAGACTATGGGGCACCTCAGCCACATCCTTAATATGACACTTAACCAGAACTCTGGCTTTGTTGTGACCCGGGCGCGGCCAGACAATAAGTTTCCCAAAATTAGAAACAGCTTTATGAATGTAATGCTCCGTCTGATAATCCATTGGGAAGGCAAGAAACATGACCCAAACTTCATATTCAAAAGCAGGCATGCGCATATTTATACTTTCATCATGGGGGACCAAGGAGAAATTGGAGCCGTCAGTAAGGGCGTGAGGCCCCTCTCTAATCGCAGCATCTCTACTCTCCATGTCCGCAAAGACGAAATAGCCAATGCCCAGCGGGTAGATGAAATCATCTACCAAATCATACTCTAAATCCACAGTAATAATGCGGCAGACCTCGGCAAGCCAGAACTCCTTTTGGTGATCAGGGACTGGAGGGTCGACGGAGACAATGGCGTACCTATCATGATTGAGGGGGGGATCATCCACCACCATGACATGACGCTGGACGCGATGAGCCGGGCCTCGATCAAAGGTCGAGCCCTCCGGGGCGAAGCCGAATGGGCGTACCAGAAAGTTCGCCATGGCTGGAGATGCCGGAGAGCGAGCGGCCGCCGGGGTGGAGGGCGCCGGTGGAAGGCAGAGCGATAACCTGTGCGGTTGCGGAGATGGAGATGGAAGTGGAGGTGGCAGGCTCGAGGAAGACGCCTGCTCACCCAATTGGGGTTTTTGGCAGGCGGAGTTGATCGCACCACGACCAGGAGGCGTGTCGTCAAGCAAGGGGGGTTGGCCACGTCTGCAAAGCGTGGGATCTTCTGTTTCTTTTGCCAAACCCAGCGAACTCGCGTATCCCGAATAGCGCGGGCCATACCAACAACCACAGAGTTACCAACTACAGACATATCTGATTCAGCCCCAGCAAAGATCTTCTCAGATTGTGTTATTTGCGGTGATTTTTGCAACCAGACCCAATGCGGTGCAGCTTTGCAGTAGCTGGGCTTACGGGCCACATGACCCAGGCGATGACAAAGAGAACATCGACGAAGCCCAGGGCAGAAGTTAACTGTGTGATCAATCGCAGAGCAAGCAGTGCATAAAGAAACCGCATTTAGCTGGGCCCACCATGCATGGCACATGCTTGGGAGAGATTGTACGTGAGGGACAACATGGACACTCCCCAGAAGTATCCCCACAACTTTGACAAAATATTCCAGTACAACCTTCTTCAACATGTCCAAACCTATCGCAAACGGAACAATGTTTGAGCCTTTTATAGATATATTCCTTGGTTGGGACCGACGTGACTTGCACCATCATTTTGATACTTTCATTATCATAACCAGCTTGCCAACCATCGAGAATGCAAAATAAGGAATTATCAGGAATGGAATCCCATAAACCTTTAGTGAACAAGTCTCCTCGAAAAGGTGGTAACGTGGCCGGAATATCGGAGGAGATAGGTAAGGATATGGTTCCAAAGTGAATGTTATCCTGAGAATCCGGGCCCGAAAAACTGCCAAAAGAGATCATCGCCGGAGGCTCGCCGGAATGTAAGTCCGTCGGCGTCGAGATCAGACCCAATTTCCGAAAGACTGATAACGAAGCATGGTCCGGAGGCACATTTTGATGTGCATATAACCACTTAGATTTAATGGCCGGACCTGGTGAAGAAGCCAAACCATTGAGCTCAGTATCCGCATGCCAAGATACCACCCGAGGCTGAGAGAGCACTCCACGGTGCAGATGAAAATGGCAGATGAAGTCCCGCCAGATACGGTCTCGGAGGCCAAATATGAAATGACCCACGCGATTTGAAGCCACCGAGAACCGAAAATGACGAGCACCCAGACGAACAACGTTGAAACCAGCACTGATCCCTCCAATACAAGATTGAAGGGCCAATCCAACAGACTCCACCGAGAGGGGAAAGGAAGCCGAAGAGAAAGAGACCTCAAGAAAGAACTCCTTGCGGCCGGGGTTGGGGACGTAGTGAACCATAGATCCAAACCGTGCACGCACCTGTGCCTCGACCTTAAGGCCGGGGGAGAAGTCCCAATGGAGTAGGCCATCCATTGGGGTCGCCGGAGGGAGAACGTAGGGTTAAACCCTAGGATCGCCGTGGGAGTCGCCACGGGGTGGGGGGTGGGGGTGGGAGCCATGTCCTAACCTAATTCTTGCACCTATATATTCCCAAATATTCCCAAACCATCAGAAGTATCCATGAAAACACTTTTCCACTGCCGCAAACTTATGTACCCGTGAGATCCCATCTAGGGACCTTTTCCGGCACCCTGCCGGAGGGGGATTCGATCATTGAGGGCTTCTACATCAACTCTATTGCCCTTCCGATGAAGCGTGAGTAGTTTACCATAGACCTACGGGTCCATAGCTAGTAGCTAGATGGCTTATTCTCTCTCTTTGATTCTCAATACCATGTTCTCCTCGATGTTCTTGGAGATCAATTCGATGTAATACTCTTTTGCAGTGTGTTTGCCGAGATCCAATGAATTGTGGATTTATGATCAGCTTACCTATGAATATTATTTGAATATTCTTTGAATTCTTTTATGCATGATTTGATATCTTTGTAATTCTCTCTGAATTATTGGTTTAGTTTGGCCAACTAGATTGGTTTTTCTTGCAATGGGAGAAGTGCTTAGCTTTGGGTTCAATCTTGCAGTGTCCTTTCCCAGTAGCAGTAGGGGCAGCAAGGCACGTATTGTATTGTTGCCATCGAGGATAAAAATATGGGGCTTTCATCATCTTCTTGAGTTAATTCCTCTACATCATGTCATCTTACTTAATGCGTTACTCTGTTCTTCATGAACTTAATACTCTAGATGCAGGCAGGAGTCGGTCGATGTGTGGAGTAATAGTAGTAGATGCAGAATCGTTTCGGTCTACTTGACACGGACGTGATGCCTATATTCATGACCATTGCCTTAGATATCGTCATAACTTTGCGCTTTTCTATCAATTGCTCGACAGTAATTTTTTCACCCACCATATTATTTGCTATCTTGAGAGAAGCCTCTAGTGAAACCTATGGCCCCCGGGTCTATTTTCCATCATATAAGTTCTATTTTCCATCTTATAAGTTTCGATCTACTATTTTGCAATCTTTTACTTTCCGGTCTATAAACCAAAAATACCAAAAATATTTACTTTATCGTTTATCTATCTCTATCATATCTCACTTTTGCAAGTAACCGTGAAGGGATTGACAACCCCTTTATCGCGTTGGGAACAAGTTGTTTGATTGTTTGTGCAGGTATTTGGTGATTTGTGCGTTGTCTCCTACTGGATTGATACCTTGGTTTTCAAACTGAGGGAAATACTTATCTCTACTTTGTTGCATCACCCTTTCGTCTTCAAGGGAAAAACCAATGCAAGCTTAAGAAGTAGCACAACCCTAACAACAACTCCGTATATACCTATTAATGGAGAAAAAATCAGAGAGAAGGATTCACCGCGTTTTACGATACGGAGCCGCTGCCACCTCCCGTTCTTCATCGGGAGGGCTGATCTGGAGTCTGTTCGAGGCTCCGGAGGGTGGGATTCGTCGCTGTCGACATCATAAACCTTCCTCCATCACCAATTCCATGCTGCTCACCGCCAGGAGCGAGTAATTCCTTCGTAGGCTTGCTGGACGGTGATGGGTTGGATGAGATTTATCATGTAATTGAGTTAGTTTTGTTAGGGCTTGATCCCTAGTATCCACTATGTTCTGAGATTGATGTTGCTATGACTTTGCTATGCTTAATTCTTGTCACTAGGGCCCGAGTTCCATGATTTCAGATCTGAACCTATTATGTTTTCATGAGTATATGTGAGTTCTTGCTCCTATCTTGCAAGTTGTAGACACCTATTACGAGCTATGATCTGCATACCCCAAGGTGACAATAATTGGGATTCTTTTCGGTGATTACCGTAGTTTGAGGAGTTCATGTATTCACTAAGTGCTAATGCTTTGTTCTGGTTCTCTATTAAAAGGATGCCTTAATATCCCTTAGTTTCCTTATGGACCCCGCTGCCACGGGAGGGTAGGAAAAAAGATGTCTGCAAATTCTTTTCCATAAGCACGTATGGCTATATATATATATACAGAATATATGCCTACATTACATTGATGAATTGGAGCTTGTTCTGTGTCGCCCTAGGTTATGACTGCTACATGATGAATATTATCCAACACAACTATCCATCGCTGGTCCAATGCCTACAAGCTTTTCAAATATTGACCTTTGCTAAGTTACTTTCACCATTGCTACTTTTACAATCGCTACAAAATCACTGGTATTACTTTTGCCATTGTTACCGTTACTATCATATTACTTTGCTACTAAATACTTTGCTATAGATATTAAGTCTTTTAGTGTGGGTGAATTGACAACTCAACTGCTAATACTCGTGAATATTCTTTGGCTCCCTTATGTCGAATCAATAAATTTGGGTTGAATAATCTACCCTCGAAAACTGTTGCGACCCCCTATACTTGTGGGTTATTAGAATACCATTTGATTTTTTTAACCAAGCTTGAAAAGTACCTAAAGGGGAAAAGGTTCCAAAAACAGCGTCACATAAGATTCTATCAACAGTGGTCATGACCATTTCAGTTTGATTGTTGGTCCACGTAGATTTTTTCATTGTCATTTTAATTTTTAATAAACTCCTAATCTAAACCCAAAATTTGAGCTTGTCACGTCTCTTTAGTCTACAACCCTATTGCTCTTATCCTTTTGATATCTCACTAAGTTGAAGTATCCTCCAATTAGAGTGGGGCATTAGTTGTGTATGAAAAAGCTATGAAGTTTAGCAATAGACAAATATTTTCCCTCTCGGTAAGTCATGATGGTTCGACATTCTAGCTTACTGGCTTTAATAATTAGGCCACATGATAAATATGTTGAGAATTAGCGCACACTTAACGATGATATGAAACACTGCAGTAGAAATAAAGTAAATTCAACACCACCTCTATGCAACTAACTCACCGGTTTTTGCTCAGTAGCGAAAGCCAAAACTTAGGACAAGATAGAGTAAGTTCTATCAGCCAAAACTTAGGACAAAACTTTAAGTTATTTTTGTAATTTTCTCTAGCGCGGCACTACACTTTAGAGATCCATCTCAGTGGTGTCTTGTGCAAGCCAAACACATCGAAAAGTGGTAGAAATCAACAGATATAAACACCGGTATTTTTATGTGGAAAACCCCCAAATTGGGGGGAAAACCACGGGCTGAAGCCACTCAAATCTTCTTCCACTATAATTAAATGATGGGATACAAAAAATTCTTCTCTAGATAGCACTAGAGCCTCTCATAGATTAAGATTTGGCACTCTTGGATGATCACAATAAAATTTGGGACTTAAGAGATAGGGATTGTAACAATCCCATCAAAGATGATGGAATCAAAACTTGAAGGAGACAAGGTAGTGGATCTGGACAATCAAGATCTTCCATCCAGTCTTCCTCTCTCGCCCTTTCTCTTTTGTGTTTCCCTTCTTCTCCAACGGACTCTAACCTATTTTTTGTCACTTGTGTTGGTGGCTGCTAGATGGAGGGCTAGACATCCCCCTTCCCTCACCTATAAACACCAAAATGATCCTAGGTCATAACCCTACTGGGTAGTGGGATTTGCCACATGTTTGGGCTTCCTAAAGGCTCCATTTTTTCATTTCCTCATAACCCACGCGAGGAGAATATCCCAACAAATCTCCCCCTCCGACTCATGAGGAGGCCTTGCCAAACGTGCTACCTTGCAACATGCATTTAGCTTCTTGCTTGGCAATATCTTGGTCCTCATATCAAAACCGTTCTTGTTGGAATGGATCTTTTAAAATTGTAGGAACTTGTAACTCACATCATCTCGAATCCAATTATACCTTACATCAGTGTGTTTGGTTCAAGAGTGATAGCTTGAATTCTTGGAAAGATGAGTAACACTTTGACTGTCGTAAAACAGGAACATACTTATCTTGCTTCATGCCCAGTTCTTGCAAAATGGTCCTCATCCACAAAATTTCCTTGCCACCATCAACTGCGGTGATGTACTTGGCTTAGTTGATGTAGAAATGCATTTCTGCAATCTTGAACCATGACACTACCCCCTACATAAGTCATCGGATATCTAGACGTTGACTTCCTACAATCTTTGTCAATAGCACAATCTGAATCTGTATAGCTGCAATACAGGATCACCACTTCTAAATCATAAACATGATGTAGAAGTCCTTTTGAGATAGTTGAGAATCCACTTTACTTCTTCTCACTAAGCTTTACTTGGATTTGTCATGAACTGGCTAACAAATCCAACTTCATAGGCAATATCATGCCTAGTACATCAAACTGCCCATAGAAAATTGGTATGATACTTTACTCATTTCTTCTTTCCTCTTTCTTGCTTGTAGGACATTATTCAGAATGCAATTTTTGATGGCCTGCAAGTAGAGAGATAACAAATTTTGCATCATTTATATTGAGCCTTTGAAGTACCTTCCTTGTGAGAGATTAAAAACATTTTTTCATCTACCAAAGGAGATCTTCATGCCAAGTATTTGCTTAGCTGGCACTAAATCCTTCATGGGAAATGATTACTCATAGCCTATTTGGTCGGGGGATATGAGTGGTAAGGAATGAGAATTTAAGGGGTACATGACATATAACACATTGTTTGATTGGGGAGGGGGCAAGGGAATTGAGGTGGGATGGGGAAAAGTAATTAAGGAGGTCAATTCCCACGTATCTCTTCCCAACCTCCCCTGTTAATTCACATGGGAAGTTATTTTCTCTCAAATCCCCTTTACTAATTCCCACCACAATCAAACATGGGACTGGGACTAAAATTTAACTTCCCACACTTAATCCCCTACTAAACTCCCACATGTAAACTCCCATTCACTTTTCTCATTCTAGCCACACACGTTGTGAATGCCTTCTCAAGGCGAGCAATCATCTTTGTGCCATTTCCAACAATCATCATTTCATCAACATATAGCAAGAGAATGATGAAGTCGCTCTTGATGCCCCTCTTCGTGAAGACACAATGATCAGGTTGTATTTTATGGTAACCAATCCCAATCATAAAAGACTCAAACTTCTTGTGCCACTGCCGAGGAGCTTGCTTCAATCAATGCATACAAGTTCTTCAATTTGCAAACTAAGTGCTCCTTGCCTGAAACCATGAATCCTTCTGGCTGCTCCATGTATATCTCCTCCTCTAGGTCACCATGCAAGAATGTAGTATTCACATCAAGTAATTCAATTTTCAAGTCCTTGGTGGTTTCCATGCCAAGAACAACTCAGATCGAAGACATCTTGACCACTAGAGAGAATACCTCATCATAATCGTTGCCCTTTTTGACTAAAAACTTTCACAACCAATATGGCCTTGCACCTTGGATGTGAGGTGTAATCTTCATTCTTCACTCTGTACACCCATATGTTCTTGAGTTTTTCTTGCCCTTTGGCAGATTCGCCGGATCGAGGGCATCATTCTCATACAAGGATTTCATCTCACCTTGCATGGCCTCTGACCATCCATTCTCATAGGGCGTCGCTCGTCGCTTCCCATGGCCTCATGTCACCCTGTTCCTCCGACGTGGCTAAGGGACCATTGATTTTGGTGCCTCTCCAAGGTCATCGTGCTCGTGAGCATGAGAGGCCTCCATTTCCGCCATAATGAGATTTTGCCATGATGACCACCACACCGATCAGACTACGACACCGCGACGTGCTACTCCATCGCCTACCCCACCATGCATCGGTTGTCCATGCAACCCTGATTGGCTGGTCATTGTAGCCTATGCTCGCGGAGCAGACCGAACTGCTTCAAGTAGGCCCCCTTACTCTAGACTCCCAATTACTATATATGCCACTTCAATAATTGAGCTTCGCGACTACCTTGCGCAAGTTGGGGGTCTCTTCGCGATGTACAAGTGTGATGGATCAAGGTTGTTGCATGTTATGTATGTTAGTGAGGTTGGCGGTGTGGTCATAGGGTTTCGTTGGGGGTCTCTTTGCGATGTAGAAGTCTGATGGATCATGGTTGTTGCGCGTTATGTATGCTAGTGAGGTCGGACGTGTGTAGTCATAGGGTTTCTCTCTTTGTGAGTAGTCCAGATGTGGTCTTTTTGTATCGGTTTTCGCCCGGTTTTCAGCTAATTTAGTGGGCTATTCTCTTCTTATTAATCGATGAGCCAAATCTTTGCCTCTGTTTCCAAAATAATAATATGAGGGGAAATGGAGGGCATAATTGTCATTTCATCATGTATTTGCACTAGTCGCAACTACAACGACACAACTGCCAAATAACTGCATCCGGCCTATAATGACACAACTGCCAAATAACTGCATCCGGCCTATTGCAACTGCAGTTGTGTAAGTTGCAGCTCAAACAAACACAACCTTCTAGAGGGGAGAGAGTTACATTGAAAATTCATGCTGCTAGTTAGAGATATCAAAAAGGATTCGAATGACTTCTTTATTTCAGTCTCTTGAAAACAACAAAGTTGGCCTAGTTGATAATTTTTCTTTTACAGTTTTGCTAAAGCACATGTAGATGTGCCCCAAGTATTGCACATCTAAATTATATACCACTGATTTTACGTGAAGATTTATGCGGGCATTTTTTCCTTTTTTATATTTGACCAAGTCACTTAGAGCATCTCCAGCCGCGCCCCCAACAGGCCCTCCCCAGGCGTATTTGTCGTGCCGGCGCCCAAAAATCGGCCCGGTCGCGTCCCCAGTAGCCCGGTTTCCGTCGGCTCAGGCCGAAACTAGTGTTGGCGGACCCAGGCCGAACCCGGCGCCTAGGGGGGCGCCTGGGGGCGCCGGCACAAGCGGAAAGGGGCGTGGGGCCGCTCCGTCGGCGAGTCGACAGCCTCTTCCCGCCGTTTCTTCCCGCTTTTCCCCCACTTCCCTTCCATTCTCTCCATTCCTCCCGCCAATCTCCCTCCCGCTCGCCGTCCGGCTTGGCCGCCATGCCGCCGAAGAAATACGTGATCCCCCACGCCGCAACAACCACGACCGCCTCCATCGCCCAGCTGAAGCAGAGGAAGCCGAGGGCCCCACCGTCCAACCACCGGGCATGACGAACGCCGAGTGGAGGGCGGAAGTTCAGCGACAGGAGGCTGTCACCGCTGACCGGCGGAACAGGGCAATCGCCAAGAAGGCCCGTGACAACGCGGCGCGTGCGGTGGCGGAACAAGCCGACGCTGAGGCGACTCGCGTGGGGATGATGAATCCACCCGGCGGCCACGCCCAGTACGCGCCCTGGAGCCAGCAAGGCGTTGGCTCTCCGTCCGGCTTCTCGTTGTCGGAGCAACCATGGGGATGCATGCCGCCGCCGGGCTACTCCGACGGCGACGCCCACGGTGGGTTCAACCCCAACATCACCTTCCCCCATGGGCACCCGGCCTAGCGCACGCCCTCGCCCGCCTTCGCTGGCGTGCAGTACCCTCCATACAACTATTCGCCGTTGGCTTACGCGTCCCCGACGCCCCATCTCTACCGTTGCGTGCTGCCATTCTCACAAGCTTCCACATTGCACCTCGGTGACGTCGACGCGACCGAAGGGGACATGGACGACATCATCACGGCAGGCTCGGCCGCCGCAGCTGCGTCCCCTGGGTTCGCTACCCAGGACGAGACAATGGACCTCGACGGCGACATGGACGGCGAGCTCGAGTATGACGAGGAGGAGCCGGATGAGCAGGAGGAGGAGGATGGGGACGGGGACGAGGAGGAGGAGCCGGCAACTGATCCGGCGAAGAGGCGCAAGAAGAAGAAGAAGGGGGCGGTCAGGACCGGCGAGCCGCGCATCAAGTGGGCGTCCAAGGAATATGAATGCCTCGCCGAAGCATGGAAAGTCGTCTTCCTCGACCCGACCACCGGCACGAACCATAGCATCGACACATACTGGGAGCGCATCAAGGCCAAGTTCGATGAGCGCAAGCTCGTCGACCCCTACTTCAAAGGCGTCTACATGCAGCGCGGGGCGAAGGCAATGGCGAACCGTTGGGGGCTCATCCAGGCGGCGTGCAACAAATGGCATGGGATCGTCAAGGAGGTCATGGCTCGCACGGAGAGCGGCACCAGCGTTGAGGATCAGGTATGGCACGCCGGTCTCCCGCTTCTCTTCGCCGTGTGCGCCCGCCAACTGTTTGTTCCTCCCCGCAGCTTGTGCGCATGTTCGCCATGTATCGCCAGACCAACAGCGACCAAGAATTCAAGTACCTCCACGTTTACAAGCGCATTGACAAGTGTGAGAAGTGGGCGGAAGTCCAACGCACCCTCGACATGGCCAAGGAGACCTACAAGCCGGACGCGCCGACGCCGGGCGCGTCAGAAGGGCGGCCTGACGAGAACAAAGGGGCCAAGAAGGGGAAACAGGCCGACGCGGCCACCGCGCGAGTGCAGGAGTCCATCAAGCATTGCCTCGCCGACGCACAGGCCCGGGCCGCCCTGCGTGAAGAGAAGACAGAGGCGCGGTGGTCGGCGTTGGTGTCGAGCAGCGCCATCAAGCTCGACCTACTCCGGACCAACGTCGCCGCGAAGAAGAGGAACACCGACCTGGCTTTCCTGCTGGGCGGGGCGGACATGCTCCAGAGCAACGACGAGGCGGTCAAGGCCTGGTACTTGGCGGAGCGTGGCCTCATCCTGAACCAGCTGCCGTCGACGGCGCCGCCGACTCCCACGCCCACGCCGACGCCGCCGCCAAGCCCGAGCGATGATGCCAGAACAGAAGCGACGCTGACGGCGCCCAGCACAGAAGAAGCTCCCACCCCGCCAAGCCCGCGCACGCCGACTCCGCCGACGCCGGAGGCCGACCTCGTCGTCTGATGCGCTGCACGCACGTCCTTTCTTTTTTATACGCCGAACTTTTCATTCGATCGCCGAACTGTGGCCGCTTGATCGCCGGATTTGTGGCGTCTATTTTGATGAGCAGGAATGTACATTTGAATTTGCCGCGGCTTGGGAGGCGGCGCCTGGGGGCATGGCTGGGAGCTAGGTCGCCCCCAGGGGCCGATCTAGCGCCGGTTTGCTCCCAGGCCGCTCTTTTTGGCGCCCTGGGGGGCTGAACGGCTGGAGATGCTCTTAGATGTATAATTACTATAGCACATCTAGATTGCCCTAAACAGACCTTTTTTTTTTTGCATTTGAATGTTTAGACAATTGAAGAACCACCTGCCTCCAGGTCTCTGCCTGGAACCTTGTTTCTTGTTGACACTTGACACCAACTACCCAGTGAACTGGTTTCATGTGCAAAGTGTAACACCACCACCATCGATCACCACTGTCTCATGTGCACCCCTAAACCAATCCCTTGAAACAGGATGCATGCATACAGCGTGCACTTCTCTCTAGAATTTACACATTAATTTGTTCATCGCTGACAAGTGACAACACTAGACCTCAAAACTAATCTTTTTTTTTTGCGGGGGGTGGGGGGGGGGGGGGTGATTACAGTCATGTGGACTGTAATTTTTAACGAGGAGCAACAAAGAACAAACTACTACTGGTACTTCGTATGATGGGCCGATGCGCATCGAAGGATAAAATTACAGTCATGCGCTTAGGAGCATCTTGCTCTCCTCCATTTTTGTATATTTTGTCCGCACAAAATCGAGTCATTCTTGCTCTCGGTAGGTGTACAGATAAATCAATTTAGACTATGTTGTACTTCCTTCGTTCCATAATGTACACTAGTAGTGTAAAAAAAATATCTTACACTATATATGAGATGAAGTAATAGTTAGGAATGCTTTGATCTCAGCCGGTTCATGCCATCTTCGTGTCGCGTGCAAGACCCGTGCATCGAACTAACCATGTAACAGACTCACAGGTGGTTGCACGGCCGGGACCCGCCTTGACTATAAATACATGATCAGTGAGCATCTCTAAACCTACCCAAGACTCACTAATCCTACGTGCTACGTGCTTAACCCTTCCGATCGAAGCCAAGCGCAATGGCGTCCTCCAGCGAGGCCTGCGCCGCCGCTGTCCTCCTCCTCCTGCTGGCCCTCGCGGTCGCCACAACGACCGGCGCGGCGAAGCGGAGCATCGCGACGGAGGCCAACCCGAGGCCAGTGGCAAAGGTCATTGTGACGGAGCCCCCGGTTCCGACGTCGGCGCCGGCCGTCGAGGCGAAGCGGAGCATTGCGTCGGAGGCCAACCCGAGGCCGGTGGGGAAGGTCATCGTGACGGAGCCCCCCGTCCCGACGTCGGCACCGGCGAAGTGGGGCATCGCGTCGGAGGCCAACTCGAGGCCGGTGGCGAAGGTCATCGTGACGGAGCCCCCCGTTCCGACGTCGGCACCGGCGAAGCGGGGCATCGCGTCGGAGGCCAACCCGAGGCCGGTGGGGAAGGTCATCGTGACGGAGCCCCCGTCCCGACGTCGGCACCGGCGAAGAGGGGCATCGCGTCGGAGGCCAACCCGAGGCCGGTGGCGAAGGTTATCGTGACGGAGCCCCCCGTCCCGACGTCGGCGGAGGTGGACGTGTCGGCGACGTGCATGGGGTCGCTGCTGGAGCTGAGCCCGTGCCTGGCCTTCTTCAGGGACGCGGGCACGTTGAAGGCGCCGGCGGGGTGCTGCAAGGGCCTGGGCAGCATCGTCCGAGACCAGCCCGCGTGCCTGTGCCACATCTTCAACCGCACCCTGGAGCGTGCCATCGGCGTCGACATCCCCGTCGACCGCGCGCTCGCCCTCATGGGCGACGTCTGCGGCCTCACGCTGCCGCAGGACCTCATGAGCAGCTGCGGCGACAACAGCGGCGTGCCGCCGCTGTACGTGTGCCCGGCGCCCTCGGCCTGAATCGCCTGATATCTGTCAACCCAGGTGATCAAACCGGCCGTATGATCACTAGGAGCTTCGACTACGTGCAACGTAGAGCTAGGCTTCTAACTCATTCACTGTTCTTTCTTTGTATTTTTCGTGCAGGAGGAGATGCGTGAGTAAAAGATGGCAGCCCCTCCAAGCAAGACGAAGGATGCATGCATACGAATGCAGCTTATCATAGATACTCTCCATACTAATTGGAGTTTCGAATTAACAACACATGCCATGGAATATGATACTAGCTACCAGATCGATCCTGGGCACACTGTGGTTACGGAAGTATGTACTGTCTCGACGCATAATGATCAATATATAAGAAACAAAAAAGTATTATATATTTACTTGTGCTGTCATGGTTTTACCTTATGGGACAGTGCAGTTATCTATGTCTTTCAACTCAGCAAAAATTATATGCGGCTTGGTCAAGAAAAGAATAGCAATTCCATGTGTCAAAGTGAATTTTCGTCATCTCTCTCCTTTTTTGCGGCGGAAAGACTAGCATCATCTCTCTCTCTCTTTCGGGTGTGTCTGTGTGTCTGTGTGTGTGTGGGGGGGGGGGGGGGGATGGGGGGACTCATGTGTAGATAATTAAGTGTTCGTATATAAGATTATCCCAAGAATGGATAATACAATTCCTCCAAAAGAATACAGTTTCGATCATCACGTACCTACAAAGAGTTGCTTGAGTTTGAGTAGATGAAGCTCTCACATGGATGCTTGACAATGGGCGATATTACCCCTCTTCAAACACCCATGTAGAAGCATCCTACACCGTATGTGCACTATGTACACTCAAAAATACAAAACCGATCAAATATTTACTAGAATCTTCAACCACCATGTTGGTTAAAAGACTAATCATCAACTCATCTCCAAGTGGGGAACATATCTTCAGCAAGATTAATCGTTAATTCATCATCATACTCTAACTGGGGACATACCTTTAGGAAATCTACTAACTCATGGTATACTTTCTCAGAGTATACTTGATATACTAAAATTGACCACCATGAGAATCTTTCAACCTTACAATAAATTGCAAACAACTCATGATATTCTAAATTAACAAAAAATTGCATACTGCATATAATATACTTGCTCAACATCATGATAAACAACAACCTTAACTACTAAAAATAACCATGCATTTGAAACTTCACAAAAAAGCACACATAAATAGAGTGAAAACATAAGCAGAAGGGGATAGGCATAGAACACATACAAACACTAGGCTTGGGCAAAGGAACTTGACCACCACGAGAATCTTTCAACCTCAGACTAATATCAATATGAAGATCACCACTAGGCAAACCAAGTAATGAAATCGCGATAACGAAGATCATAGTCATCAATCAGCTTCTTCCACCTAGGATCATGTGAATTAGACCTGCGATCCACATCAGTAAACTTTTCTTCATGACTGAGAGTCTCGTTTGTTACGAACAGAGGATTGCAATCTTTTCCCTCGTCTTCAAAAGTAGTAAGATTTCGGCCAGCAAATAGAATCAAGAATTGTTGCCTATAGTAGCATGGGACATACTGCAAAAAAATCCAAATAGAAAATAAGAAAAATATATACACTATATAATAACAAAAGAGCAAGCCATTGTTAAAATAATAGATAGGCAAACACCAAACAGCAAGAGGAAAAAAAGTTAAATCACAAGAGTGAAACATGCTAAACTAAGTAATAGGTGACCAACAGGAGGGGAGAGAGTAGCTTTTATAAAACTAGCAATAAAATTAAATCTAGGATGATAACAGCTAGAACCTAACAACAAGCATATAACCACACAACTTAGACAATACTTGATTTAAGTGAAGGAGAAAGAAAATACTAATCAATCCAGACAATGGTCATAACAATGGGGCAAAGCCACGGTGAAGAAACTATATTGCACGCCCAACACAACGCGAGGGCAGTCAATGTTGGAAATATTGCCCTAGAGGCAATAATATTATCATTATCTTTCCATTTTCATAACTAAGAGTTTATCTTTCATGATATAACTTCTATGATCCTAGAATATGTGATTCAGTGAAAAACTCATATGCATGTGTGGAATAATAAACGGTAAATAATAGGTTCCTAGTCTTGCCTCTGAGACTGGCTCAAGTGTTGTTGATGATCATTTTTACGGATCTTAGGATATCGTTAAGTGTAACGATAGTCCTAAAACAACATTGAGAGTACGACGTTAGAAGAACGATCATGTTGAGTCGATCCAAACTTGTTTATGATACTTTGAGATAATATCATCTGAAATCAATTGTTATAACATAGAGTTTTAGTATGTGTTTTAGTTCCTCGGACCATGAGAGTGTTGTAGTCACTTCCTACCGCACGGTGAAATTTGGGGTTGCTCAAACATCATCTATAACACGGTGATCATAATGACAACTTACAGTTTCATCGGAAAGTTTGACAAGGGACTAGATAGCTCAAGAATGGATTTGCTCCTCCGACGATGGAGAGATATTTTTAGGGCCCTCTCGGTGTGACAGCGGTATCCATCATCGTCTGGCCGGACACAGGTGACTACATCACGGGCATCATGGAACACTTCAGCGAGAAAGAAGAACAAAATCGGCAATGAGGGCAATGATACAGTGAGCATGTGTATGACTCATGAGGATACCGATGCATACCGGGTTTTGTAAAGTATCACGAAGCAAAGGGAACATCACATGATAACCAAAGGTTCACTCGATGTCATTCGTGTAATCATAGGGATCGTTATGGACGTCCGCGGTTTCGCTGTCGATCATTGAACGAAGGGATTTCGTTCATGTCTATGTTTTACCGAACCTACGGGGTCACAGCTCACAAGCTTAAGGTAATCATGATTTGCTGAGCGTTAGTAGGATGAGAGTATCGCGGATCTATTTGTGGAATTGTTTCATTAGTATTTGAAATGGTTTCGATAGAAACCGGAAGCATTTCAGGGTTACCAGAAGGGTTTCAGAGTTTATCGGGGAATATAGGGTATTCCCAATAGATAATATATAGCTGGGAAATGTTTTCGGTGATGCTAAATTATTAATAAAAGGCTCTAGTAAGTGTTAGGAGGCTTTTATATTTAATTTAATTTCGACGGGTCTTAAAAGGCCAAGAGGTGAAAGGCAACTTGGGCCACAAAGGCCCAAGTGTAAGTGGAGCTGCCCTTTCCTATAGGGGAGGCTGAATTGGAGTGGGAGAGCGGGGGATTCCCCCTTCCCTCCCTTGGCCGGCGCCCCAAGGAGGGACTTTCCCTACTTGGTGGCAACCCCTCTCTCCCCCCTCTAACCAATATATATACTTGAGGTATTGGCCCTTTTGTATATACAAGTTATAGAGCCTCCACTAGTTCCTCTAGTTGTAGTTTTAGTTGATCATAGTTGATCAATTAGAGCTTGACCTAGATCCTCTAATCCTGATAACTAGAAGCCCAATGTGGTTCTAATCTCGTCTCCCTAATTATTCGGCGACAATTAGTTCTGGATGGCGAATAACTGCCGGATTGTGAAGACTGTACGCTTGTAACCAAATAGAGAGGTCGTGCTTTTGGTCTTATGTTCGAGGATCGTCCATGGGCGGTTCGCGAGACCATTCATCTACAATACGAGGGACTCCAAGTACGATCTACATGATGCGTCTACTTCCGCTGCACTCCGGAGTAGGTAACGATCGTTGATTCAAACCTTATATGCATCTTCATATTGTTCCTGGGTGATCGTAGGGCAATTTTTTTGTTTTCTACTATGTTTCCCAACAGTCAAAGTTCTGGCAAACACCACAAGACATAGCTACATGCAGGATAATGATGAAACCAGACTATCAATACACAACTAAAAATATATTTAAAATAATACACTAAAATACTACATTTAAAACATAAAGAGTTCAATCATTAAAAGGAGAACAACAAATTATATCTAGATACCAAAAATAAAATCAGAAAACAAGAAACAACTAGATACCACACAGAAGACAAGTCACAACATAAATACACAACAAGAATGAAAAAGAATTAAAGCAGCAACTATCAATATTAATACAAATAAAATAACTAAAATCAGCTAGGTAACTAGACAAACCAAAATAAACAATCACTAATACATCACAAACAATAATATAAATCAGATATTCATGTACAATACAGAGAATCAATATACAATGGAGGAAGGAGCAAGCTGATACCAGTGGAAAGAGCTGAGGACGAGGAGTAGGGGCGGGGGCGGGGGAAGCTAGGGTTTCTGAAAAGTTCACCGGCAAACCCTTCACAGAACAAAATCCATACAAGCACCGAATCCACACCTCCAATAACTATCTCGAGTCTTCAAAGAAGATAACCAGCAAAAAATGCCACATCTCAAAACCCTAGAATAATCGAGACCACAAAACAGAACATACAAAAAAAATATGGAAGGGGTGAAGGAGAAATGACAAAAAGGGGCGATAAATGAACAAAATGCAGGAGAAACGATGAACCCTATCAAGCAGATGCGACGGAGAGGAGACCAGCAAGAGAGCAAAGCGACTGAAGGGCAGAGAAACTGAAGGGACTGGAGAGCGAAGGAGGGGAGATGCGTGGATAAGAAAATGCGGGTTGGGCAGGCAAAGGATAACAGGGTTTCGCTGAGCCGGACCCAATAAGATAAGACATATTAGCAAAAAGAAAGAGAATAAACTCAAAGGAGCAACACATCCAGCACGAATGTTAGCATAGAATTGGACGGCCACAAATTGACTAACGCAACAAAAAATTCCGGGCACCTGAAATATAGCAAAACCGATATATAATTAGTACTATATGTTATGATGGGTTGAAATGTGTTATCATATGTTATGTGAAATTCCTTAAATACACTATCTATACCATCAAACTATTGTAATTTTGGTAAAAACTGGCTATCTGCGGCGAAAAAAACAGCTCTTAATGAAGTTATTTACAGTTAAGATAGTATAATTGACACTTAAACCCGATCTGCGTAACAACATAGGGAAACCTCCACTTTAGAGATCTCAAAAAGGAGTCGAATAACTTCTCCATTTTAGTCTCTTCAAAGCCAACATAGTTGGCATGGAGATTAAAATGATATATCGATTTCTTTTAACGTTTGAATTTTTAGACAATTGAAGAACCGCCCGGCATTCAGGTCTGTGCATATCTCTCTGCCTGGAACCTTGTTTCTCATTGACAAGCAATCCAAACAATTCAAAAAGAAATTAGGCTTCTTTCTCATTGACAGTTTGATACCAACAACCAGAACCTGGTGAACTGGTGTTTTCGTGTGCAACACCACCACCACCACCGATCATCACTTGTCTCATGCACCCCCAAAACAATCCCTGGAAACAGCATGCATGCACACCGCGTGCATTTTTCTCTCTAGAAGTTTATTTTGCCGGTACGCATTTTGTTCATCGCTGCACCACATTAGAGCTCGAAATTAATCTTTTAGACTATGTTGGAGTAGGTAAGACGGGCAGAGTTAGAAATCCGTCGTGTCTCGTCTCGGCGATTCATGCCATCTTCGTGTTGCTCGCAAGACCCGTGCATGGAACTAACCATGGAACAAACTCACAGATGGTTGCGCCCTGACCCTCCTTGAGACCTTGACTATAAATAGATGGATCAGTGAGCATCTCTAAGCCCATCCAAGACTCGATCGCAAGCCAAACTCACTAATCATACACGTACGTGCTAAGCTTAAACCCTTCCGGCGAAGTCAAGTGCGCGCAATGGCGTCGTCCAGCAAGCCCTGCGCCGCCTCCGTCCTCCTCCTGCTGCTGGCCCTCGCCGTCGGCACGGCGGCCGACGCGGCGAAGAAGAGCATCGCGTCGGAGCCCAAGTCCACCTTCTCGAAGCCGTCGGGAGCCATCTTCCCAAGGCCGGCGGCGAAGGACATCGTCGCGTCGGAGCCCGCCATCCCGAGGCCGTCGGCGGTGGACGTGTCGGCGACGTGCATGGGGTCGCTGCTGGAGCTGAGCCCGTGTCTGGCCTTCTTCAGGGACGCGGGCACGTCCAAGGCGCCGGCGGGGTGCTGCAAGGGCCTGGGCACCATCGTCCGAGACCAGCCGGCGTGCCTGTGCCACATCTTCAACCACACCTTGGAGCGGGCCATCGGCGTCGGCATCCCCGTCAACCGCGCGCTCGCCCTCATCCGCGACGTCTGCGGCCTCACGCCGCCCAAGAACCTCATGGCCAGCTGCGCCAACGGCGGGGCCGTGCCGCCGTTGTACGTGTGCCCGGCGCCCTCGGCCTGAATGTCCTGATATCTGTCAATCCAGGTGATCAAACCGGCCGTATGATCACTAGGAGCTTCGATTACGTGCAACGTAGAGTTAGCCTTCTAACTAATTCACTGTTTTCAATGTGCAGGAGGAGATGCGTGAGTAAAAGATGGCAAAAGTAAGGCGAAGGATGCATACGAATGCAGCTTATCATAGATGCTCCATACTAATTGGAGTTTCGAATTAACAACACATGGAATATTAATGGATATGATACTAGCTACCAGATCGATCCTGGGCATAATGCCAGTATGCCACACTGTGGTTACAGAAGTATGTACTGTCTCCACGCATATTGATAAAAATATAAGAAACAAAAAAGTATATGTATTTACTGGTGCTGCCATGGTTTTACCTTATGGGACAATGCAGTTATCTATGTCTTTCAACTCAGCAAAAATTATATGCAGCTTCGTCAAGAAAAGACTACCATGCATCATCTTGTTATTACATATCATTGGCAAAAGAAAACTGACTCGCGGAGTAGATAATTAAGATGCTTAACTAGGCACCGATGCTAACATATAAGATTATCCCAAGAATGGACAATACAATTGCCCCAAAAGGAATAGACAGTTCGATCATCACATACCTACAAAGAGTTGCTTGAGTTTGTGTAGATGAAGCTCACATGCATGCTTGACGATGCGGCGATGTTACCCCTCTTTCAAACACACATGCAAAAGCATCCTACACCGTAGGCGCGCTACATACGCTCCGAAATACAAAACCGATCAAATTTTCACTAGAATCATCAACTACCGTGTTGGTCGAAAGGCTAATCATCTACTCATCTCTAAGTGGGGAACAAATCTTCAACAAGATTAATCGACGATTCATCATCATACTATAACTGAGGACAAGCCTTCAGGAAATTTAATAACACTAGTAGAAAAAGGGCCAATGGTCCAAGCCGGTCCAGCCCATTAGTCCCGGTTCAATCCGGGACCAATGAAGCATTGGACCCGTTCGTGAGCCCGAGGACCGCCGGGCCACGCGTGGGCCATTGGTCCCGATTCGTCTGGACCTATTGGTCCCGGTTGGTGACAGGACCAATGGCCTCGCCCCGCCCACCATCATTGGTCGGTTGGTGGCTTGAGCAGGACCAAAGGTTGCCCATTAGTCCCGGTTCATGCCACCAACCGGGATTAAAGGGTTGGTCCTCGTTCTTGCGAGTTTAGTCCCACCTCGCCAACCAAGGGGAATCAGACCGGTTTATAAGCCCCTCCCTCTCTGCCATGTTGAGCTCCTCTCAAAATGAAAATAATTGCCCTTATACAGGGAATTTAACCTAAATTCATACTGAATTTCTCTGAAGTTAGTAGAAATTTATTATGAATTTAGGATTGAATTTTCTCTATAAGCGCATCTATGCTCATTTCTAGGTATTTTTTTTCTTTTCTGCTATATTTTTTTATTTCTGAGTTGTAATAAGTCATTAAAAATAAGCATCTATACTCATTTTTTAGTAAAGTTAATCACAACTATTTTTTCTTCTATTTATTTCTGAATTGTAATAAGTCATTAAAAATAAGCATCTATGCTCATTTTTTAGTAAAGTTAATCACAACTATTTTTTCTTCTATTTATTTCTGAATAATTTTTTATATAGTTTTTTTTCTTTTCTGCTATATTTTTTTTTCTTTTTATTTCTGAGTTGTAATAAGTCTTTAAAAATAAGCATCTATGATCATTTTTTAGTAAAGTTAATCACAACTATTTTTTCTTCTATTTATTTCTGAATTGTAATAAGTCATTAAAAATAAGCATCTATGCTCATTTTTTAGTAACTTTACTCACAACTATTTTTTTCTTCTATTTATTTCTGAATAGTTTTTTATATAGTTTTTTTCTTTTCTGCTATATTTATTTTTTTTCTTTTTATTTCTGAGTTGTAATAAGTCATTAAAAATAAGCATCTATGCTCATTTTTTAATAAAGTTAATCACAACTATTTTTTTTCTATTTTTTTCTGAGTAGTTTTTTATATAGTGTTTTTTCTTTTCTGCTATATTTATGTTTTTCTATTTATTTCTGTGTGGTAATAAGTCATTAAAAATAAAAAAGAGGTGCAATGCTAGTTAATTCGCTTCAAGCCGTTCGGAATAGTGTAAACTGCACTGCACATAGCTTCGTGCAGTTTACCCTATTCCTCAAGGCTTGAAGCGAACCAACATGCAGGTGAGCATTGAGCCTCTTCTTCATCGTCTCTGCACTCAGTGCTTATAAACAGCTGCGAGTGCCTCTCGCTTGCAGGTGGGACTAAAAAACAGCTGCATAAAATAAATAAGTAAAGAAAAAAGTGCCTCCCATCGGGCCCCCACGGCCTGCATACGACTAGAAACCCACCATGGGCCAGGATTCAGCCCGCAGGTGGCCCAAGAGGGACCGTCGAGCAAAGCAGTAGTAAGTAGGCCCGTAAGCCTGCGGTGGAGAGGAGCTCGAGAGGGAGCGGCGGTGGGGCTTATAAACCACTGTCGCCCCTCTCAACTAGCGAGTGGGGCCCGAACTTTCGTGCCGCACCGTGCAGCCTGCAACCATTGGTCCCGGTTCGTGGCTCCAACGGGACCAATGCCGCTCACTTTAGTCGGTTGGTGGCACCAACGGGACACTCTCGCTTCCCGCCCTTTGGGCTCTTGAAAAGGCCTTTGGTCCCGGTTGGTGCTACCAACCGGGACTAAAGGGTGCATTGGTCCTGGTTGGAGCCACGAACCGGGACCAAAGACTTTGCTATATAAGGAAAATTTCAGAACGCATCCCCACTTCAATCTCTCCTCCTCCTCGATCTCCCGACGCCGCACGCCGTCGCCGACCCGCCCCACGCCATCGCCCGCCTCACGCCGTCGCCGTCGCCGCCCCGCGCCGCACCTCGCCATCGCCGTCGCCGTCGACCTCGCCGTGAGCAACTTAGATGTGTAGTAATTTAGATATGTAGTTCATAGTATGTTAATTTAGATTGTGTAATTAATTTGTTCATATTGTGTTAGATTTTTCTCTGTTAATAGATTTTTGGTGTAATTAATTTTTCATATTGTGTTAGATTTTTTCTGTTAATAGATTTTTTTTGTGTAATTAATTTGTTCATATTGTGTTGATTTTTTTCTGTTAATAGATTTTTTGATGTAATTAATTTGTTCATATTGTGTTAGATTTTTTCTGTTAATAGATTTTTTTCTATTAATTTGTTCATAGTATGTTTGGTGATATTTAGATTGTGTTAGTAAGTACTATAATTGAACTAGCTAGTTAGAAAAATAAAATTACTATTTTATTTAGATTTTTGTGGTAATATAATTAGTTAGAAAAATATGAGTTAGTTAGAAAAATAGTAGTTTATTTTTAGTAAGTACTATATAGTAAGTGCTACTTTGTTTTTAGTAAGTACTACTTTATTTATTTATAGTAATAAGTGCTTAGTATAGTTGAACTAGATAGTTGATTTAATTAATAAAACTACTTTATTAAACTATATATAGAAGTAGTTTGTAGTAAGTGCTACTTTATTTATTTATAGTAAGTGCTACTTTATTTATTTATAGTAAGTACTACTTTATTTATTTATAGTAAATGCTTAGTATAGTAGTTGAACTAGATAGTTGATTTAATTAATAAAACTACTTTATTTAACTATATATAGAAGTAGTTCCCGCATCGACGTCGGGCGATGCCTATCCCGCATCCTCGCTGCCGCCGACTCGGGCGGTGGAGGCTTGCTTGATCAGGGCCATGTTTGGGACTAGGCTCACTGGCTGGTATTGGGAGGTGCTACCTTCCGGGGACGAGGTTAGTGAGGAGGCAGCCCGTTGTTGACCCGATCCTTGTTTGGTGGCGGTCGCGTGGGCGATGGCGGTGCCGAGGCTTCCGGACACCGCTGGAGGTGGTACGTCACCAGTCAAGAAGGGCGACGAGCACGTCCGTCGCTACATGGTTGCATTGGAGGGCAGGTTCGACAATACCTGGCAGGTTCTTCGAGGATCTCACCGGAGCTATGATCATGTGATGGTTCCTTATCTTTGGGTGTCCACCGCCAGATCGATACCCGTCCGGGCGCTACGGTTATAGTTGTATTAGTGATGCTATATTAGTGATAATATTCGACGATGTACGAACACCAAGAGATGATGTACTTTTTGCTTATAATTATTGAATGCATGCTAATTTGAATACTACTTTATTTTATGATTTGGTTTTGCTTATTTTATGATTTGGTTTTGCTTATTGAATGCTCATATTGGATAAGTTCTCCTTCATTTGAATTATGAACATAGGCGGAAATGTCGTACTCGGAGGGAGTGCGACTGGTGCCACGACGACCGAGGTATCTGCGACAGGAGTTCATTGAGCTGACGAAGATCGGCTTCCAGCATTAAGCTCGACGAGAGCTTCGATGTTCATCTGATGCATAGCAGCGACAATAGTTTTTTTTCGTAATTAATCATGACTTCAACTATTTTAATCATGAAAATATTTTTCATCTTTTCCAATTCGACTAGCTTATCCCATGCTTTGCAAGACGCTATGTCTTGGAGAGGATGGGTTTTGAAGACCATGAAAGTT
This sequence comes from Aegilops bicornis, assembly GCA_021605145.1. NCBI lineage: Eukaryota > Viridiplantae > Streptophyta > Magnoliopsida > Poales > Poaceae > Aegilops > Aegilops bicornis. Next base: position 125,102,387 of record CM038674.1, on the reverse strand, counting down.
TGAAACCAAAAAATATCCTAAGTACCCATCATGGTGTGGATTTTCAAGTAAAGTTGTACAATGCTCAGAGTGTAACCCATTTTGGTTGCAAAAATTGGGAAGCACTTTGCAAGATGTATGGTCTTGATGAGGGTATGCTTGTCACCATGGATCTTGGTGATCCTACAATCGAGCAAGAGAGACCTTCGATTTGGGTCCTTGTGGATACACCTCCAATTCTTCCCCATGTGAGCTTAACATAGTTATTAAGTAATTTATATTGTTTATTTCAAAATAGTTGACAGCTTATTTCCATTGAAAGCTTATTTTGATTGTTCAAAGAATGTGCGGAAGATGGTAGACAAAACCCACTACACCGATGGCTCCGAATTAACTTATAAGGAGAAAAATCATCTGATCGCATTTTGTACTGATCTTGAGAATTACACTGTCTACAATCGAATTCCTCAACATTATGGTCAATACGTGCCACTAGTGCACGTGTTGAACTACGGTAACTACCATGGAGATACCCTGTTAAGTTTTTTTACTATTACGACATCCGTGCATATTTTTGCATACTTCTAAAACTAGTACATCATTGCTAACTACGAAGTTATTACTATGTTTTTCAACAGAGAATCCCAGAGGATTGTGTGCCTCATTTGATGTATGAGAATGGCAGCCTTCATGTTTTGAACATATATCCAGGTCATCCTACGAATCTCAATTGTCCATACCGGATTTCTAAAAGAAGTGGAGACATGACAATCAAAGAATGGAAAAAATGTATGGACAGTCGTAAGGAGCTTCTTGGAAGCAAAAGGAAGCGAAGCGCAAGAATTGGAGATAGGATGATCTCCATTCTTCATAATGGAGAGTCAGGGTCTATATTGTTTTATGCTATTTTACCTTAAGGGTGTTTAATTAGGTCCTACCTGATACTGATGATCATGTGCTAAGAACAATTATGTAGGGTTGGGTTCGATGACTATGAGGATGATGATCGTATGACTTATTATTAATAACGAGTAGAAGTTGTATGATGATGCATGATTAGTAGGACTTGTTATTATATATGATGATGTATGATGCGAGCATGCATGAGCATGTTATATCAGCGGGTGAAATGAACATAGCAGCAGCGTTGATAAACCAAGGGCGAAGATATAAGAGAGGACACTTCTCTCTATTAGCTAGCTAATAACAACCTAAAAATAACCCCCAAAACCCCTAAAGCAGCCACTTTTCTAAAAAACATGGACTTTTGGTCCCGGTTGGTGCCACCAACCGGGACCAAAGGCCCCCCTGACTGGGCTCGGCGGACCGGCCACGTGGAGGCACATCTGTCCCGGTTCGTGTTTGAACCGGGACTAATGGGTGGAGGTATTTGTAACGACCCATTAGTCCCGGTTCATGAACCGGGACTAAAGGCCCTTACGAACCGGGACTAATAGGTGTTTTTCTACTAGTGTAACTCATGATATACTTGCTCAGAATATACTTGATATACTAAAGTTGACCACCATGAGAATCTTTCAACCTTACAAAAAATAGCAAACAACTCATGATATTCTAAAATAACAAACAATTGCATACTACACAAAATATACTTGCTCAACATCATGATAATAAACAACATTAACTACTAAAAATAACTATGCACCTGAATAAATCAATAGCCTAGTACTTGATAAACTTCACAGAAAAGCACACATAAATAGAGTGAAAACATAAGCAGACGGGGATAGGCATAGAACACATACGAACACTAGGCTTCGGCAAAACATTTGACCACCACGAGAATCTTTCAACCTCAGATCATCAATACGAAGATCACCACCAAGCAAACTAACAGTAATGAAAACGCGATAACGAAGATCATAGTCATCAATCAACTTCTTCTACCCAGGACCATGAGACTTAGACCTGTGATCCACATCAGTAAACTTGTCTTCATAACTGAGAGTCTCATTCGTTACAAACAAGGATTGTAAAAAAAAAATCCCCCATCTTCAAAAGCAGCAAGCTTCCAGGCAACAATAGAATCAAGAATTGTTGCCTACTGCATACTGCAAAAAAAATCAAAATAGAACATAAGAAAAAATTATATAAACTATATAATAAGAGAAGAGCAAGCCATTGGTAAATAATAGATAAGCAAACACCAAATAACAAGAGCAAAAAAATTTAAATCACAAGAGCAAAACATGCTAAACTAAGTAATAGCTGACCAACAGGAGGGGGAGAAAGAAGCTTTTACAAAATTAGCAATAAAATTAAATCTAAGGGCCTGTTTGGGACTACTCCGCTCCTTGTAATTCAGCTCCGCTTTAGAAAACACAAGCCAAACAGGGTAGCTCCACGATATGCCTCTCCATAAAAAAACAATAATCTGGGGTACAACTCGCTGTTTTTTGTGAAACTCTTCGGGGGGAGCTCCAAAAAACTCAAGAAGCTGGAGTTGGGGGGGGGGGGAGTACCCACCACTGCCACCAGTAAGTGGATACCCATTCCTTTCTCCCCTCTCATCCAATCAAATAGATCATTTCCACCAAATTTCCCATTCTTGAAGCTGGAGCTAGATGGAAGCCAAACATTATCTTTGGTAGAGCCACAACTCTTATATGGAACTGCTCCAAAGTGGATTTGGTGAAGTCAAACTGATTTTGATGGAGCGAGACTATCCCAAACAGGATGATAACATCTATAACCTAACAACGCACATATAACCTGATACATCACACAACTTAGACAATACTTGCACAACTAATAGAAAAGACAGAGCAAGGACTATTAACTATAAAAATAAATAATCAATCATAAAATAAGTAGAAACAAATAATTAAATGAAGGAGAAAGAAAACACTAATCAAACCAGACAATGGTCATAACAATGGGGCAAAGCCACACTGAAGAAACTAAGTTGCACACCCAACTCAACACCAGGGCAATCAAAATTCCGGCAAACACCGCAAGACATAGCTACCTGCAAGACAATGATGAAACCAGGCTATCAATACACAATTAAAAAAGATTTCAAAATAGTACACTAAAACACGACATTTAAAACATAAAGTTTTCAATAACATCTCACAGATACACAAGCAAATTATGCATTAAACAATAACTAAAAATTATATCTAGATACCAAAAATAAAGTCATCAAAAACAAGAAACAACTAGGCAATCCACACCTCCAAGAACTATCTCGAATCTTCAAATAAGATAGCAAAAAAAACACCACATCTCAAAACCCTAGAATAATCAAAACGACAGAACACAACATACAAAAAAATATGGGAGGGATGAAGGAGAAATGACAAAAGGGGGCAATAAATGAACAAAATGCAGGAGAAAAGATGCACCCTAGCAAGCAGATGCGATGGAGAGGAGACTAGCAAGAGAGCGGAGCGACTGAAGAGCAGAGAAACTGAAGAGACAAGAGAGCGGAGGAGGGGAGATGCGGGGATAAGAAAACGCAGGGTGAGCGGGCGAAGGATAAATGGGTTTCGTTGAACCGGACCCGATAAGATAAAACATATCAGCGAAAAGAAAAAGAATAAACGCAAAAGAGCAACACATCCAGCACGAATCTTAGCATAGGATCGGACGACCAACAAATCGACTAACGCAACAAAAAATTCTAGGCACCTGAAATATAGCAAAACCGATATATAATTAGTACTATATGTTATGATGGGTTGAAATGTATCGTCGTATGTTATGTGAAATTCCTTAAATGCATTGTCTATACCATCAAACTAGTGTAATTTCGGTAAAGAAAAAAAAACTGGCCATCTGTAGCAAAAAATGGCTCTTAATCAATTTATTTACAGTTAAAATAGTATAAATGGCACTTAAACCCAATTGCATAACAACATAGGGAAACCTCCACTTTAGAGATCTCAAAAAGGAGTCGAATAACTTCTCCATTTTGGTCTCTTCAAAGCCAACATAGTTGAAATGCAGATTAAAATGATATATCGATTTCTTTTAACATTTGAATTTTTAGACAATTGAAGAACCGCCCAGCCTTCAGGTCGGTGCCTATCTGCCTGGAACCTTGTTTCGCGTTGACGGTTAGATACCAACAACCTGAACCTGGTGAACTGGTGTTTCCATGTGTCCGTGCAACACCACCACCATCGATCATCACTTGTCTCATGCACCCCCAAAACAATCCCTTGAAACGGCGTGCATGCACACCGCGTGCATTTTTCTCTCTAGAAGTTTATTTTGCCGGTACGCATTTTGTTCATCGCTGCACCACATTAGAGCTCGAAATTAATCTTTTAGAATATGTTGTACAGTTGTAGGTAAGATTAAGACGGCCAGAGTTAGAAATGCGTCGTGTCTCGTCTCGGCAATTCATGCCATCTTCGTGTTGCTCGCAACACCCGTCCATGGAACTAACCACGGAACAAACTCACAGATGGTTGAGACCTTGACTATAAATAGATGCATCAGTGAGCATCTCTGAGCCCATCCAAGACTCGCAAGCCAAACTCACTAATCATACACGTACGTGCTTAGCTTAAGCCCTTCCGGCGAAGTCAAGTGCAATGGCGTCGTCCAGCAAGCCCTGCGCCGCCTCCGTCCTCCTCCTGCTGCTGGCCCTCGCCGTCGCCACGGCGGCCGACGCGGCGAAGAAGAACATCGCGTCGGAGCCCAAGCACATCTTCTCGAGGCCGTCGGGACCCATCATCTCGAGGCCGGCGGCGAAGGACATCATCGCGTCGGAGCCCACCATCCCGAGGCCGGCGGCGCAGGACGTGTCGGCGACGTGCATGGGGTCGCTGCTGGAGCTGAGCCCGTGCCTGGCCTTCTTCAGGGACGCGGGCACGTCCAAGGCGCCGGCGGGGTGCTGCAAGGGCCTGGGCAGCATCGTCCGAGACCAGCCGGCGTGCCTGTGCCACATCTTCAACCATACCTTGGAGCGGGCCATCGGCGTCGGCATCCCCGTCAACCGCGCGCTCGCCCTCATCCGCGACGTCTGCGGCCTCACGCCGCCCAAGAACCTCATGGCCAGCTGCGCCAACGGCGGCGCCGTGCCGCCGTTGTACGTGTGCCCGGCGCCATCGGCCTGATGTCTATCTATCCAGGTGATCAAACCGGCCGCATGATCACTAGGAGCTTCGGTTACCTGCAACGTAGAGCTAGGCTCCTAACTTATTCACTGTTTTTTCTTTGTATTTTTTCGTGCAGGAGGAGATGCGTGAGTAAAAGATGGCAGCCCATCTTCGAAGTCGACGAAGGATGCATGCATACGAATGCAGCTTATTACAGATACTCTCCATGCTAATTGGAGTTTCGAATTAACGACACATGCCGTGGATATGATACTAGCTACCAGATCGATCCTGGGCATAATGCCAGTACTGTGGTCACAAAAGTATGTACTTGTCTCCACGCATAATGATAAATGAATAAGAAAAAAAAGTATATAATATCTTTAATTGTGCTGCCATGGCGAAAGTCTCTTTCTACACCTGAGCTCAAATGAGCTAGGATGAACAGTAACTCGAAAAACATTTAAAAGATGTTCAAAAAATTTATGGCAAACTTTGACAAATGTTCTAACTTCTATGAGCTTGGGTTTTACCTTATGGGACAATGCAATTATCTATGTCTTTCAACTGAGCAAAAATTATATGCGATTTCATCAAGAAAAAACTAGCATGATCTCGTTATTACATAATCATTGGCAAAAGAAAACAGCTTTTTCTTGCCTCGCGGAGTAGATAAGATGCTTAATTAGGCACCTGTGCTTAACATATAAGATTATCCCAAGAATGGACAATACAATTCCCCCAAAAGGAATACAGTTCGATCATCACGTACCTACAAAGAGTTGCTTGAGTTTGAGTAGATGGAGCTCACATGGATGCTTGACGATGCGGCAATATGACCCCTCTTCAAACACCCATGTAGAAGCATCCTACACCGTACGCGCGCTACGTACGCTAAAAAATACAAAACCGATCAAATTTTCACTAGAATCTTCAACCACCGTGTTGGTCAAAAGACTAACCATCAACTCATCTCTAAGTGGGGAACAGATCTTCAGCAAGATTAATCGTCGATTCATCATCATACACTAACTGGGGAACAGACCTTCAGGAACTCGTCGATCTTGGCAGAGTACAGGTGAGGGAAGCTCCTGTAATGGTCCACATGCGGTGACGAGACAAAATTGTGTGCTGAGACGCTCAGCCCCAGTGATCTCTGCATGTTGATGAAGCTTTCTACGCATTCGGCAGGGATCACTCTGTCGGCGGAGCTGTACAGGTAGAACTGGGGGCAGGGCGGCTGCTTATCCGAAAGAACCGAGAGGACCTTGTGCATTCTCCTGAACATGATCAGAAGGGGCACAAAAATATCAGAAATTCAGAATATGAAGACACATCTGGTGTTTCTGTGGTCAATATATTTGAAGATGAAAACCGGTCGTTTTGAAATGCATGGTAAAAGGGTATGAGATGAATTAAAGGTGTGTCTACGAAAATGAACTATATCCGTGCACTAGTTTAACCATACAGTAAGGACGAAAATGGAGAACAACTGAACAAACACGCAGATGCAAGTTGCACACAAGATATTAGTAGTCTAGTAGGCTTTTACGCGTTGGGAGCTTAGGATATTTGGCCAGAGAACAGCTTAAGAAGAAACAGGAAACCGGCAACATATCAATCTCAAAAGGTAAGTAACTGGACAGAACACACGAAGTTTTTACTACAAATTACACATATAATATTCTCCTTAATCCAATCCTCCAACTCTCCAAGGGCAGGTGGATGTAAGAAGCAAATACTAAAAAAGTGAAATGATGTAGGCCCTTTTTTATAGGAATTGAGTCATGGTATGGCTATGTGTGCCTAATGATGATTTTAGGCTGCATGTAGATTCCAGACTAGAAGGGTCAACAAGCCATCCCAACAATGAACAATACAAAATAATGCAGATATGTATCTTGCCATCCGGATAACCTAAGTTTCAGGATGCACATACAAAAACTGGTAATGGGAAGCATATATCCTTAGTTTCTTGACACTGAATAAGCTATTAATTTTCTTTATAATGTTTAGATATGACTGCGTGGATTAGTTAGAGTACATAATCTCACTGCTAAAAGAACACCCATTGTAACTTTATTTCATTGCATATGCCTTGGCCAACTTTACTACAAACAGAAATGTGAGCTTTAAATACCATGTAACCGAAGCAATATTATTAATGGTGAATGGACTTACCGGTTTACATCAGGTAGGTGAAGGACAATCTCAAAGAACTTTTGAAGGGTTGAAAGAAGAAAAGTTTCACCCCATGATGGTTTCATTAACTCTGAGACAGAAGTAACTTTGTTCAAGGCACCATTCAATGTAGATCCGTCAGGGGAGTCAGCTGAAGGTCCTGTTAAAGAACTACTTTTCTTCAGCATGGCAGCAGAGAAACCAGCAGCCCAGACCTGAGTTTAGGGTACACATGAGAAACTCCAAATATACAAGTTTTTCTGGTGAAATAGTATATTACTTACAACGAAATGTTCCAGACACAAATTTCCCACAGGCCAAAATGGAAGAAGGGGATTCAGCATTTATCACTACCAGTCGAAAGCTTATTTCAAGCAAGATATATACAAACCTCTGGTCTAATCTCTAGAACTGGCGCCGAGTCTACGATACATCCCTTTATCCTCTCAATTATATCAGCTCTTGATTGTAGATTCTCAAGTACCGCACCATACCTGAAAATAAAATAAAAACAAAAAAGTGTTATATCCGCGGTAAATTTAAGGCCATGGGCATCAGGTGAAAGAGACGGACAAAGCAAAGCTCTAATTCCAGTTGGGTTTTAAGTAAGATTAATATTTAAAAGTATCCTTAATAACATGCAACGATGCTGTTATCAGACAGAACTATTGGACACTGGATATTGAAGCTCAGTGAGCAAAATTTAACACCACTGACAGAACAGGCAAGATTTACAAAATCAACCATAGAAACTTGAGTGTAGTCTATAACCATGCTGTATCAGATCCCCACTCTGTTTTATTCAACCTACTCATCCAAAGATCTCCTAGAAGGATATATTATGTATTCTCTTTTGGACAATAACAGTAGGATAGGATCAGCTCTACTGTGAGTACAAGTGCAAGGAAAGAACAAAGGCATTAAACTAAGCAATTAAACAAAACACAAGCAGCAAAAAGAGAGTTTCTCCAAAGTATGCTGGCACCCTCTGGTTTCCCTCAACCATGGTTTTCGAGTCGCGACTCATGCGAGTCGCTCTGGGGCAGCGACTCGGAAGAAGTCGAGCCTGCGTTGTGACTAGTCGCGACTCTGAGTCGCGAGTCGACGCTAAGCTGAGTCGACCATATTTTTGCGACTCATAGACTAGTCGTCGACTAGTCGCGACTAGTCGAGCGACTCGAAATCCATGCCCTCAACTAGCAACAGCCCTTGTACCCGCGCACGTACAAACAGTACGCCTCCTATAAACAGAGTTCTCTTTGATAATAACACACCTACTCGATTCATCAAGCACGTTTTATCCACCAAGCTCATGTAGCAAGCCAACTTGTCACAGCAGAAACATGTGGTACCAAGGACAAGCGCCCCATGTCAGTGTGGAATCTAAGGGGAAATCCATGCAAAGGTGCCTACCTACAATGTGTTATCAACTTGTTTTACCCAGATTTAAAGCCTCCGATTTCTACCAGAACAAACTAATCTCTCTGTAAGTACATAGATAAAAGGTGTTAGAGATAAATTGCTAGTGGGGAGTATTTCATAGCACAAAATCCGATCCTACCTGGATTTCGTTATTACTATTTACCTTGCCATTTCTCCTAGATTATGAACGTGGTAATTTTTAGGAGATTTAATTATACTTATAATGTTATACAAACAAACAGGAAATGGAGAGTCTCTGAAAAGTATGTTGGGCTGTTGGCACGGCAACTGGTTGGTTCCTCCAAACTAGCAACGGATCTCACATTATTGCACGAGCAAAGCATGCTCCTACTCTAACTGGAGATATCTTCGATAATGGCACGCCTATTGGATCAATCAAGCACGTTTTATCTACCAACCTCGTGTAGCAAATCAAAATGTGAGTGCAAGCTCCTCCATGCCAATGTACATAGGTGCCTAACTAATTCCGTTATCAACTTGTTTTATCCAGATTTCACACTCCACTTCCTACCGGAGGAAAAAAAGTAGTAGTATACAGACAATCGAAGGACTTGAAAAGGAGGAAGGAGGATTTGTTGTTCCCGTACGCGAGCCAGCCGGTGTTGCTGAAGGTGTGGAAGAGGAGCGTGCGGCTGCGGTCGGCGTCGCACCAGGCGGCGATCTCGGCGGAGAGGTCGGCGACCCTGCGCTCGACGCGGCGGCCGAGGTCGAGCCCCAGGAGCTCGCGGACGGGCACCACAAACCGCACGGACCCGACCCGCGGTCGCGGTAGAGGTCCGCGTACCTCCGCAGGTGCTTCTGCCGCGCGCCGAGCCAGCCCAGCAGCACCACCAGCGCGGGGCCCTCCTCCCTTGCGCCTGCCCCCGCGCCGCCCGCGGAGGTGTCCTGCGGAGGCAGGGGGTCCCACTGGATGAAGGGCTCGGAGTCCGGTGGGAGGAGGTTGAAGGGCGCGTGGCCCTGCGCGGAGGAGGCGGAGGAGGGGAGGGAGATGGAGGAGAGGCCGGCGCGGCCGCGGATGCCGCCGTGGCCGCGCGGGAACGAGAGGGAGCACGCGACGGGCCGCCGCGGCGCGTGGAGGAACGCGGCCGCGCCCCGGCGGTGCGCCGCGGCGGCGAGGAGGCGGACGGAGCAGGCCGCCATCGCCATGGCTGTTCCGCTGCGTCAGTGGCGATGGGGGAGAGAGCACGAGCCGGCCGACGATTTTAATTTTAATGGCACGCGCATGCGCTCACAGTTACAGGGACTCCGCTGGCGCGTGGGGCCCGCATGTCAGCGTGCGCGTGGTACCCGTAGATGGGCTGGGCGGGGAGTGATGGCGCACATGGGCCACGCGGCCTACGGCTGTGCCAGCAATGTGCTGTACAGTAGCCAGTAAATTCGCCGGTCCGATGTAGTGTGCTTCCTTCATTGTACGGCTGAGGGAGGGCACTAAGCCTGCCTGTTACAAAAGATTTGCCTAGTCTCATTTGCAAAATCCTACGAGCATCTACAGCTAGAGCCCACAAATCTTTGTCAAACTTTCCGCTGGACAGGCCGGTCACTGCTCAGACAAGAGAGGAAACAAAAGAAATCATCCAACCGGACCCCTCAAATTGGTATTATGTGTTCGAAGCGTCCATGAACTCTCATATTCATTTCATATACGTGGGATGAATACGAGGGCGTCCGGGCAATCATGTGCGCTAAAGCATCGTGCACTTAGAAAATACCAAGCCGCGACTACTGCCTGTTTATGCATATATATTCACCATCTACACATTCCGAAAACGTTTTATGACACCCTCAAAAAAAAAAAACGTTTTATGGCCCTCAAGCTACCAGGTTATATAGTCAAACATCTCGCTTGGACTTTGATGGCCAGTTGATGCAAGCTCCAGCACACAGCATCTCTGTCTCTTGCAAGTTTTTCAACACTCGTACCGCACTAGGGAATTCGACGAGAAGCCGCACGGCCTGCATCGCTAGCACAGGTGATCTGCTGTATCTAGCTGTCACAAGGACGCAAATACCCATGTACTCCCTCTGTAAACTAATATAAGAGCGTTTAGATCACTACTTTAGTATTCTAAACGCTCTTATATTAGTTTACAGAGAAAATACTATTCATTGCCAATGTGCAGCTATAGTGCCAAGTACCAACTAATATTCGACAAACCAATTCCCAAGTCTGAATTTTGCTATTGGTAGATTGTTCTTCATTTTCATTGTGGAAATTGTCCTCGTCTCTGTCTGAGTTTGTTCAATTTCCAAAGTATCCAGAAAACAAAACAGCAAACACTCCAACAGGTAGCAGGATTTTATGATTAATAAAACGTAAATCCGTTCCCCCAACCAGACGATTCTGTCCGCGACATCATCACATGATAGATAAAAATCAATCAGTCCAGACGCAGGCACCACAAAGCTGTAGTGGCACAGAAGCAAAGAGTACACACAATGGATGACAACCTTTCTAAAACAACAGTCTAGTCTTTTTGGAAATTCCGGATAGTGTTGCGACAAGGGGGTGGACGGACATGACATGTATCGATCAGACGACGCCTTAGATGTCCATCGGCGCTGGGGCATCTGGTGCAGCGGGCTCGTCCGCCGCCGGGGCATCCCCTGCCGCAGGCGCATCGCCCCTGTCCTCCTGCATCGAGCTTGATTCAGCCGGCGCATCGGCCGCTGGCGCCTCATCGGCGGCCTCCATGGAGTCAATGATCTCCTGGATCCTCTTGGAGTCGATCATGGAGAAGGGCTCGACGGTGCCGTCCTCCTTTCTGCCGACAATGGCAATGGTGCAGTTGGAGCTCGTCAGCTTCTCACCTTGGAGGGTCTCCTTTATGGCCGAGAGGGCGTCCTTGATGAGCTCGTCCGGGGTGTAGGCGTTGAATTTCTCGAATCTGCGTTCGAGGTAAGTCTTTGCTGCCTGAGAGCGGGAGCCAATGGCGAATGCCTGGTACTCAAAGTAGTTCCCGCTGGGGCAGTTATAGTAGAGATGGGCCCCAGACTCATCTAGACCAGCAACAAGGAGGCCGACCCCATAGGGCCTCTTCCACGAACGTTGTGTGCAAACCTGCATCGTTAAATAACATTGTCAATACACTACCCACCACAAGAGGGGAAGATAAATGGACAGTGGTGAAAACATGTTTATCTTCAGATAAAAATATTCTTACACACATGCCTGAGAGCAATGGTTTGATTGATAATACTACACTAGAACATGAAATTAAACCAATAACAAAATGATTTTTGAGAAGTCCCACCCTTCCCAAGTTTCAATCTGGCGTCTCTCTGAATTAGGACAGGAAATCTTAAATTTTATTTTGGCACTCAGGAGTAGATGCAAAGTTCAGAAATCAGCGGGCGCTCACCCTGAAAGATTGAAGAGCAGCCTCAACTGGGCATGCTTGACTGAGAGTGAGCGAAGTTGCTAGTAGAGTTTAGGATTTGATTGACAACTCTAATCACTAAAACCCTGTTAATTGGAAGTAGTCTATAGAGGATTCAATATGTTGTTTGCATAGGAATGGAATGCTAGAACATGTGTTGGTTTATAGTAGATATTCTGCAATAAGCTCTAACCAGCCACACACTAGGTATGTTACACCATTTGGCAATATTAGCATTTCTTAGAAGAAATTTCACACAAAGTGATCTTCAAGCATGTTGTTAATTTCTCAAAAACATTTTCCCCCAGCAATGACATCGCCCTTCTTAACGTGTTTAAATTCAAAAGGTAAAGCAAATGTTGTAGAAAGAAACTTTCTTCCTGTATAAAATGTTGTTCCGCTTGGCCGTGTAATGATAGATGGCATGCATCCCATATCAAAATCTTACTATAATATCTGTTATAGGCTTGCTAGCAATTCAAGAGGAGAAAAGGCGAAGACCTGTAGACATAATAACAAACTGAAGGTACCATACATTTTTCTTTTGTGAGGTTGAGTGTACAGAACACGGTAACCAGGAAAAGTAAATTAAAATTGACAGACGAGACAAACCACAAACTCTAGCTGCAGACAAATATGCAACAGAAATTCAAATTTGCTGATCGCAGGAAACGTGGGCAAACCTTACAACGAGCTAAAGGGGTGCGTACAGACAGGCTGAGAGCCCGCAGCAGGAAACAACATGGGTCTGAACCTTCGTGGACAGGTTGCAGTGCCACAGGATCAATCTGCAACTGTAGTTTGTGATTGCTGGTGGAGATGTTGGTCCATCGATCACTATCAACTAAACTAGTTGTACAACATCAATTTTTATATATGTACTATTAGCATCCTATAATTGTTTTTCATTCGAATTAAGAGCTCTCAGTTCAAGTTTATTCATCCCAATTTTTCAGATGACAATAGTTTTACACATGGCATAATATGCTCATTCAGTGGAGCATTTTATCCATGCCATAAAATATCCTAGCGCAGTGCAGAGCGCGATTATGCCTAGTACACACAAGACAGTGTTTACCGTACTAAATCCCAAGAGTCATCTCAATGGGAACAACTCCAGACCTTCAGATTCAGGCTTTGTATATAGTATCAGTTAAGCTGTGAAGACTCATCAGAGGGAAACTCTGATACAACTACAATTCTCAGTTGCTGCACAATTCTAGCACAGAGCATAAGAAATCAAGCACCATAATAACACTCCACATAACTAAATTGTAAGGTGGGCCCTGTCCCGAGCCACTAGCAAAATCGTCAAAATCCTAACCATTTGTACCACTGGATCGTGCTCCCCGCGACTTCGCAATGAAAACCCTAGTTACCAGCATAGATCGCAGCCAGGATTACCCCACCACGCACGAAACCACACATCTCACGCACCAGATCTGATCCCTCCGGCACGAAACCCTAGGCGCGCGAGCAGATCGGGGCAGGAAAAGACGAAAAGGGGATTGGGATGGGGACGGACCTGCGCCTTGTCGGCGAGGCGGAGCGCGAGCCTGGAGACGGGGAGCGGCGCGTCGTAGACGAAGGCGTGGTTGATGCACTCGTTGCGGAGGAAGCGGGAGAGGACGCGGCCATCGACGGTGAGGCCGGCGAGCGCGACCCCGGCGTGGTCAGCGACGCGGAAGACCTTGCGCTGGTGCGAGGAGAGCTCGTTGGCGGACTTGTTGGCGGCGGCGAGGACGGCGTGGGTGGCGGAGCGGAGGCCGACGCAGGCCGAGCCCTGCTTCACCGCCTCCATGGCGTACTCCACCTGGAACAGCCGCCCCTGCGGGCTCCAGGTGGTGACATCGGTGTCGTACTGGTTGCGGAACATCCTCGGCCTTCTTCCTCCTCGGCTCTTCCGATCCGGCGACGACGCGAGGTGTGCTAGTGGTGCGTGTCCGTAGCAGTAGTAGGGTTCGGGCGTGCTGTTTTCCTCCTTTTGTTGGCGTGGTGCGGTGCGGCGTTCATCTTGTGCTCCAAGACCGAAGACGAGAGGGTGGGTAGGAGGGCTCGCGTGGGGCCAGCCCGTCAGGGTTCCGGATGGGCCGTCAGAGAGACTCAGAGGTACTGGGCCTTGGCCTGTTGTTGGGCAGTGGGGCCGTTAGGGGAAACGGGAGCCACTAGTTAAACGTGTCGCGCTTTGGGTGCTCCTTCCGAATTTTTTTTTATTTTTCCGCACGCGTTTTCGGCTATTTAAACGGTTTTTTTCTTGGTTTTTTTACGTTTTGGTTTTCCACCGGTCTTCCTTAGCTTTTTGATAAAAAAAATCTGAAAAACATTTTTTTTGCGAAAAACACGTTTTTTTCCTTTCACGAGAGTTATGATTTTGCTTTCGCGAGAGTCACGGCCGTGCCTCTCGAAAATGAAAAAAACGTGTTTTCTATTTTTTTTTCCTTTCGCGAGAGTTACGATTTTGCTTCCGCGAGAGTCACGGCCGTGCCTCTCGGAAACGAAAAAAAACGTGTTTTCTGTTATTTTTCTTTCGCGAGAGTCACGGTTTTGCTTCTGTGAGAGGCACGGTTGTGCTTTCGCGAGAGTCATGGCCGTGCCTCTCGAAAACGGAAAAACGTGTTTTCTGTTTTTTTTCTTTCGCGAGAGTCACGGTTTTTCTTCTGCGAGAGGCACGGGTTTGCTTTCGCGAGAGTCACGGCCGTGCCTCCTCAAAAACGAAAAAAACTACGTTTCCTCTTCTTTTTTTTCCTTCGGCGAGAGTCACAGTTTTGCTTCCGCGAGAGGCACGGTTGTGATTTCGTGAAAGGCACGGGCATGCCTTTTTCGGAAAGGGAAAAAGTTCGTGCTCCTAGTTCGGTTTTTTCGTCCGGTTTTTTTGGCCGGTTTTTTTCATGAAAAAAAAGTTCGACAAAACCTATCAACATGGGATCTAGTTTTGAAGATCTTGACGTGAGGAATCCAATGGTGAAAGCAGTTTGAGATTTGGACGCACGGTTTGAGAGATAAAACGTTTTGAATAAACGGATCTACGAAAAAAGGGAAAACTCCCTGGTTGCAACAAGTGGCGCGCTGCATGTGCACCACTTGTCGCAACCTGGGGAGTTGGAGTGATCTTTGCAACGAATACTCCTCAATTAGTGATTTCGAAATCTTATCGAGTGAACTTTCGCGAGGGAAATCCCTATTTGCCGCTCTTGTGACAAATTATCGGGGATTTCCTATTTGGCGCCACAGGCGCCAATTAACGTGCATTTTTGTTAACTGGCGCCTGTGGCGTCCATAAATGGGCCGGCCCATCTAGGTGCCGGTTGACTATTTCTTTTTTGATAATTCTATGAAATTTTTTGAATATCGATGAACTGGTTTTAGATTTCAACAATTTTTTTTCAGATTGATGAACTTTTTTTAATATTGATGAATTTTTTTTGGATTTATGAAAAAAAATTCAGTTTGATGAACTTTTCAAAAAAATACATGAACTTTTTTTGAATTTCTATGAACTTTTTGCAACGTTAATGAACTTTTTAAAAAGTTATTAAACTTTTGCAAGATTGGATGAACTTCTTTTTCAATTTGAATGAAGTTTCTTTTTAAATTGATGAACCTTTTTTAAAGACATTAACTTTGTTTCAAATGGTTGAACCTTTTTCTCTTTAAATCTATAAACCTTTTCTGATTTCATATTTTTATTTTTGTAACAAAAAAATAAAAAAATAAAAACTAGGGCAACACGCTAGTGGGCCGGCCCATGCTAGCAACGTTGCAGGCGCCGGATCGTTAACGAGCGCCTACAGCGCTGCATAGGAGCGCCAAATTATCGGTGTCCAGCTGTTGCGCTTTCGTTGAAGCGTGCGAGCTAACACATGAAACGGGTTGGCCTGTATTGAACATTTAAAGAAGTGCCATGCAAAACAGTTTTTAGGTTTTTAATGGTCTGCACATGGCACATATGTTGCTCATAATTTTTTTTCAAATCTAGCACTGTCTCTGTAAAGAAATATATGAGCATTTAGATCACTGCTTTAGTGATCTAAATGCACTTATATTTCTTTACGGAGGGAGTAGTTTACACATGGTCAAGCTAGTTGATTATACATGGCAAATCTATTGGATTTACACATTTTTCAAATCTGGCAGCTTCTTTTTGTGTCACATATCTGCAAAAGTTATGATAGGCGCGTTTCCCGTTGTCAGCATGTTCATCATCCCAAACCTTGTTCCTTCAATTTTTTGTTTGATTGTTCTTACTCCATTCTTTTCTCTCTCTCTCATTTGCAAAAATATTAGATCACATATGGCAGATCTAGTGGACCACACATGGAAAATCTAGTGCATCACACATGGCAAATCTAGCTGATTCCACATGGCAAACATATTGGATTACACATGGTAAACCTGTTGGATTACACACGGCAAACATGCTGGATTGCACATTTTAAATATAACATCTTCTACATGGCAACTGCAACACACTTTGTCTGTGTGGAACTGGATTTTGCCATATGGTTTCTACGGCAACTACCAGAGAAATCTCACATCAGAAAAGTATAACTAGATATATGTTATGATTGCATGGCAAATTGTAAACAAACCACATGGCAACCATTGACCACACTACATGTCAACTATAGCTTTTTTTTCATCTTTTTAAGTGTCCTACCCTTTCCTTCGTTGGAATTTACATGGCAATTATGAGTTCAATTTCACTACATTTGACAATACTTACATCATTATACTTTGCATACTCCCCATGTCCCCCACATAATTTGCCATTTTTACTTGTGTGTGCGAGCAGATTTTTTTGGTCTTACCGGCATAAGAGGTTGATGGCAGGTCTCGCATTGTCAGTGATGCCATGCGCTACCCCCGTTTCTGCATTTTAAAGTTGTAAGTTTGTTAGGTCATTATTTATGCCTTTTTCGTATTGCTCGGTATTGTTATTTCACTCTTTTTTTTACCGTCGCATAAGTCTTGTATCCATTTTCCTTTTTGACATACCTTGGTTTGCCACTGTTACCTGTAGTTGGTGTCCCGATTATTGAGTACTGGTAGTTCCTTCTGGTGTAGCTTGCCACGGGACTCTTGGTAGTGTAGTTGTATTGAAAGCCCCTACAAACATATCTTTATGTTATTCATGTTTGCAAACATATCTTTATGTTATGGCACATGTTTTATGGGGTTTTAGACACTTGAAATTGCTGGCAACTCTCACTCAGAACATTAAAAAATTGCCATCTTATTATTACAAACATGGAAAATCTCATTTTTCATCTGTAGTCTGTACCCATGTCTGAATATTGTTGTAGTAGTGGCAACAATGGCCCAGCTATAATGAGTTCCTCATAGTCTAGCGCATCCCGTGCGGGTGCTCGCGCCTGCCCGAATAACCAATGATTAGACCCGTCTCCAGGATCCATTCGCCTTTGCTTGTCTTTTCTGTTTTTACCCAGTAGAGTGACATGGCAACTTTAGTGCCAACTGGGATGACAAGTATCACTAGCATGACATGGCAACTAAAAGTAGCAGCTCGTGGGCATTGTCATGACAACTAACTGCAAACATACATGGCAAATGATCTACAACTGGGGTGGCAAGTACTAGACATGGCACATTACATGTAGCGTGGGTGGCAAGTATCACAGGAATTACTTGGCAAAATAAAAGAGGCACAAGACGACATTTTCCCCTTGTTTGGCTACTAGGGTGGCAACTGCTTCCTAAATCGCACGGCTACTAATTGCAAAAATACATGGCAATTTTTCCAACTTTCCAACTAGTGTTGGAGCGTGTGTCAGGTTTTTCCCTTCGCCGTTGAATGCTCTGATTTCTGATATTTCCTCTTGTTCTAACTAACATGGAAGAAACCCAATTTTCGTGGCAACCCTTTGAGTATGGCCTCTCCAAGTTCCAAACATGGTGTACACCAAAAAATATCAAAAAATAGTGAACACACATGGCAATTCCTTCTTAGGGGACATGTCTAGATATTTCATGCATCCGGATATGTGGTTGGCAACTAAACAAACAAATTTATTGGCAAAATTATAAAGAGGGGGAGGGGCCCTATTTCGTGGGATGAACTGACTTTGAACTATCAAATTGTTGTTGTTTTCGTCTAGATCTGGCTAGGGTTTGCCGAGGGTTTCCATGGCAATTTCATAGGAGGGGGCCGGGGGAGGAGAGGAAGGCGATCGGCTTCTTGATCAGTGGGGTGGGGGAGGGGATGGAGTTTTGCTATTTTTGGGGGCAACGACTGTCTAGGGGGGGGGGGCACATCCATTCGCGCTCACGGGTGCGGGGCAGGGGTTGTTCCGGCGTGCGGGCGGTTTTGTTGTTTGCTTGAACGAGGACACTTGGGGTGC
Source organism: Aegilops bicornis (assembly GCA_021605145.1). Taxonomy (NCBI): domain Eukaryota; kingdom Viridiplantae; phylum Streptophyta; class Magnoliopsida; order Poales; family Poaceae; genus Aegilops; species Aegilops bicornis. The sequence continues at coordinate 125,083,976 of CM038674.1, read as the reverse complement.
TTGGCCGTGTGATCTACAATTCGTGCGGCACATCCATCCCACACACTGATGGGAAACATAGCATGCAATTTAAAAAAAATCCTACGATCACGCAAGATCTATCTAGGAGATGCATAACAACGAGAGGGGAGAGTGTGTCCACGTACCCTCGTAGATCGAAAGCGGAAGCGTTAGGTTAACACGGTTGATGTAGTCGAACGTCTTCACGATCCAACCGATCTAGTATCGGATATACGACACCTCCGGGTTCTGCACACGTTCAGCTCGATGATGTCCCTCGAACTCTTGATCCAGCAGAGGGCCGATGGAGAGTTCCGTCAGCACGACAGTGTGGTGATGGTGATGGTGATGTGATCTGCGCAGGGCTTTGCCTAAGCACTACGACACTATGACCAGAGGAGTAAACTGTGGAGGGGGCACCGTACACGGCTAAGAGAATAACTGATGTGCTATGGGGTGCCCCCCTGCCCCCGTATATAAAGGAGGGGAGGAGGAGGCGGCCGGCCAACAGGGGCGCGCCATGGGGGGAGTCCTACTAGGACTCCACTCTTAGTAGGATTCGCCCCCCCCCTTTTCCTTTCTTCATCGGAGGGGAAAAGGAAGGAGTAGGGGAGAGAGGGAAAGAGGGAAAGGGGAGCGCCGCCCCCTCCCCTAGTCCTATTCGGACTCTAATGGGAGGGGGGCACAGCCACCCCTTGTGGGCTGTCCCCTCTCTCTCCCGTGGCCCATGAGTCCCATGACTTCCCCCGGGGGGGTCCGGTAACCCCTCGGTACTCCGGTAAAATATCTGAACCACTTGAAACCATTCCGGTGTCCGAATACCCCTTCCAATATATCAATCTTTGCCTCCCGACCATTTCAGGACTCCTCGTCATGTCCGTGATCTCATCCGGTACTCCAAACAATCTTCGGTCACCAAAACACATAACTCATAATACAAATCGTCATCGAACGTTAAGCGTGCGGACCCTACGGGTTCGAGAACTATGTATACATGATCGAGACATATCTCCGGTCAATAACTAACAGCGGAACCTGGATGCTCATATTGGTTCCTACATATTCTACAAAGATCTTTATCGGTCAAACCGCAATAAAAACATATGTTATTCCCTTTGTTATCGGTATGTTACTTGCCCGAGATTCGATCGTCGGTATCCTTATACCTAGTTCAATCTTGTTACCGGCAAGTCTCTTTACTCGTTCCGTAATGCATCATCCCGTAACTAACTCATTAGGTACATTGCTTGCAAGGCTTATAGTGATGTGCATTACCGAGAGGGTCCAGAGATACCTCTCCGATACTCAGAGTGACAAATCCTAATCTTGATCTATGCCAACCCAACAAACACCTTCGGAGACACCTGTAGAGCATCTTTATAATCACCCAGTTACATTGTGATGTTTGATAGCACACAAGGTGTTCCTCCGGTATTTGGGAGTTGCATAATCTCATAGTGAGAGGAATATGTATAATTCATGAAGAAAGCAATATCAATAAAACTTAACGATCATTATGCTAAGCTAACGGATGGGTGTTGTCCATCACATCATTCTCTAATGATGTGATCCCGTTCATCAAATGACAACACATGTCCATGGTCAGGAAACTTAACCATCTTGGATTAACCACTAGTCAAGTAGAGGCATACTAGGGACACTCTGTTTTGTCTATGTATTCACACATGTACTAAGTTTAGGTTAATACAATTCTAGCATGAATAATAAACATTTATCATGATATAAGGAAATATAAATAACAACTTTATTATTGCCTCTAGGGCATATTTCCTTCAGTCTCCCACTTGCACTAGAGTCAATAATCTAGATTACATCACTACTGCAGGATGTTGCTAACGCGACACTCACTACAAAAAAAATACACTTCCGTGATGATACGTGTTTGTCACAAGAGGGTCACGTTTTTGTCATGCATGTACATCCATAACGATTTTATGGCGACGTAATCAAGATAGTCATACTGTCTTTGTCGTAGAAGTGTTCCATGACACTACCAAAATTATCATCACGGAAGTGTCCACTTCCATGACGATAAATCGCGCGTCACAGAAGTGCTTTCGTCAAGGGTGACCGACACGTGGCATCCACGCTAACGGAACTCCGTTAATCTATCGGGTCCGGTTTTGGATCCGATAACCCATTAACATCCCCGACCAATGGGGATTTTCCACGTGTAAAATCATCATTGGCTGGAGGAAACACGTGTCGACTGCTTTTGGGACAGATGTCATCCACTCATTGGACCCAAGGCGCCTATGATACGTCGACACGTGGCACGACCCAAGAGAGGCCCATTCCTGTGAAAAGGCCAGCCCGTTTGACTTGGTCAAAAGGTGGCGGGCGGGCCCACGGAAAGCCTGCTAATGGTCTGTTCGCATATAGCCCATTTACAGCCCGCTAACCCAGGGCTCGTTACGACCTCTCCGAATTAGGCCCAGTACCGTCATCTGGGCCGTCCAATATGATTCTAGTCCGTTTTAACTTCCGGCCCATGTATGGCCCATGACATCTTTCGACCCATATGAGGCCCTTTGTAACTCTTGGCCCATTAACGACCCGTGGTGAAACTGGCCCGTAATGAACAATGTATCACTTCATACCCATTAACGGCCCATTATTCCATTGGGCCGTTTCCAGCCCATGTTATCTTTCGGCCTTCTCAGGGCCCATTTATTCTTAGGTTCATTTCCAGCATTCAGTTACTCCCGTTATTGTCATTTTTTGCTTGTGGGCCAAATTCGGCCCATGGTTACAGTCGGCCCGTTTGTGGCCCGTTAACACGTTGGGCTGTTTTCATGTAAAAAAAACCCGTTGGGCTGTTTTCATAGAGTTATCAAATACGGCCTATTAACGACCCGTTATGGTCCATGAATAGTACGGCCCATGATTGGCGAAATGATGATACGCCCCATAGAAGGCCCATGGATCCTACGACCCGTAAAAGGCCCATGGATCATACGGCCCGTAGAAGGCCCATGGATCCTACGGCCCGTATAGAAGGCCAATGGATCCTACGGCCCGTAGAAGGCCCATGTATCATACGGCCCGCATGAGGCCCATGGTTACAACAGTCTGTGTGTTGCCATGATTATGTTGGCCTAGTTTCCAAAAATAGGTTATTGTGCCCACTAGAAAAACACGTAAAAGAAGCTGCGGTGACTACAAGCAAACAACTAAACAAGACAATAATGAAATAAATAAGCAAGCAATTAACGCTAGCCTATTACCGCTATTACACATATTACATCCACTGGCATCAAAGTTCGCCACTAGTGCAAATATACACTACAAAAAAATACACTTCCGTGATGATACGTGTTTGTCACAGTAGGTCGCGTTTTTTGTCATGCATGTACGTCCATGACAAATTTATGACAGAATCAAAATAGTCATACATGTGCTGTCGTAGAAGTGTTCCATGACATGACGAAAATTATCATCACGAAAGTGTCCACTTCCATGACGATAAATCACGCGTCGCAGAAGTGCTTTCGTCAAGGGTGACCGACACGTGGCATCCACCGTAACGGAACGCCGTTAAGCTATCGGGTCGGGTTTTGGATCCGATAACCCGTTTTGTGGCCCGACCAATGGGGATTTTCCACGTGTAAAATCATCATTGGCTGGAGGAAACACGTGTCGGCTCACCGCTGGGACAGATGTCATCCACTCATTGGACAGAAGGCGCCTATGATACGTTGACACGTGGCAAGGCCCAACATGTTTAATTGGGTCGGCCCAATTAAAGGCCCACAAGTTTTGCGGACCATAATGGGTCAGCCCAGCTAAAGGCCCACGAGATTTTGCGGGCCATAATGGGCCGGCCCAGGTAAAGGCCCACAAGATTTTGCGGGCCATAATGGGCTGGCCCAGCTAAAGGCCCACAATATTTTTGTGTGCCATAATGGGCCGGCCCAGGTAAAGGCCCACAAGATTCTTGCGGATCATAATGGGCCGGCCCAGCTAAAGGCCCACGAGATTTCACGACATTAATGGGCGGCCCAGGTTGTATGCCCACAAGATTTTGAGGACCCTAGTAGGCCTACCGATTAATCGGTCGCCATGTTTTGGGCCAAATGCCGCCCATATCTCGATCCGTCCATTAATGGCTCGCCACGTTCCGGCCTAAAAGTGGCCCATATGAGATCCGACCCGTTATAAGCCAACCACGTTACGGGCCAAATTACGGCCCAGATCAGTCCGACCCTTTAAGAGGCTTTGGGCTCAATTATGGCCCATATCAAATTCGCCCCGAATCTGGACACTATGCTTTTGGGCCCACTTGCTAAAGGCCCACTTAGTAATTCAGCCTGATATTAGTTTTGGCCTGTTAAGGGCCCGTTTAAAATTTTGGCTCTATATTAATTTCGGCTGTTAAAAGCCCGTCATATAGTTGGGCCTAACTACGGCCCGATTTGCATCCGACCGCTTTCGCTGACCGATATCGATTGGGCCAAACAAGGACCAAGACAATTTTGGCTCGTTAAAAGCCCGTGATTTGATTCGCACAATCATGGGCCGGGGTTCATTTCTTGCCCGGCTCGTGAGCTGTTCGGCACGCTTTCAGCCCAACCTACATCATGATTGCATGACGGCCCGATTATGTACCGTAATTTTACGGTTTGGCGGTTCTTCATGCGAAGACATGATATATATATATATATAGTAAAATAACCGCAGCATCGTGAATAAGAAAAACCTAGACTATACAATAAATAAATTATGGCATATTACATCCATCGGGCATCAAAGTTCGCCACTATGATAATAAAGCACAAGTAGGCGGCAGATTACATACACTGGGCATCAAAGATCGCCACCGATTACCAAATAAACACGCCGACAAAATAATATACAAAACCAACAACACTTCAATAGAGTTCAAGAAAGGTTAGCCTATTTGGGAGCCGCAGTATAAACAACCGAGCAAGATGATGAGGCTGCGCTTGTTCAACACTTATATCTTCCTCACTCGAAAGATAAACAAGCGAAGATGATGATGTGTTTTGCACGTAAAAGTATCAGTGCTGAAAATTCATCACATTTCTTACTGACGAATAAAGTGACACAGTTTAAAATTGCATTAACACAATATGGTATTGTTCAGGTCAAGACATGGCAGGAAATGACATTGTGAAGGAGTTGGCAGCTTCACGACAACACAGGATTATAGATCAAGAACTCATAAGATATCAATGGTTAGTGTCTTTGTCAATTTATACCATTTCAGATTGGCAAATAAAGAGACGGTTTAAATAATAGTAGAATGATATGACATTGTTCATAGTTAAGACATTGCAGAATATGACATTGTGCTTTGTAGTGGGTAGGTTCACCACACCACCGGATTACGGATGAAGAATGTATATACATGCAAAGTGCAAAAGAAGATCACTTGCTCTGTATAGTTTAATTTACATGGTATGAAGAAGGAACTTGGTTGTACAACTGAAAACTTAAATTGAGAAAGGACAAACTTTTGTTTATGAACTACATAATAAACTTTAAATAAGCAATTTGATGCAAACACCAAAATTAAATAACAATTTATGCAGTCATGCCTAACCAAATATATACAACAAAGTTTGAAGGCTTGAGATGGACAAACTTACATTATTGGTGAAGACATGCTCTATAAAGGCCTTGCCCATGCTGATGGGGGGGGGGGGCAATTCAGGAAGTTTACCACAAAATCTTCTTCAAAAGCATTGCCTTTATGCTACATTTTGTTAAGAGTAAATATAGATGTGATAATATATGAAAAAATGGAGAATATTAAGATAAGATGAAGAGTGATGCTACATAACCAAGTAGCTATAAATGTAAGTGCAACGATACAGGAAAAAGGTACAACCAAGAGCAATGCACATCTAAACTTCTTCAGTACCAACCTTATGGTAAGAGTAAATATAGATCTGATGTGTAGAAAATGGAGGGCAAAGGAAAATAAGCTGCAGAGTGATGGTACATGAACAACTACTGTCATTATAAGTACACCGATAAAGGACAACATGTACTTACAAGAACAATGCAGAGCTAAAAAACACCGGCATTGGATATATTCTACACTAATGTAACCATTCATACAGATCGAGATAATTTGGAGCGAACAATTGATAAGCAAGCTATCATACATACCGCTGTGACATAATGAATCGGTATGTATGCAAATGCAGGATACAGGACAACAGGTACTAACAAGAGCAAAGCGGTGGGCAGCATATTTGCAATATCCTGTCGTTTTTTCAAACCGAATTCTTCTTGAGCATATTTCCCGCAAAAAGATCCGTAAGGCACATGCGGAAAAGTAGAAGTTCAAATTGTCATGTGATTTCGTAGATAGTACCTCATCATGGGAACGAGACCAGTGCATAACAAGGTTTTTCCATTCAATGTCTTCTAAATTTAGTACAGGAGACTTCACCGGAAATTCGTTTATAGACTTGCCATCAAAGTGTGATTTCCTCAGGTAACACCGACATCGCTGCAATGCTTCCTTGAAAAGCACAAGCAAGCTTTGCTCGTCATGACTATCCAGATTGACCCTCGCCTAGTTACAACAATGTAATGTAAATCATTGATGTGTTCAATCAGCAGAAAAGCAGGAAAATAATAACCATGAATAATAGCACTTACACGTAAGTTGGACAGAAGATGTGAAAATGGTGTTTGTCTTCACTATAATCTTCCCATGATGGGAATATATGCACGTAGTCCCTAACAACATTGAAAGCATTGTCTTTTAAACTATGAATAAATGGAATGGGGTTCCAATCTGCAGGAATTGGCCGTCTCTGCAGTTGGGATAGGTCTTCGGCCGATGGACTTGCTGCACTTTTTGCTGGAGTGGGATTTTTCTGTGGTACAGCTGGTGCTATGGCAAATGAAATCGGTATACCTTTTGCTGGAGTGCAGGTCCTGTGTGGTGGGGCTAGTGGTGTGGCCAGTGAAGTATGGGTACAGTCTGCTGGAGTCAGTCCTATGTTTTGTGTCACCGGTTGTACAACCAATATAAGTGGGGTGCTGTCTGATTTCTCCGGCACCACCACGTTTTTCAAGGACTTTGCTGGTGCTCCTTCAGGTTCGGCAATCACCCTATTCCTTTTTGATGTCTGATGCACAAGAACAACATTTGAGTGGAAAAACATGGTATGATGGCAGATGAAATATGTATTTATAATGGATGGGCATGGCATCTCGACATATATGATGAGTAAACTAAGCAGATGGCGGTGCAACAAAGTAGAAGAAATGCAAGACAACATATGCAAGATACCCGCAATCAATAAAACATTGCCAAATTAGAACAGGCACCTTGATGGGTGAACAGGACAGGCCATTTGCCTTTGACTCCTTGATACGTCTCCAACGTATCTATAATTTTTGATTGCTCCATGCTATATTATCTACTGTTTTAGGCAATATTGGGCTTTATTATCCACTTTTATATTATTTTTGGGACTAACCTATTAACCGGAGGCCCAGCCCAGATTTGTTGTTTTATGCCTATTTCAGTGTTTCGAGGAAAAGGAATATCAGACGGAGTCGAAACGAACGAAATCAATCGGAGAAGTTATTTTGGAAGGAAAGCCACCGGATAGACTTGGACTCTACGTCGGAAGATACGGGAGCTGGCCACAAGGGTGGGCGCGCCCACCCCTAGGGCATGCCCTGCCTCGTGGGGCCCCGTAGCTCCACCGACGCACTTCGCACCCATATATACCTACGTATCGTAAAACTTCCGAGCAGAAGATAGATCGGGAGTTCCGCTGCCGTCAAGCCTCTGTAGCCACCAAAACCAATCGGGACCTGTTAAGCACCTGCCGGGAGGGGGGAACCCTCACCGGTGGCCATCTTCATCATCCGGTGCTCTCCATGACGAGGAGGGAGTAGTTCACCCTCGGGGCTGAGGGTATGTACCAAGAGCTATGTGTTTGATCTCTCTCTCTCGTGTTCTTGATTTGGCACGATCTTGATGTATCGCGAGCTTTGCTATTACAGTTGGATCCTATGTTTCTTCTCCCCCTCTACTCTCTTGTAATGAATTGAGTTTTCCCTTTGAAGTAATCTTATCGGATTGAGTCTTTAAAGATTTGAGAACACTTGATGTATGTCTTGCCGTGCGTATCTGTGGTGACAATGGGATATCACGTGATTCACTTGATGTATGTTTTGGTGATCAACTTGCGGGTTCCACCCATGAACCTATGCGTAGGGGTTGGCACACGTTTTCGTCGTGATTCTCCGGTAGAAACTTTGGGGCACTCTTTGAGGTCCTATGTGTTGGTTGAATAGATGAATCTGAGATTGTGTGATGCATATCGTATAATCATGCCCACGGATACTTGAGGTGACATTGGAGTATCTAGGTGACATTAGGGTTTTGGTTGATTTGTGTCTTAAGGTGTTATTCTAGTACGAACTCTAGGGCTGTTTGTGACACTTATAGGAATAGCCCAATGGATTGATTGGAAAGAATAACTTTGAGGTGGTTTCGTACCCTACCATAATCTCTTCGTTCATTTTCCGCTATTAGTGACTTTGGAGTGACTCTTTGTTGCATGTTGAGGGATAGTTATATGATCCAATTATGTTATTATTGTTGAGAGAACTTGCACTAGTGAAAGTATGAACCCTAGGCCTTGTTTCCTATCGTTGCAATACCGTTTACGCTCACTTTTATCATTAGTTACCTTGCTGTTTTTATTATTTCAGATTACAAATACCTATATCTACCATCCATATTGCACTTGTATCACCATCTCTTCGCTGAACTAGTGCACCTATACAATTTACCATTGTATTGGGTGTGTTGGGGACACAAGAGACTCTTTGTTATTTGGTTGCAGGGTTGCTTGAGAGAGACCATCTTCATCCTACGCCTGAACCTTAGGTCATCCACTTGAGGGAAATTTGCTACTGTCCTACAAACCTGTGCACTTGCAGGCCCAACAACGTCTACAAGAAGAAGGTTGTGTAGTAGACATGAAGCTCTTTTCTGGCGCCGTTGCCGGGGAGGCTAGGTAAGTAAAGGTATATCTTTAGATCTTGCAATCGAATCTTTTTGTTTCTTGTTTTAGCACTAGTTTAGTTTATAAAAGAAAACTACCAGAAAATGGAATTAAGTTTGTCTCATGCGCTTAATCTTTTTAATATCTTTCGTGAGTATGATGGAAAGGAAAATTGTGCCAAAGTACTAGAAGAAGAATTACATAGAATGCTTGCATAAAATATGTGAATGATGAGCATGATTGCAATGTTGTTAGTATGAATTCCTCGAATATCCATGATGCTAATGATATGCAAAGCCACAAGCTTGGGGATGCTATGTTTGACGAAGATGATATTTTTTGTCCCCCAAGTTTTGATGAGCAAATCTATTATTATGAAAGCATGTCTCCTATTTATGATGATTATTGTGATGACAAGTATGCTATAAAGAATAATGATAATCATGAAACTTGTCATCTTGATCTTAATTTTCAATCACATGATAGATATTTTGTTGAATTTGCTCCCACTACTGTTCATGAGAAGAATTTTGCTTGTGTGGAGAGTAGTAAATTTTCTATGCTTGTAGATCATGAAAAGAATGCTTTAGGTGCTGGTTATATTGTTGAATTCATTCATGATGCTACTGAAAATTATTATGAGGGAGGAATATATGCTTGTAGGAATTGCAATAATATCAAGTTTCCTCTCTATGTGCTTAAAATCTTGAAGTTATGCTTGTTTTACCTTCCTATGCAAGTTGATTCTTGTTCCCATAAGTTGTTTGCTCACAAAATCCCTATGCATAGTAAGTGGGTTAGACTTAAATGTTCTAGTCATATTCTTCATGATGCTTTGTTTATGTTTCAATTCTTATCTTTTATGTGAGCATCATTGAAATCATAATGCCTAGCTAGGGGCGTTAAACGATAGCGCTTGTTGGGAGGCAACCCAATTTTATTTTCGTTTCTTGCTTTTTGGTTCTGTTTAGGAATAAATAATCTATCTAGCTTCTGGTTAGATGTGGTTTTATGTTAGTGTTTGTGCCAAGTAGAACCTTTGGGAAGACTTGGGTGAAGTCTTTATGATCATGCTGTAAAAAACAGAAACTTTAGCGCTCACGAGATTAGCTGCAACTTTTTACTGGAGAGTTATATTTAGTTGATTATTTTTGAAGATGATTACTATAAAAATTCCTCATGTCCACCAATTTATTTTAGTATTTTTGGAGTTCCAGAAGTTTGCGTTAGTTACATATTACTACAGACTGTTCTGTTTTTGACAGATTCTGTTTTCATTGTGTTGTTTGCTTATTTTGATGAATCTATGGCTAGTAAAATAGTTTATAAACCATAGAGAAGTTGTAATAAAGTAGGTTTAACACCAATATAAATAAAGAATGAGTTCATTGCAGTACCTTGAAGTGGCGTTTTGTTTTCTTTCGCTAACGGAGCTCACGAGATTTCTGTTAAGTTTTGTGTTGTGAAGTTTTCACGTTTTGGGTAAAGATTCGATGGACTATGGAGTAAGGAGTGGAAAGAGCCTAAGATTGGGGATGCCCAAGGCACCCCAAGGTAATATTGAAGGACAACCGAGAGCCTAAGCTTGGGGATGCCCCGGAAGGCATCCCCTCTTTCGTCTTCGTTCATCGGTAACTTTACTTGGAGCTATATTTTTATTCACCACATGATATGTGTTTTGCTTGGAGCGTCCTTTTATTTTGTTAGTATTTGCTTGATGTTATTTAGAATAATGTTTTACATCTTTAGTTTAAATAAAAAAGTCAAGGATAGCCTTTGCCATGCTTATTTTGCTACTATACATGTTCCTGTTTGAAAACAGAAAGTTTACCGCTGTTGCAAAAATTCCCTAGAAATGTCAGAGCATGATATAATGTTGAAACTTTTTGCATAATGAGCTATGATAAATTTACTACAGTGGGAATTTTATTTAATAATTTTTAGAGTTAGGAAAGTATTGATACTCTTGCATTCTTTACAGACTATACTGTTTTGACAGATTGCTGTTATGGTTGCATTGTTTGCATATGTTTGCTTGTTTAATGATTCTATTTGAGGATAGGAGTATTAAATATGCAGAGGAATTTAGTATGAAATGTTTAATAATAATCTTAATGATTTGTTACAGTAGAAAGTGATAAGGTTTTGCATTGGTTTATACTAACCTATCTCACGAGTTCTTGTTGAGTTTGGTGTGGATGAAGCTTTTGAGAAATAGAGAAACCATGATATGAGAGGAATGAAGGAGACACAAAATTTCAAGCTTGGGGATGCCCAAGGCACCCCAAGATAATATTTCAAGAAGTCTCAAGCATCTAAGCTTGGGGATGCCCCGGTAGGCATCCCACCTTTCTTCTTCAACAACTATCGGTTAGTATCGGTTGAGCCTAAGTTTTTGCTTCTTCACATGAGTTGTGCTATCCTTGCATTGTCATTTTCTTGAGATTTGCTTGATGTTTGAATAAAATACCAAGATCTGAAATTATTAAATGGGAGAGAATCTTCACATAATTGCATAATTATCCGACTACTCATTGACCTTCACTTATACCTTTTGGAGTAGTTTGTTATTGCTCTAGTCTTCACTTATATCTTTTAGAGCACGGTGGTGGATTTGTTTTATAGAAACTATTGAAATCTCATGCTTCACTTATATTATTTTGAGAGTCTTAAATAGCATGGTAATGTGCTTAATTTTAATATGCTAAGCATACAAGATTTGTAAGGATTCTTATGAGTGTGTTGAATACTAAGAGAAGTTTGATACTTGATAATTGTTTTGAGATATGGAGGTAGTGATATTAAAGTTGTGCTAGTTGAGTAGTTGTGAATTTGAGAAATACTTGTGTTAAAGTTTGCAAGTCCCGTAGCATGCACGTATGGTTAAAGTTGTGTAACAAATTTGAAACATGAAGTGTACCTGGCTTGTGCATCCTTATGAGTGGCGGTCGGGGACGAGCGATGGTCTTTTCCTACCAATCTAATCCCCTAGGAGCATGCGCGTAGTGCTTGATTTTTGATGAATTCTAAATTTTTGCAATAAGTATATGAGTTCTTTTGACTAATGTTGAGTCCATGGATTATACGCACTTTTACCTTTCCGCCTTTGCTAGCCTCTTCGTGTTGGGGAACGTTGCAGAAAATTAAAATTTTTCCTACGGTTTCACCAAGATCCATCTATGAGTTCATCTAGCAACGAGTCATGGGAGAGTGATTGCATCTACATACCACTTGTAGATCGCGTGCGAAGCGTTCAATGAAACAGGGGATGATGGAGTCGTACTCGCCGTGATTCAGATCACCGATGACCTAGTGCTGAACGAACAGCACCTCCGCGTTCAACACACGTACGGAGCGAATGACGTCTCCTCCTTCTTGATCCATCAAGGGGAAAGGAGAGGTTGATGATGATCCAGCAGCACGACGGCGTGGTGGTGGATGCAGCAGTACTCCGGCACGGCTTCGCTAAGCGACTACGGGAGGAGGAGGAGGTGTAGCAGGAAGGGGAGGCGCCAAGGGCTTTAGGGTACGACCACCCCTCCCTCCCCTCCCTTTATATAGGTGCAAGAGAGGGGGGGAGGGTGCAGCCTTGCCCCTTCCTCCAAGGAAGGGGTGCGGCCAAAGGGGGGGGGGAGGAGTCCATCCTCCCCAAGGCACCTCGGAGGTGCCTCCCCCCTTTAGGACTCTCCCCTCTTTCTTATCTCTAGGCGCATGGGCCTCTTGGGGCTGGTGCCCTTGGCCCATATGGGCCAAGGCGCACCCCCTACAGCCCATGTGGCCTCCCGGGGCAGGTGGACCCCCCCGGTGGACCCCCGGACCCCTTTCGGCACTCCCGGTACAATACCGATAAAGTGCGAAACTTTTCTCGCGACCAAAATAAGACTTCCTATATATAAATCTTTACCTCCGGACCATTCCGGAACTCCTCGTGACGTCCGGGATCTCATCCGGGACTCCGAACAACATTCGGTTTGCTGCATACTCATATTCATACAACCCTAGCGTCACCGAACCTTAAGTGTGTAGACCCTACGGGTTCGGGAGACATGCAGACATGACCGAGACGACTCTCGGGCAATAACCAACAGCGGGATTTGGATACCCATGTTGGCTCCCACATGCTCCTCGATAATCTCATCGGATGAACCACGATGTCAAGGATTCAATCAACCCCGTATACAATTCCCTTTGTCAATCGGTATTTTACTTGCGAGATTCGATCGTCGGTATCCCAATACCTCGCTCAATCTCGTTACCGCAAGTCACTTTACTCGCACCGTAATGCATGATCCCATGACCAAACACTTGGTCACTTTGAGCTCATTATGATGATGCACTACCGAGTGGGCCGATGATACCTCTCCGTCATACGGAGTGACAAATCGATCTCGATCCGTGTCAACCCAATGACACTTTCGGAGATACCGTAATGCACCTTTATAGTCACCCGATTACGTTGTGACGTTTGGTACACCCAAAGCACTCCTACGGTATCCGGGAGTTACACGATCTCATGGTCTAAGGAAGAGATACTTGACATTGGAAAAGCTCTAGCAAAACGAACTACACGATCTTGTGCTATGCTTAGGATTGGGTCTTGTCCATCACATCATTCTCCTAATGACGTAATCCCGTTATCAATGACATCCAATGTCCATAGTCAGGAAACCATGACTATCTATTGATCAACGAGCTAGTCAACTAGAGGCTCACTAGGGACATATTGTGGTCTATGTATTCACACATGTATTACGATTTCCGGATAATACAATTATAGCATGAATAAGAGACAATTATCATGAACAAGGAAATATAATAATAATCCTTTTATTATTGCCTCTAGGGAATATTTCCAACAGTCTCCCACTTGCACTAGAGTCAATAATCTAGTTACATTGTGATGAATCGAACACCCATAGAGTTACGGTGTTGATCATGTTTTGCCCATGGAAGAGGTTTAGTCAACGGATCTGCGACATTCAGATCCGTATGCACTTTGCAAATTTCTATGTCTCCATCTTGAACATTTTCACGGATGGAGTTGAAGCGACGCTTGATGTGCCTGGTCTTCTTGTGAAACCTGGGCTCCTTGGCAAGTGCAATAGCTCCAGTGTTGTCACAGAAGAGTTTGATCAGCTCCGACGCATTGGGTATGACTCCTAGGTCGGTGATGAACTCCTTCACCCAAATTGCTTCATGTGCTGCCTCCGAGGCTGCCATGTACTCCGCTTCACATGTAGATCCTGCCACGACGCTTCTGCTTGCAGCTGCACCAGCTTCGCTCCACCATTCAACATATACACGTATCCGGTTTGTGACTTTGAGTCATTCAGATCTGTGTCGAAGCTAGCGTCGACGTAACCCTTCTGACGAGCTCTTCGTCACCTCCATAAACGAGAAACATGTCCTTAGTCCTTTTCAGGTACTTCAGGATATTCTTGACCGCTGTCCAGTGTTCCTTGCCGGGATTACTTTGGTACCTTCCTACCAAACTTACGGCAAGGTTTACATCAGGTCTGGTACACAACATGGCATACATAATAGATCCTATGGCTGAGGCATAGGGGATGACACTCATCTCTTCTTTATCTTTTGCCGTGGTCGGGCATTGAGCCGAGCTCAATTTCACACCTTGCAAAACAGGCAAGAACCCTTTCTTGGACTGATCCATTTTGAACTTCTTCAAAATCTTATCAAGGTATGTGCTTTGTTAAAGACCTATGAGGCGTCTCGATCTATCCCTATAGATTTTGATGCCTAATATGTAAGCAGCTTCTCCAAGGTCCTTCATTGAAAAACTCTTATTCAAGTAGGCCTTAATGTTGTCCAAGAGTTCTATATCATTTCCCATCGTAAGTATGTCATCTACATATAATATGAGAAATGCTCTGAGCTCCCACTCACTTTCTTGTAAACGCAGGCTTCTCAATAAGCTCAAGATAAACCCAAACGCTTTGATCATCTCATCAAAGCAGATGTTCCAACTCCAAGATGCTTGCACCAGCCCATAAATGGATCATTGGAGCTTGCATACCTTGTTAGCATTCTTAGGATCGACAAAACCTTCCGGCTGCATCATATACAGCTCTTCCTTAAGGTAACCGTTAAGGAATGCCGTTTTGACGTCCATCTGCCATATCTCATAATCATAGTATGCGACAATTGCTAACATGATTCGGACGGACTTAAGCTTCGCTACGGGAGAGAAATTCTCATCGTAATCAATCCCTTGAACTTGCCGATAACCCTTAGCGACAAGTCGAGCTTTATAGATGGTGACATTACCATCCGCGTCATCTTCTTCTTAAAGATCCATTTGTTTTCTATCGCTCTCCGATCATCGTGCAAGTCTGTCAAAGTCCATACTTTGTTTTCATACATGGATCCTATCTCGGATTGCATGGCTTCAAGCCATTTGTTGGAATCTGGGCCCGCCATCGCTTCTTCATAGTTCGAAGGTTCACCGTTGTCTAACAACATGATTTCTAAGACAGGGTTGCCGTACCACTCTGGTGCGGAATGTGTCCTAGTGGACCTACGAAGTTCAAGAGCAACTTGATCCGAAGTACCTTGATCATCATCATTAATTTCCTCTCCGATCGGTGTAGGCACCACAGGAACATTTTCCCGAGCTGCACTACTTTCCGGTTCAAGAGGTAGTACTTCATCGAAGTTCTACTTTCCTCCCACTTACTCCTTTCGAGAGAAACTTTTTCCGAAAGGATCCGTTCTTGGCAACAAAGATCTTGCCTTCGGATCTAAGGTAGAAGGTATACCCAATGGTTTCCTTAGGGTATCCTATGAAGACGCATTTTTCTCGACTTGGGTTCGAGCTTTTCAGTTGAAGTTTCTTGACATAAGCATCGCATCCCCAAACTTTTAGAAACGATACCTTAGGTTTCTTCCCAAACCATAATTCATACGGTGTCGTCTCAACGGATTTAGACGGTGCCCTATTTAAAGTGAATGTAGCTGTCTCTAGAGCGTATCCCCAAAATGATAGCGGTAAATCAAGAAGAGACATCATAGATCGCACTATATCCAATAGAGTGCGACACGACGCTCGCATACACACATTACCGAGGTGTTCCAGGCGGCGTGAGTTGTGAAACGATTCCACATTTCCTTAAGTGTGTACCAAATTCGTGACTTAAATATTCTCCTCCACGATCTGATCGCAAGAATTTTATATTTCATTCACGTTGATTCTCTACTTCATTCTGAAATTCCTTGAACTTTTCAAAGGTCTCAGACTTGTGTTTCATCAAGTAGACATACCCATATCTACTCAAGTCATCAGTGAGAGTGAGAACATAACGATATCCTCCATGAGCCTCAACACTCATTGGACCGCACACATCGGTATGTATGATTTCCAATAAGTTGGTTGCTCGCTCCATTGTTCCGGAGAACGGAGTCTTGGTCATCTTGCCCATGAGGCATGGTTCGCATGTGTCAAATGATTCATAATCGAGAGACTCTAAAAGTCCATCAAGATGGAGCTTCTTCATGCGCTTGACACCAATGTGACCATAAGGCGGCGATGCCACAAGTATGTGGGACTATCGTTATCAACTTTACATCTTTTGGTATTCACACTATGAACATGTGTAACATTACGTTCGAGATTCATAAGAATAAACCATTGACCATCGGAGCATGACCATAAAACATTTCTCTCATATAAATAGAACAACCATTATTCTCGGATTTAAATGAGTAGCCATCTCGTATTAAACGAGATCCTGATACAATGTTCATGCTCAAACTTGGCACTAAATAACAATTATTGAGGTTTAAAACTAATCCCGTAGGTAAATGTAGAGGTAGCGTGTCGACGGCGATCACATCGACCTTGGAACCATTCCCTACGCAGCGCATCGTCACCTCGCCCTTCGCCAGCCTCTGCTTATTCCGCAGCTCTGCCGTGAGTTACATATATGAGCAACGACACCGTATCAAATACCTGTGAGTTACTACGAGTACTAGTAAGGTACACATCAATTACATGTATATCAAATATACCTTTAGTGTTGCCGGCCTTCTTGTCTACTAAGTATTTGGGGCAGTTCCGCTTCCAAAGGACCCTTCCCTTTGCAATAAAAGCACTCGGTCTCGTGCTTGGGTCCATTCTTTGACTTCTTCCCAAGAACTGGTTTATCGGGCGCAAAGAACATCCTTGTCGTCCTTCTTGAAGTTCTTCTTTCCCTTGCCCTTGTTGAACTTAGTGGTTTTATTGACCATCAACACTTGATGCTCCTTCTTGATTTCTACCTCACGACTTCAACATTGAAAATACTTCAGAATAGTTTTCACCATCCCCTTCATATTGTAGTTCATCACAAAGCTCTTGTAGCTTGGTGGGAGCGATCAAGGATTCTGTCAATGACCGCCTCGTCCGGAGGTTAATGTCCAGTGGGACAAAGCGGTTGTGCAACCCAGACATTTTAAGTATGTGCTCACCGATGTAACTGCTTTCCTCCATCTTACAACTATAGAACTTGTCGAGACTTCATATCTCTCGACCGGGCATGAGCTTGGAAAACCATTTTCAGCTCCTCGAACATCTCATATGCTCTGTATTGCTCAAAACGCTTTTGGAGCCCGGTTCTAAGCTGTAAAGCATGCCGCCTTTGAACGAGGGAGTAATCATCAAGACGAGACTGCCAAGCATTCATAATGCCTTGGTTCTTCGGGATGGGTGCATCACCTAGCGGTGCTTCTAGGACATATTGTTTCTTGGCTGCTATGAGGATGATCCTCGGGTTAGGACCCAGTCCGAATAGTTGCTGCCATCATCTTTCAGCTTGGTTTTCTCTAGGAACGCGTTGAAGTTCATGGTGACATGAGCGTTGGCCATTTGATCTACAAGACATTTTGCAAAGTATTTAGACTATTGTTCATGGTAATAATGTTCATCTAATCAAATCATTTAATGAACTCCCACTCAGTTTTGACATCCCTCTAGTCATCTAAGTGTTACATGATCCGAGTCGACTAGGCCGTGTCCGATCATCATGTGAGACGGACTAGTCATCGTCGGTGAACATCTCCATGTTGATCGTATCTACCATACAACTCATGTTCGACCTTTCGGTCTCTTGTGTTCCAAGGCCATGTCTGTACATGCTAGGCTCGTCAAGTTAACCTAAGTGTATTGCATGTGTAAAACTGTCTTACACCCGTTGTATGTGAATGTAAGGATCTATCACACCCGATCATCACGTGGTGCTCAAACGATTTAACTTTAGCAACGGTGCACAGTTAGGGAGAACACTTTCTTGAAATTGTTATGAGGGATCATCTTATTTACTACCATCGTTCTAAGTAAACAAGATGCATAAACATAATAAACATCACATGCAATTATATATAGTAATGACATGATATGGCCAATATCACATAGCTCCTTTGATCTCCATCTTCGGGGCTCCATGATCATCCTGTCACCGGCATGACACCATGATCTCCATCATCGTGTCTTCATGAAGTTGTCACGCCAACAACTACTTCTACTTCTATGGCTAACGTTTAGCAATAAAGTAAAGTAATTTACATGGCGTTCTTCAATGACACGCAGGTCATACAAAAAATAAAGACAACTCCTATGGCTCCTGCCGGTTGTCATACTCATCGACATGCAAGTCGTGATTCCTATTACAAGAACATGATCTCATACATCACATATATCATTCATCATTCATCACAACTTTGGCCATATCATATCACAAAACACTTACTGCAAAAACAAGTTAGATGTCCTCTAATTGTTGTTGCAAGTTTTACGTGGCTGCAATAGGGTTCTAGCAAGAACGCTTTTCTTACCTACACAGAAAGCCACAACGTGATTTGTCAACTTCTATTTACCCTTCATAAGGACCCTTTTCATCGAATCCGCTCCAACTAAAGTGGGAGAGACAGACACCCGCTAGCCACCTTATGCAACTAGTGCATGTCAGTTGGTGGAACCAGTCTCACGTAAGCATACGTGTAAGGTCGGTCCGGGCCGCTTCATCCCACAATACCGCTGAAGCAAGAAAAGACTAGTAGCAGCAAGCAAGTTTACAAGATCTACGCCCACAACAAAATTGTGTTCTACTCGTGCAATAGAGAACTACGCATAGACCTAGCTCATGATGCCACTGTTGGGGAACGTTGCAGAAAATTAAAATTTTTCCTACGGTTTCACCAAGATCCATCTATGAGTTCATCTAGAAACGAGTCATGGGAGAGTGATTGCATCTACATACCACTTGTAGATCGCGTGCGTAAGCGTTCAATGGAACGGGGATGATGGAGTAGTACTCGCCGTGATTCAGATCACCGATGACCTAGTGCTGAACGGACAGCACCTCCGCGTTCAACACACGCGACAGAGCGGATGACGCGTCTCCTCCTTCTTGATCCAGCAATGGGGAAGGAGAGGTTGATGATGATCCAGCAGCACGACGGGCGTGGTGGTGGGTGCAGCAGAATCTCGGCAGGGCTTCGCTAAGCGACTACGGAGGAGGAGTAGGTGTAGCAGAAGGGAGGCGCCAAGGGCTTGTGGCACGGCCACCCTCCCTCCCTCCCTTTATATAGGTGCAAGAGAGGGGAGGGTGCAGCCTTAACCCTTCCTCCAAGGAAGGGGTGCGGCCAAAGGGGGAGGAGTCCATCCTCCCAAGGCACCCTGAGGTGCCTTCCCTTTA
Source organism: Aegilops bicornis (assembly GCA_021605145.1). NCBI lineage: Eukaryota > Viridiplantae > Streptophyta > Magnoliopsida > Poales > Poaceae > Aegilops > Aegilops bicornis. Next base: position 125,064,256 of record CM038674.1, on the reverse strand, counting down.
GGACTCTCCCTCTTTCTTATCTCTAGGCGCATGGGCCTCTTGGGGCTGGTGCCCTTGGCCCATATAGGCCAAGGCGCACCCCTACAGCCCATGTGGCCTCCCGGCAGGTGGACCCCCGGTGGACCCCGGACCCCTTCGGCACTCCGGTACAATACCGATAAAGTGCTAAACTTTTCCGGCGACCAAAATAAGACTTCCTATATATAAATCTTTACCTCCGGACCATTCCGAAACTCCTCGTGACGTCCGTGTTCTCATCCAGGACTCGAACAACATTCGGTTTGCTGCATACTCATATTCATACAACCCTAAGCGCCACCGAACCTTAAGTGTGTAGACCCTACGGGTTTGGGAGACATGCAGACATGACCGAGACGGCTCTCTGCAATAACCAACAGCGGGATCTGGATACCCATGTTGGCTCCCACATGCTCCTCGATAATCTCATCGGATGAACCACGATGTCGAGGATTCAATCAACCCCATATACAATTCCCTTTGTCAATCGGTATTTTACTTGCCCGAGATTTGATCGTCGGTATCCCAATACCTCGCTCAATCTCGCACTGCAAGTCACTTTACTCGCATCAGTAATGCATGATCCCGTGACCAAACACTTGGTCACTTTGAGCTCATTATGATGATGCACTACCGAGTGGGCCCAGTGATACCTCTCCGTCATACGGAGTGACAAATCCCGCCTCGATCCGTGTCAACCCAATGACACTTTCAGAGATACCTGTAATGCACCTTTATAGTCACCCGATTACGTTGTGACATTTGGTACACCCAAAGCACTCCTACGGTATCACGGGAGTTACACGATCTCATGGTCTAAGGAAGAGATACTTGACATTGGAAAAGCTCTAGCAAAACGAACTACACGATCTTGTGCTATGCTTAGGATTGGGTCTTGTCTATCACATCATTCTCCTAATGACGTGATCCCGTTATCAATGACATCCAATGTCCATAGTCAGGAAACCATGACTATCTATTGATCAACGAGCTAGTCAACTAGAGGCTCACTAGGGACATATTGTGGTCTATGTATTCACACGTGTATTACGATTTCCGGATAATACAATTATAGCATGAATAAAAGACAATTATCATGAACAAGGAAATATAATAATAATCCTTTTATTATTGCCTCTAGGGCATATTTCCAACACTTGATCTTGTGCATTGCCCTTTCTCACCTTGAGAGTTGGTGCAAACTTCACGGTGCATCCAAACCCCGTGATATGATACGCTCTATCACACATAAACCTCCTTATATCTTACTCAAAACAGCCACCATACCTACCTATTATGGCATTTCCATAGCCATTCCGAGATATATTGCCATGCAACTTTCCACCGTTCCGTTCATCATCATCATGACATACTTTACTTTTGTCATATTGCCATTGCATGATCATGTAGTTGACATCGTATTTGTGGCAAAGCCACCATGCATTATTTTTCATACATGTCACTCTTGATTCATTGCACCATCTCGGTACACCACCGGAGGCATTCATATAGAGTCATATCTTGTTCTAGTTTCGAGTTGTAATCCTTATGTTGTAATCAATAGAAGTGTGATGATCATCATTATTAGAGCATTGCCTAATCAAAAAAAAGAGAAAGGCCAAAAGGAAAAAATAGAAAGGCCCAAAAAAAGAAAATAAATAAAAGGGCAATGCTACTATCTCTTTTTCCACACTTGTGCTTCAAAGTAGCACCTTGTTCTTCATGTAGTGAGTCTCATATATTGTGCTTCAAAGTAGCACCATGTTTTTCATATAGTGAGTCTCATAAGTTGTCTTTTTTCATACTAGTGGGAATTTTTCATTATAGAACTTGGCTTGTATATTCCTACGATGGGCTTCCTCAAATGCCCTAGGTCTTCGTGGAGCAAGCAAGTTGGATGCACACCCACTAGTTTTCTTTTGTTGAGCATTCATTTATAGCTCTAGTGCATCCGTTGCATGGCAATCCCTACTCCTCATGTTGACATCAATTGATGGGCATCTCCATAGCCCGTTGATTATCCTCGTCAATGTGAGACTTTCTCCTTTTGTCTTATCCAGACAATCCCCATCATCATATTCTATTCCACCCATAGTGCTATATCCATGGCTCACACTCATGTATTGCGTGAAGGTTGAAAAAGTTTGAGATTATTTAAGTATGAAACAATTGCTTGGCTTGTCATCGGGGGTATAGAAGTTGGGAACATCTTTGTTTGACGAAAATGAAGAATAGCCTAACTATATGATTTTGCAGGGATGAACTTTCTTTTGCCATGCTATTTTGAGAAGACATAATTGCTTAGTTAGTATGCTTGAAGTATTGTTATTTTTATGTCAATATGAACTTTTGTCTTGAATCATTCGGATCTGAATATTCATACCACAATTAAGAAGATTTACATTGAAATTATGCCAACTAGCATTCCACATCAAAAATTATCTTTTTTATCATTTACCTACTCGAGGACGAAAGGTGAATTAAGCTTGGGGATGCTTGATACGTCTCCAACGTATCTATTATTTTTGATTGCTCCATGCTATATTATCTACTGTTTTAGGCAATATTGGGCTTTATTATCCACTTTTATATTATTTTTGGGACTAACATATTAACCGGAGGCCCTGTCCAGATTTGCTGTTTTATGCCTATTTCAGTGTTTCGAGGAAAAGGAATATCAGACGGAGTCGAAATGAAACAAAATCAACTGGAGAAGTTATTTTTGGAAGGAAAGCCACCAGATAGACTTGGACTCTACGTCATAAGATACGGGAGCTGGCCACGAGGGTGGGGGGCGCGCCCACCCCCTAGGGCGTGCCCCCCTGCCTCGTGGGGCCCCGTAGGCTCCACCGTCTGCACTTCGCACCCATATATACCTACGTATCGTAAAACTTCGAGCAGAAGATAGATCGGGAGTTCCGCCGCCGCAAGCCTCTGTAGCCACCAAAACCAATCGGGACCCTGTTAAAGCACTCACGGAGGGGGGGATCCTCACCGGTGGCCATCTTCATCATCCCGGTGCTCTCCATGACGAGGAGGGAGTAGTTCACCCTCGGGCCGAGGGTATGTACCAAAGAGCTATGTGTTTGATCTCTCTCTCGTGTTCTTGATTTGGCATGATCTTGATGTATCGCGAGCTTTGCTATTATAGTTGGATCCTATGTTTCTTCTCCCCCTCTACTCTCTTGTAATGAATTGAGTTTTCCCTTTGAAGTAATCTTATCGGATTGAGTCTTTAAAGATTTGAGAACACTTGATGTATGTCTTGCCGTGCGTGTCTGTGGTGACAATGGGATATCACGTGATTCACTTGATGTATGTTTTGGTGATCAACTTATGGGTTCCACCCATGAACCGATGCATAGGGGTTGGCACACGTTTCGTCATGATTCTCCCAGAGAAACTTTGGGGCACTCTTTGAGGTCCTATGTGTTGGTTGAATAGATGAATCTGAGATTGTGTGATGCATATCGTATAATCATGCCCACGGCTACTTGAGGTGACATTGGAGTATCTAGGTGACATTAGGGTTTTGGTTGATTTGTGTCTTAAGGTGTTATTCTAGTACGAACTCTAGGGCTGTTTGTGACACTTACAGGAATAGCCCAATGGATTGATTGGAAAGAATAACTTTGAGGTGGTTTCGTACACTACCATAATCTCTTCGCTCGCTTTTCCGCTATTAGTGACTTTGGAGTGACTCTTTGTTGCATGTTGAGGGATAGTTATATGATCCAATTATGTTATTATTGTTGAGAGAACTTGCACTAGTGAAAGTATGAACCCTAGGCCTTGTTTCCTATCATTGCAATACCGTTTACGCTCACTTTTATCATTAGTTACCTTGCTGTTTTTATTATTTCAGATTACAAAAACCTATATCTAGCATCCATATTGCACTTGTATCACCATCTCTTTGCCGAACTAGTGCACCTATACAATTTACCATTGTATTGGGTGTGTTGGGGACACAAGAGACTCTTTGTTATTTGGTTGCAGGGTTGCTTGAAAGAGACCATCTTCATCCTACGCCTCCTACGGATTTATGAACCTTAGGTCATCCACTTGAGGGAAATTTGCCACTGTCCTTCAAACCTGTGCACTTGCATGCCCAACAACGTCTACAAGAAGAAGGTTGTGTAGTAGACATCACTCCTCGAGGTTAGAATAGTCATTAGGATCATATTCTGAACAAGAATCAATAGGTGGGGAGCGTATGAGTTTCATTGCATCCAGAATGGCACTCAATGCCTTGGTGCCAATTTTGTAAGTCATTGCAGTTTTTAGCTTCAAGAGCGGACTGCTACTAGTGTGACACAAAGCAGCTACACAGATCATAGTGTAGATATAACAGGAAAACCTTAAGCATCAGAGTAGAATCAGCAAAGTGGAACTTGCTGGAATATATGTGCTAGTATTGCCGGTACGGCTAGAAAGGCTTTGATACTGTGTCTCTTCAAGTGAAGGTGCTTGCTGTTAATATCAGTGTAACTCTCAAAGGCGACACAGCTCCCGCATTTCCTTGCTATTACGATAGGATTCAAGTGGGCAGGCCACTACAAATCCTATTCCTATGTTTACAAGATTCTACGAATCAAAGAGGCTCAAAGTGTCCATCACAACCGACCGTATAGACCTCTACATCGCAAATGTCCCCGCTCATCTTGATTACAAGGAACATATCAGACTACTAGCATACTCCCTCCGTTCCAAAATATAAGTCTTGGTAGAGATTTCCACTATGGATCACATACAGATGTATCCAGATACATTTTAGAGTGTAGATTCACTCATTTTGATCCATATGTAGTCCATGGTGGAATCCATACAAAGACTTGTATTTAGGAACGGAGAGAGTACATATTAAAGAAGAACGAAGAGGAACATGGTAAAGAAGAGAAAGCAGATTTTGGATAATAAAATGTGGGTTGCGCAGTACCCACACATGATGAACCAGAGCGCATTAAGAATGCAACTCCCAGCTGTCTCTCGACCATTTCAGGCGGTTGGATGAAGATCCTACATCTCCTAACTCTTCTTCTTCCTCGTCTCTGATCCTTCCCATACAGAACACCAAGACGGGTCAGCCGGCCGGACCACCGGCCCCCACCGCCTGTGTTCCTCCGCCACCCCCACCCCCACCCGCGCCCCAACCCCCACCCGCATCGAGTTTTCTTCGTTCGGCGAGGCCCCACAACCACCCGAGCCCCTTCGATCGCACCGGCGAACTCTGGCGAGCTCTGAAAAATCAACTGACCCAATTTTGAAACTTAGTCTACTGTGATTTAACTAGTGTGGAATATAAAAGGGGAAACCCATAAGCATTGGGAGTATAGTGTTGAGCGTGCCATGGCGGATCTGAAGGTGCAAACCGGACATAGGCAACTTCGCAACCAAGACAAGAAATCAGAGTAAAGCAGTGGCGATCTATTTTCTTGATGCGATAAATAAGTAGAGCAGATACGAAAGAGTACCGCCTCTGGTGTGGCGCCGTGTACGCATCTGCTGAGAATTTGACTTGTCACGGTAGTGATGGCTGTCGGCGGCGGAAGCAGATCTAGGAGGGTAGACGGTGGCGGCGGGCGTGTGGACTAGACGGTCAGAGGGAGCAGCGCCGACAAGGTGGACGACGACGGGATGAAGCGAGAGGACGGGATGCAAGGATCCCGGTCCGAAGGCGTGGATGAGAGAGGTCGATCTCTTGTAATGGACGGCGGCGGCGGGGTATCAGCTCCGGCATGGTGGAGGAGGACGGCGGTGGATGGGGTGGCGGACGGCGGCGGACGGAGGAGGGTGGGGTGGAGAGGGTGTTTTGGCGCCCACGGAGTACGAATGGGGAAAAGGGAGGTAGAGAGGAAGGGGGGAACCATGTATTCAGGGCGAGCTTGTCTCAAATGCGAGGAAATTTACAAAGTTAGCTCCCGTTTCAAATTTCTACTACATCACAGCAACATTAGTCGGTTGGGGATAGGACGGTAATCTCGCATACACCAAATATTTGCCGACGAGAGTTTGTTTTTGGCGCCCACCGTGTATGAATATGAATCGGGGAGGGAGACGATTTCGGCCGAGGACACACTGTGTTTTGGCGCCCACCGTGTATGAATCCGGGTGGGAGGCAGTTACATCATGTTTGGGTGAAATTACAAACCTACCCCTATCGAAACCTATAGAAATCCAGCAGATAGGCTTTATGGCAGGGATAGGCGGTAGTGATTTCCATCTCGCAGATTTTGGTTTGGTGATTCTGCGACTTTCCCGCTTCATTCAAATTTTGCAGAGTGCACGCCATCGTGCCAACTCAATTCGAATCCCGTTTGTATTCTATTTTCTCGGGCGGGATCCATTTTCAATTGGAATTACATTCTATATACATCATTTTTATATATACTTTCAAAAGCACAACAAAGAATTCTGCTCCTTTATATGTATAATATGATTTACAAATACAACGATCTCGAAATCTTATGGTTGAATTCGAAAAATTTAACCAAATTATGTTCTACTAAAATGTATGGATCAGTAATACCTACATATTAAATAACATAGATGTGCGTGAATTCATATGAGTATGCATGTTTGATAGATCAATTTTGGTTCGAGTATGGATTACATGTATCATCATCTCGAATTCAAATATTTGAATCCTTTTTTTGTTCACTCCTTTCACGCCCATCTCTCTCGCATGCATGCTCCTTCAGGTAGCTATCACTCTCTTTTCTCCAGCTCACCCGCACGCTCACTTCATGTTTCTCCTATCCTCGCAAACATGGTCTCTCGACGTCTCCCTTGAGAAGTGTCACACTCTCCCTATCATTATACATTACACGGTTTTCATTATCTCTCACGTCTCTTCTGTTCTCTGGTACTCGGTACCTAAGCTTTCTTTTCACCGCCACACACAGTCTCCACTGCTTTTTCACTTTGTCTTTCTCTCTATGGGATTCTCTCACACATCCTATATGTCTCTACATATGACTCATACCACTAAAATTACTCTCTCTCTCTCTCTCTCTCTCTCCTCAGAGACACAACATTTGTTGCGGTCTCCTTTTCGCTCCATCCTGCATCGACATTATTCATTTGTTTACCGATCACACAACCCCGACTACCGTCTCCTCTCTCTCACACATAGACACACACACACAACTCCTGCTTCCACTCCCTTCCCGACCACTGCCTCTCTCTCTCACACACAAAACTCTCGCTGCACCTCGACTCGTACTTCTCTCACAAACATTTATCGACTAGCTAGCCTCTAGATAGGTTTATACACCAAGACACTCGTGATTCCACCATCGCATACATGTCTCTCTCCTGCTCCTTGTATCTATGTAGATTTTTCTTCCCTTCTCGAGACACGCCCTCTCGATCGTGCACACACCTTTTATCGCCTCTTTTTAAGCCGATGCCTATCGCACACACACACTCCTTGTGTCTTTGTCACACATGCACTCCGGCCCTCCTCCACTCTCCCTCTCTCTCACACACACACATGGGCTTTTTGCAACAACTAGCAAGATGCCCATGCGTTGTCTGGAACATCAAGATGCATTTGTATGAGTAGTTTATCTTGTGGGAGAAAAGGATGAGCGAGGAAGGCCTTATTTGCAAATGTGGAGAGGGTGTGGGTATCTTTTGCAAAATTGCCATAGTTTCCTTCCTATCCGTCAGATATAGATCGAGGCCTATATTGCAGGATGGCAGGCACACGATCATCACCGACAATGCTTTTTATAAGAGTAGGGATAAAAAATAGAGTTGGTGATGATGGTGGGCCTGCCATCCTGCAATGTAGGTCGCCCTATTTATATCTGACGGATAGGAAGGAAAATATGGCAATTTACCCGCACTCTTCACCACATTTGCAGATAAGGCCTTCCCTCGTTCATCCTTTTCTCCCACAAGATCTTGATGTTCCGTGCAACGCACGACATCTTGCTAGTAAGAGTAGAAATTAGACATATACCACTTCTCGAATCTTGAAACCAACAACATTCCTCCCTTATCTCATCAAAACTTCCAAAGGAATATATTTTGAGTGAAACATAACATATTTTTAGTGATATCGTATTTCAAAACTAGACTTTTTTCTATCAAATCGGTGAATATGTAATAATCTACTTTGATCGTGTGGCAACGCATTGGCACATTGCTAGTAGTTATTATAATTTTTTGGACACCAGACAAACGGTGGAGTACATATACGAAGAGAAGAGGCGCACGCACGCAGTCGGCCTCTCGCTGTCTTGCACACATGAGTGTTACGTAAAGGCGACGTTAACAAATAAACCCTAAAACCCTAGGTGCACTATTGCTGCATTCGCGGGTACCGGGTACGTGGTGGAGCACCTTTGTAGGAATAGTCAGCTCGCGTGATAATTTGATCCGTAGGAGTTGATGGACGGGACCATGTGAACGACTTGAGCGGTGGCTCGCCAGTTGCCACAGATCGAGTAGCCACGTTTAAGATATCGTTTTTCTAGTGGGGTTAAGAGTTCTGATTTTCAATGGCGCGTTATAAGTAGTAAGTAGTTTTCAGAACGATTGGTATGGAGCGAAAATGGAATTCATAGTACTACGTACCTCCTTGGCGTATGGTTGTATGTTTTTTTGCGATGGAGGTTGTATGGGTTTATGTTGCGAGATGTTGAACCTGGTAGTTCTAGGGCAAATACTATGGTTTAGATTTAGATGCTGGTTTTCAAAGAATGAAAATCGGAAGGAAACTCTTCTTTGATTAAAAAACTACTACCTCCATTCTGGTTTACTAGTCCCTATCGCACTTTGGGTCAAAGTTTGTCCACGAATTTTACTTGTAAAATGTGAATGGAAAACGAGATTTTGTTATACCCAAACAAAAAAGGACTAGAGGGAGTGATTGCTCTGACACGGACGCGACCTCTCATAGCGCAGGCATTGAACCGGTGCGCCGGCCTAGAGGGCCGCACTCGCTGCAGGCCCGGCTGAGCACGCCTCCTCGCCGCGTGCAACCAGCTTAAGACTGCCCCACCTGCCTTAATTGAATCCAAGCGCAAGAACACGCCACGTCCTTCCATGAGCCGGCAGGCATTTTAGAACACAAAAATGACTAAAATATAATTAATTTACGCATGGTCTTGACTTGTTGTGCTCGACCTTTGGTAGCAGGAACTAGTAGAGGTTTTTCTTTATTTATAACTCTCCTCACATTTTTTTGGCTTTGAAATGAATCATGGTTGTGGACATTATGTATGAAATGTGCGTATATCTCGTGAACATGAGTTTGATGTGGAAGTTGAACTTGGAATGTCGGGCTTATGCATGAACTATACCATGTCCAATGCTTCATCTGTTATTGTTTGGAAAGTAATTGTTGTTATTACATGACCCAAAAAACATTTTGTGCCACATCGGTAGATGCACAGACATCACAATAGGCATCTTGTTGGATAAACATTTGTACCTAGCTATTATGAAGGAAATTTTGTATTGACAACAGTTTTAGATAGCAGGAGACGCCTAGCCTGCCTCGCCTCTGCTAGCTTATTTCTGGCTTCTTCCATCTCTTCTTTGGCTTGGGTGAAGAGAGCATCTGATTGCTCTTTTCGCTTCTTCAGGAACTCAGCTAAATTCTCAAGGGCTGCTGCATGCTTTCTTTCAGCCTTTACTAATGCCACGAGGACACGAACAGTGACGACTCCACGGCTTGTGTGTAATCCAGCATCATCTCGGGAATTTGCACCTTGTGCCTAATCCAAAGCATCATTAGGGAACTGGAACCTTGTGTGTAATCCAGCCTCATTTTGGAAACATGATCTCGAGGTTGACCATACTTCCCTCCTCACAGAACTGCATCCACGACATGAAGTTACTTCTTTTTAGATAAATACTCGAGAGCAACCTAGATCCATTTAGTAGAAGCCGATAAAATGTAACTCGGAGAAGTGAATTCAAAAGGAAAAAATATAAAACAGACTACAAGGTGAGAACACCCACGTCCTACATCAAGCTAAAAGCGAAAGCATTAGGACGATTAAGATTCTTCTTATTACACATCGAAGAACACCACGCTTAAGAGAAGCGAAACTACAACATATACACATCGAAGAACACGAGGCTACACAAAAGTAATTGAAAGGGTGTTACTTACCAAAGCTCGTTTTACAGGTTCGGTGCAGCTCCTCTTTAACTTGCCACGTTCCTTGAAGATGTCCCGAATATCCCGTGTTTGGTCTTCATTGCTCCTATGCATGTTCGCGCTCGTGGTTTTAAAATCTCAACATGGCAAGAAAAATATACTACTAGTAATACTCACGCATCTTGTGGGCAACATTAAAGCACTCATCTGCCATGTTAGAGCATCTCCAATAGAATCGCAATGCGCGACACTTTTAAAAAGCGCTTACAGTGCTGAGATCGAGAAGTAGATAGAGTAGAGGAAGTTCTCAGCATAGATAGATATAAAAAAGATAATTCAACTACTCCTCGTCGTCCGACTCCTCCTCGGTGATGTCCTCCTCCGACGTCTGACTGTAGGCGTGAAGATACCGATCGTCGTCGAATTCCCAGGGTGACGCTGCTCCTAGCCTCATGTTGAATTGAGCATCCGCTTTTCGCCTACGCTTGTCCTCGCGATAGGTGGCTCGCTCCGCCCTCCTCTTATCCCTCTCCTCCCTCCTTTGCACGTAGATCTCGCGCTCGTTGATGATTTACTGCCGGAAGTGTTGTCGCCACAGCGCCATGGCTTCCTCGTCCATCTCGGCAATGCCGGGACGGTGCTCCCGCCTCCGGTTGTCGCGATGATCTTCGTCGGTGTTAAGCTGCGGCAGAGGCGCGAGCTCCTGCGCCCGCTCCTGCGTTGGCACGTTGGGGAAGTTCAATGTTCTATGAGGCCACCGGAGTCGCCACGCCGCCGCGTCGTACGTGCGGGAAGCCTCGTTGGCGGTGTCGAAATTGCCGAGGCCGAGGCGCATCCCGCCGAACCGGATCTCGGCGGAGAAGCCACCGGAGGGGCGCGCACGGACGCCGCGGTATCCCTAAGTTTCCCGGCGACGCGGCGGCATGGTGGCGCAGCGGCAGCGAGGCGAAAATGAGCGGGGAGAGAGCGGTGGCAAGGCACAGAGCGGTGGGAGGGCTTTGGATTTTATAAAGCGCGCCAGACGCCGCGTGCCAAAACTAGCGCACGCGCGGCCGCTTTTTCCCGCGCGCGCGCGATCCTTTCCCAACGTCTCTGCTATCTCTACTCTCTTCTCTACTGTTACTAGCAAGAGGCCCATGCGTTGCATGGAACATCAAGATGCATTTATACGAGTTGTTTATCTTGTGGGAGAGGAAGATGAACGAGGGAAGTCCTTATCTATAAATGTGGAGAGGGGTGCGGGTATCTTTTAGCAAAATTGTCATAGTTTGCTTTCTATCCGTCAGATATAGATCAGACGGTCCATATTGCAGGATGGCAGGCACACCATCATCACCAACTCGGTTTTTTATAAGAGTAGAGATATTTATTTTATATTTAATATTTAATATTTATCTCTACTTCCTTTACTGTCTACTTTTTTTCTCTATATTTTTTTCTTGCAATATAGGCCGTCCGATTTATATCTGACAGATAGGAAGGAAACAAATGGGAATTTTGCAAAAAGATACCCATACCCCTCTCCAGATTTGCAAATAAGGCCTTCCCTCGTTCATCCTTTTCTCCCACAAGATAAACTACTCATACGAATGCATCTTGATGCGTGCAACGCATGGGCATCTTGCTAGTTCTAAAAACCTTTCCATCATTTGCCACACTACTGGTTGCAGATGAAAAACCTACCCAAGCACAGCGCGATACAGGAGCGGCGCACAATTACAAGCTGATATTCTGTTGGACAATGGAGGCTATAACCAATTACTTTTACGGGAACAATAGCACCCAGGAAATTTGAAGGGTAGGTATGAACAAAATTGGAACTGCACATGTACTGCTAAGTGATTCAATACACACATTACCAATCGAGGAGGAGAACGATGGTCGCGGCGGCCTCTGTGACTCATTGTCGGCAACGGGATTCAGTTCATTGTCCACGACGGTGGTACTTCTGCGCTTGGCGTGGCTTCCGGGAAGTAGATCCGAGACCGTGGAAGACGATGACGGGGAAGAGGCTTCGTTAATGTCTGACGACGATGGACCGGCTCCGGTCACGGCGTCTGAGGTCATCGATGAGGCAGATGCGCTTACGGTGGATGAGTGCGCCGATGTAAAGGGAGGAGCACGAAGGCTGCGGTGCCGTGGAGAAGTCTATTTTGCGGTGGGGATAGAAAATGGGGAGTATTCAGGTGTACTACTCTGGGTGCCGGGGTGGGGTTGGCTGGGTAGGGTGAACCTGAAGTTACGAAAACAACCCCCTACCAAGCGTCATCCGTAGGCCTGTTCCGAAGGCTATGATGGTAACTTCCCACTGCTCGAATCAGGGTCGCGGGAGATTTTCCCGCCGACCTCAAAATTTTGTGACACTGGACTCCCCGTGTGGCGTGTTGAGTGATTCGGCTAAGCAACTAGCGAGTAGTAGTAGTAAACTCTGTATATTAGGTTTGACCGAAGTCAAACTTCCTAAAGTTTGACCAAGTTTATAGAAAAATATAAACATTTACCATAACAAATATGTATGATGTGAATGTACATTCAATAATGAATCTAATGGTATTTATTTGTTATTGTATATGTTAATATTTTTGTTATAAGCTTTCGAGAGTTTACAAAACTTGATTTTGACCAATGCTAATACGCGGACTTAAATAAAAGCGAAGGGAGTACACATTTGTTTTCTTAGTTTGTAGTGAACTAATCATTTGTTGAAATTGTGAAATAAATATATTAGGCTATTGACTTCGAATGTAATGGTCTATACAATTCAATAGTTACAATCATTGTCGAATCCCAAGATGTATACAAGGTCTATTTTACTTCACAACATGCTCAAACTCACATAATCCCAGTCAAATGAGAATCTAAATGCATTTCATAGTTATTACTTTGTAGGATGCAACAAAAACAACCATAACTCTACATCAGCCAGCCCTGTTTGGATACTCTAACACAGTTAGAATTAGAGTTATTTTCTAACCCACTCTAACCCAAATAAGCACCTCTCCATCAGGATAGTTGGGTTAGATGGAACTAACCCACTCTAACCCTCCCTGTTTGGATATTTTTGGGTTATTTGAGCCCCCAACTAACCCAAACTAGCTCTAACCCCGTGATCCAAACAGGGCCATTATAGAAGCAACATTTTGACATATCCTAATGTGTGAACGAAACATGCAGAGAGAGCTTTTGAAGATGGAGCAGATAGGGCGGGAAAGATTGTATGTATGTGGACGAGAGAGTAGGAGACAAACCTAATGAGACAGAGGGAGAGAGATACAGAGAGAAAGAGAGAGGAAGAAGTTAGGTCTGTGAGAAAGATGGAGACATGTAATATACGTGAGATGCGTGTGCATCCATATTCTGTATACGTGGAAGGAGAAGAGACAACATGTTTGATGAGAGAGCTGGAAAAACATGGACGAGAGGGGAAGGATCTCGTGGGTTGAGGGATTGACAATTTTGTGCGGGGGAGAGAGGATTGGTAATTTTGTGCAAGAGAGAGAGAGAGAGAGAGAGAGAGAGATAGAGAGAGAGAGAGGGTGGGGGAGGAGTCAGTCAGCCGTCATCACATCACCCTGCTTCCAAATGACCCCGCATTCTCTAGCGTGGTGTAGTCGCCGTCTTCGATCTGCTCGATGCCCTCTTTGAAGATTGAGGTGTTGTGCATGTTGGGGCGCAAAGAAGCACAAGCGAGAGTGGTCGCCGTATAACCTTGGATGGGGATGAATTGTGTGCTCGGGGGAGTGTGTGTGTGTGTTGTGTTGCGTGTGTCTATGTGTGTGTGTGTGTGTGTGTGAGAGAGAGAGATAGAGATATTGAGAGAAAACAAACCTAAGGAGAGAAATGGGTATTCACAAAGAGATTGTGCGGGCCTTGAGGTGGGCAGGGGCCGGGTGAGGGTGTCAAAATGTGCATGTTGATGCATGTGTTGCATCACGACCGTCTGAGGAGGGCAGACGAATCGAGAGAGATGGTAGTTGTGTTACGGATGCTCCTCTCTCTCTCTCCCTCTATATCACTCTCTCACACACACACAAGTAAACTAGAAGACCGTTCTCTCATTTATAAACAACGAATCAGAATATCTGTCTATTTCTCACTCATGCATGATCATTTGCACATTCACACCTCTCTATGTCTGTATCACACGCACATCGTCTCCACATTGCCCTTCCGCCACAACACACATATGGACACATACACACGTTCTCTCTCAGTCACGCACACAAAATCAGTATTAAAAAAACTAGGGCGCACCTAAAACGTCCAAATCCATATAAAAACGAACTGGAGCTAAATTCAAATATATGGAAATATTGCAGCGTCAAGAACTTTCCCAGGAAAAAAAGTTGAGTATATTCGAGGATTATTTTCACACAGACAAAAAGGTTCGGTGGATGTCCTTCGAGCGCGACACGGTGATGCACCGTTCGATCGATCGCGCGGCCGCGGTTCACGTGCTTGCACATGATTCCGTATCGTGGCTGTGGTACTAACTAATAAAAGCGCTGCCTAAGTCTAATGTTTACATGTACTAGTACGGTTTTCTTTTAAGTTTGACCAACCTTATATAAAACTAAAGTAAGCTCCCACACGCGCACTCATCAATATGCCGCTGCCGCCGCTATGCATGCCGGGCGCCCGCCTGCTCGCCAACAATTTCGCCCATCACCGCCATGTTGCCGCCATCCCTGTGCCATGAAGTCAAGGCTCGCTCCACGTCGTCTACAGTCCCTCCTCGCGATGCCGCCGCTGCCAAGCACGCGAGCAATCGGTGGAGCCGCATCTATGCATGCAGCAGACGAAGAGGAGGACGGCGCGTGCTCCAAAGACGCCGGGCGAGGAGGAACTAGCGTGTCATTGTCGTCTCCGCCCGCGCGGAGGAGGCGCGCATGGTGGCTGTCGCGGCGGAAGCCGGTCGCGCACGTGTCGAGCCCGCAAACCGGGTGTGGACGCGAAATCTACCTTCGGGACCTTGCATGCCACGTGGATCCTACAATCTGATGGAGCAATTTGGGTCAGTCGACTCATGTGAGCCGTTTAATGCAACATGGATGGCTAGAAGGGCTTCTTCCACCTCTTCTGCTATCTTCTTCCTTCGCACCATCAAACTTCTTTCACAAATCGACTGACCCAAATTATACTACTAGTATGAACGTATTAAGTACAGTAGGAACATGAAGATACGAGCAGTAGTACCAACTGCAAGAAGAACAATAGTAAGACATAGTACTAGTACTACTGTACGTACTAAAGAGTTCAAATAACGAGAAAGAACATACTAAACATAGTTCTGCTGGGGCCTCAGCACAACACACCCTTGAAAATAAACTAAGCAACTAGTCCGCTTGACACTGCAGTAGAACCAGCATGAGCGACGGCATTGCCACCTACTCGGAGTCCGAGTCCACGTCCTCGACTTCGTCCTCATCCCTCTTTCTCTTCCTCTTCGCCGACGCTTCTTTGCTTGAACCAGGACACGGCTCTGCTTCTTCATCCAACCCTTGTAGATATTTAAACAAAGGTAGGCATCCATTGCTGCGTACATGATGTGATCTTCATCTAATGTCTTCGACTCCCATGCATGATGAAACTCGTGATGAGGTTTCTTCAGTTTAGCGTACGAAGGATCAATCATGGCTGCTGCCAGGGTCAGCATTGAAGGTTGAGAGGAGGACACGGTGCTTGCCTTCCGGAGATCGAAGGGCTGGCCTACAAAGAGACCTATCGACGCAGGGACATCCCCTCGTTCTTAAAGCCTACAGTAACGAATTTCACTCTTTTGTCCTTGAGGAAGTTCTTAAAATCCTGGCACTCAACGTCGTCATGGCATATGTGGTAGACCAAGCAAACGTTATGTACGCAAACCTGGATCACGGCGGGCTTCTTCCTCTCTTCGTCCTTTAGATCATTCTCTCGTCCCAGGACTGTGGTGTACTCAATATCTAGCCCAGCGACCCACTCATCCGTTGAACTGTTGAACATGCGTAGGAAGCGAGCAAGCCATGCTTTCACCATCGCAGATCCACGTGTGTAGATGACGATGAACTGATCGCCAGTGATGGCTCTAACCTGGTACTCAGCAGCGACCATGGAGATTTGGGAGGCCATGGATTTTGGAGGAGGGTTCGGAAAAGTTGAACTGTTGTACCGCAAAAACCGGGAGCGAACTAATGTGAAAGGACGGGACGATCGGGAGCAAACTATTGTAAGGTAGTAGAAGACGGGACGAGTAGGGCGGCGAACGGCGTGGGGTTGCCGGCTTGCTCGGTGGATAAACGGCTGCAAGCCCCCAAAGAGTTCTCGAGAACTATGCAGGACCCACTAGATGTCATGTCTACTAGACCCATATCGTAGGCCTGACGGTATAGCTTCTGCCTGTTTGCACGCCATGCCGGCGCGTGGATGTAACTTCACTTAATTCCGTCAACCGTGCCCTCCCACGACCTTCTCCTCCCTCGCGCGGTCGGGCCCTTTGAGACTTCGATCGGCTATAAATGAGCAATATTTTTTGCCTACTCTGCATGCATGATACTCCCTCTGGTCCTTTTTACTCCCGTCAACCGTTTGCAAAGTGTTTGACCAAATTTATACTTTTTTCTGAACACCACCTTATATTAATTAACCAGCCACACCAGTACACTCATTCGATATAATATTCACCACACAGGGCGGTACGTTATTTACAAGAATACCATCTAATCTATTGTCAAAGCTATACTTAGCGATTAAGTGTGCCACCTTATTGGCCGAACGGCTAATCTTTGACAATTGAAGATTGTTGATCAACTTCGAGATGCTCAACACTTTCATCTTCAGGTCACGCATAGCAGACCTGTCATAGTCCCCTGATGCAAGAGACGCTACCACAAAAGTGCAATCAGTCTCTAAAATTACAGGATTATGAAGAGAAATGCCTATGTAGAGACCGGCAATGCAAGCCCTAAGCTCCGCTTCCTCCATGCTTTGACAGGCATCAATGAAATCCCACGACCAAATTTATACTAAATATATCAATATCTACAATACTGATTATAATGAGTATAAGAACTACATTTTATAATGAGTGTAAAAATATTGATTTGACATTGTGAATGTTGATACATTTTTCTATAAGTTTGGTGAAAGTAGAGGTACATTGACTTCAGACAAAACTTAAATGCACAATGACTAGTTCCTCCGTCCAGGTGCGTGCCATGTCCTATCTTGTCATCACAACAAAATTAGCTATTAGAGTACCACTACCTCCCTTCTAGTTTAGAGCAAGTACAATAGAGCTGAGTCAGCAGGCTATAAGAAATAAACTAGTATATTTCTGCTTAGTTGGAGGAAAGAGAAGAGGAGAGAGAAGGTAAGCGGGCTCTTTGTGAAGAGCCAACTCTAGCACGTGCTCCTAGGCACTTTGTGAGAATGAAATGTGGGCCACATAATAAAAAAGTAGTACACTTTTGTCATCTACTATTGTACATATTGACTATAAGATGGGCTGTAGATGACATGAGACCGGCTTATAGCCAAGACTGGCTATACTATTAACCATGCTCTTAAAGGGCTCGATTGAAAAATTTCACCTACTCTTAGCAAGATAGTAGAGGCGGTGGAATAGTTTTTGAAGTCTGCAAAAGTACTCAACTAGTGTTGTCGTTCTTCACACAAAATGTGTTTACCAATGCATGCATGAACACTAGTTACTCTAACCCCCTCTCTTCTTTAATTCTTTGCCACATCAGCATGTTTGCTACTATTCCCGTGTGCATGATACCAGCTAAGATACCACCATTATGGCCAACCTTAATCATCGCATGCAATAATTTGGTGCACCTTGAAATATGAACATGTGTGGGGCGTGTATGTTTTTAATGACTTGAGACTATACCTAGCCCGACATGCAAGATGACTTATTATGCACCATTCCCCATACCTGCAGGAAAATCTTTTCCTCTCCATGTGTGGAAACAATATGCCTGCCAAACTCTCCTTCTCCCTTCGGCGGTCCCACCACTCCACCCCGTGTGAAAAAATCTGCATGCATGACTCTCCTCCCCCATGCTCGTCCAAATCCGTTGTGACCAGCAATATTTCCACCCCTTTGCTCCCTCGTAATTTACTTCAACAAATATGCCCACGTAGCTGTTACTTAACTGGAGGTGCATTGGGTCACTGACATATGGGCCCAACAGGTGTTCGGCCCACATGTCAGTGACGCAACTGAACCTGCAGTTAAGTCAATGCAGCTCAGTCCATATCTTATGTAGGTGTGCCATTGCTTGCTATAAATACTGCGCCTCCGACGACATCGCTATCTCCTCCCCCTCACGTTCACGTTCATCGCTATCTCCTCCCCCTCCCTCTCACGTCGACCACCATGGCATCGCCCCTCCCAAGCCCTAGGAGCCCCTCGCTGCACCGTGCGGACGGTCACGCGTCGCCGTTTCGTTCCTCGCCGCCACTAGTCGAGGAGGACGCGTCGGTGTTCCGCTCCTCGCCGCTACGCGACGCGTCGCCGTTCCGTTCCTCGCCGCCACTAGTCGAGGAGGATGCGTCGGCGTTCCGCTCCTCGCCGCGACGCGATGCGTCGCCGTTCCGTTCCTCGCCGCCACTAGTCGAGGAGGACGTGTCGGTGTTCCGCTCCTCGCCGCAATGCATCGAGGTGGACGCGTCGGTGTTCCCAATCTCGCCAGCACGCGCGTCGGAGGACGCGTCGGCTCCCCGCTACGAGGAGAACGCCACGCCGCCCGCCGAGCCCCCCCCGGCCTTGAGGAGCTTTGGAAAGAAATGGATGTCTCTCAGGGAGGCTTTGCCTCCAAAGAAAGCACGCCAAAATAGAGGCGGAGAAGAAGGCCGAGGAAGAGAAGCGCACCACGGAACAAGCTTCCTGGGAGGTCTGTGTCGCGCCCGAGAGAGTCAGGCAATTGGCTCTTTGGCAGAAGGCTCGTTCGAGGGCCGTGAGGGTGGCGAAGGACGCCCGTGCCGACGCCCTGCATGCAGTCGGGCCCAAGCGCCTCATCTACGCTTGGCGGTACGTGGACCGGGTGCATGCTTCCAGCGAGGCGGAGTACCTGTTGGTGCTGGATCACCACACCAGTGAGATCGCGCTCGCCCACCGGCAAGCCGCCAATCAGCACCTCGCGAGTTGCGAGGCTGAGGAAGAGGCGTTGTGTCGGCGCGCTGGGAAACGGCCGCGCACCAGGGCACTCGTGGCGCGCCGCAAGCGCTCCTGCGAGCGCCGTGGCTTTTAGGAGGAGTATAATTTTTGTTTCGTAAGGCGGTCTCATTAGTTTTGGGACGCAAATGATAAATCCCGAACGTTCAGGAATTTTTAGCGTCCTTAATTAAGTATGTAAAAGGGAAAGTTTGGAAACCTTGTGTATACGTATGCATTTTGCAAGTATGTGCATATAGCACAAACTTTACTATATACTATCGCACTACACGTCTCTCTCGATATATGCTTGCAGACTGTGCTACTCCCTCCGTCCAGGTCAATAAGTCATCTTTGGTTGTGCACCGTGACCAAGGAGGGAAGACTTGTACACCTTGACGGAGGGAGTACTACTATTACTTATGTACGTGCAAATGCACGTTTTAACATTACGATGCAGTTTTTGTAAAAGTAGAAAAATAGCACTAGTCAAGCTTGTGAAATGATTCAATGCAAAACAAATGCAAAAATGCTCGTTTGATTGTTTTCTTTTAGCTTCCTTCTCTGTCCTTATTTCTCTGGCGTACTTTGTACGGAGTATCTCACTGGTTGGAAAGGCATGCAAATTCCCAAACCGCTTACTACACCCCTCAGATCGAATTTTTTGCCTAACAAGTTGTGCCGCAGTTGGAATTCCAACTTGAGTACTACTACTAGTAGGAGTACCAGGGCCGCTTCTTTTAGGCTTCTAGATTAGTAACATTTTATTAGTTAAATCTTTGGTCAAAATTTAGCACAAATTACAATGGTGAGGAATAAACCAGGATGGAGTAGTAGTTTAGAAGCCCAAATAAATGAGTGAGGCGCCTTCTTGTTACTCTCCACTGTGACTAGTCTTGTGGGAAAAGCTGGGGAAGCCGCCAAAAGAACTGGCCCTAGGAGTAGTAGCTAGGGATCGAGTGTGCGAGATGAACCGGAGAAAGTAAATGCAGAGAGATGAAATGCGAAAAAGACGGAGGGATGTGATGGTTGCTTGTCCGTTTATTTTACCAGGCCACTTATTATTGGGAGTGGTTGGGTTTTGTGATATGACGGCTTTCCTGCTGCGCCACGAGCAGGGTGAGAGGTGAGACTCCCGTGCAGCGCCGCCCTCTACACTTGTACTACATCGGTCGTGGTTTATTAGTCCCCCATTGAATTTGAATGAAGATTTAACTGACAAAATGTTAATGCATGTCAACAAAAACTATATCGTTGGATTCAGATTTGAACATAGTTTTGAATGATATAATTTTAGGTGACATGCATCAAGATTTATCGTACTATATATAATGTTATTTCAATTTTTGGTCATACTAATCTATAGTAGTAAGATGCCCGTGCGTTGCAATCAAGAGTGAAATGCATTGATCGGGAGTTGTTTATTTTGACAAAGGATGTGGGGGTCATCTCATGTGTAACGGGTATCGATAGGTTTCTTTGGATATTATCTCATCTCTAGAGCTCACAAACATCCGTGTGAAATAGATAAAAAGGTATCTTTTGCAAACAAAAGCATTCAACTGTACAACCTGCATCCAAAACTTGTGAAGAAATAACACTTATTGTGCTTTGCAAGAAATGATCTTTAAGAATTAGTTTTTGAGTATCGATTGTTATAAATGTTGGCTACATATGACATGGCACTTTCTTATAGTCAACAGTTGGCTATACTATTAAGTAACGTTAACCATGCCCTTATACACCTAGACGGAGGGATTAAATCAGGATGACTTGCAAGGGGGCAGAGGAGGTGTAAGAAATGGTTCATCGTAAGTCTTTCACCAAGATCGTAGTAAAAATTCATACATGGAAGATTCTAGACTAAACCATAAACGGATACACTTTTTATTCATGCGCGATACTCCAATAGAGCAAGATCCTGCATGGAAGTCTCCACATGCTTAGACAACGGATTACATTGAGCGAAGACTAATGATAAACATTTAACTTGATAATGCGTAATTTTTTAGAAGAACAGGAGGCTCCTCCCGGTTCCATTATCAAATGAAACCCAAAGTGTCTTACATCAGCTCACCGAGAGGAGCAGTTCAAAGGAAGGATCATGCGAAAGCCACTAAAGTGTAACGACAAGCTTACAGAATCAAAAGCGGCAAAGACACGGGCCATAAGCGCCCACACACACACACTACATGTTTTCTAAGTGCACTTGATAATGCGTATGTCCAGGTGAACCTCCTTGGAGTCCCTGTGCACCACGTCGGCGGGTAAAGGATAGAACGGTTGCCATGGGTTTTCCAGGTCCACATTGGCGGGATAGTCCCAGCTCCCCAGAGTCCAAGTCCGTTCGATGAGGCCGGTGTCGCTGCCCACGCGACCCGGAGGGGTAGTAACACTGACCACGCACCCGTACATCCGCCTCGTGTCAGTGTCAGCGTTAGCGCGTCGCCCCTGATGCACATTACAGAGACGGGGCGGCAGCCTGCGCAGGCCTCGCCGGTGCCCACGATCAAGAGGAAGACGCTGTCGTCCTCCTCCGAGACTAGCATGCGGCAGTGATCCTCCAGCGACTCCGACATGGTGAACCGGTAGCACGTCTCATACTTGATGTTCTCCGCCAAGGACCAGCAGTGACCGCTGCACGCATCCGTGAGGTGATGCACCATGTCCGTCGGCGAGCCACAAAACGACATCGGGCACTCATAGCAGTGGACGAAGGGCTCCTTGGAGGCATCGACCAGGCCATCCATGAAACGGGAGTGGCTGTAGGGGATGTTGCGCCAGTTGAATATATGAGCAAGTTACTACGAGATTTAATCTGAATAAGCACAAAATAAATCATGATGGCTATAACAGAGATGAAACTAATCATGTGGACTAGCATAGTAGTAGGATAGAGAGTAGAAACATGAATTCTACCACGATTTCGAACAGGAAGGACAGAAACACATACGGTGCAACGGGAGCAGCACCATTGGCGTTGAGGTTGTCGCCCATGTCGTTGAGGAAGAGGTTGCCGAGGTCGGGGAAGAAGTCGCTGCCGGTGAAGTCGTGGCTGCCAGCAATCGCGAGAGTGCGCCTCCCAGATTCAACGGCCACCGAATGGAGCGCAGGAGGGAGTGGTCAGAGGGGACGTTATGCGGCCGAATGGAGCGCAGGAGTAGCACACGAAGAGATGGTGTCCTTACTAGTACTCCCTAGTCTCTATCTATCTATATCTATATATATATATCTACTCTTATAGAAAACCGAGTTGGTGATGATGGTATGCCTGCCATCTTGTAATATAGACCGTCCAATCTATATCTGACGGATAGAAAGCCAACTATGTCAATTTTACAAAAGATACCCGCACCTATCTCCACATTTACAGATAAGGCCTTGTCTCGTTCATCCTTATCTCCCACAACCTCATGATCCTCCCTATGTCTCTATCTCTACTACTCTTCTTTGTTTTTTTATGACAAATCGAATAGTGCTGCACCGTCCACTGCACGCCCGGTTGAACACGCCTCCTCGCCTCCATCATCACCAACTGAGTCTTTTATAGGAGTAGGAGTAGAGAAAAAACCGAGTTGGTGATGATGGTGTGCCGTGCAATGCACGGGCATCTTGCTATTTTTTGCATATAAGTCCAAACACCACGTAGACACGGTCTTTGAGCATGGTTCGTAGTCGTTCCATGCTCGGGCATTGAAGTTTGTAACTATTTTAGATTAGAATATACTACTACTCCTCCGGTGCTAGTAGTAGAGCAGAGTCCTACTCTACTACTCTACTCTAGCAAGCAAGGGCATAGATACTGTAGTAGGTACTGTAGGGAGTACCAGTACTGTGATCACTCAAGCAAGTTGTCTTGCATCGATATGACCCTACGCTGCTGGTATGTGTCTCGTAAGTCAAGCGGCCTGCTGTAGTCATCATCACCTGTCCACTTCCGGCAGCACATATTCGCTTCTCCATCTTTGTCCGCACATAATATCGTCCAAGCTTCCATCCCCGCTAAGGCGCCTCCCCCCTCGTCCGAAAGCCAAGCACTAACAATGGCAGAACCGAGCAGCGTCCGCCGAAAGAGTGGCTGGAATTCTATCCCCACAGAGGTAATCAAGCTCATTGTTTCACGTGTGGAAAATCTCAGTACCATGCCGCTCGCCGCATGCTCGCCTGGCTGTACCGTTTACTCAAAGCCCTCAGGCCGGAGCTTTTTAAGCCAGCTCCTTGCTTGCTGATGCCGCCTGATCTTCAGAAATGGCGTGTCACGCAGCATAACGATCGTAGGGTGGCGAGCATCAACCCCCTTCACTGCGATCCGATCCCCGTCAACCTCAGCTACATTAACGGTATGTACTGGGTCGGCATGAACACGTCTTGGATGGTGCTCATCAACGGTCGCGACAGCTGGATGCTCGTGGAGGTCTACACCCGGCGATTGATCCTCCTTCCTTCGATTAACACTGCATTGCTTTGGCACCGCGGCCCAGAATACTCGGAATCTTACAGTAGCCAACATGATACCAAGTTTGATTTGCTCAAGGTTGTAATCTGCCAAGTGCCCACAAGATCTATGAATTATAAAGAGTTCAGGCTAATTGCGTTCTTCAACCGCGGTCTCGCCTATCTGACGGGTCAATGCGGTAAGTGGATAAATCTGCACGTCCATCGCAGGATCATACATCCTCTATGGTTCTCTGATGCCATTGAACACAAGGGCTTCATTTACGCTGTCGACTCCTTCTATGGCTGGACGTATTGCTGGCCTACTCCAGTCATCGCTACAAACGGCTGTTACAACAGTATGTTACTTTCCTATGATATCATGATGGCTTGCTTATATTACTGTCAACATTTACTGAAAAAATATTCATGCTCATAACATGCTGTTCTTAAGATTGACTAAATCAAGAGCCCTTTTTTATTTGACTCCAACTTGATATGATGTTGTAGGCCGTCTGGTGTCCCTACCCTTCCTAATCCCAGAACCTTTCAAATAAAAGCGGCATGGCAGTTGCAGGTGGTTCCTGGCTCGATCAGACAACGGTGGAAGATTGATGATCGTTCGCACATACCGGACGTGTTGTTTCGCGGAATACAATCACAGTCACTGCAAGGTCTTTGAGCAGGATCCCAGCTTCTCTGGGCCTTCAGGAATTTTTGACTGGAGGCTGGTAAGTAGCCTTGGTGCACGCTCTCCGTTTGTCAGACTGAATTATCCGATTAACCAGGAGATAACCGACGACAAGGATCATGATGGCAGCGCGGTTTCGTTCATCAGGCAAAACTGTGTGTACACAGCATACCATGCGTCTCTGCATGCACCATACCCTGATATGTGCCGCCACGCTCTGCAGCCCAAAGTAGGATAGAGGGTCGCAAGTATCGGACTTCGACTATTGGTGGAGTTTCCCACGTCGAGCACCCATCCGGTTCAAGCCGCCACCAATCTCCACAGCTGAATAAATAGTAACGTCTAACCGAGCCGCTTAGTTAGATGCGTACACTTGGTGTAGTAGGATCTTTATTTAGTTTGATGCATACACTTGTTCTTTTTTGGTAGCCCTTTTGTAATGATGGCTGATGTTTGGTTTGGAAGAGAGAGCTGCGTCTTCACTCTTCTGGCCTGCTTACTGCTTTTGTTGCACCCCCAGCCTTGGTTGTTGCTGCTGCTGTTTTCAATGTACAATCAGTAGTATATTTTGTCTGTTGGTTGAATAAATGTGTTGTTAGATCGATAAACACAATGTTTTGGAAGTCGTTGTAACGCAGTTCGATCCTTTAGTGCCCTGCACTGCACGTAGCTCATACTATTTTTCGTACGGAACACATTTTCCACTTGTTGATAAGATGCAGCCCACTGATGAAGGCCCAATAGAGAAGCCCATAATTAACTGGAAGGGAGGCTCTCACATGAATCGGGCACATGCACATGCTCATGGTCCCCTAAACATAAATAAGTAAATAAATAAATAAAGCTAAATGCTCATGCACCAGTTCTTTGGGAAAATAGGTAGCCCAATATTTCTTTTTGAAGAATACCCGAGCTAGGCCTATTTGTTTTCTCTGAATTACTGGGCTGCAAATCTTTCAAGACAAGGAGGGATGCATTCCGTCCTAGCCAAAGAGTATGGTCAATGTCTGTTAAAAGTAATATCAAAAGGGGTTGAAAATTCCAAAAAGATTATAGCAAATGGGATATTAGTTTTTTTTGTTTTTGTTCTTCACTGATATCTTATACGTATTTCATTGGATTTAACATGACATAGTACTAATTTATTTTTAAATTATGGCTATTAATTTTTGGATTAAGAATATTTCATTCCCCAGAAAAATTTTGCGAATTTTCAAAATTTCCCACATATTTAGTTAATTTTGACACTTTGATCTTGACGGAAAATGGCCAGCAATTCTAAAAATGGAAAAGCGGGCTGCAATAAATTCCATATGAATTAGAAAATGAGTAAAATTATAAAAATAATAGCAAATGGCTGACTTGTTTACGCAAGGCTTTGTCGATGAACACACGATTCTAACAAAGAAGGATCGCTCGATGTCCATCCAACGGCCGACGTGCTTCTTCAATCTCTGATCTTCCTGCTCCAGCCGCCTAAACTAGCGCCGGCGGGACTGCCTGCTCCCTCCTCTTGTGGCCCGCTGTGATGACACGCAGGCTTCCCCAGCCCACCCTACTCCCTCCGCTGGGCACGGCCGCACGCAATCAATCGCCTCCTTATTACGCGGAAAAAATGATTCCTCCCATCGACATCTGGGCGCACGGTTGGGAGGCTGACTTGTGGGCCTACTACGTTGACGCAGCACGCATGGCTTATCAACTTAGTCAACAAGCGATTCTAGCAGCAAGAATCGCTTGGATTTGAATCAAACGGTCCCGCCGCTTCTTCAATCGCTGATCTTCTTGCACCGGCCGCCCAAACCAGCGCCGGGAGACCACCTGCCTCGCCTCCGGTGGCCGGGTCAGGTTGCTGCTTGAGGCCTCATCGCCCCTACTACTCCCACCGCTAGCTGTGCCTCGCGACGACGGCAGCCTCACACCGCAACCGAACCAGTTGAACCTCAGATTCCTCTCCGCGTGGGCATCCACTGCCGCGTCTTCCCCGGCTCCGCGTCGTCCCCTTCCTAGGCCTCGCCGTCATCCACCGCCTTGGTGCTTTCGGAGCGGCGTGGTCAATGTGGTCAACGACCGACTTCCGTCGGAAGAGTACTGTACGTGGAGAGGCTAACAGCTGGGTCCACGGCCACAACCCAGTTTTTTTGTGATTTGCCAAGTAAGTCGCTTTGTCAGGCCTGTTGGGCTGCAAATCTTTCAAGACGACGAGAGCTTTCATTCGGCTGGCCGAGAAAATGGCCCATTAGTAATGAGAAATGAGAAATGGGCTGTACATTTTTAAAACACATCAAACCGGCAATTAGTTTCAAATATCTTTTTTTTTCATTTCGAGATTTTAAATTACATTAATTTTTATGCGTGGAGAATTTGTTGGATTTTATATTGATATATATTTATTTTTAAAATCAGTTTGAATGTGACTTGAAATTTCGGGATTAAAACAGTTCGGACCGCTTGAAATATGCAAAATTTCAGATAATTTTTAACCGTGGCCACAATATGGGCTGTAATGCTAACAAAAAGAATATGGGCTCCAAAAAAACCTTAAGAATTAGCAAATGGGCTGTAAATTATTAGAAATAATGGCAGATGGGCTGTATGCTGTTTTCCACAGATTTAAGGCTTTCCTAAAAAAAGGTTGACGCACAAGCAAAGGATCTGGATGGCCATCCAACGCCGTGCTTCTTCAATCTCTGCTCTTCCTACTCCGGCTCAAACAAGCGCCGGCAGGACTGCTCGCTTCCTCCTCCCTCAAGGCCGGCTGTCTTTGCCAAGACAGCTCACCGCCCCACCGTACTCCCATCGCTGGCCTAGCCATCCCTCTACTCACCCACACCTGCTGTTATTCTCCAGCGACGGCAGACGAACCAGTAAACCCTTGTACAGTCGTAGTCCCCTCCGCGTGGGAAACAACTGCCGAGTCTTCCCTGCATCCGTGTCGTCCCCTTCCTAAGCCTCGCCGTCGTCCACTGCCGTGGTGCTCTCGGCACGGTGTCGTCAATGTGGTCAACGACCGACTTCCATCGGAAGAGTACTTTGCATGGAGACGCTGATAGCTGGGTCCACGGCCACAGCAAGGAAGTGCCTCCTTATTACGCGCAAAATAATTATTCCTCCACCTGACAGCAGGGACCCACCGGACGGGCCACCGTATTTTCTGAAAAAAACGTTTCCCCGTGACTGCTGGGACCCACCAGCTACACCTTCGCACGCAAGGAAGTGCGTCCGGGCAAAAACAAAACAAAACGATTCGCCCCCCTGACTGCTGGGACCCACCAGCTACATCTTCGCACGCAAGGAAGTGCGTCCGGGCAAAAAAATGATTCGCCCCTCTGACTGCTGGGACCCATCGGCTACATCTTCGCAGGCAAGGAAGTGCCTGACAGTCGGGACCCACCTGGTCGAAGCGTACGTAGCGTTGTCATTCTGGTCGTGAATGTGTACGTACATACTGGTCGTTGTAGAGGCGCGCATGTGTCATAGTAGAGGCGCGCACATAGCATGTACACGTACGTACATCGGCCAGGGTGCAAGAAAGAAAATACGGCCACGTACATACGGGCGGGGTCTCGAACGCCTACTCGCGCATACGTACATGGCTGGATCGGAACGGAGAAACAACGTCGTCGTGTTCATGGGGAGCCAACCGGCTGGGTCGGAACGGAATGCGTGGTCGTGTTCATCGGGAGGGCTTGGACGGAACAGGCGATGGAAACGAGGCCTGGCGTACCGCACAATGGAGGAAACGGACCTCCTACGTTCGGAACGGGGTCCTGTTGATCGGGAGGGGTGTGGCATACCGCAAAACGGAGGAAACTGACCTCCTACGGTCGAAACGGGGGTCCTGTTGATCGGGATGGGTGTGGCGTACCGCCAAACGGACGAAACGGGGGTCCTGTTGATCGGGAGGGGTGTGGTGTACCGCAAAACGGATGAAACGGACTTGTGTTGGAGCGCTATGGTCGAAACGGGGGTCCTGTTCATCGGGAGGGGTGTGGCGTACCGCAAAACGGGACTCCACGGGATACTGTTCATGTCCAGCATCGACCTGCTCCAGCCTCCACGGGCTCCTGTTCATCCAGCCTCCACCGCTCTCTACTCCACCAGCTAATGTTCAACCACCCCTCCACGGGCACCCCTCCACCGTCTACTGTTCATCCAGCCCTCCACGCCACGGGGTCCTCTTCAACCACCCCTCCATGGCCACCCCTCCACCGTCTATTGTTCATCCAGCCCTCCACACCACGGGGTCATGTTCATCCAGAGGCAACGCCACCGCCATCGCTCATCCAAACCCCCCACAACACTCACTGTTCATCCAATCGACCGGCTTGATTAGCAGCAGAGCTGGCGAATCGCCGATCGGATTCGATTAACGACCATCGATCGATCGCCGGGTTCAAGAACGCGTAGTTCGCAAAGGTAATCGCCGGGTTCGATTAGAGCCCAACGCCTCGCTCGGGTTCGATTAGAGCTAACGCCTCGCACAAATGCGCCAGACGTGTACGAGAGAACGCTGCATCGCTTCGCCCCGACCTCCCACCGTAACCGGAACACCCGAAATTTTCCTCCCCTCGCTTCTACCACGGTTTTTCCGTCATGGACGGCCCAAAGAATGTCATGCAGCTGCGTCTCCGGCCCGACCAGGACGAAAAGCCCATTTTCTGTCATGATTTTTTGTCATAGAAGTAGGAGCCCACCACATCTATGATGATACCGGGTTCTGTCACAATTATCGTCATAGAAGTGTCATATGTATGATAGAGAAAAAATTCATTCGGTCCAAAATGTCACGGATGTGTCTTTTTTTTGTAGTGATAGGGAACAAAGCAGCATATTACATACACTGGCCGTCAAAATTGGCCACAAGTGCAAATAAACGCGGCAGCAAAACAAGAGCATAACTGAAACAACTTCAGAAGAGCTCAAGAAATGTTATCCTGGGTATCCACCATGCCGGGCAATAAGCTTAGCAAGCTTATTAGCTTTGTCCTGCTTGGCGCTAAAATCCTCCAACGCTTCTTTGTTGCACGGAAAGTATGCATCTGAATGCTCCAGAACTTCCATGATCCTTCCGCTTCTTGTCGCAACACATTTGATCGATGTCTTTCAGCTTGTAGTTGAGACTCAAGAAACCGAACTGATTCAGACAGTGAGTTTGAATAGCTTGTGCAAGCGGTAGTGGCCAGTAACTCGAACACTAAACCAAGACAAGACTTTGGGGTTGTCTCACTGTCTTTGAGATAGTCTTCCTTAGCTATTTTATCAGCTTTGTTGGAGACCAACAAGGATGTGTCACTATCCTGAACCTTATCTGCATTACTTCCTTTACCATTGCTTAATAAGGCACTCTTCCCCAATATTCTATCAGCATTCTAAAAGAAGAAACAAGCAGACACATAACAGGTTTAGCATGTACTAGTATATGAAACTCACTTCGGTGAACCAGTTCATTAGTAAGGTGGATAGAATTAAACTATCAAGTCTTCTATTGCCAAGTACTAGTACATAATAAAAGCATCAAACAAACATATATCTATGTCCTATGGTCCTTTGCATTGTCTTGCCAAATCATAATAGAGACACGGTTCAAATCATATCAGTTCAAGACAAAGCAACAAATGAAAGAATACAAAGCATGGGAAACTACACGGCACAACAAGATTTCAGATGGGTACCACGGGTCTACATGTACAACAACACTATTGGCTCTGTTGTGATGCTAGTAATGTGCATGATATGAGAAGTCAACTGTATACACAATTGAAATTGAAATCAACAGAGCTATTGATAAGAGAAAACCTGTCAAAGGAACATGCGTGAACATAGCTGTTGTGCCATTGGAGTTTCGATTGGATCCTTCAATTTTAAAATAAGTTTGTATGAGTAAATACAGTGATACAAGAGCAAAGCAGTATGCATGACGACAATCATAGTTAAAAAGGCGCGCCTAGGCTCTAGGCGTTGGCAAAAGGCATTGCGCATAACTACGCTTAATCTATGCATAACTGCGCATAAGCATGCGCTTTGGTCAGTAAAGTGCAAGGCGGTGGCAAAACGCACAATTAACGCCTAGCGCTTTTTTGAACTATGACAGCAATGAAATCTTAAATTAGAACAGTTGTTCTTCAGGTTTAGGCACTTGTTCTACATGAACAGAGTACAGTAAGACGGAAGAATATAGTACTTAAAAATAGAAAATGAGCTCATAGACCTTACCACATTCTTGGTTCGGGACCAAGATTACAAAACAAAGCGTTCCGGTCAAATATCCGAAGAAATGTGTCTCGTGAGAGAGCGTAAGGGAGTTTCTTTGCCGGTGAAGTACTTTTTTTCAGGTAATTCCGATACTGCCACCAAGCATTCTTGAAGATAGCAGAGGTATTAGCACAGGTTACCTCATCCCGAGTTTCCAAATCGTTCCTTCTCTATAGAGAAAAATGGGAAAATTTGATGTATTATAACCATCATGGAGGTAGGATGTATGGGACAAAGCAAAGTAATTGCCATGAATAACATTACTTACACATAACTCCTGGACAAACACTTGCAACTGGCATTTTCCTTCATCTTTAGTATAATATTTCCAAGATGGGAAGATACGCTTTGTCTGATTTAACAACATCAAATGTGATAGATGCTAAACTACGACTAGCTGGTTGTGCTTCCTCCACAGGAATAGGCGTACTAACTGGTGGAGTTGGGGTTCGCTGTGGTAGTACTAGCCCTTTGGGCACTGGAGCTGCCTTACTAACTGCTCTTGTTTGGGAGCTCTGTGGTGGAGATGGTGCTGTGTCAACAGGAACTGGGTTACTATCTGCTGGGGTTGGGGTTAGATTGGGTAAAGCTGGTTCTCTGTCCATCCCAGTAGGGGTACAATCTGCGAGAGTTTGGGTTATGTGTGGTAGGGCTGGTTCTCGTGCATGTACAACCGGGTTGCTATCTCCACCAAGAGGTAGCACTGTTTTATTTGAAGACCATGTTTTTATTCCGCTAGATACTGGCATCACCCGCTCCAATTCAAATGGCTGATAAATAGGAAACATAGTTGAATGTACAAACATTGTATGAGAGACAGATGCAATAGATAGTGTGGAAAAAAGAGGGCATGAAATAGTTGACATGTATATTGTTTAACTAAAACGGATAGCAGGACATAATTTCACATATATGATGTCTATCTAAACTGGATAGCATAGCATAACATAATTCAAAGATATGATGAATAACTAAACAGGATCGCATGACATAATTCACCTACATGTTATCTAAGTAATCAGGATCACATCATTTAATCCACATATGTGATTTATATGCTAAACAGAGGGCATTCCATATGATGTCTGAACTAAGAACATGGTGTTGAATATTGTGTATATGACGTCTAAACTATGCAATGCAAGAAACCATATGCATGATATGAGCAGTATAACCGTGCCAAGTTAGAGCATACACCTCGGTGGGGGAATAGGACTGGTCATCTGTCTCTGAATCCATCTCTGAGGAGCTATCGGGACCTAACAAGAGATCTGCTTCGACAAGTAGCACTGTTTGCTCTGAAGGCCTTGTTTTCACTCCAGATTTTTTAATATCCCACGCAAATGGCTGATTCACAGGAAGATTAGTTTAATGTACAAACATTGTCGACAAATGGAAACGTAATGAAGAAAAGGATGGGCAAGATATCATTCAAATATATGATGCCTGGTTAAACAGGATGGCATTGCACATTTCACATATATTATGGCTGGCTAAAAGACATGAGACTGCATAATTCCCTTATATGATACAGAAACTAAACAGGTGGCATTACGTAACATGTCTAAACTAAGCAGATGACATATATGATGTCAAAAGTAGGCACTGCAAGGCAACATATGCATGATATGACTAACATCATCATGCGAAGGTAGAGCAAACACCTTCGGGGGTAAATAGGAGTGGTCAGCGGCATCTGAATCCACCTCAGAACAGATATCTTCCTCTAGATTACTATCTGGAGAGGGGCGGGGAGGGTTTGCCATTGAACCCACCATGGAGCGGTGTCTGCATGACATTGTATTGCCGCGGAAAAATCTTCTCTTTTTCTCTACATGGTCAGCATGACTGTGTACAATATCTGACATGCATACGAAAAAGATATGGTGAGATTATGTAAGGAGAGCATGCAGAAATTTAGAGTGATGATAAAAACCAGTGGATGGATCCAAAAATAATGATAGCAGGCTGATGATTGCTTTAATTTAATAAAAAGACAAATGATGATTGCTTTACTATTTGTTTCCCACCCAAGATGAACAACATATGCATACCCTAAGTGAACCAGATATTAGACAGAGATACTATTCATTGCTTCCTCGATATGTGCCCCACAACTAATTTAGAACTCAAGTTTGAACATTAATTTGGACCTGACTTGGAGTCCAAGAGGTGAACAGGACGATAAAGTAGCATGCAATTTTAAGCAATGCATAACATAAGAAGAAACAAAAGAGTGCAACCTCTCTTGTGGACCCGTGTACTCCTCAGGTTCATTTGCTGAGTCGATGATGGTGATCTTTGTTGCGGTGGGTCTTGGCGGCGAGGAAGGAGATCTGAGGCGGCGAAAGACGGTCAGGAGTCGTGATGTCTGGTTTGGTGGATGTTTCTGTCGATGGAGCAGCTCAGGTGAGGTGGACGACGTCGCGACAGGAGCAGGACAAACCACACAAAGTTCCCTTCGACACCTACCTATAACTGAAGTAATTCTGTAAGGGCTGATTTGACTTGCATGATTCTAAAAATGCAGGGATAGGAAACAGACCGGAATAGGATAAGAATGCACATGGTAAACAGAGCATTTGTAAACACAGGATTTATGTCAACTTGGGTGTTTGGTTTACAAGAATTGGAAGAGCAGAAGAATGCAAAGAAACATGGCCAAAATAAATTGAAACCATATGAAAGTGTGTACAGTTAGAATGTTATTCTGCCACTAATGCAATTGGTCTTGTTTTCATGCTTAGGATTTTGAAAAGTAGGTCAGGTGGATGTTTTGCTTCATTCCTTTCAACAAAATGCATGAATAATTGAATAGTATAGTGCCATTGGAAAATTCCCTATTGCTATGTTTTTCCGTTGAACCAAAATAGCCCTAATGGATCGACCTGAATATATAGTAATAAGTGATGCAACAAGTGTACAACCTCTTTGCCGTAGCCGTGTCGACCTCAGCATCATTGGGTTGGTCGCTGAAGCAGTTGAGGCAGAGTGAAGGAAATATGCCCTAGAGGCAATAATAAAGTTATTATTTCTTTCCTTATATCATGATAAATGTTTATTATTCATGCTAGAATTGTATTAACCGGAAACATAATACATGTGTGGATACATAGACAAACAGAGTGTCACTAGTATGCCTCTACTTGACTAGCTCATTAATCAAAGATGGTTATGTTTCCTAACCATTGACATGAGTTTTCATTTGATTAACGGGATCACATCATTAGGAGAATGATGTGATTGACTTGACCCATTCCGTTAGCTTAGCACTCGATCGTTTAGTATGTTGCTATTGCTTTCTTCATGACTTATATGACTATGAGATTATGCAACTCCCGTTTACCGGAGGAAAACTTTGTGTGCCACCAAACGTCACAACGTAACTGGATGATTATAAAGGTGCTCTACAGGTGTCTCCGAAGGTACTTGTTGGGTTGGCGTATTTCGAGATTAGGATTTGTCACTCCAATTGCCGGAGAGGTATCTCTAGGCCCTCTTGGTAATACACATCACTTAAGCCTTGCAAGCATTGCAACTAATGAGTTAATTGCGGGATGATGTATTACGAAACAAGTAAAGAGACTTGCCGGTAACGAGATTGAACTAGGTATTGAGATACCGACGGTCGAATCTCGGGCAAGTAACATAGCGATGACAAGGGGAACAACATATGTTGTTATGCGGTCTGGCCGATAAAGATCTTTGTAGAATATGTGGGAGCCAATATGAGCATCCAGGTTCCACTATTAGTTATTGACTGGAGACGTGTCTCTTTCATGTCTACATAGTTCTCGAACCCGTAGGGTCCGCACGCTTAACGTTTCGATGACAGTTATATTATGAGTTTATATGTTTTGATGTACCGAAGGTTGTTCGGACTCCCGGATGTGATCACAGACATGACGAGGAGTCTCTAAATGGTCGAGACGTGAAGATTGATATATTGGAAGCCTATGTTTGGATATCGGAAGTGTTCCGGGTGAAATCGGGATTTTACCGGAGTACCGGGAGGTTACCGGAACCCCCCGGGAGGTTAATGGGCCATAATGGGCCTTAGTAGAAGAGAGGAGAGGCGGCAAGGGCAAGGGACGAAAGACCCTCCCCCCTAGTCCGAATAGGACAAGGAGAGGGGGCGGCTCCCCCCCTTTCCTTCTTCTCCTCCACCTCTTTCCCCCTCCACTCCTAGTCCAACTAGGAAAAGGGAGGGAGTCCTACTCCCGGTGGGAGTAGGACTCCTCCTGGTGCGCCCCCTCTAGTCCGGCCGCACCTCCCCCCTTGCTGCTTTATATACGGGGGCAGGGGGCACCCTAGAGACACAACAATTGATCGTTTGATCTTTTAGCCGCAGCGGTGCCCCTCCACCATAGTCCACCTCGATAATACTGTAGCGGTGCTTAGGCGAAGCCCTGCGTCGGTAGAACATCATCATTGTCACCACACCATCGTGCTGACAAAACTCTACCTCAACACTCGGCTGGATCGGAGTTCGAGGGACGTCATCGGGCTGAACATGTGCTGAACTCGGAGGTGCCATGCGTTCGGTACTTGATCGGTCGGATCGTGAAGATGTACGACTACATCAACCGCGTTGTGCTAACGCTTCCGCTTTTGGTCTACGAGGGTACGTGGACAACACTCTCCCCTCTCGTTGCTATGCATAACAATGATTTTTCGTGTGCGTAGGAATTTTTTTGAAATTACTACGTTACCCAACAGTGGCATCCTAGCCTGGTTTTATGCGTAGATGTCATATGCACGAGTAGAACACAAGTGAGTTGTGGGTGATATAAGTCATACTGCTTACCAGCATGTCATACTTTGGTTTGGTGGTATTGTGAGATGAAGTGGCCCGGACCGACATTACGCGTACGCTTACGCGAGACTGGTTTCACTGCTGCGAGCACTCGTTGCTTAAAGGTGACCGGCGGGTGTCTGTCTCTCTCACTTTAGTTGAACCGAGTGTGGCTATGCCCGGTCCTTGCGAAGGTTAAAACAACACCAACTTGACAAACTATCATTGTGGTTTTGATGCGTAGGTAAGAGCGGTTCTTGCTAAGCCCATAGCAGCCATGTAAAATTTGCAACAACAAAGTAGAGGACGTCTAACTTGTTTTTGCAGGGCATGTTGTGATGTGATATGGTCAAGACATGATGCTAAATTTTATAGTATGAGATGATCATGTTTTGTAACCGAGTTATCGGCAACTGGCAGGAGCCATATGGTTGTCGCTTTATTGTATGCAATGCAATTATCTTGCTTTGATTGACGGTAGCATTATAAGATGATCCCTCACTAAATTATCAAAGTATAAGTGTTCTCCCTGAGAATGCACCATTGCGAAAGTTTTTCGTGCTGAGACACCACGTGATGATCGGGTGTGATAGGCTCTACGTTCAAATACAACGGGTGCAAAACAGTTGCACACGCGGAATACTCAGGTTAAACTTGATGAGCCTAGAATATAACAGATATGGCCTCGAACACGAGACCGAAAGGTCGAGCATGAATCATATAGTAGATATGATCAACATAGTGATGTTCACCGTTGAAACTACTCCATCTCACGTGATGATCGGACATGGTTTAGTTGATATGGATCACGTGATCACTTAGAGGATTAGAGGGATGTCTATCTAAGTGGGAGTTCATAAGTAATATGATTAATTGAACTTAAATTTATCATGAACTTAGTACCTGATAGTATCTTGCTTTTCTATGTTGATTGTAGATAGATGGCCCGTGCTGTTGTTCCATTGAATTTTAATGCATTCCTTGATAAAACAAAGTTGAAAGATGATGGTAGCAATTACACGGACTGGGTCCGTAACTTGAGGATTATCCTCATTGCTGCATAGAAGAATTACGTCCCGGAAGCACCGTTGGGTGCCAGGCTTGCTGCTGATGCAACTGACGATGTTAAGAACGTCTCGCAGAGCAACGCTGATGACTACTCGATAGTTCAATGTGTCATGCTTTACAGCTTAGAACCGGGACTTCAACGACGTTTTGAACGTCATGGAGCATATGAGATGTTCCAAGAGTTGAAGTTAATATTTCAAGCAAATGCCCGGATTGAGAGATATGAAGTCTCCAATAAGTTCTACAATTTGCAAGATGGAGGAGAATAGTTCAACAAGGTGAGCATATACTCAAGATGTCCGCTGCAATCACTTGATTCAACCGGGAGTTAATCTTCCGGATGATAGCGCCATTGATGTAATTCTCCAATCATCGCCACCAAGCTACAAGAGCTTCGTGATGAACTATAACATGCAAGGGATGGATAAGACGATTCTCGAGCTCTTCGCAATGCTAAAGGCTGCGGAGGTAGAAATCAAGAAGGAGCATCAAGTGTTGATGGTCAATAAGACCACCGATTTCAAGAAAAGGGCAAAGGGAAGAAGAAGGAACTTCAAGAAGAACAGCAAGCAAGTTGCTGCTTAGGAGAAGAAACCCAAGTCTGGACCTAAGCACGATATTGAGTGCTTCTACTGCAAACAGCATCGCTCCTTTGAAGCGGAACTACCCCAAGTATTTGGCGGATAAGAAGGATGGCAAGGTGAACAAAGGTATATGTGATATACATGTTATTGATGTATACCTTACTAATGCTCGCAGTAGCACCCGGATATTTGATACTGGTTCTGTTGCTAATATTTGCAACTCGAAACAGGGGCTACAGATTAAGCGAAGATTGGCTGACGAGGTGACGATGCACGTGGGAAATGGTTCCAAAGTCGATATGATCGCGGTCGGCACGCTACCTCTACATCTACCTTCGAGATTAGTTTTAGACCTAAATAATTGTTATTTGGTGCCAGCGTTGAGCATGAACATTATATCTGGATCTTGTTTAATGCGGGACGGTTATTCATTTAAATCAGAGAATAATGGTTGTTCTATTTATATGAGTAATATCTTTTATGGTCATGCACCCTTGAAGAGTGGTCTATTTTTGATGAATCTCGATAGTAGTGATACACATATTCATAATATTGAAGCCAAAAGATGCAGAGTTGATAATGATAGTGCAACTTATTTGTGGCAATCGCCATTTAGGTCATATCGGTGTAAAGCGCATGGAGAAACTCCATATTGATGGACTTTTGGAACCACTTGATTATGAATCACTTGGTACTTGCGAACCGTGCCTCATGGGCAAGATGACTAAAACGTCGTTCTCCGGTACTATGGAGAGAACAACAGATTTGTTGGAAATCATACATACAGATGTATGTGGTTCGATGAATGTTGATGCTTGTGGCGGATATCGTTATTTTCTCACCTTCACAGATAATTTAAGCAGATATGGGTATATCTACTTAACGAAACATAAGTCTGAAACATTTCAAAAGTTCAAAGAATTTCAGAATGAAGTTGAAAATCATCATAACAAGAAAATAAAGTTTCTACGATCGGATCGTGGAGGAGAATATATGAGTTACGAGTTTGGTCTACATTTGAAACAATGAGGAATATTTTCGCAACTCACGCCACCCGGAACACCACAGTGTAATGGTGTGTCCGAACGTCGTAATCGTACTTTACTAGATATGGTGCGATCTATGATGTCTCTTACTGATTTACCGCTATCGTTTTGGGGTTATGCTTTAGAGACGACCGCATTCATGTTAAATAGGGCACCATCGAAATACGTTGAGACGACGCCTTATGAACTGTGGTTTGGCAAGAAACCAAAGTTGTCGTTTCTGAAAGTTTGGTGCTGCGATGCTTATGTGAAAAAGCTTCAACCTGATAAGCTCGAACCCAAATCGGAGAAATGTGTCTTCATAGGATACCCAAAGGAGACTGTTGGGTACACCTTCTATCACAGATCCGAAGGCAAGACTTTTGTTGCTAAATTCGGAGTTTTTCTAGAGAAGGAGTTTCTCTCGAAAGAAGTGAGTGGGAGGAAAGTAGAACTTGATCAGGTAACTGTACCTGCTCCCTTATTGGAAAGTAGTTCATCACAAAAACTGGTTTGTGCGACACCTACACCAAGTAGTGAGGAAGTTAATGATGATGATCATGAAACTTCAGATCAAGTTTTTACTGAACCTCGTAGGTCAACCAGGGTAAGGTCCGCACCAGAGTGGTATGGTAATCCTGTTCTGGAGGTTATGTTACTAGACCATGATGAACCTACGAACTATGAAGAAGCGATGGTGAGCCCAGATTCCGCGAAATGGCTTGAAGCCATGAAATCTGAGATGGGATTCATGTATGAGAACAAAGTGTGGACTTTGGTTGATTTTCCCGATGATCGGCAATTAATTGAGAATAAATGGATATTCAAGAAGAAGACTGACGCTGACGGTAATGTTACTGTCTACAAAGCTAGACTTGTTGCAAAAGGTTTTCGACAAGTTCAAGGGATTGACTATGATGAGACCTTCTCACCCGTAGCGATGCTTAAGTCTGTCTGAATCATGTTAGCAATTGTCGCATTTTATGATTATGAAATTTGGCAAATGGATGTCAAAACTGCATTCCTGAATGGATTTCTGGAAGAAGAGTTGTATATGATGCAACCGGAAGGTTTTGTCGGTCCAAAGGGAGCTAACAAAGTGTGCAAGCTCCAGCGATCCATTTATGGATTGGTGCAAGCTTCTCGGAGTTGGAATAAACGCTTTGATAGTGTGATCAAGGCATTTGGTTTTGTACAGACTTCTGGAGAAGCCTGTAATTACAAGAAAGTGAGTGGGAGCTCTGTAGCATTTCTGATATTATATGTGGATGACATATTACTGATTGGAAATGATATAGAATTTCTGGATAGCATAAAGGGATACTTGAATAAGAGTTTTTCAATGAAAGACCTCGGTGAAGCTACTTATATATTGGGCATTAAGATCTATAGAGATAGATCAAGATGCTTAATTGGACTTTCACAAAGCACATACCTTGACAAAGTTTTGAAGAAAATCAAAATGGATCAAGCAAAGAAAGGGTTCTTGCCTGCGTTACAAGGTGTGAAGTTGAGTAAGACTCAATGCCCGACCACTGCAGAAGATGGAGAGAAAATTAAAGATGTTCCCTATGCTTCAGCCATAGGCTCTATCATGTATGCAATGTTGTGTACCAGACCTGATGTGTGGCTTGCTATAAGTCTAGCAGGGAGGTACCAAAGTAATACAGGAGAGGATCACTGGACAGTGGTCAAGAACATCCTGAAATACCTGAAAAGGACTAAGGATATGTTTCTCGTTTACGGAGGTGACAAAGAGCTCATCGTAAATGGTTACGTTGATGCAAGCTTTGACACTGATCCAAACGATTCTAAATCGCAAACCGGATACGTGTTTACATTGAACGGTGGAGCTGTCAGTTGGTGCGATTCTAAACAAAGCGCCGTGGCGGGATCTACGCAGAAGCGGAGTACATAGCTGCTTGAAGCAGCAAATGAAGGAGTCTGGATGAAGGAGTTCATATCCGATCTAGGTATCATACCTAGTGCATCGGGTCCAATGAAAATATTTTGTGACAATATCGGTGCAATTGCCTTGGCGAAGGAATCCAGATTTCACAAGAGAACCAAGCACATCAAGAGACGCTTCAATTCCATCCGGATTTAGTCGGTGGGAGACATAGAAATTTGCAGAAGATACATACGGATCTGAATGTTGCGTAATTCGTTGACTAAGCCTCTTCCACGAGCAAAACATGATCAGCACCAAGACTCCATGGGTGTTAGAATCATTCTGTGTAATCTAGATTATTGACTCTAGTGCAAGTGGGAGACTGAAGGAAATATGCCCTAGAGGCAAAAATAAAGTTATTATTTATTTCCTTATATCATGATAAATGTTTATTATTCATGCTAGAATTGTATTAATCGGAAACATAATACATGTGTGGATACATAGACAAACAGAGTGTCACTAGTATGCCTCTACTTGACTAGCTGGTTAATCAAAGATGGTTATGTTTCCTAACCATTGACATGAGTTATCATTTGATTAATGAGATCACATCATTAGGAGAATGATGTGATTGACTTGACCCATTCCGTTAGCTTAGCACTCGATCGTTTAGTATGTTGCTATTGCTTTCTTCATGACTTATACATGTTCCTATGACTATGAGATTATGCAACTCCCATTTACCGGAGGAACACTTTGTGTGCCACCAAATGTCTAGCAACGAATCGGGTGATTATAAAGGTGCTCTACAGGTGTCTCCGAAGGTACTTGTTGGGTTGGCGTATTTCGAGATTAGGATTTGTCAATCCGATTTTCGGAGAGGTATCTCTGGGCCCTCTCAGTAATACACATCACTTAAGCCTTGCAAGCATTGCAACTAATGAGTTAGTTGCGGGATGATGTATTACGGAACGAGTAAAGAGACTTGCCGGTAACGAGATTGAACTAGGTATTGAGATACCGATAATCGAATCTCGGGCAAGTAACGTACCGATGACAAAGGGAACAACGTATGTTGTTATGCGCGGTCTCGACCGATAAAGATCTTCGTAGAATATGTGGGAGCCAATATGAGCATCTAGGTTCCGCTATTGGTTATTGACCGGAGACGTGTCTCGGTCATGTCCACATAGTTCTCGAACCCGTAGGGTCCGCACGCTTAACGCTTCGATGACAATTATATTATGAGTTTATATGTTTTGATGTACCGAAGGTTGTTCGGAGTCCCGGATGTGATCACGGACATGACGAGGAGTCTCGAAATGGTCGCGACGTGAAGATTGATATATTGGAAGCCTATGTTTGGATATCGGAAGTGTTCCGGGTGAAATCGGGATTTTACCGGAGTACCGGGAGGTTACCGGAACCCCCCGGGAGGTTAATGGGCCATAGTGGGCCTTAGTGTTGGAAATATGCCCTAGAGGCAATAATAAAAGGATTATTATTATATTTCCTTGTTCATGATAATTGTCTTTTATTCATGCTATAATTGTATTATCCAGAAATCGTAATACACATGTGAATACATAGACCACAACATGCCCCTAGTGATCCTCTAGTTGACTAGCTCGTTGATCAACAGATAGTCATGGTTTCCTGACTATGGACATTGGATGTCATTGATAACGGGATCACATCATTAGGAGAATGATGTGATGGACAAGACCCAATCCTAAGCATAGCACAAGATCGTGTAGTTCGTTTGCTAGAGCTTTTCCAATGTCAAGTATCTTTTCCTTAGACCATGAGATCGTGTAACTCCCAGATACCATAGGAGTGCTTTGGGTGTACCAAACGTCACAACGTAACTAGGTGACTATAAAGGTATACTAAGGGTATCTCCGAAAGTATATGTTGGGTTGAGACGGATCGAGACTGGAATTTGTCACTCCGTATGACGGAGAGGTATCTCTGGGCCCACTCGGTAATGCATCATCATAATGAGCTCAAAGTGACCAAGTGTCTAGTCACGGGATCATGCATTATGGTATGAGTAAAGTGACTTGCCGGTAACGAGATTGAACGAGGTATGAGGATACCGACGATCGAATCTCGGGCAAGTAACGTACCGACTGACAAAGGGAATCGTATACGGGGTTGCTTGAATCCTCGACATCGTGGTTCATCCGATGAGATCATCGAGGAGCATGTGGGAGCCAACATGGGTATCCAGATCCCGCTGTTGGTTATTGACCGGAGAGTCGTCACGGTCATGTCTACGTGTCTCCCGAACCCGTAGGGTCTACACACTTAAGGTTCGGTGACGCTAGGGTTATTAGGAAGACTTGTATGTGATTACCGAATGTTGTTCGGAGTCCTGGATAAAATCCCGGACATCAGAGGAGTTCCGGAATGGTCCGGAGGTGAAGATTTATATATGGGAAGTTGCCATACGGTCACCGGAAAGGTTCGGGGGCATATCGGTATTGTACCGGGGCCACCAGAGGGGTTCTGGGGTCCACCGAGGGGCCACCTCTCGGGAGGGCCTCATGGGCCGTAGTGGGCAGGGAACCAGCCTGGAGGGCTGGGCGCATCCCCCTTGGGCCCATGCGCCTAGGGTTTGGGGGAACCCTAGTGGGGCGCCTTGCTTGGGGGCAAGCCCCTCCCTTGCCCCGAGATCTCATCTAGAGGGGCCGCCCCTTTCCCTTCCCCTATAAATAGAGGGGCGAGGGAGGGCTGCACACAACATCCAAGGCGCAGCCCTCCCTCCCAACACCTCTCGTCCTCCGTTAAGAGCTTGGCGCCCCGCCGAGAATCGCTTGCCTCCACCACCACCACGCCTGGCCGTCGTGCTGCTGGAGCTCTTTTCCTCAACCTCTCCCTCCACCTTGCTGGATCAAGGCGCTGGAGACGCCTCCACTCCACGTGTGTTGAACGCGGAGGTGCTGTCTGCTCAGCACTAGGATCATCGGTGATTTGGATCACGTCGAGTACGACTCCTTCAACCCCGTTCTCTTGAACGCTTGCGCACGCGATCTACAAGGGTATGTAGATGCACTCCTCTCTCTCGTTGCTAGATGAACTCATAGATAGATCTTGGTGAAACCGTAGAAATTTTTTTATTTTGTGCAACGTTCCCCAACACTTAGTGGAAGAGAGGAGAGGCGGCCAGGGCAAGGGCCGCGCGCCCCTCCCCCTAGTCCGAATAGGACAATGAGAGGGGGGCAGCGCCCCCCCTTCCTTCTTCTCCTCCACCTCTTTCCCTCTCCACTCCTAGTACAACTAGGAAAAGGGAGGGAGTCCTACTCCCGGTGGGAGTAGGACTCCTCCTGGCGCGCCCCCTCTAGGCCGGCCGCACATCCCCCTTGCTCCTTTATATACGGGGGCAGGGAGGCACCCTAGAGACACAACAATTGATCGTTTGATCTTTTAGCCATGTGCGGTGCCCCCCTCCACCATAGTCCACCTTGATAATACTGTAGCGGTGCTTAGGCGAAGCC
Source organism: Aegilops bicornis (assembly GCA_021605145.1). Taxonomy (NCBI): domain Eukaryota; kingdom Viridiplantae; phylum Streptophyta; class Magnoliopsida; order Poales; family Poaceae; genus Aegilops; species Aegilops bicornis. Next base: position 125,020,733 of record CM038674.1, on the reverse strand, counting down.
CTGCGTCGGTAGAACATCATCATTGTGACCACACCGTCGTGCTGACAAAACTCTCCCTCAACACTCGACTGGATCGGAGTTCGAGGGACGTCATCAGGCTGAACGTGTGCTGAACTCGGAGGTGCCGTGCGTTTGGTACTTGATCGGTCAGATCATGAAGACGTACGACTACATCAACCGCATTGTGCTAACGCTTCCGCTTTCGGTCTACGAGGGTACGTGGACAACACTCTCCCCTCTCGTTGCTATGCATCACCATGATCTTGCGTGTGCGTAGGAATTTTTTTGAAATTACTACGTTACCCAACACAGAGGTGGCTGTCGGAGGTGTGGAGGAAGATCTAAGGAATTTGTAGACGGCGTCCAGGGCACTGCTCTGTTGTGATGGATCATTCTGTCGTTGGAGCAGCTCCAGTGAGCCGTAAGACGTCAAGGCTGAAGCAGCATAAGACAGACATCGTCAATCTCAAGTGGGATTCTAATAGCATCTCCAATAGATGATGTAAAATTTACATCACCAAAAACCACCTGACTACAACAGATGAGGTAAAAACTGTTGACTCTGAACTTAATTGTCGAAACTGAAATTTACTATGGAATCTGAATGTTACTGTTGAAACTGAACGTAAAGGTAGTAGAGAGGCACTTGATATGTAGTTTAGGGAGGGCCTGCAGTTCATCTTCAACCTGCACCACCCTGAGCCGCCTGTCGGTGCGGAGACGACACCTATGGGATCACAAGAATCCCTACTACGGTTGCGGGGCGCGGGGTCGTGAGAAGAGCAGATCAAACAGATAGCACACGGGTTCTTTTATCTAGGTTCAGGCCGCGAGGTGCGTAAAACCCTACTCCTGCTTTGGTGGTTAGCTTATTTGCGTTCCTGAGCTAGCTATGGGGCGTGAGGAGCTCCAAAAAGCCCAATCCCCCTCTTGGTCGCCTTGGGCCTCCTTTTATAGGAAAGGGGTTGCCACAGTGGCGTACAGGAGGTGGACAGGGTACAGTCATACAAGCTTATCCCTCGCATTACATGACAAGGCACCATAAATGCGTCTTGCTTAGGTGTCCTTGCTTTACCGGGGACGGGGGAGAGCCTAGTCTCGTCCGCCGCCGCTTCCTTTCGTGTTGACACGCATACCGGCCAGCGGTGCCTGTGGTGCCATGTAGGCAGGCAGGCAGCTGAGGTGGCGCCGTGGTGGGCCTCCACGAAGGTTCGCTCGCCGCCACGCAGGTGCCTGCCCAACTGGTTGGGTCGGCAGCTGCATGATGGAGGCTTGGTTGGTGCGAGCCCGATGGTGGCCCCACGGGTGTCCTTGGCAGGGGCTTTGCCGCAGCCCCGGCAAGGGTCTTGCCGCAGCCCCGACAAGGGCCTTGCCGGGCCCCCGGCAAGGGTCTTGCCGTGACGCCCACTGTCATCCCCGGCAAGGCTCTGGCCGGGGGCCTCGTGGTCCTCCCTGGCCAGGATCCCGCCAAGGGTCGTCATCCTTGATACTATGTATCTGATCTTTGAATGTCTTCACAAAGATCTGCATGCCACCACGGGGATGTCTCCCGAATCCTTTCCCCATGGGGTAGTGGACTCAAGGGTGATTTGCTCCGTAGGTGTGGGGCGAGCTGCCCTGGCAAGGGTCTTGCTGGGTTTGCTAGAACTGCCCCCCGGCAAGGATCTTGCCGGGGGAGTCCGCTCCGTCCCCTTCGCTCTTTGCGGTCTTGGTCTTGGCGTTTGTTCTGTTCCTCTTGAGCGTTGGCCTTACCTCGGCTCACCTCCCTCGCCTCGCTCAGTGTGGCGATGTAGTAACTGGCTCGGACTCGTACCTGATTATAGGGGTGCAAAAAGCATACCCCTCTTTTTGTACACCGACAGGAGCCCCCGGGCCACGTAAGCGCAATCGCGTCGTTGGGCTAGGCCCAAAAATGGTGTGCGGGCAGGCGGGGTAGTTTTTACCGCGGTAAGTTTCTTCGCGCGCTGCGCTTCCCATTCCTCCCGCGCGTGACGTGGGCGGCATGTGTGGGGCTGAGCCCTGCGCACATGCGTCACGTCGTAGTAAAAGGGGTCGGTTCGCGCCTTCCCCATAAATGGAGGGAGGCGTGGAGGCGCGGCCCATTTACTGAACGGGGCCGGGGCGTGGTCTTCAAGGCGTCTACTCCCCACGATCACGGGGTGGGGAGAGGTCGCCTCACCCGCCGTCTTGGTCCCGCATGCCTGCCACGTGGCTCTCATGCGCATGGGATGGCGAATGGTGGAGGCGGGAAACCGGGCCGTCGCGGGCCGGGGCAGCGGGTCGGTCCTAGTTCCCTGCGCCTTCCGTGTCTTGATTGGCTGAGCAGGGCGGCTGTGCCCCACCCCGTTCTTTTATAAGGAGGGGGGGGGGGACGGCGTTCCGCACTCTTCCATCTTCTTCTGGCTTCAGCTTCTGCTCCCCCTCCCTCCACCCGCCATGGAGAGAGGGAATCCTGGTCCTTCAACGGTGGCGGCAAGGGTCGCCGCTCGACAACGCGTCCTTCCTTCTCCTTCACCTGCGGTGGTAGAGCCAGCCGCGAGGGGAAGGGGGAGGGGGCGAGGCCGTGGACGAGGGCGAGGTGTTCAGGGAAGAGGAGAACGGGGTGGCGCGCCGGTCCCGCCTCCGCCAGTAGTTCCTCCTCCCACGGAGGGCCATGTTGGCGATGATCCTTGTGAGTTCTTCGCCAGGCTGCGCCAGCCACCTCGTCATCGTCTCCGTCTCCCGACTCCATTCGCGAGCGAGATGGAGTTGGATCCGCTGGAGTCATTGCGGTTGCACATGAGGGGCTGTTGGATCAGTGGCACGCGAGTTCGGGTCGACTTTCCAGCCCCTCACGTGATGTACCTTGGTCGAGGGTGGAAGACGTTCACCACATCCACCGCTTGACGGTGGGGCTCACTCTCCATTTTAAGGCGATGGAGGGCGGCCTCCTCTCCGTCAAGGTCTTCGGGTGCTTCGGGACTCGGGCAAGGTGCTGCGTGGAGAGTTCTTCTGATAGCGAAGGCTCCTCCTTGAGCGGGAGTGGCGAGGAGGACAGCGGCAACGATGACGAGGGTGGCAGGCGGCAGGATGACGGGTCCGACTAGGCGTCGGGCGTCGCTCCGTGCGGCACCGGCGATCCCATCATCCGTGTCGCCGACTTTCTGAACTTCTCGGGGCCGTCTCCTTGGGAGGCTGGCGTTGGGAGGCTGCGGAAGAGGAAGAGGGCGGGCGGCAAGGTCGTCAAATCGGGTACGCGGCATCGACGCCTTCGACGCAGCGTCTTGGCCGACGCCTGCCGCCTCGTCTTGAAGCTCGCTTCCGGCCGCCATCACCATCCAGCCTTCGGACGGACACCGAGATGTTCTCTTCGTGTCCTCTGCCACCCGTAGCTCGTCTAGGCGCCCCTTTTGCCCTTTTTGCCTCCTTGACTTGCCTCCTGAAGAGAGGGGCAAGAGCGGGGTCACGGGCACCTTATCTTTTTTTAGTTCGTAAACCTTTGGGCTTAGGCTGAACTTAAAAACTTGTAATCCCATCATTCATGTTTTTCATTCTCTATGGACTGTACCTGAGTGGAATGTTTTTAATGAAAAGGGATGCTTGTCGGGTCGTTTGTTTGCGGGTAGAACCCATGACAAGGAATAAATCCTTGTTATCTCTAAGATAAACATTGTATTGCCCGGCAACAGGCCCTGCCGTCTTCCCACTTCACTCGACCTCCCTCACGCTTTTGGCGGAGGCAGGGATGAGGCGGGTTCAGGCTCTTCGTTTCATCCCTTTGCTGCCGCGACTACGACCAAACATGGCCCCGGGAACGGGCCCCAGAGCCTAGAGTTTTTAGGGGAGCACGGTAGGTAGGGAAACAACGAAGTTTCACATACCTCAGTCCATAAGGGAATGCATGATAAGGAATGAAGAACTTATCTAAAGCTGCAGCCCCCGGCAACTCTGGATTGCCGTGTCCGAATCTTCGTACTTGCAGCCCTCGGCAATACTGGCTTGCCGGGGTCAAGATACCGATCCGCCCCTCCTTTTCCTCCTTCGTCCTCAAGTGGTCCGGCAAGGGTATCTGTGAGTCCTGCGAACCCAAGGAGACAAAAGAATGGCAAAGAGACACACACTCACCTCTAAGCTAGGGGTTAGTCGCCGCCAAGCACTATCAACCCTAACCAAGGACGAGACTTGACCTAGCATGCATACTATAACTTAGGGCGCCAACGCTTCATTTATTTATGCTCAGGTCTCATACCGGCTTTGTACAAAGGGTTACATGCACCATCGGCAATGCTTGTACAAAAGGTGGCTTGCCGGGAGGCCTGCAAGCCGCTACCACGGTAGAAACTTGCGAAGATGCTCAATGTTCCAGGAATTACTCACTGGAATGGCATCTTCGGTCTCCAAGCGGACTGCGCCGGGCCTGGTGACTGGTGTTACCCGATAAGGGCCTTCCCACTTTGGCGTCAACTTGTTGGAATTCTTGGCTGATTGAACGCGCCGAAGGACAAGGTCGCCTTCCTCAAGGCTTTAGGCATGAACCTTGCGGCTATGGTAGAGGCGCAAGGCTTGCTGGTAGCGTGCTGCTCTCACAGCTGCCCGAAGACGATCTTCCTCAAGGAGCACTGCATCATCTTGCCGCAGTTGCTCTTGCTCAAGCTCGTCATAAGCGAGCACTCGAGGTGACCCGTATATGAGTTCAGTGGGAGAATCGCTTCGCCCGTATACGAGTGGCAAAGGTGTCCGGCGGTGGCTCAATTTGGCGTCGCTCGATCGACCAAAGAACCGCCGCAAGAACTCATCAATCCAGCGCCTTCCACTCTTGTGCAGCCTGTCAAAGGTCTTGGTCCATAAGCCTCGCAGTACTTCAGCATTTGCCCTCTCAGCTTGACCATTGCTTCGCGGGTGAGAAACGGAAGCGAATCAGACTTTGCTGCCGAGGTCTTGGGTATATTGCATGAAGGTGCGGCTTGTGAACTATGTGCCGTTGTCGGTGATAACCCTGTTGGGCACGCCAAAACGGCACACTAGTCCCTTGAAGAACTTGACGGCCGATCGAGCTGTGACCTTCCTCATCGCCTCCACTTACGCCACTTTGTGAACTTGTCGATTGCAACGCATAAGTACTCAAAGCCCCGACAAAGGCGGGGAAGGGGCCCAAGATGTCGAGCCCCTGCACCGAGAAGGGCCAGGAGAGAGGAATGGTTTGAAGGGCTTGAGCTGGCTGATGAAGCTTCTTTGAATGGAACTGACACGCAATCACACCTGGTGACTAGTGTCGTCGCATCCTGGAGGGCGGTGGGCCAGAAGAAGCCTTGCCGGAATGCCTTGCCGGAAAGGGCCCTTGACCCGATGTGGGATCCACATATGCCTCCATGTATCTCTGCCAACAGCTCTAGTCCTTCCTCTCGAGGGATACACTTCAATTTCACACCGTTCAGCCTCTTTCTGTACAGGACGTCATCGATGAAATGGTACATGGTAGAGCGACGGGCTACTTTTTCCGCTTCTTCCTGCTCCTCGGGAAGTTCCCCTGTTTGGAGGAATCGGACGGTATGCCGTGCCCATCTTTGGAGCACAGGGGCTCGACGGCGAGGACTAAAGGCATTTCCTCCGCTACAGGGGCGGCTGTCTCGACGGCAAGAGCTTGACGCTCCGTCGGAGCCAGTCGCCCCGTGGCGGGCTCAGTATCCCTGGCAACATCCTTGCCGGCGGCTCCGAGGAGCTCGGCGGGAAAGTACTTGTCGGGCCCTGATTTCCTCCTCTTATGTTGTTCTGTTGATGGATCAATGGATGGCTGAGTTAGCTGGAGCACAAAGGTACCTGGTTCCACAGGTAGCTTGAGGGAAGCGCGTTTTGACAGGTAGTCGGCGATATCGTTCTCCGCTCGGGGAACGTGTTCAGCCTGCATACCGTCGAAACGCTCTTCCAGCTTTCTCACTTCATCGACGTAGGCTTTCATCAACAGGCTCTGGTAATCCTTGTTGACTTGCTTGACGACAAGCTGCGAGTCCCCCCTGACGATGAGTTTCTTGATTCCGAGGTCCGTCGCAATCCTAAGACCGGCAAGCAACCCTTCGTATTCTGCCGTATTGTTTGTTGACACCTCCCTGGGGAAGTGCATCTGGATCACGTACTTGAGGTGCTCTCCGGTGGGCGCGACAAGCAGTACGCCAGCCCCGGCGCCCTGTAAGGAGAAAGCTCCATCAAAGTATATGATCCAATCACAACTTGCCTCCTTGCCGGGGAGAGCAGTCTCTTGGACTTCTCCATCAGGCATGGCGGTCCATTCCGCAATGAACTCCGCTAGGACTCGGCTCTGAATCGTTGAAGTACTTTCAAACTTGAGGCCGAAGCTGGACAGCTCCAGTGCCCATTCCACAATTCTTCCTGTTGCATCCGGATTGTGCAATATCCGTTGCAGAGGGAAGCGAGTGACGACAGTGATCTCGTGTGCTTGTAAGTAGCGACACAGCTTCCTCGAGGCCATAAGAAGGCCGAAGAGCAGTTTCTGCACACCGGAGTACCTCGATCTAGCCCCCTGCAGGAGGGAACTAACAAAGTAGACCGGGTGCTGCATCATTTTCTTCATCGGGCGGCACGTCAACTGCCGTGTCGCCTTCGCATTGGTGGTGTTGGGCTCGCCGCTGCCATCACCTCGCCGTCAACCTCTCTGCGCCACTAGTGCGGCGCTGACCACCAGGTCCGTTGCCGCCAGGTATAGCAGCAAGGGCTCCTGTGGCCTAGGCGCAACTAGTATTGGCGCGGAGGAGAGGTGCTTCTTCAAACCTTGCAATGCTGCTTCGGCTTCTGGCATCCACTCTATCGGGCCCGCTTTTTTTAGGATCCTGAAAAAGGGAAGGGCGCGCTCGGCAGACCTGGAAATGAACCTACCCATGGCGGCGACGCAACCAGCAAGCCGACGCACATCCTTGATCCGCTTGGGTGCTTCAATCTGCTCTATGGCTTTGATTTTGTCCGGATTGGCCTCTATCCCACGCTGTGACACCAAGAACCCGAGAAGCTTGCCGGACGGGACGCCAAAGACGCACTTCTCAGGGTTCAGCTTGAGATTGATCTTGCGCAGTTTTGCAAATGTTTCTTGCAAATCGGGTATGAGGGTTGCCCCGTCCTTGGTTTTGACCACTATGTCATCCATATAAGCCTCCATATTTCTATGGAGCTGGGGTTCAAAACCAATCTGGACCGCCCTTGCAAACGTCGAACCAGCACTCTTCAACCCGAAAGGCATCCGCATGAAACAATACGTACCACATGGGGTGATGAATGTTGTCTTCTCTTCGTCTTCTCTTGTCATGAATATCTGTTGGTAGCCGGAGTAGGCGTCGAGGAATGACAGCAGATCACACCCAGCCGTGGAGTCAACAATCTGGTCGATGCGCGGCATGAAGGAAATATGCCCTAGAGGCAATAATAAAGTTATTATTTATTTCCTTATATCATGATAAATGTTTATTATTCATGCTAGAATTGTATTAACAGGAAACATAATACATGTGTGAATACATAAACCTACAGAGTGTCACTAGTATGCCTCTACTTGACTAGCTCGTTAATCAAAGATGGTTATGTTTCCTAACCATGAACAAGGAGTTGTTATTTGATTAACGGGATCACATCATTGGTTGGATGATCCGATTGACATGACCCATTCCATTAGCATAGCACCTGATCGTATAGTTTGTTGCTAGTGCTTTTCTTCATGACTTATACATGTTCCTATGACTATGAGATTATGCAACTCCGTTTGCACGAGGAACACTTTGGTGCTACCAAACGTCACAACGTAATCGGGTGATTATAAAGGTACATTACAGGTGTCTCGAAGGTACATGTTGGGTTGGCATATTTCGAGATTAGGATTTGTCACTCCGATTGCTGGAGAGGTATCTCTGGGCCCTCTCAAGAATGCACATCACATAAGCCTTGCAAGCATTACAACTAATGTGTTAGTTGTGAGATGATGTATTACGAACGAGTAAAGAGACTTGCCGGTGAACGAGATTGAACTAGGTATTGGATACCGACGATCGAATCTCGGGCAAGTAACATACCGATGACAAAGGGAACAAACGTATGTTGTTATGCGCGGTTCGACCGATAAAGATCTTCGTAGAATATGTAGGAGCCAATATGGGCATCCAGGTCCCGCTTATTGGTTATTGACCGGAGAGGTGTCTCGGTCATGTCTACATAGTTCTCGAACCCGTAGGGTCCACGCTTAACGCTTTCGATGACATTACTATGAGTTGTTATGATGTTTCTGTACCGAAGGTTGTTCGGAGTCCGGATGAGATCACGGACGTGACGAGGAGTCTCGAAATGGTCGAGACATAAAGATTCATATATTGGAAGTCTATGTTTGGACATCGGAAGTGTTCCGGTGAAATTGGGAATTTTACCAAATGCACGGAGGTTACCGGAACCCCGGAATACTAATGGGCCAACATGGGCCTTAGTGGAAAGGAGAGAAGGGGCCCAAGTGCTGGCCGCACCTTCCCCTTCCCTAGTCCTATTAGGACTAGGAGAAGGGGCGCCTCTCTCTCCTTCCCACTTTGGGAAACCTAGTTGGACTAGGATTGGGGAATCCTACTCCTAGTAGGAGTAGGACACCCCTCGGCGCACCTCCCTTGGCCGGCCAGCCCCTCCTCCTTCCCTCCTTTATATCACGGGGCAGGGGCACCCCATGACACACAAGTTGATCCTTGAGATCTTTCCTTAGCCGTGTGCGGTGCCCCTTCCACCATATTACACCTCGAGAATACCGAAGCGGAGCTTAGGCGAAGCCCTGCGCCGGTGGAACATCATCATCGCCACCACGCGCCGTCAGGTTGATTTAAACTCTCCTCAACACTCGGCTGGATCGGAGTTCGAGGGACGCCATCGAAGCTGAACGTGTGCAGAACTCGGAGGTGCCGTGACGTTCGGTACTTGGATCGGTTGGATCGTGAAGAAGTACGACTACTTCCTCTACGTTGTGTCAACGCTTCCGTTCTGGTCTCACGAGGGTACGTAGACAACACTCTTATCTCGTTGCTATGCATCACCATGGTCTTGCGTGATCGTAGGGAAAATTTTGAAATTACTCGTTCCCCAACGGTGGCATCCGAGCCTGGTTTTATGCGTAGATGTCATATGCACGAGTAGAACACAAGTGAGTTGTGGACGATACAAGTCATACCGCCTACCGACATGTCATACTTTGGTTCAGCGGTATTGTTGAATGACGATCCAGACCAACCTTACGCTGCGTACTCTTACGCGAGACCGGTTCTCGACGTGCTTTGCACATAGATGGCTTGTGGAAGACTGTCTCTCCAACTTTAGTTGAACTGAGTGGCATACGCCCGGTCCTTGAGAAGGTTAAACGGAGTCTATTTGACGAAGTATCGTTGTGGTTTTGATGCGTAGGTAAGAACGGTTCTTGCTCAGCCCGTAGCAGCCACGTAAAACTTGCAACAACAAAGTAGAGGACGTCTAACTTGTTTTTGCAGGGCATGTTGTGATGTGATATGGTCAAGACGTGATGCTATATTTTATTGTATGAGATGATCATGTTTTGTAACCAAGTTATCGGCAATGGCGAGAGCCATATGGTTGTCGCTTTATTGTATGCAATGCAATCGCGATGTAATGCTTTACTTTATTACTAAGCGGTAGTGATAGTCGTGGAAGCATAAGATTGGCGAGACGACAACGATGCTACGATGGAGATCAAGGTGTCGCGCCGGTGACGATGGTGATCATGACGGTGCTTCGGAGATGGAGATCACAAGCACAAGATGATGATGGCCATATCATATCACTTATATTGATTGCATGTGATGTTAATCCTTTATGCATCTTATCTTGCTTTGATTGACGGTAGCATTATAAGATGATCCCTTACTAAATTATCAAGAAGTGTTCTCCTGAGTATGCACCGCTATGAAAGTTCTTCGTGCTTTGAAACACCACGTGATGATCGGGTGTGATAGGCTCTACGTTCAAATACAACGGGTGCAAAACAGTTGCACTGCAGAATACTCAGGTTATACTTGACGAGCTATGCATATAAGATATGACCTCGAACACGAGACCGAAAGGTCGAGCGTGAATCATATAGTAGATATGATCAACCTCTCGATGATCACCCCTGAAACTACTCCATCACACGTGATGATCGGTCATGGTGTAGTTGATATGGATCACGCAATCACTTAGAGAATTGGAGGGATATTTTTCTAAGTGGGAGTTCTTAAGAATTGAACTTAAATTTATCATGAACTTAGTACCTGATAGTATCTTGCTTGTCTATGATGTGTAGATAGATGGCTCGTGCTATTGTTCCGTTGAATTTTAATGCGTTCCTTGAGAAAGCAAAGTTGAAAGATGATGGCAGCAATTACACGGATCGGGTCCGTAATTTGAGGATTATCCTTATTGCTGCACGGAAGAATTACGTCTGGAAGCACCGTTAGGTGCCAGGCCTGGTGCAAGGGCTGCGCCGAAGTTGTGAACGTCTCGCAAAGCAAAGCCGATGACTACTCTATAGTTCAGGTGTGCCATGCTTTACGGCTTAGAACCGGACTTCAACGTCGTTTTGAACACCATGGAGCATATGAGATGTTCCAGGAGTTGAAGTTAATATTCCAAGCGAATGCGGATTGAGAGATATGAAGTCTCCAATAAGTTCTATAGCTGTAAGATGGAGGAGAACGGTTCTGTCGGTGAGCATATACTCGTAATGTCCGGATATAACAATCACTTGATTCAACCGGGAGTTAATCTTCCGGATGATTGCGTCATTGATGTAATTCTCCAATCATCGCCACCAAGCTACAAGAGCTTCGTGATGAACTATAATATGCAAGGGATGACCAAAACAATGCCCGAGCTCTTCGCGATGCTGAAAGCATGGAGGTAGAAATCAAAAGGAGCATCAAGTGTTGATGGTTAACAAAACCACTAGTTTCAAGAAAAGGGCAAAGGAAAGAAAAGGAAACTTCAAAAAGAACGGCAAGCAAGTTCTTGATCAAGAGAAGAAACCCAAGTCTGGTCCTAAGCCTGAAACTGAGTGCTTCTATTGCAAGCGTGCTGGTCCTTTGAAGCGGAACTGCCCCAAGTATTTGGCGGATAAGAAGGATGGCAAGGTTAACAAAGGTATATATGATATACATGTTATTGATGTGTACCTTACTAATACTCGCAGAGCACCTGGGTATTTGATACGGGTTACATTGCTAATATTTGCAACTCAAAGCAGGGGCTACGGATTGCGAAGATTGGCTAAGGACGAGGTGACGATGCGTGGGAAATGGTTCCAAAGTCGATGTGATCGCGATCGGCACGCTACCTCTACATCTACCTTCGGGATTAGTATTAGACCTAAATAATTGTTATTTAGTACCAGCGTTGAGCATGAACATTATATCTGGATCTTGTTTGATGCGAGACGGTTATTCATTTAAATCAGAGAATAATGGTTGTTCTATTTATATGAATAATATCTTTTATGGTCATGCACCATTGAAGAATGGTTTGTTTTTACTTAATCTCGATAGTAGTGATACACATATTCATAATGTTGAAGCCAAAAGATGTAGAGTTGATAATGATAGTGCAACTTATTTGTGGCACTTGCCGTTTAGGTCATATCGGTGTAAAGCGCATGAAGAAACTCCATCTTGATGGACTTTTGGAGTCACTTGATTATGAATCACTTGGCACTTCGAACCGTGCCTTATGGGCAAGATGACTAAAACACCGTTCTCGGAACTATGGAGAGAGCAACAGATTTATTGGAAATCATACATACCGATGTATGTGGTCCAATGAATGTTGAGGCTAAATGGCGGATATCGTTATTTTCTCACCTTCACAGATGATTTGAGCAGATATGGGTATATCTACTTAATGAAACACAAGTCTGAAACATTTGAAAAGTTCAAGGAATTTCAGAGTGAAGTGGAAAATCATCGTAACAAGAAAATAAAGTTTCTACGATCCGATCGTGGAGGAGAATATTTGAGTTACGAGTTTGGCCTACATTTGAAACAATGCGGAATAGTTTCAAGAACTTACGCCACTGGAACACCACAACGTAATGGTGTGTCCGAACGTCGTAATCGTACTTTATTAGATATGGTGCGATCTATGATGTCTCTTACTGATTTACCGCTATCGCTTTGGGGTTATGCTTTAGAGACGGCTACATTCACTTTAAATAGGGCACCATCTAAATCCGCTGAGACGACGCCTTATGAACTATGGTTTGGCAAGAAACCAAAGTTGTCGCTTACGAAAGTTTGGGGCTGCGATGCTTATGTGAAAAAGCTTCAACCTGATAAGCTCGAACCCAAATCGGAGAAATGTGTCTTCATAGGATACCCAAAGGAGACTGTTGGGTACACCTTCTATCACAGATCCGAAGGCAAGATTTTTGTTGCTAAATTCGAAACTTTTTGGAGAAAGAGTTTCTCTCGAAAGAAGTGAGTGGGAGGAAAGTAGAACTTGATGAGATAATCGTATCTACTCCCTTATTGAGAAGTAGTACATCACAGAAAACAGTTTCGTGACACCTACACCAAATAGGGAAGAAGCTAATGATGATGATCATGAAACTTCAGATCAAGTTTCTACAGAACTCAGAGATCAACCAGAGCAAGATCCGCACCAGAGTGGTACGGTAATCCTATTCTGGAAGTCATGTTAATGGAACATGATGAACCTACAAACTATGAAGAAGCGATGGTGAGCCCAGATTCCACAAAATGGCTTGAGGCCATGAAATCTGAGATGGGATCCATGTATGAGAACAAAGTGTGGACTTTGGTTGACTTGCCCGATGATCGGCAAGCAATTGAGAATAAATGGATCTTCAAGAAGAAGATAGACGCTGATGGTAATGTTACTGTCTATAAAGCTCGACTTGTTGCAAAAGGTTTTCGACAAGTTCAAGGGATTGACTACGATGAGACCTTCTCACCCGTAGCGATGCTTAAGTCCGTCCGAATCATGTTAGCAATTGCCGCATTTTATGATTATGAAATTTGGCAAATGGATGTTAAAACTGCATTCCTGAATGGATTTACGGAAGAAGAGTTGTATATGATGCAACCAGAAGGTTTTGTCGATCCAAAGGGAGCTAACAAAGTGTGCAAGCTCCAAATGATCCATTTATGGACTGGTGCAAGCCTCTCGGAGTTGGAATAAACGTTTTGATAGTGTGATCAAAGCATTTGGTTTTATATGGACTTTTGGAGAAGCCTGTATTTACAAGAAAGTGAGTGGGAGCTCAGAGCATTTCCGATATTATATGTGGATGACATATTTCGGAAATGATATAGAATTTCTGGATAGCATAAAGGGATACTTGAATAAGAGTTTTTCGATGAAAGACCTCGGTGAAGCTGCTTACATATTGGGCATTAAGATCTATAGAGATAGATCAAGACGCTTAATAGGACTTTCACAAAGCACATACCTTGATAAAGTTTTGAAAAAGTTCAAAATGGATCAGGCAAAGAAAGGGTTCTTGCCGGTGTTACAAGGTGTGAAGTTGAGTAAGACACAATGCCCGACCTGTTGGGGAACGTAGTAATTTCAAAAATTTTCCTACGATCACGCAAGATCATGGTGATGCATAGCAACGAGATGAGAGTGTTGTCTATATACCCTTGTAGACCAAAGAACGGAAGCGTTGACGAACGTAGAGGAAGTAGTCGTGCTTCTTCACGATCCAACCGATCCAAGTACCGAACGACGGCACCTCCGAAGTTCTGCACATCGCTCAGCTCGATGACGCCCCTCGAACTCCGATCCAGCCGAAAGTGTTGAGGAGAGTTTCACAAGACGACGGCGTGGTGACGATGATGATGTTCCACCGGCAGGGCTTCGCCTAAGCTCCGCTACGGTATTCTCGAGGTGTAATATGGTGGAAGGGGGCACCGCACACGGCTAAGGAAAGATCTCAAGGATCAACTTGTGTGTCATGGGGTGCCCTCTGCCCCCGTATATAAAGGAGGGAAGGGGAGGGGCTGGCCGGCCAAGGCTTGGTGCGCGCCAGGTGTCCTACTCCTACTAGGAGTAGGATTCCCCAATCCTAGTCCAACTAGGTTTCCCCAAGTGGGAAGGGAGAGAGGGGGCGCCTTCTCCTAGTCCTAATAGGACTAGGGAAGGGGAAGGTGCGCCAGCACTTGGGCCCCCTTCTCTCCTTTCCACTAAGGCCCATGTTGGCCCATTAGTATTCGGGGTTCCGTAACCTCCCTGCATTTCTGGTAAAATTCCCAATTTCACCCGAACACTTCCGATGTCCAAACATAGACTTCCAATATATGAATCTTTATGTCTCGACCATTTCGAGACTCCTCGTCACGTCCGTGATCTCATCCGGACTCGAACAACCTTCGGTACAGTAAACATCATAACAACTCATAGTAACTGCCATCGAACGTTAAGCGTGCGGACCCTACGGGTTCGAGAACTATGTAGACATGACCGAGACACCTCTCCGTCAATAACCAATAGCGGGACCTGGATGCCCATATTGGCTCCTACATATTCTACGAAGATCTTTATCGGTCGACCGCATAACAACATACGTTGTTCCCTTTGTCATCGGTATGTTACTTGCCCGAGATTCGATCGCCGGTATCCAATACCTAGTTCAATCTCGCTATCGCAAGTCTCTTTACTCGTTCCGTAATACATCATCTCACAACTAACTCATTAGTTGCAATGCTTTGCAAGGCTTATGTGATGTGCATTACCGAGAGGGCCCAGAGATACCTCTCCGACAATCGGAGTGACAAATCCTAATCTCGAAATATGCCAACCCAACATGTACCTTCGGAGACACCTGTAATGTACCTTTATAATCACCCAGATACGCCAGGACGCTTGGTAGCACCCAAAGTGTTCCTCGTGCAAACGGGAGTTGCATAATCTCATAGTCATAGGAACATGTATAAGTCATGAAGAAAAGCACTAGCAACAAACTATACGATCAGGTGCTATGCTAATGGAATGGGTCATGTCAATCAGATCATTCAACCAATGATGTGATCCCGTTAATTAAATAACAACTCCTTGTTTATGGTTAGGAAACTTAACCATCTTTGATTAACGAGCTAGTCAAGTAGAGGCATACTAGTGACACTGTTTGTCTATGTATTCACACATGTATTATGTTTCCGGTTAATACAATTCTAGCATGAATAATAAACATTTATCATGATATAAGGAAATAAATAATAACTTTATTATTGCCTCTAGGGCATATTTCCTTCAGCCTCCCACTTGCACTAGAGTCAATAATCTAGTTCACATCATCATGTGATTCAACACCAATATTCACATCTCGTATGTGATTAACACCCATAGTTCACATCGTCATGTGACCAACACCCAAAGGGTTTACTAGAGTCAATAATCTAGTTCACATCGCTATGTGATTAACACCCAAAGAGTACTAAGGGATGATCATGTTTTGCTCGTGAGAGAAGTTTAGTCAACGGGTGCATCACATTCAGAGCCGTATGTATTTTGCAAATATTCTATGTCTACAATGCTCGCACGGGCTACTCTAGCTAATTGCTCCCACTTACGATATGTATCCAGATTGAGACTTAGAGTCATCTGGATCAGTGTAAAAAGCTTGCATCATTGTAACTCTTTACGACGGGCTTTTTATCACCTCCATAATCGAGAAATATTTCCTTAGTCCTCACTAAGGATGTTCTTGACCAATGTCCAGTGATCTACTCCTAGATCACTATTGTACTCCCTTGCCAAATTCAGAGCAAGGTATACAATAGGTCTGGTACATAGCATAGCATACTTTTATAGAACCTATGGCTGAGGCATAAGGAATGACTTTCATTCTCTTTCTATCTTCTGCCGTGGTCGGGCTTTGAGTCTTACTCAATTTTACACCTTGTAACACAGGCAAGAACTCTTTCTTTGACTGTTCCATTTTGAACCTTTTTCAAAATCTTGACAAGGTATGTACTTATTGAAAGCTTATCAAGCCGCCTTGATCTATCTCAATAGATCTTGATGCTCAATATGTAAGCAGCTTCACCGAGGTCCTTCTTTGAAAAACTCCTTTCAAATACTCCTTTATGCTTTGCGAGAATAATTCTACATTATTTCCGATCAACAATATGTCATTCACATATACTTATCGAAATGTCAGTAGTGCTCCCACTCACTTTCTTGTAAATACAGGCTTCTCCAAAAGTCTCAGATAACACCATATGCTTTGATCAACTCATCAAAGCGTATATTCCAACTCCGAGATGCTTGCACCACCATTGATGGATCATTGGAGCTTGCACATTTTGTTAGCTCCTTTAGGATTGACAAAACCTTCCGGGTTGCATCATATACAACTCTTCTTTTAATAAATCCATTAAAGAATGTAGTTTTGACATCCATTTGCCAGATTTCATAAAATGTGGCAATTGCTAACATGATTCGGACAGACTTAAGAATCGCTACAGTTGAGAAAATCTCATTGTAGTCAACACCTTGAACTTGTCGAAAACCTTTTTGTGACAAGTCGAGCTTTGTAGATAGTAACACTACTATCAGTGTCCGTCTTCCTCTTGAAGATCCATTTATGTAATATGGCTTGCCGATCATCGGGCTACTCCATCAAAGTCCACACTTTGTTCTCATACATGGATCCCATCTCAGATTTCATGGCCTCAAGCCATTTCGCGGAATCTGGGCTCATCATCGCTTCCTCATAGTTCGTAGAGGTTCATCATGGTCTAGTAACATGACTTCCGAACATGATTACTACACCACTCAGTGCGGATCTTACTCGGAAGACCCACGAGGTTCTCAGAGTAACTTGATCTGAAGTTGCATGATCATCATCATTAACTTCCTCACTAATTGGTGTAGGAATCACCGGAATTGATTTCTGTGATGAACTACTTTCCAATAAGGGAGAAGGTACAATTACCTCATCAAGTTTCTACTTTCCTCCCACTCACTTCTTTCGAGAAAAAACTCCTTCTCTAGAAAGGATCCATTCTTGACAACGAATGTCTTGACTTTCGGATCTGTGATAGAAGGTGTACCCAACATTTTGGGTATTCTATGAAGACGCACACTTCTCCGAATTGGGTTCGAGCTTATCAGTGAAAACTTTTTCACATAAGCATCACAACTCCAAACTTTTAAGAAACGACAGCTTAGGTTTCTGTTTAAACCATAGTTCATACGGTGTCATCTCAACGGATTTAGATGGTGCCCTATTAAACGTGAATGCAGTATCTCTAATGCATAACCCCAAAACGATAGTGGTAAATCGGTAAGAGACATCATTGATCGCACTATATCAAAATAAAGTACGGTTACGACGCTCGGACACACCATAACGTTGTGGTGTTCTGTATGGAGCTGTGAAACTATTCCACTTTGTTTTAATTGAAGACCAAACTCAGAACTCAAATATTTATCTCCACGATCAGATCGCAGTAAACTTTATTTTCTTGTTACGATGATTTTCCACTTCACTCTGAAATTCTTTGAACCTTTCAACTATTTCAGACTTATGTTTCATCAAGTAGATATACCCATATCTACTCAAATCATCTTGTGAAGGTCATAAAATAACGATACTTGCCACGAGCATCAACACTCATTGGATCGCATATATCGGTATATATGTGTCATTTCCAATAAGTCGGTAGCTCGCTCCATTCCATTGTTCAAGAACGGAGTTTTAGTCATCTTGCCCAAAAGGCACGGTTCGCAAGCATCAAATGATTCATTACCAATTGATTCCGAAAGTCCATCAGAATGGTGTTTTCTTCTTGCGCTTTTCACCAATTTGACCTAAACGGCAGTGCCACAAATAAGTTGCACTATCATTATTAAATTTGCATCTTTTGGTTTCAATATTATGTATATGTGTATCACTATGATCGAGAGCCAATGTACCATTTTCATTGGGTGTGTAACCATATAAGGTTTTATTCATGTAAATGTAACAACAATTTATTCTCTTACTTAAATGAATAACCGTATTGCAATAAACATGATCAAATCATACTTATGCTCAACACCAAATAACACTTATTTAGGTTCCACACTAATCCCGAAAGTATAGGAGTGTGCGATGATGATCATATCAATCTTGGAACTATTTCCAATACTCATCGTCACTTCCCTTCAACTAGTTTCTGCTCATTCTGCAACTCCTGCTTTCAAGTTACTACTCTTTAGCAACTGAACCAAAGTATCAAATCCCGAGGGGTTGCTACGAACACTAGTAAAATACACATCAATAATCTGTATATCAAATATACCTTTGTTCACTTTGCCATCCTCCTTATCCGCCAAATACTTGGGGTAGTTCCGTTTCTAGTGACCAGTTCCATTGCAGCAAAAGCACTTAGTCTCAGGCTCAGGTCCAGACTTGGGCTTCTTTACTCGAGCAGCAACTTGCTTGCCGTTCCTTTTGAAGTTCCCCTTCTTCCCTTTGCCCTTTTCCTTGAGACTAGTGGTCTTGTCAATCATCAACACTTGATGCTCTTTTCTTGATTTCTACCTTCGTTGATTTCAACATCACGAAGAGCTCGGGAATCGTTTTTCGTCATCCCTTGCATACTATATTTCATCACGAAGTTCTAGTAACTTAGTGATGGTGACTAGAGAATTCTGTCAATCACTGTCTTATCTGGAAGATTAACTCCCACTTGATTCAAGCGATTGAAGTATTCAGACAATCTGAGCACATGCTCACTAGTTGAGCGATTCTCCTCCATCTTTAGCTATAGAACTTGTTGGAGACTTCATATCTCTCAACTCGGTATTTGCTTGAAATATTAACTTCAATTCCTGGAACATCTCATATGGTCCATGACGCTCAAAACGCCTTTGAAGTCCCGATTCTAAGCCGTTAAGCATGGTGCACTAAACTATCAAGTAGTCATCATATTGAGCTAGCCAAACGCTCATAACGCCTGCGCATCCGCCCTGCAATAGGTCTGTCACCTAGCGGTGCATCAAGGACATAATTCTTCAGGCAGCAATGAGGATAAACCTCGGATCACGGATCCAATCCGCATCATTGCTACTAACATTTTTCAATACAATTTTCTCTAGGAACACATATAAAACATAGGGAAGCAACAACGCGAGCTATTGATCTACAACATAATTTGCAAAATACTACCAGGACTAAGTTCATGATAAATTAAAGTTCAATTAATCATATTACTTAAGAACTCCCACTTAGATAGACATCTCTCTAATCCTCTAAGTGATCACGTGATCCAAATCAACTAAACCATGTCCGATCATCACGTGAGATGGAGTAGTTTCAATGGTGAACATCACTATGTTGATCATATCTACTATATGATTCACGCCGACCTTTCGGTCTCCGTGTTCCGAGGTCATATCTTATATGCATAGCTCGTCAAGTATAACCTGAGTATTCCGCGTGTGCAACTGTTTTGCACCCGCTGTATTTGAACGTAGAGCCTATCACACCCGATCACGTGGTGTCTCAAAGACGAAGAACTTTCGTGAACGGTGCATACTCGGGGAGAACACTTCTTGATAATTAGTGAGAGATCATCTTATAATGCTACCGCCAATCAAAGCAAGATAAGATGCATAGAAGATAAACATCACATGCAATCAATATAAGTGATATGATATGGCCATCATCATCTTGTGCTTGTGATCTCCATCGCCAAGCACCGCCATGATCACCATCGCCACCGCGCCGACACCTTGATCTCCATCGTAGCATCGTTGTCGTCTCGCCAATCTTATGCTTCCACGACTATCACTACCGCTTAGTAATAAAGTAAAGCATTACATCGCGATTGCATTGCATACAATAAAGCGACAACCATATGGCTCTCGCCGATTGCCGATAACTCGGTTACAAAACATGATCATCTCATACAATAAAATATAGCATCACGCCTTGACCATATCACATCACAACATGCCCTGCAAAAACAAGTTAGACGTCCTCTACTTTGTTGTTGCAAGTTTTACGTGGCTGCTACGGGCTGAGCAAGAACCGTTCTTACCTACGCATCAAAACCACAACGATAGTTTGTCAAATAGACTCCGCTTTAACCTTCTCAAGGACCGGGCGTAGCCACACTCGGTTCAACTAAAGTTGGAGAGACAGTCTTCCACAAGCCATCTATGTGCAAAGCACGCCGAGGGAACCGGTCTCACAGAAGAGTACGCGTAAGGTTGGTCTGGATCGTCATCCAACAATACCGCTGAACCAAAGTATGACATGCTGGTAGGCAAGATGACTTGTATCGCCCACAACTCACTTGTGTTCTACTCGTGCATATCATCAAACCATAAAAACCTAGGCTCGGATGCCTTGTTGGGGAACGTAGTAATTTCAAAAATTTTCCTACGATCACGCAAGATCATGGTGATGCATAGCAACGAGATGAGAGTGTTGTCTATATACCCTTGTAGACCAGCAACGGAAGCGTTGACGAACGTAGAGGAAGTAGTCACTTCTTCACGATCCAACCGATCCAAGTACCGAACGTCACGGCACCTCCGAGTTCTGCACACGCTCAGCTCGATGACGCCCCTCGAACTCCGATCCAGCCGAGTGTTGAGGGAGAGTTTCACAAGACGACGGCGTGGTGACGATGATGATGTTCCACCGCAGGCCGCCTAAGCTCCGCCACGGTATTCTCGAGGTGTAATATGGTGGAAGGGGCACCGCACTGCTAAGGAAAGATCTCAAGGATCAACTTGTGTGTCATGGGGTGCCCTCCGCCTGTATATAAAGGAGGGAAGGGAGGGCTGGCCGGCCAAGGCTTGGTGCGCCAGGTGTCCTACTCCTACTAGGAGTAGGATTCCCCAATCCTAGTCCAACTAGGTTTCCCAAGTGGGAAGGGAGAGAGGGGCGCCTTCTCTCCTAGTCCTAATAGGACTAGGGAAGGGGGAAGGTGCGACCAGCACTTGGGCCCCTTCTCTCCTTTCCACTAAGGCCCATGTTGGCCCATTAGTATTCGGGGTTCCAGGTAACCTCCTGCACTTGGTAAAATTCCCAATTTCACCCGGAACACTTCCGATGTCCAAACATAGACTTCCAATATATGAATCTTTATGTCTCGACCATTTCGAGACTCCTCGTCACGTCCGTGATCTCATCCGGGACTCAACAACCTTCGTACAGAAACATCATAACAACTCATAGTAATCGCCATCGAAACGTTAAGCGTGCGGACCCTACGGGTTCGAGAACTATGTAGACATGACCGAGACACCTCTCCGTCAATAACCAATAGCGGGACCTGGATGCCCATATTGGCTCCTACATATTCTACGAAGATCTTTATCGGTCGAGACCGCATAACAACATACGTTGTTCCCTTTGTCATCGGTATGTTACTTGCCCGAGATTCGATCGTCGGTATCCAATACCTAGTTCAATCTCACACTGCAAGTCTCTTTACTCGTCCGTAATACATCATCTCACAACTAACTCATTAGTTGCAATGCTTGCAAGGCTTATGTGATGTGCATTACCGAGAGGGCCCAGAGATACCTCTCCGAGCAATCGGAGTGACAAATCCTAATCTCGAAATATGCCAACCCAACATGTACCTTCGAGACACCTGTAATGTACCTTTATAATCACCCGATTACGTTGTGACGTTTGGTAGCACCCAAAGTGTTCCTCGTGCAAACGGGAGTTGCATAATCTCATAGTCATAGGAACATGTATAAGTCATGAAGAAAAGCACTAGCAACAAACTATACGATCAGGTGCTATGCTAATGGAATGGGTCATGTCAATCGATCATTCAACCAATGATGTGATCCCGTTAATTAAATAACAACTCCTTGTTTATGGTTAGGAAACTTAACCATCTTTGATTAACGAGCTAGTCAAGTAGAGGCATACTAGTGACACTGCTTGTCTATGTATTCACACATGTATTATGTTTCCGGTTAATACAATTCTAGCATGAATAATAAACATTTATCATGATATAAGGAAATAAATAATAACTTTATTATTGCCTCTAGGGCATATTTCCTTCACGACCACCGCAGAAGATAGAGAGAAAATGAAAGATGTTCCCTATGCTTCAGCCATAGGCTCTATCATGTATGCAATGCTGTGTACCAGACCTGATGTGTGCCTTGCTATAAGTTTGGCAGGCAGGTACCAAAGTAATCCAGAGTGGATCATCGGACAGCGGTCAAGAACATCCTTAAGTACTTAAGAAGGACTAAGGATATGTTTCTCATTTATGGCGGTGACAAAGAACTCGTCAGAACGGTTACGCCGACGTTAAGCTTTTGACACTGATCCGGACGATTCTAAATCGCAAACCGGATACGTATTTACATTAAACGGAGGAGCTGGGTTGGTGCAGTTCCAAACAAAGCGCCGTGGCGGGATCTACATGTGAAGTTGAGTACATAGCTGCTTCGAAGCAGCTAATGAAGGAGTCTCGATGAAGGAGTTCATAACCGATCTAGGTGTTGTACCTAGTGTATCGGGTCCAATGAAAATCTTTTGTGACAATACTGGTGCAATTGCCTTGGCAAAGGAATCCAGATTTCACAAGAGAACCAAGCACATCAAAAGACGCCTTCAACTCCATCCGGATTTGGTCGGTGGGAGACATAGAGATATGCAAGATACATACGGATCCGAATGTTGCGCAACCCGCTGACTAAGCCTCTTCCACGAGCAAAACATGATCAGCACCAAGACTCCATGGGTGTTAGAATCATTATCGGTGTAATCTAGATTATTGACTCTAGTGCAAGTGGGAGATCAAGGAAATATGCCCTAGAGGCAATAATAAAGTTATTATTTATTTCCTTATATCATGATAAATGTTTATTATTCATGCTAGAATTGTATTAACAGGAAACATAATACATGTGTGAATACATAAACCTACAGAGTGTCACTAGTATGCCTCTATTTGACTAGCTCGTTAATCAAAGATGGTTATGTTTCCTAACCATGAACAAGGAGTTGTTATTTGATTAACGGGATCACATCATTGGTTGAATGATCCGATTGACATGACCCATTCCATTAGCATAGCACCTGATCGTATAGTTTGTTGCTAGTGCTTTTCTTCATGACTTATACATGTTCCTATGACTATGAGATTATGCAACTCCCGCTTTGCTCGAGGAACACTTTGGTGCTACCAAACGTCACAACGAATCGGGTGATTATAAAGGTACATTACAGGTGTCTCCGAAGGTACATGTTGGGTTGGCATATTTCGAGATTAGGATTTGTCACTCCGATTGCTCTGGAGAGGTATCTTCGGGCCCTCTCAAGAATGCACATCACATAAGCCTTGCAAGCATTACAACTAATGTGTTAGTTGTGAGATGATGTATTACTGAACGAGTAAAGAGACTTCTGCCGTAACGAGATTGAACTAGGTATTGGATACCGACGATCGAATCTCGGGCAAGTAACATACCGATGACAAAGGGAACAAACGTATGTTGTTATGCGGTCCGACCGATAAAGATCTTCAGAGAATATGTAGGAGCCAATATGGGCATCCAGGTCCCGCTTATTGGTTATTGACCGGAGAGGTGTCTCGGTCATGTCTACATAGTTCTCGAACCCGTAGAGGTCCGCACGCTTAACGCTTCGATGGCGATGCTTACTATGAGTTGTTATGATGTTTCTGCATCAAGGTTGTTCGAGTCCGGATGAGATCACGGACGTGACGAGGAGTCTCGAAATGGTCGAGACATAAAGATTCATATATTGGAAGTCTATGTTTGGACATCGGAAGTGTTCCGGTGAAATTGGGAATTTTACCAAGTACCGGAGGTTACCGAACCCCCGGAATACTAATGGGCCAACATGGGCCTTAGTGGAAAGGAGAGAAGGGGCCCAAGTGCTGGTCAAGACCTTTCCCCTTCCCTAGTCCTATTAGGACTAGGAGAAGGGGCCTCTCTCTCTCCTTCCCACTTTGGGAAACCTAGTTGGACTAGGATTGGGGGAATCCTACTCCTAGTAGGAGTAGGACACCGGCGCACCTCCCTTGGCCGGCCAGCCCCTCCTCCTTCCCTCCTTTATATCACGGGGCAGGGGGCACCCCATGACACACAAGTTGATCCTTGAGATCTTTCCTTAGCCGCAGCGGTGCCCCTTCCACCATATTACACCTCGAGAATACCAGAGCGGAGCTTAGGCGAAGCCCCGCGCCGTGGAACATCATCATCGCCACCACGCCGTCGTCGACGAAACTCTCCTCAACACTCGGCTGGATCGGAGTTCGAGGGACGCCATCGAGCTGAACGTGTGCGTAACTCGGAGGTGCCGTACGTTCGGTACTTGGATCGGTTGGATCGTGAAGAAGTACGACTACTTCCTCTACGTTGTGTCAACGCTTCCGTTGCTGGTCTACGAGGGTACGTAGACAACACTCTTATCTCGTTGCTATGCATCACCATGGTCTTGCGTGATCGTAGGAAAATTTTGAAATTACTACGTTCCCCAACACGGCAACGGGAAGGGGTCTTTAGGGCAAGCCTTATTGATATCTGTGTAATCAATACACAGTCTCCACTTCCCATTTGCCTTGCGCACCACGACCGGATTGGCCAACCACGTTGGATGGAGCACTCCTCTTACCAAACCCGCTGCTTCCAGTTTCCGGATCTCTTCTGTGATGAACTCTGGTCGTTCCAAAGCTTGCTTTTCGACCTTCTCGCTGAGGGCCGCGCATGAGGGCAGACAGCAAGGTGGTGCTCAATCACCTCCACAGGAACACCGGGATGTCGGAAGCTTGCCATGCAAACACATCGACACTCGCCCGCAGGAAGGTGATGAGCGCGTCTTCCTATTTGTCGTCGAGGGTGGAGCTTATGGTAAAAGCTCCTCCTGTGTCGTCCTCATTGACAGAAACCTTCTTGGTCCCCGGCGGTATGGCCCTGGGATTCTTGTTTCTACCGGTGGAGCTCTCTGGCACGTTCTCGACGGCAGCGCTACACTCCGAAGAGGTGCGCTTTCCGGAGTGGGTGTCCAAGGTCTCACCGGTGTTCTTCTTCTTCTTCGCTCCCGGGGTCCCAGCGGCAGGAGCAGGTGCCCTAGCGGCGGCAGCTGCTGCAACTGCTTGCTGGTATAGTTGGTCAGCGCAAATCAACACATCTTTCTTGTCGGAGGGGGTGGTGATGATCGTCATAGGTCCCGGCATCTTCAGGGTGTTGTAGGCATAGTGTGACGCCGCCATGAACTTGGCCAGCGCTGGGCGGCCAAGGATCCCGTTGTAGGGCAAGGGGATCTTGGCAACATCAAACACAATCCTCTCCGTCCTGAAGTTCAGGTCGCTCCCAAAAGTCACGGGCAGCGTGACCTTTCCCTTGGGTTGGCTTCTCCCCGGGTTGACCCCCTGAAATGTTCCCGTCTCTTCGAGGTCTCCATCAGGAATCTGTAGCTTCTCGATCACGGCAGGCGAGATCAAGTTCAGACCGGCCCCGCCATCGACTAGCATCTTCGTCACCCTGAGGTTGCGTATTGTTGGTGAAACCAACAATGGCAAGCACCCGACCATAGTGGTGCGATCAGGGTGGTCCTCAGTGTCAAAGATGATAGGTGTGCTGGATCACTTCAGGGGCCTTTGGGCATCAAACGACGGATCTGCCGCTGTAATCTCTCGCGTCCACTATTTAAGCCGGCGGTGAGAAGTATGCAGCGAGGCGCCGCCGTCAACGCACATGGCCTCTGTAGCTTTCTGAAACTCTTGGTCGCCGGATTCATCATCCTCTTCATGATCGTCGTCTTCGGCTTTCTATCACGGCCCGGGCGGCCTCTCTGTTGCTTATCCTTGCATGACGGCCCGCTTTGGCTGTCACGCTTCTTGCCGGACCCCTCAAGACCGTCTGGGCCCTTCTCCTTGTCCCGCCTCATACTCAGCCCTCTCGCTTCTCGGCGAGGAGCTCAACCTGTCGGCAGTCCCGAGAGCATGGCCTTTGGTGCGATGCATCTTGCAAGATCGCGTGTCGAGTTTCTGGCTTCTCGGCAGCCGCCAAGGCCCGCCAGCGACACATCCGCAACCTCCTTGCCGGGTCGTCGCCTTTGGTTTTCTTGGTGGAGCCGACGCTATCAGATCCCTCGACGGCAAGCACGGCTTTTCCTTTGCGCTTCTGTTGCGGCGCCGCCTTTCTTCGCCGGGCGGCAATATCCTCATCTCGAGGAGTCGGTTTCCACGCCGCATCTTCGCCGGGTACTTCCTTCCCTCTTCAGCTCGGGCACATTTGTCGCAAGAACATAGAGTTACGCTACATCTCTCACCTTGTTCATTGCCGGCTCTTCGCGCATCTTGTTACGATGGAACGCTACCGATGATGGCGGCAGGGTGAACATCGTGGATATCGCATCGCATCTGCTGAACCTCTGAATATACTTGCGGAGACTCTCGCCCTTCCGGGAATGATGTGCAGGTCGCTTGCTTGGCCATGGGCTTGGTGGCCTCCAGTAAAGGCGCCCACGAACTCATGGCACAAATCCGACCAGGAGGAAATAGAGTCTACCGGCAAGTGCATCAACCACGACATGGCGTTGGGTTTAAGAGCCAACAGAAAATAATTCGCAAGCACCTTATCATCGCGGGCTCCGGCAGCTTGCATCGCGATGGTGTAAACGCTGAGGAACTCGGACGGGTGGGTCTTGCCACCGCATTTCTTTTCGCCCACGTTGGGTTTGAAGGTGCGATGAGTGGGCCATCGAACTGCCGCAGCTCACGGGTAAAGCCGGACAGCCTACCTCGTAAGGTAGGCCTCTGTGGCTCCCGGTGCCGGTGGCTCACAGCAGGCCCTCGCCGCTCGTCGGATTGGTGGCGCGCTCCGCGCCGGCGCTCGATGGTGGTTCGAGCGTCTTCATGTTCTCGTTCCCGAAGAACTTGGCACTGGTCACAGTGGGCCCGTGGGTCGGATGATGCTACGGAGACCTTGTCGCCCATAACGTCGCGACGGGCTGGCGTCCGCGGTACCGGGCAAGGAGGAGGCGAGTGCATCGTGGTTGCAGCGCCGCCGGCTCTCCTGCCACTGGTGCGTGGGACTCCGTCGGAGCGTCGACCCGGGGCTCCACCGGACTCGGTTCGTCTTTGTTGGCCACCACAACAAGGCTTCGGATAGTGGATCTCCATTCGTCGAGTTTCCCCGTAGTGGGAGGAAAATCGAGGAGCAATCGCTGCAGCGCCAGGCTTCTGGCGGCGTTGGTGGCAGCGAAAACCTGCACGGATCGCGACGCGCCGACTTCCGCCATGTCGAAGGAGCTCTATCACGACCTTGGTCGCATGCCACCCTCACCAGCGCCTCGGCGGCGGACAGGTCTTCTAAATCCGGGAGTAGCACTCGGGGCTCTTTCAGCGGCGACGCCTGGGTCCTCGGCGTGATTACGCCCGTTGACGTGCCGCTTGAGAAAAGCGCGCCCGTCGGCGCCGGCGTGAGTCTTGAAGCCCTCGCGTCGCTGCGAGCGGGTGGCAGCAATCTTGAAGGCCCGCGCCACCCGCTGGAGGGCCTGGCTCCGTCTTTTTGATTTGGCGGCGTGCGACCCGTTACGAGCTTCACGAACATCGCCGCCTCCCAAACTTCGGCTGCTTTGGGGCGGTGTTGGTGTTCGCGAACAGCACTCGGGTCCTTCTGCGACCGTCCGCTGCTCGCCTGCGTCGGACAGGATGTCCGTCTTCCTACGGGCCAAAAGCCACAGTCGACTTCTTCTTGTGAGCCATGAAGATGAAGAAGCGTCGTACTAATCGCTAGAGCCGATTCTCACAATCGCGCTTCTACCTGGTGCGCCAAAGATGTCGGTGCGGAGATTTACACATATGGGATCACAAGAATCCCTACTACGGTATGGGCTGGGTCGTGAGAAGAGCAGATCAAACAGATAGCACACGGGTTCTTTTATCCAGGTTCGGGCCGCGAGGTGCGTAAAACCCTACTCCTGCTTTGGCGGTTAGCTTATTTGCGTCCCTGAGCTAGCTATGGGGCGCGAGGAGCTCCAAAAAGCCCAATCCCCCTCTTGGTCGCATTAGGCCTCCTTTTATAGGGAAAGGGTTGCCACGATGGCGTCTGAGGAGGTGGACAGGGTCTGATCATACGAGCTTATCCCTCGCATTACATGACAAGGCGCCATAAATGCGTCTTGCTTAGGTGTCCTTGCTTTACCGGGACGGGGAGAGCCTAGTCTCGCCCGCCGCTTCCTTTCGTGTTGACACACGCCTGGCCAGCGTGCCTGTGGTGCCATGTAGGCAGGCACGCAGCTGAGGTGGCGCCATGGTGGGCCTCCACGAAGGTTCGCTCGCCGCCACGCAGGTGCCTGCCCAACTGGTTGGGTCGGCAGCTGCATGATGGAGGCTTGGTTGGTGCGAGCCCGATGGTGGCCCCACGGGTGTCCTTGGCAGGGGCTTTGCCGCAGCCCCGGCAAGGGTCTTGCCGCAGCCCCGGCAAGGGCCTTGCCGGGCCCCCGACAAGGGTCTTGCCGTGACGCCCACTGTCATCCCCGGCAAGGCTCTGGCCGGGGGCCTCGTGGTCCTACCTGGCCAGGATCCCGCCAAGGGTCGTCATCCTTGATACTATGTATCTGATCTTTGAATGTCTTCACAAAGATCTGCATGCCACCACGGGGATGTCTCCCGAATCCTTGCCCCATGGGGTAGTGGACTCAAGGGTGATTCGCTCCGTGGGTGTGGGGTGAGCTGCCCCGGCAAGGGTCTTGCCGGGTTTGCTAGAACTGCCCCCCGGCAAGGATCTTGCCGGGGGAGTCCGCTCCGTCCCCTTCGCTCTTTGCGGTCTTGGTCTTGACGTTTGTTCTGTTCCTCTTGAGCGTTGGCCTTACCTCGGCTCACCTCCCTCGCCTCGCTCAGTGTGGCGGCGTCCGTGGCTCGTACTGCCCGTGCACAGTTATAGGGGTGCAAAAAGCATACCCCTCTTTTTGTACACCGACACCGCCAGCCACCACCGGCCGAACTGCCGGCCCCAGCGCCGCCTCGCCGCCCCGAAACAACTCCCCACAGCCGGTCCGCCGCCTGCCAGCCCTCTAGCCCCCCGCCCCACCACGAACCCTAAGATAGATAGTGGGGTACTTCTCGTGAGCCCCGTCCCTCGCTATGGGTTGTTCTTCCTTAACTTCTGGCGAGCCCCCCACCCCCAAAAATCGACTAACCCAAAATTCTATTCAATGATCAAGTGTAGCTAATCAAGCAGCAGCAAGACGAAGACGAGTAGGGGGAGAGCAGCACCAAAGAAGAATGAAAGCGAAGGAAGGAGAGCCAGAGCAGCACTGGGAAGCGGCGATCAAGCGAGAGCCGGAGCAGCAAAGAAGAAGGCGAGCAAGCGAGGGAGAGCCGAGCAGCAAAGAACAGATCCGGCTAGTATGGGCGCCGCCGTCGAAGGGCCTCGCCTTTGGGGAGAGCCGCCGTGGAGATGTCGCCATGGTGCGGCTTCAAGGTAGTCGCTCCATGGGGGTGCAGGATGGAGCACCATCGGCGCCGGGAGGTCGAGTTAAGGAGAAGGTGCGATGCAATGAGTGTACAACCTCTTTGGTGGCGCCGAGTAGGCCTCAGCTGAGTCGATGAGGATGCTGCGATTCTGGTGGAGCAGTTTAAGGCGGCGCTGTGGGGATGGAGCAGCCGCGATAGACGAGGCGATCGTCAGAGCAGCTCCTTGGAGGTGGAGGACGGGGAGGCTGAACCGGCGGGACGACGAGATGGACGACGGATCCTCATCCGGGGAGGTGGACAAGGGACGTTGAGCTGTTGCGGTGGACAAGTCATCGGGGAAGAGACTCCGGCTGGGCAGCGGTGAGGCGGCGGACGAAGGAGGGTGGGGTTTCATGGCTGGAGCGGAGAGGTTATGGCGGCCTGGGATTTCCAATGGCAAAAAGGAGGCGATGGGAGGGCGTGAACCATGACTTAGGGACACACTTGTCCAAAATGTAGGGTGTGTTACAAAAGTACCCCCCCCCCCACCGATTTGAACTAGCGGCCCTTTCGTCTCAGGGTTAGAAGGGGGATTTCCCGTGTCGGGATTTGGCAGCTGGAGGGAGTTTTCGCGCGCATTGTAATTTCGGGATAGCAAGGCGCGGGTTGTGAAGGCGCTAGTTTTGGGAGCACGATATCTGAATTTTCGGGATATAACAAGGCGCGGGTTGAATTTTAGGGACAAGCCTAACATGTAATATTGTACTTGTACGTACCAAATCAATTCACACTTCCCTCAAGCAAAAAGAAAATGAAAAAAATAAAACTATTCACACCACACAAAGAGAGAGTCTTGCCCCATTTTACTATAAAAATGCTATTCAAAGCTACTCCCTCCTTCCATCTATATAGGGCCTAATGCATTTTTCGATGCTAACTTTGACCAAATATTAGAGCAATAATATATGACATGCAACTTACACAAAGCACACCGTTAAATCTGCCTGCATGAAAGGTTCTTTCAATGATATATTTTTCACATTGTGCATGTCATGTACTATTAATCTTGTCAATAGTCAAAGGCGGTCTTAAAAAATGCATTACGCCCTATATAGATGGAAGGAGGGAGTATGAATCCATGTTATGTCCAATTAAATCTTTTCGCTTGCTGTGTAATGCATGTAACCTACTCATACCAACATTTTAGTGCATTCCAAATGTCTATACTATCGCTGCAATTCGAACTGAATTTGAATTCGTTTATCTATTTCAGTAAGAATCTACAATCATGATTGTTGCCAACTTCAACCACCATTCGTGTATTACCTTAGTAACACACCACATGATTACTATAGAGATAGATATGAACTATGTGTACTACATGAACTTGAATTCTATTTTTTGAATACACTTGATGTTGATTCCAAATAATAGTACATTTGATGCACTAACTATATATTCATAATCTAAACCATGTTCCATACGTACACCGTGTTTATCACACATAGTATAGTGCCCGCCCTACATTATGACAAGTATTTAGACCTGAGCTGCAAAAGCCACACATTAGCCCAAATTATGATCAATGTTCTATATATTATACATAGTACTAGCAAGATGCCCATGCGTTCCA
Organism: Aegilops bicornis; assembly: GCA_021605145.1. NCBI lineage: Eukaryota > Viridiplantae > Streptophyta > Magnoliopsida > Poales > Poaceae > Aegilops > Aegilops bicornis. The sequence goes on along the minus strand of CM038674.1, from coordinate 124,989,683 downwards.
TAGAACATCAACATGATCAAGGGAGGCCTAATTTGCAAATATGGAGAGGGTGTGGTTATCTTTTTTCAAAATTGCCATAGTTTCCTTCCTATCCGTCAGATATAAATCGGACGGCATATATTGCAGGATGGCAGGCACACCATCATCAACAAATCCGTTTTTATAAGAGTAGAGATAAAATATATTATATGTAGTATAACATGTTCATAACCACACCATGTGTATCACCGTTATATATATTCACACATGCGTCGGTTTAAAACACTATGATAAATTCTTCAAATATCCGAATTTGCTTTTTATAATGAAGTATGATCTACATTAAGTCTTTTACACCCACACAATCCTCTTATCTTTGTAGCTAGCACTAACTTTCTCTTGTGCATGCACACACCCGCATCCCTCTCACCCTCCCTCGGCATTATCTAGCTCCATCACGCAAATTCGTCGTTTCACTTTAGGTCGTTCACCCACGGTGTGTGTAGGCCCCCCAGCTCCTTCTTTACGGCACACATCGATCGATATGCCTCTCTAGCCAGGTGTGCCTAGCACAAACACAAGCTTCCCCTCTTCTCTTATCACCGTCCATGCCTCACTTCCACCACTCTTTTCATCGATCTCGTACTCGCACACCCCTTCCCCCTTGATATAGTATGACTCTCGCACCACCTCCTAGATGCATCCCTCTCTCTCTATCCTTCTCCCTGTGCCTCTTTTTCTTCTAACACACACATGCATGTATATCGATCAATCTCCCAACATATACCTAGGTCGACTTTAACTATTCCCCCCCATCGATCGACGTATCTCACAAGTTATGTCTCTCCTTTCTCTGGCAAAGGACGATTGATCTTCCTATGTAGTTACGTCTGCTTACCACAGCCATATCGTCCCCCCTCATCATTCGTGCATGCCTCCTGACCCGTCCCTCACACGCATGTGCACAAACAGGCAGCCATCCCCTCTCTTATTGATATTGCAGGCGTGCCCTCTGGTTGTCTAGCAAGCCTATCCCACCATTTGTTAGAAGCAACTCCACTACCACCACCTCCAACACTCTAGCTCATCTCTCTCCCAACCTTATTCCTCTCCTACACATATGCATGGATGCCGATCGATCTCCCTTAATACATGAGGTAGATCAATCTCCCTTAATACATGAGGTAGGCCTCTCTCCTCCTCCACACATATACCAACCATTATACCTCTATAGTTAATTAGGCCTCCCTCCCCCCCCATCAGACAACGATAGTCGAGCGATGTAGGTAGGTATCCATGCCACAGAGACAAACTGCACCTGTCCCCTCTCACATTCCAGTACACCAGCCACTCTATATCTTTGACATGGGCACACACAAATTCGATGGCACTCTTCATCGATCGCGCGCGCACACACACACACACACACACACACCATCCCTCTCTTCGATTCTATGGACACCTCAAGCCGATGATACCTCCACTCTCTTCTCGTGGATTGGCCCTCTATATATATGATATATCCAGGACTCTATTTCACACACATTGCATATGTTACATTTTTTGATTGACCCCCCCCCCCCCCAAAAAAAACTCTCACGAAGCCACACACTATATCTCTCTATGTTTGTATCCCTCTCACACAACCCCACGTAGGTGGTGTAAGTATACAAGAAGAGAATAGGTGCACCGTGCATGTACTCACGCTTCGTGCCCAGCCACACCCACACCCACGCGGGTACATGGTGGAGCTCATTTCTGTACGAAATGGCAGCCCACATGCTAATTTGAATGCGTGTAGCGGTTGTTTACCTACGGAGGTCGTGTACCACGCGTGCACGAAACAAAGTTTGACTTGATGCGTTGGCGCGTTATTTTTAAATAAAGTTATATCACTCAATGGCACGTACATAGAATATAAAATGATTTTTATGGAGAAAAAGATAGTCCTCTCCACTATATACAATGGAGCCTGCCTGCCTGGTTTGTCTCTCTTCAGAGTATCTCACACAAGGCTGCGGTGTCCTCTCTCTCTCTCACACACCGTTGATCACTGATCCGGCAGCATCCCGTCCACCGGCAGAAAGGGAGGACGTGCATCGTTTCTCCGTTCGACGGCGCCGAGGCAGAACATCCCAATCTGCGGTACATGCCGTTCTCTCTGACCAAGCTCCGGTGCGGTAGGGCCTACGCCACCTGCTCGCTGCCGCAGTATGGGCAGATTCCGCCCGCCGCCGCTCACCTAGTTACATCCCGACGACCTCCAGGTATCCCCTCCGGTCTTGCTCCACTGCCCGTCTTCCCACGTCGCTGCATGTGGATCTTCCATAGTTCTTTGCCCAAAACGTAGTTCGTCCGGTGTACTTTCCATATCGCAATCTCGTCCTCACACCGTTTTAGACAAACACAACCATGTTGTTATCTTCCCTTAGGACAAGGAATATGCTTCTTTTTTGTCATCGCATGTGCCATCAACTATTATTGGCCAGTAATTGTTTCCTTTCTACCTATTTTTTGCAAATAGGGCTATCCATTTCACCTCGTTGCTATTGCGACCTTCTGGTGAACTACACAAATCATTTTTTTCTTAAGAGTGTTTTGTGCAATTGTACTAAAATGTCACACGGGCAACGTCTCTACATTTGGTCTTGTTGCAGAAAGGGGGATTGGTTTTGCTCTATCCTCCTCATCCAACTCTGAGCCTAATCTTCTCCAACTAGTTAGTCTTAAGAGAGACTGCAAAGGTGACCGACTTCTATTTGTGTGTTTATTGTTTCATCAGCAGTCCTCTATTATCGTAAACACACTTAATATCTTTGGAATAGGGACGCTCAACTCTATTTTAGTGGAACTGCACAAAATGATCGGAATGTTGCATGCTCCAGACAGTTACTTTTTTCCCAACATGCCTTGTTGATTTAGACAGAGCTGCGGGGATGTTGCTGCGAATGAAAGCATGGATCAATTTTAATTTAACACCTTCTCACAACTTTGTCTTCGGGCCAGTGATTTAAATATTAGCTACGATCTGCTAATAATTGAGATGCATTAGCAAGGAAGTTAGTTTTTTATTGTTTCCGAAAGAGCATCGATGGCAAGACACACGAAACAAAATCAAAAGCTCACACCATTGTACAATTTCATGTCATTTGGATTTTTTTTTGTATAGTATGTCAATTATGTAAACAAATGCTGGAAGCTTGATAGCATTGCCAGAAGCCTCTTCGGCATCCGTGTCCATGTGCCATGCACAAAACTATACTCCTTCGTTCCAAAATATTTGTCTTTTTACAAATTTTAAATGGGCATATTTTAGAGTGTAGATTCACTCATTTTGCTTCGTATGTGTACTCCCTCCATTCTTAAATATTTGTCTTTCTAGAGATTTCAACACGTGACTACATTCAGAGCAAAATGAGTAAATCTACACTCTAAAATATGTCTATATACATCCGTATGTAGTAGTCCATTTGAATCTCTAAAAAGAAAAATATTTGAGTAGTCACTCGTTGAAATCTCTAGAAAGACAAATACTCCGGAGTATATTTAAGAACCGAGGGGGTAGTGCACAGCCGCATGGGAGACTCAGCCCGGTCATTGCGCCGCACTAATAGTGAGTAATGAGTAGTCAAATCATAAGCCCCACATTTCCCACTATAAGTTGCTCGGAAGAAGCAACCATCAATACGCTCTTCTTTGAATCCGCTCATATTACTCCATTCGTCACTGTTTATAGAGTGCGCTTCAGAAAAAGAAAAAATCTCTGGGACCAAGGCGACTAGCGATTGATACGTCTCCAACGTATCTATAATTTTTGATTGTTCCATGCTATTATATTATCTGTCTTGGATGTTTATGGGCTTTATTTTACACTTTTATATTATTATTGGGACTAACCTATCAATTCAGAGCCCAAAGGCAAGGCCTCCTGCTTTTCCCTTGTTTCATGTTTCAAGAAAAGGAATATCAAACGGAGTCGAAACGGAATGAAACCTTTTGGAGAAGTTATTTTGGAAGGAAAGCAACTTGAAGACTTGGAGTGCATGTCGGGAAAGCAACGAGGAGGCACGAGGCAGGCGCGCCCACCTGGCGTGCCCTCTACACTCGTGGGCCCCTCGTGGCTCCCCTGACGTATTTCTTCCGCCTATATATATATATATATATATATATATATATATATATATATATATATCCATATACCCTAAAACGATCGAGGAACAGAATAGATCGGGAGTTCCGCCGCCGCAAGCCTCTGTAGCCACCAAAAACCAATCGGGACCTGTTCAAGCACTCACGGAGGAGGAACCCTCATCGATGGCCATGTTCATCATCTCGGCGCTCTCCATGACAAGGAGGGAGTAGTTCACCCTCGGCCGAGGGTATGTACCAAAGAGCTATGTGTTTGATCTCTCTCTCTCTCTCTCTCTCTCTCTCGTGTTCTTGAGGTGATACGATCTTGATGTATCACGAGCTTTGCTATTATAGTTGGATCTTATGTTGCTTCGCCCCCTCTACTCTCTTGTAATGGATTGAGTTTTCCCTTTGAAGTAAACTTATCGGATTGAGTCTTTAATGATTTGAGAACACTTGATGTATGTCTTGCCGTGCGTATCTGTGGTGAAAATGGGATATCACGTGATTCACTTGATGTATGTTTTGGTGATCAACTTGCGGGTTCCGCCCATGAAACTATGCATAGGGGTTGGCACACGTTTTCGTCTTGATTCTCCGGTAGAAACTTTGGGGCACTCTTTGAGGTTCTATGTGTTGGTTGAATAGATGAATCTAAGATTGTGTGATGCATATCGTATAATCATACCCACGGATACTTGAGGTGACATTGGAGTATCTAGGTGAAATTATGGTTTTGGTTGATTTGTGTCTTAAGGTGTTATTCTAGTACGAACTCTAGGGCTGTTTGTGACACTTATAGGAATAGCCCAACGGGTTGATTGGAAAGAATAACTTTGAGGTGGTTTCGTACCCTACCATAATCTCGTCTGTTCTCGGAACAAGCACATTTTTGTGAGTCCAGGAAAATTATGCGTGTGTCCAACTTCTTCCCCTAACCTCCCTTTCTTTCCTTTCTTATCTCTGTTTTTATTTTCTTTAGAGTGAGAGAGAGAAGAGAGCCTACAGCCCAGCCGGCCTCTAAGCCCAAAGCCCAGCCGCGCCCCGCTGTAAACCCTAGCCTCCCCTGCTCGTTCCCCTCATCTCCCATCGATCTCTCCCTCCTGCGCCGCCACACGCAACACACACATCGCCAGGGAAAGCCCTGCTCGATCCCCGCCTCCCTCTGCAGCGCCAGGCCTCCACCAGCGGCCTCTCCTTCGCCCCGCTGCTCCTCTGCCTCAACTCCGGCCGGATCGACTCGGTTCCCCGCCGCCTCGCCAAGTCCATGGAGCCGCCTCCCCGTGCTCCTTCACCTCGCCTCGTCGTTCGAGGACCGGCTCCGCCGCCGGCGACCACGAGGTAGGGGACCGCCATGGATCGCCGCCCGAAGCTCCCGCTCCGCCGCCTGCTCTGCCTGGATCCGGCGAGTCCTTGCGCCTGCTCTGGTCCGCCCCCTCCTCTGCTCCACCTCCGTCGCGCCAAGGCTGCAGCGACCACTTCGTCTCCCTACCGTCTCCGGCTGCTCAAGCCGCCAAGGACGCCGTTGCCGCTGCTCGGCTGTTGTTCCTCGCCGGCCGCCTTGCACCCGCGAGCACCACCACCGAACCAGGAACGCCAAGTCCGTCTTCAAACGCCTCTGCATCCCCTGCTTCTCCGTGGGTTTTTGTTCGTCGTCGCTGTCACCCGAGGCCCCTTGTGTTGCTTTGTTTGGACCGTCAAAATCGACAAGATCGCCTGAACAAGCACACCGGCTCTGTGGTTTTCGGCAAGTCCCTCTGACGACCGGCGCTTAGTACCACTACCTTTGCCATGTACGTCTACACCAAGACCGGACCGACAAGGACCCCGACAACGTGTGTACCTCTACCGTCGACCCTGTGGGCGTCAAGTTCCTTTATGAAATGTGTACCATTGCGCCCAAGTTCCACAACAAGATGTACCACTACCATCGCGAGAACAACTATTTTCACTACCGTCGAACCCGATCCGCTCTGAAAAGGCACGCTTCAAAGGTATAACCGACGGGACAATCGCCATGAACGAATGCATGTGTTGTATGAGATGCCTGTGGCTGCATCGTGTCTGAGTTGTCATTACACGTTTCTCTTAGTTTGCCATGCCGTCGACCCATGGGAACCCGGTTACCGGGAGCACCCCACTATCTCTAGCATGTTCCGCACAATTCTCTTTTGCGCCGGTATCTCCACGAGCTACCGGAACCGATATGTTGTTGTGGCATCATTTTCGGATTCGTTGCCGTGGCACCCCTTTCTTTCTTCCACCACGGTGACAAATTCTTCATAACATGCTCATGTCAACATTTTTCATAAATGGTATAAAACTTGCATTGTCATCCGCATCATGATAACAACATTTAAAAATGTTTATTATTGTTGTTTCCTTTAAATTGCTATTTATGCGTATGAGGATTTTCCGGAATTGTTGTTTGTTGTTCCGGCTTCATTTAAACTTGCCTAGATAGGTAGTTTTGTTATGCTTCATCCCTTACCATGTTTTACAACATTTAATTTTGTTGGGTACATAATCAAGAGAGAAAAGAACTAAATGAGTCCTGTGGTGTTTCGTCAATATGCAAGTCGTTGCATATTGAGCTCCACTTAATTTGTAGTATTGTTTGTGCACCTTGCCATGCCTCATTAAACTGGACATGCATCATACTTGATTGTGCATCATGTCATGCTTATGTGTTGGTTGTTTACCATGTTGTTTGCTTCTTTCCGGTTTACTTTTCTCGTTAGCTTCGGTTTCGTTCCGGAGTTGTGAGGATTCGTTCGACTACGTCCGTTTGTCTTCTTCATGGACTCGTTCTTCTTCCTTGCCTCGAAATCACTTCTATCTTTGCTTGCTAGTTGTTCGCTCTATTGCTATGCCGCGCTACCTACCACTTGCTATATCATGCCTCCCATATTGCCATGTCGAACCTCTAATCTTTACACCCTTCCTAGCAAACCGTTGTTTGGCTATGTTACCGCTTTGCTCAGCCCCTCTTATAGCGTTGCTAGTTGCAGGTGAAGATGAATTTTGTTCCATGTTAGAACATGGATATGTTGGGATATCACAATATCTCTTATTTTAATTAATGCATCTATATATTTGTAAAGGGTGGAAGGCTCGGCCTTATGCCTGGTGTTTTGTTCCACTCTTGCCGCCCTAGTTTCCGTCATACCGGTGTTATGTTCCTTGATTTTGCGTTCCTTACGCGGTTGGGTGTTATGAAAACCCCTTGACAGTTCGCTTTGAATAAAACTCCTCCAGCAAGGCCCAACTTTACATTTGCCTAACAACCTATTACCATTCCCTTGGGTCGGCTAACCCGAGGGTCATCTTTATTTTAACCCCCCGGGCCAATGCTTCTCTAAGTGTTGGTCCGAACTAGAGCCACTTGCAGCGCCTCCTCGGGGAAACTTGAGGTCTGGTTTTAGTTGTACATAGTGCTCATCCGGTGTTGCCCTGAGAACGAGATATGTGCAGCTCCTATCGGGATTGTCGGCACATCGGGCGGCTTTGCTGGTCTTGTTTTACCATTGTCGAAATGTCTTGTAACCGGGATTCCAAGTCTGGTCGGGTCTTCCTGGGAGAAGGAATATCCTTCATTGACCGTGAGACCATGAGAGCTTGTGATGGGCTAAGTTGGGACACCCCTGCAGGGTACAAACTTTCGAGAGCCGTGCCCGCTGTTATGTGGCAGATGGGAATTTGTTAATGTCCGGTTGTAGATAACTTGACACTTGACTTAATTAAAATACATCAACCGCGTGTGTAGCCGTGATGGTCTCTTCTCGGCGGAGTCCGGGAAGTGAACACGGTTCTTGGGTTATGTTTGAACGTAAGTAGTTTCAGGATCACTTCTTGATCACTTCTAGCTTCTCGACCGTTGCGTTGCTCATCTTCTCGCTCTTATTTGCGTACGTTAGCCACCATATTTGCTTAGTGCTTGCTGCAGCTCCATCTCATTACCCCATCTTCCTATAAGCTTAAATAGTCTTGATCTCGCGGGTGTGAGATTGTTGAGTCCTCGTGACTCACAAATTCTACCAAAACAGTTGCAGGTGCCGTTGATACCAGTGCCGGTGGCGCAACCGAGCTCAAGTGGGAGTTCGACGAGGACCTTGGTCGTTACTATGTTTCGTTTCCTGATGATCAGTAGTGGAGCCCAGTTGGGACGATTGGGGATCTAGCATTTGGGGTTATCTTCTTTTCATTTGGATTTGACCGTAGTCGTTCTATGTGTGTACTCTGATTGATGTATGACTTATTTATGTATTGTGTGAAGTGGCAATTGTAAGCCAACTCCCTTTATCCCATTCTTGTTCATTACATGGGATTGTGTGAAGATGGCCCTTCTTGTGACAAAACCTACAATGCGGTTATGCCTCTAAGTCGTGCCTCGACACGTGAGAGATATAGCCGCATCGTGGGCGTTATATTTATGGGCTTTATTTTACACTTTATATTATTTTTGGGACTAACCCATTGACCCAGAGCCCAGTGCCAGTTCCTGTTTTTCCCCTTGTTTCAGTGTTTCGAAGAAAAAGAATATCAAACGGAGTCGAAACGGAATGAAACCTTCTGGAGAAGTTACTTTTGGAAGGAAAGCAACCCGGGAGACTTGGAGTGCACGCCAGGAAAGCAACGAGGGAGGCACGAGGCAGGGCAGCGCGTCCACCCCCTGGGCGCGCCCTCCACCCTCGTGGACCCCTCGTGGCTCCCCTGACGTATTTCTTCCGCCTATATATATCCATATACCCTAAAACGATCGATGAACAGAATATATCGGGAGTTTCGCCGCCGCAAGCCTCTGTAGCCACCAAAAACCAATCGGGACCCTGTTCCGGCACCCTGCCGGAGGGGGGAACCCTCATCGGTGGCCATATTCATCATCCCGGCGCTCTCCATGACGAGGAGGGAGTAGTTCACCCTCGGGGCTGAGGGTATGTACCAGTAGCTATGTGTTTGATCTCTCTCTCTCTCTCGTGTTCATGAGGTGATACGATCTTGATGTGTCGCGAGCTTTGCTATTATAGTTGGATCTTATGTTGCTTCTTCCCCTCTACTCTCTTGTAATGGATTGAGTTTTCCCTTTAAAATAATCTTATCAGATTGAGTCTTTAATGATTTGAGAACACTTGATGTATGTCTTGCCGTTCGTATCTGTGGTGACAATGGGATATCACGTGATTCACTTGATGTATGTTTTGGTGATCAACTTACGGGTTCCGCCCATGAACCTATGCATAGGGGTTGGCACACATTTTTGTCTTGATTCTCCGGTAGAAACTTTGGGGCACTCTTTGAGGTTCTATGTGTTGGTTGAATAGATGAATCTAAGATTGTGTGATGCATATCGTATAATCATACCCACGGATACTTGAGGTGACATTAGGGTTTTGGTTGATTTGTGTCTTAAGTTGTTATTCTAGTACGAACTCTAGGGCTGTTTGTGACACTTATAGGAATAGCCCAACGGATTGATTGGAAAGAATAACTTTGAGGTGGTTTCGTACCCTACCATAATCTCGTCTGTTCTCCACGATTAGTGACTTTGGAGTGACTCTGTTGCATGTTGAGGGATAGTTATATGATCCAATTATGTTATTATTGTTGAGGGAACTTGCACTAGTGAAAGTATGAACCCTAGGCCTTGTTTCCTAGCATTGCAATACCGTTTGTGCTTACTTTTATCATTAGTTACCTTGCTGTTTTTATATTTTTCAGATTACAAAAACCTATATCTACCATCCATATTGCACTTGTATCACCATCTCTTCGCCGAACTAGTGCACCTATACAATTTACCATTGTATTGGGTGTGTTGGGGACACAAGAGACTCTCTGTTATTTGGTTGCAGGGGTTGTTTGAGAGAGACCATCTTCATCCTACGCCTCCCACGGATTGATAAACCTTAGGTCATCCACTTGAGGGAAATTTGCTACTGTCCTACAAACCTCTGCACTTGGAGGCCCAACAACGTCTACAAGAAGGTTGCGTAGTAGACATCAGCGATCGGCCTGAAAAATAGCATTGGTAGTGATAGCACAACATCTATTACTAGAAGAAATAATGCGTACACACATGCATGCAGTGCTTCCACCCCAGGTACACACATGCATGCACTTACTCCACTCCATAGTACATCGAGAGAAAATTGTGGACTTGATTGCGGTTATCACGCCCTAATTAATTGAGCATTAAACCAAATGCGTCTAAAGTCTGTCTGGTGGTGGAAATGCATTGAGAGAAATGCATCATAATGAAACGCGCCCTGTAAACTGTGACGAAGGGAGGGGTAGTATGAAGGTGCAAAACCAAGTACGTGTATGGCCATTCGGTCAACACACCTCCTCTTGGCATATCACTGACATGTGGGACCGGAGTGTGAGCAAACCGATCTCAATTGACGGCAAAATGGCCAACCCGCTGTTCCTTGAGAGAGACAAGGAGCGAGAACACACAGATGAGCTCGCACGGAGGCCAAGATATATTCGAGCATGGTTGATCGATATCATCATTACATGTTGGACTGCCGTTTTCCTCCCTTCTCCGGAATAAATGTGTAATTTATCAGAGATTAAAAAAATAAGAGTACAGACGCTCCACCATGCAGTTCTAGTAGTAGTACTACTCGTACTACTAAACCTTGCGCTTGGCTCTTCGCCTCTTCGCGAAGTCGAACAATGATGGTACTCCGCATGTTCGGCACTACAGTGTATGCCTCACGGCAACTGACACCGAATGAATCGATGCATGACCATCGCTGGGCGAGGTAGGTTGCATTAGTCAAAAGCGTAAGCGAGCTTCACCTTGTCCCGCAAGCTTCTCCTCGCTTTTGCGAGTTGACGGACACACCAAAAAGTAGTGCTAGTCCATACTCCCTCCTTTCCGGTTAATATGGCTTAATCTTTTTATGGGTAAAGGAGAGAGCTTTATTCATATATAAGCATTCTTAGGACGATCAGCCAAGACACTGGTCACTAGGAAGCGAGGTACCCCGCAAAAAAAGAAGTATGAAGTGAGGTGTTTCATCATGCCAGCTCTCGGCCACATTCAAAGTGCAGCAAGCACGGTTCGCACAAAGATGTGCCGCAAGGTTTGCTGACCTGTTTACATGCTGAATAACAAAAAAAGAGGAAATATTACCGAGCGCTCCTATTTGTAACATGATATGAGCTAGAATTAAGCGAGAATTGTGGTGAGTGTTCCATGCAATCAACTTCCAATATCACATGCGAGAACCGTCAAAGAGAACCAAATGTGTTGAAGATTGATTTATCACATTTTAAGAATATAATAAGAGTGCAGACGCTCCTCCATCCGGGTGGCGGGTCAGATCAAACACTGCAGAAGAAAAAACTGTAGATGATGTACTGTAGATCGGTTACTGTATACACGGTACTGTAGACCGAACACTCTAGATCTTGTACTATTCACGCACATCTGTCCGTCGATTTTAGATCAGACGGTGTGAAGAGGGGGGCAAGTTATCGCATCGTTTCATCGGTGACTCGTGACTAGCAAGTCACTGGATCTCAGTCCGTATAGTACATACCTCTATAGACTATAGTAGTAGTACTAGTACTAGCAAACTTTGCGCTTGGCTGTTCGCCTCTTTGGGAAGTCGAACAATAATAGTACTACAACAGCGTATGCTTCTGGCAATCCGACACCGAATTAACTGTTGGACGTCCACCGCCTGAGCGAGGGAGAGCTTGCATTAGTCAAAAGTTTCTCCTTGTCCTGCGAGCCACCACGCGCAAGCTTCTCCCGTCCTGCAAGCTTCTCCTTGTTCGGCAAGTTGACGGGACACAGCAAAGTAATGCTAGTCCATACTACCTCCTCTCCGGTTAATATGGCTTAATTTCAAACGAGATAAATACACTGTCTGCCACTATATATTTGTAAAAATACGGTCAGTGGACTTCATAATACGCTCATTGCGCTGAATATATACATTTTCCGGTGTTTATATGGTCACTAGCTCACCCTGGCTGAGTATGTGTGTGCATGCACGTGTAGGTTGAGCACTTGAGCGTGACCGTGCGTGTCCGTCGTGTGCTCGGACATGCATGCATTAGGGCGTCGCGCGCATTTTGCGCGTCCATGTGTACGCAGGACTGTTGCATACACGTAGGGGAGTGCGTGTAGGGTCCACTAAAGGAGCGGTCAAATCACACAAGAAGTTAGTCGGAAGAAGCAACCATCATTTCACTCTTCAAAGGACACGTACACAATATAAAATGGTTGATATGGAGAGAAAAAGAAAACCACTATAAATACACTAGCAGGAGCCTAAGCTACAAGCCTGCTTGCTTGGGTTGCTCTCTTCACAAGCATAGAACGACGGTGGCCACACCGCTGGTCACATATCCGTCCTAATCCCGCAACTGGGGGAAGAGAACAATGTTCTGCGTAGACGCGGTCGACATCGGCGAGGGAGAAAATCCACAGTTGGTGCGTCCCAATCGGGGGTCACCGCGGTATGGGCCGATGCTGCATCCCAACCACCCTTCTAGCTACATCCCGACGTCCCACGTAGTCCATCTTCCTTTTGGAGCCGGCTTGCTCCACTGCCGCAGCTCCCCACGTAGCTCCATCTCCATGTCAATCTTTCTCAACTTCTACCGGCTTCTACTTGTGATGAGTTTATGTCTCATGAACTAGTGCTAGTACTATTATTCTAATCACACTTCTTCAATATCTTTGCCATCAGGGATGCTTAGCTCGATTTTAGTGGAACTGCACAAAAGCATCGTATGATCCGAGGGTGCCTGTAACGCCCCGGATCCGATGCGCCAGGTGTCTGCCAGTTATTCGCCATCTTTGCCATGTCATTTGATTGCGTGTTGCATTTTGCCATGTCATCATCTGCATTTCATATCATGTCATCATGCGCATTTCATTTTGCATACGTGTTCATCTCATGCATCCGAGCATTTTCCCCGTTGTCCGTTTTGCAATCCGGCACTCCTATGTACCCCGGCGCCCCCTTTTGCCTCTTTTCGTGTGCGGGTATTAAACGGTCTCGGAATGGCCCGAGGTTTGCCAAGTGGCCTTGGTATAGCATCGGTAGACTGCCTGTCAAGTTTCGTGCCATTTGGAGGTCGTTTGATACTCCAACGGTTAACCGGGTAACCGCAAAAGCATCTTTTGTGTGCAGCCCAACACCCCTTCAAAGTGGCCCAAAACCCAGCAAACCCCCTGCATGCTCTCGGTCGTTCGATCATGATCGTGTGGGCGAAAACCGTGCTCCATTTGGACTCTCCTAGCTCCCTCTATCTATAAATATATGCCCCTCCCGGATTTTTTCGCGGTCAAACCCTAGTCTCCTCCTCATCGCCAGGCCACCGGACATTTTCGTCCTCATACGGACAATGTCCCCGCCGCCGCCACGTCGCTCCGACGAATCGGAGCCGCCTCAGCGCCGCCGCCTCCGCGACCAACCCGCGTTCGCCACTGTCTCGCCGCCGTTCCCCACCGCGGGGCCGTGAGGCCCAGATCCGGCCCCATGCGGCGGCCGCGCGCGCCGCCTCCATGGCGCCAGGCGCTTCTCGCCACGCCCGGCGCGCCTTCGCCCGCCCGCCTCGCGCGCCGAAAACCACCATCGCGGAGCCGCCGTCTCCTCTCGCCGCCGCGTCCCTCGCCGTCCGGACCAGCGGCCGCCGGATCCCGCGCCTGCACCGCCATCCCCGCCTCGCCGCCGTCCTCCTCCGTCGTCGCACGAGCTCGCCGGAGTGCGAGCCGGCCGGATCCTCCCCGCCTGGATCAGATCCACCAGGAGGTGAACCAAACGCGTGCCCCGTCCCGGATCTCTCCATCCCGGAACCAACTCGTCCCGCATTGACTTTTCGCGGAGGTGATTCTCTTGCCAAGTTCATCGCATCATATCTCTGCATCCGTAGCTCCGTTTTGTGTGGGTAATATGTCGAATTGTTCGTCTCAACGAGTACTTCATTTCATTCCATTGCATCATGTTCATTTGAGTCCATCTTGGTGCCCGAATCATCGTTGCAAGAGTGCTATATGATGTTAATCTGCTGAAACTGTTATAACATGCTCATTTGTCATTTTTGCCATGATTGATGTGTGCATCCTATGAGATTGATGTCTACATGTGTTTCGCGCATTGTCATGCCATATTCACAGTGGTTCCATCCATTGATTTTTTTGGGGCTTGTAGTGAGTGCATCGAGCTTGTTAAGTAGGATACTTGCTGTTGCTGTTTTGCTAGGCTGATTCTGTTATATTATGATGCTATGTAAACCTGCTGCTACCAGTCATTCTATGCATAATCTGGAGATATTCACTAAGGATGTTTTGTTATACATGTCTTTATCTATCCATCCATGCCCTTTGTTGCAATTATAGTATGCTGTAACTTGCTGTAATCTTGCTCTCAAGTTGCTAAATAATGTTGATGTCAACCTGTTAACTTTAAGTTCGGTTTTGCCATGAGCTTTGCTAGTGATCTATGCACCCTATGAACTTGCTATTGCCATTATTAGCTTCATAAACATGTATTCTTACTGTGGGTTGCATTGCCATGCCATGTATTTCTCTGTGGTGAGTGATTCAAGCTCACCAACATGCCTACTTATTGTTGTTCCTGCCATGTATGAATCTGTCATATAACTTGCCATGTTTACATGGGTGCCATCATATTTTCTGTGCCTTTTTGGCTCATGGTCAGTAAGGGACTTTTGTTCTATGCAATTAGTAGGTTCATGCCATGCTCTATTTTGACATGATAGCTTGCTGTAACATGTTGTTTCATAGCTCTAAACATTGCAACCTGATGTTATTTCTGCTAATGACTGAAACTGTTATTATTTGCAATCTTGCCATGTCCTTTTGAGCATGTTTTAGTCATTTCTGGAGATAGCTCAGTGTTCATGTTTTGTCATGCTTTACCTGTAATTCATGCCCATGCCTTTTGTTTCATATTATCATGTTGTATCCTTGTTTTGA
Organism: Aegilops bicornis; assembly: GCA_021605145.1. Taxonomy (NCBI): domain Eukaryota; kingdom Viridiplantae; phylum Streptophyta; class Magnoliopsida; order Poales; family Poaceae; genus Aegilops; species Aegilops bicornis. Next base: position 124,974,607 of record CM038674.1, on the reverse strand, counting down.
GAGTGTTTGCTTGAGGTTTGTATGCATTTTGCATCAATGCCATGTTTAACTTGTTTTGCTCATATCTTCTAGGCCGTAGCTCCGAATATAATGAACTTTATATGTAACTTGACTAGAATTTCGTGTAGATTCTCTTGGTGCATCTTAACTTGCTGTTTAACAACTTGAACCTAAAGTTATTCAGATCTGGACCAATTTCGAAATTTGCATATGAGGACTTATCGGAGTTGTTCTAGTTGTTTCCGGCCTCATTTAAACTTGCTTTGATGTGTTGCTCGTGTATGCATCATCTCTTGCCATGAGTAGCTTCATGTAGCTTTGTCATGCATCATACTTGGTGGTGCATCATTCCTTGTTCACATGTGGAGTGTTTACCATGTTGTGTGCTTCTTCTCGATAGTTCCCGTTTCGTTGCGATCGTGAGGATTCCTTCGTCTATGCTTGGTTCGTCTTCGTGGCTTCATCTTCTTCATGGACTCGTTCTTCTTCCTTGCGGGATTTCAGGCAAGATGACCGCTTCTACTGGATCTCACTACTATCATTGCTATGCTAGTTGTTTCGTTCTATCGCTATGCTGTGCTACCTATCACTTGTTCCTCAAGCCTCCCAAATTGCCATGTCAGCCTCTAACCTTTTGCACCCTTCCTAGCAAACCATTGCTTGGCTATGTTACCGCTTTGCTCAGCCCTCTTATAGCGTTGCTAGTTGCAGGTGAAGATGAAGTTTGCTCCACGTTGGATTATGTTTTTGTTGGGATATCACAATATCTCTTATTTAATTAATGCATCTATATACTTGGTAAAGGGTGGAAGGCTCGGCCTTATGCCTGGTGTTTTGTTCCACTCTTGCCGCCCTAGTTTCCGTCATATCGGTATTATGTTCCCGGATTTTGCGTCCCTAACGGCGGTTGGGTGATTTATGGGACCCCCTTGACGATTCGCTTTGAATAAGACTCCTCCAGCAAGGCCCAACATTGGTTTTACCATTTTCCTCACCTATGCCCTTTTTCCCTTGGGTTTCCGGAGCCCAAGGGTCATCTTTATTTAGCCCCCCCCCGGGCCAGTGCTCCTTCGAGTGTTGGTCCGAACCGAGCAGCCTGCAGGGCCACCACGGGGAAACTCGAGGCTTGGTTTTACTCGTAGCTTGTCTTATCCGATGTGCCCTGAGAATGAGGTACGTGCGACTCCTATCGGGATTTGTCGGCACATCCGGGCGGCTTTGCTGGTCTTGTTTTATTACTGTTGAAATGTCTTGTAGCCGGGATTCCGAGACTGATCGGGTCTTCCCGGGGAGAAGGAATATCCTTCGTTGATCGCGAGAGCTTATCATGGGCTAAGTTGGGACACCCTGCAGGGTATAAACTTTCGAGAGTCGTGCCCGCGGTTATGTGGCGATGGGAATTTGTTGATATCCTGTTGTAGTAAACTTGAAGTAAACTCTTCTAAAATACACCAACCGTAGCGAATCGTGAGTGTCTCTTTTCGGGGTTGATCGAGAGGAGAACACGGTTTCTGGGTTATGTCTGACGTAAGCAGGAGTTCAGGATCACTTCTTGATCATTACTAGTTGACGACCGTTCCTTTGCTCCTCTTCTCGCTCTTATTTGCGTATGTTAGCCACCATATCATGCTTAGCCACTGCTGCAACCTCACCACTTTACCCCCTTCCTTTCCCATTAAGCTTTGCTAGTCTTGATACCCATGGTAATGGGATTGCTGAGTCCTCATGGCTCACAGATTACTACAACAACAGTTGCAGGTACCAGTTGTGTGATGATCATGACGTGAGAGCGATGTTTACTTGTTTCGGAGTTCTTCTTCTGCTTCTTCTTCGATCAGGGGATAGGTTCCAGGTCGGCAGCCTGGGATAGCAGGGTGGATGTCGTTTGAGTTTCTGTTTATGTTTCATCCGTAGTCGGATGTTGATCTCTTGTATGATGTTGTTGTATTCTTGGGGCGTTTGTGCCTTATGTATGTATCCTCACTATTATGTAATGTTGATGTAATGATATCCACCTTGCAAAAGCGTCTTCAAGATGCGCTTCTATCCTTGGTGGGACCTTCGAGTTCCTTTAGGATAGGGTCGCATCTTGGGCGTGACAGTGCCAGCCGTCTTTCCTTCGACAGGTTCTACCTGGCCAGGAAATTAAATCCTGTTTAGGGTTTAGGGTTCAAGTCGTAGTGACCCCATCAGTAGTTTTTCTTTTCAGACACGCCTCTCACAACTTTTGTCTTTAGTTGTGAAGTAAATATTGGATATGATCTGTGAATCATTGAGATGCATCAGCATGCGTGTTAGTTTTCCTTTGTATTTGATGGAATGTGTAATGGGGCAACCTTGGAGTAGGAATGAAAATGGAGTGGAAAGTTTCCGTTTTTCCGGAGAAAAAATGGAAACGGAGAGAAACCAACGTTTCGTTCTATTGGATTGCGCCATCGAGCAAAACCAACGTTAAATCATGTTTGTCGCGTTCGTGTCTCACCCTCCTCCACGGCTCGACCCCACACGGTCGCTCGGCATGCCACTCACCGCAAACCGAGTATACGATAAATTCCCACCTGCTTGTCGATGGATCGCGCCATGGAGTACTAGTACTACTGGAAGAGATTGACGAGTTGGGGGGAGGACAGCTAGCTGTAGCACGGACTCCCAAGAACTTTTTACATGCATGTTGTGGCCGGCTATTGCGACCTTTGATGCGGAGCAGTCGCGTGCACCAGGAAGCGACGCGGGCGACACTCTCTCGGCCGGCGTGCGGCTTCAATGCCGGCGCCAGTGAGAGGTCGCGTCCACTCTGGCCGGGCATGAATGCGGCACTGATTGTTTCAGGCGGGAAGCACGCGTGGGTGATGAAGAGGGTTCTGGTTGGTCTGGAGCGGCCGTGGCAGCGGTCCGGACGCCCGCAAACAAGAGATGTTGTACGTTAATATTGCCGCGTATATAATTAACAACGTCAATAATGTGCCAGTTGGACAAATATGATTGGAGATGGAGATGGAAATGGAATTTTACGTAAACATGAATATGCATGTCTATGTCTATGTGTGTGTGCGCGACGACTCTCGCGATCAGGAAGCGGGGGCGTGTTTTTGATTGAGTTTTCTTTCTTGGTACGTTAAAAAATTGTCCGCCAATTTTCATTTCTTTTTTCCGGGAACGCGCTTATTCTATTTAAAACCACTGCTATGGAGAGATCTTTTTACTCCATTAAAGCCTCTTGTTTGATAGAGTTTCTCGCGTCTTGCTCTCTCACCCTATCCATATCAAAACAAGATGACAATGTCCACACTATCTTCTCCTCACCGGTGGTCACAGATCCGGCCGAATCCCGTCCGCTGCGGGAGGTGAGGAGGTGCAGCGTTGACATTGTCGCTGCCGGAGATGGAGGAAGCCGATGCGCACCGTCCTCTCGGAGCCGGCGCTGGCCCGGACGAAGGTCCTCCGCGCCCTTGTTTGCTGTCGTCGTGTGGGCAGATCCCGCCCGCCCGCCTAAGCGACATCTCGCCGACCTGAGGTATAACTTCTTGTACTGGTCCAGCTCCTCAGGTCGCTGCATGCGGGTTTTCTTTTATGCGACTACTCCCCAGCTCCCCATGTATAGTAGCTAGGGTTCGTCGGCTGGTCCAACATCACCTACTATTATAGAGGAAATGCCACTCGAAAAGTTGTCCTGATTTATGCCTCGGTGGAGGTATACATGTTGTTTCGAAAAAAGTACATGGTGGTTGTACGGTCATTGTCCATATGCTCCTATTGCTGCTGCTAATCTAATACTATCACTAGTTAAATGAAGAAATGCTTTTTCTCGGTATCCTGGTTTAGTTCCCATCAAGATAATCATGATGCTTACGCTTTGTTGGTGTACTTTTCATAATTCTTATTGACAATTGAGATGTCGTTGTTAATCTTGTAAAACAAAGTAACAACACTATACCCTTTTTTATATTTTTGGAAACAACAATGCGTATCTCCATACCCGGGCATGTCTTCCTCAATTTTAGTGGAACTGCACAAAATTGAACGGCCATTGTTGTTCCGCCTCACTGTCCTCTGCCACGTGGTTCTTCCTTCCTCGAGCTTGATTACTGAGAAGAAACAGACCACAATGAGGATTTGTCGAACTTCATAGGTGCCTCACCCAAACTTGATGCCAAATGGATGATGCATCACCACGATGACCTATCGATGCTCATGGTTGCGCCTCATGGTTGCGTCGGCTGGTGAAGTTGATCAATTTTCAATGAAAAATAAGTTGTCTTCCATCAGTGCTCTTTGCTTGTTACCCACAAAGATGATATTCTTCGTCAGTTCACCTTGGTTGCATTGGAGACGCAGTCTTCTTTCACGTTGGTGCAATTTTATCACACAATTGGTTATGAACCAAATGTTTCCTCAAAAAAGGATCGACGTTGGTACTAAGAGCATAAGTTCTGTATTGATTTCTAAGCCTTTTCACAGCTTTGTCTCCAGCTCCCCTGTAATTTTATTTGTCCAGCTATTAACTTTGACTAAAATAATGGTGTGGACTAAAAACCCAGATGGACATAGTAGCCCTCCATTATTATTTACTCCACATATTAGATTTGACTGAAGTCAAACTTTGTAAAGTTTGACCAAGTTTAGGTCGAACACAACAAACCATAATTATTAGAGAGGGCAAACTATACATACTCTCAAACCTTTTCGATAATTGAAATTAAAATTCTTTATTTGTACACACTCTCACACGTTTCCGATAATTTGGCGCATGTGTGGTTGTTCACTTAAGGGAGGGTAGTGTACCGCACGTGAAGGACATGAAGTGCGACCATGACGCGTGGATCGTTAGTTCATCGAAAGTACTCTCTCCGTTCCTAAATATTTATCTTTCAAGTGGTTTGAAATGGACTACCACATACGGATGTATATAGACATTTTTTACAGTGTAGATTCACTCATTTTGCTCTGTATGTAGTCATTTGTTGAAATCTCTAGAAAGACAAATATTTAGGAACAGAGGGAGTAGTAGTTTTCTTCATTGGTACGTTAAATAAAGAGTTTCATTTTGTACTTACACAATTTAAAACGATTGTTATGGAGAGAATAAGAAAACCACTCCACTATATATTAGTCGTATACACGAGTCCTGTATGGACACAACTTCATTGACTTTAGTGTACCTGCCTCTGGGTTTATGACAGGTGGGCCCAAAATGTGGCTGGCCCGCCTGTCATACAGCCAAAAGCAGGTGTAGTTAAGGCAGTGGAGCTCAGTGCATTTATAGTATATATATAAGTGGAGCCTCAGCTTGTTCGCTAGGGTTTGCACTATCCACACTCTCACACACTACACACACACACACACACACACATATATATATAGATATATATATATATATATATATATATATATATATATGAATATATATAGTAACGCTAAACTAAGCTAGAGTGTAGAATATCTTATTCTACACCACTAGTAACTCTCTATACAAAATATAGTAACGAAACATGTAAAATATAATAAAATTTTTGACCATGTAAGAAATCAAAAACTTGGATAGTAAAAAATATATCTCATAATTACTACATTTTACATAGCGTTTTACTAGATTTTGTACATACCGTTACTGGGGTGTACAATAAGCTATTCTACACTCACGCTTAGAATAGCGTTACCCTATATATATATATATATATATATATATATATATGGTGGGTCTATTATGATAACAACCCCTTAAGACTTATTCTGCTAACACCTACCTTATTCTGCTAACACCCCCAAGCACTGATGAAACCGACCCGACACGCATCTGTACCGCACGCAACAAAAAATAAAACCACCCCACCTGCCCCGCTCCACCCCCAATCCACTCCACCTTCTTTCTCCCACCCCCACCCCCGATCCACCAACCAATTGCCGGCGCTGCGCCTCCCACACACCACCCCTGATCCACCAACCCACTGCCGGTGCTGCGCCCCCGGCCGGCCAAGTACGGTCACGCTTCCTCAGCGCTCCGCCCAACCTCCCATCTTCTCCGGTGCGCCCCGCCCCGCCCACGACCACCTTCCTGGACAACGCGCCCCGCCCCGCGCCGGTCGGAGGCCCCCATTCTGCGCCGCCCCACTATCCTCCTCATGCACCGTGCAGGAGTGTAACCTCACCTGCGCCACCCCTCCAACTTCCTCCTGCACGACCGTGCCCCGACCAACCCCACTTTCCTCTCTGCTAGCTCGATCCAGATCTGGATCAAGCGCACCAGTAGCCGCCGGCCAAGCCCGTCATACCTCACTGGAAAAGCTAACTTCTCCTTCTAGGCCCTGTGCGGCGGCAACCAGAGGAGGCCAGGGCGCTCCTAGGCGTCGATCTCAACCTCTACGGGCGAGCAATGATGATTCGAGGTCGTTCACCACGCTGGAACCTGACGCACCGCCGACGAGTTATCCACCACCAGAACCAGGGCGCGACCATCGTCATCGGGATGAGGCCCTTGTGGGCGCCGCCGCCGGAGTCCTGCGCCTCCCCTTATTCTTGTCCGTGTCTGCGTCCAGGCGCGGCCATCAGCATCAGCCCACTGCGAACGATGCTGCAGCTCGGCTTGCGGGGGCGAGGAGTCCACTACATCAACATCACCGTGCCACCCCTCCTGAGGCCCCCACTGCGCAGCTGGGACGGGGTCATCTCCCTGCCATCTCAGCCCGACCCGGTGCTGCTCGGCCACTCTCCATGGTGTCTAGCCCTGGCAACCGGATCCAGGAACCCTTCCAGCAGGGACGCCGGCCGTGCTGCGCCGCCGCCAGAGCCCTGGCCCTCCCAGATGGCGCGGGTGGTGCTGCACAGGGCGCACGGCCCATCGCTGATGAGTCCAGCGGTTCACCACTTCATCTCGTGGGATGGTGGACTGATGCGGTGCGGTTGACGCGCTGACGAAGTTCAGGGAATTTTTGGCATTTTCAGATTTCGTTTGGGCACAAAAAAATGCAGTTTCACCAGGGTCTTCGGCACGATGCAGGCATGCAGTGCGCGCGGTGCTGGCATGCAGTGCTCACGGGTCTGGCGTGCAGTGTAGTGCACCCTAGAGCCGTCATGCTAATCTTACAGTGGCCGAGCACCCCGACGGCCAATGCCTGTGCGTGCTCATCTTGATGGCTGGCTGGCACTCTCATGTCACACTCGTGCAGATGCAGTTCTTGGACATGGCGTCTCGTGATCCTAGGGCTTCCGCGTACAGTGCAGCTCATATTGTCCTTCAGTCCATTTTAGTCTGAAAAAAACTACAAAAGTTTGTTGTTTCGCTCTTTCTTTTTGGATGCGGTTCACTTGTACTATATGTTAGTTCATTTTTGTATATGCGAGAAAAAGGAAGCATCATGTGCATGCTGTTCCTTTTGTATATACTTGCAATGCGGTGTGTGTTTGTGTGCAGTACACCCCCATCGCTCATTTTGTGTGGCAGCTCATTACCCCTCTGTATGAAGTGCGTCGCCTGTCTCAAAATTCAGTCGACTACATTAACATTTGCAGTGCGTTTTATCCTCGGATGTGGTTCACTTTTGAGGGTGATGCTGTTCACTTGCACAAAGCGTGGAAGTGTGAAGAAATTAGCGAAACAAAAAATAGTAATGTTGTTCACTTCCATGTATGTCGAGGTTCATTTGCACTCGTTCGAGAAAATTTACGTCCAACAAAAAGAAATCATGAAGTTCGCTTGACTTTCTGATGCAGTGCGGTTTTCCATTCGAAGCAGTGCGTTCTTTCATAAAAAATGACGACAAAAACTCACAAAAGCTCATCTGAGAAAATTTATGCCTGACAAGAAAATCATGAAGTTCGCTTGACTCTTTGATGTAGTGCGCTTTTCCGTCTAAAAGTAGTGCGGTTTTCTTCCTCGTCTTCAAAAATTTACGTCCCACAAAAAGGAAACCATGCAGTTCTCTTACCCATCTAATGCAGTGTGGCATTTCGTCCGATCCAGTGCGGTTTTCAGTCGGATGAAGTACACACGTCGATTTGGGTGTCGCGAAAAACAGAGTGTCCGCGTTTCGATAAATTTAAAACTGCTCTTAAACCGTAAAGAATTAGAGAGAGTGTTCTACATGAAAAAGTTGCGCCTCGTCTTTCCAACGGCGTATCGTTTGAATCATTCCGAGCAGCGGTTTGTAAAAAATTCACGAAAAACAGCAGCTGCCACACATCGTCTGCCACATGATTTTCAAAATTAACTTAAAACCGTAAGGAATCTCAAAAACATTGCAACATATGAAAGTTGCGCCTCGTCCATAGCTTTTCAACAATATATTATACGTCTCGTTTTGAGAAACGGTTAAAAATCTAGAGCGGAAACAGTACCAAAAATTTGAAAAACAGAATTCCGTGATTTAGTAAATTTGAAACCGCTCTTAAACCGTAATGAATTAGAGAAAAATTTATATATGAAAAAGATGCGCCTCGACGATATATGTCAAACGGAGTATCGTTTGCTTCATTCCGATGAGCGATTTAGAAGAAATCGCAAAAAAACGCTCGCTGCCACTCGTCATGGGCCGCACCATTTTCAAAACTGCTCTTAAACCGTGTGGAATCTCGAAAAGTGTTCAACATATCGAAGTTGCACCTAATCCATAGCTTTTCAACAGTATATTACACGCCTCATTCTGATAAACGGTTAAAAAATTAGAGTGAAAATAGTACAGAAAAAATAACGCGTGCAGTTTTTTCCGACGAGAAGTTCACTCGTGTGAGTACTGCAGCACACTTGATTCAATGAATGACGTGCACTTGCGTTCAACGTGCAGTGCGGAAGTGGTGTGCAGAATAGTTATTCTGCTAATATTAGCAGAATAGACCGTCTGTATATATAGGGTGGGTCTATTATGATAACACCCTCTAGAGTCTTATTCTGCACACCAAACCCTTATTCTGCTAACACCTATGCAAACACGCAACGAACCAAACCACTGCTACATACCCAACGAAGCTACTCTCCACTTCTGCCCACCACGCCCACGCCGCACCACCCTCCCCCCGCCCCGCCCCCTTCTTCAACCTCCACCTCCAGCCCGAGCGGCCATGGCGCCTCAACCTTTCTTCCACCGTGGCAGTAGCCACCGGTGTCGCGCCGACCGACCAACTTCCACCGACGGGCCTTCCCAGAGCGCTCGCCCGACACAACGGCGACCACCTCCTCAGCGCCCGGCCGCCGATGCATCCCACTCGATTCGGCTATGGGGCCCCGGCGCGACCATCAAGACCGGATCCGGTGGAGCTGGAGCCTTTGGGCTCTCGCCACCTCCCTACCCCGCCGTCCACAATACCCCATCGTCGGATCGGGCGTCGCGCCTGAACCTCGCCTCCCGAACCCCCTTCAAGCATGCGGCTCGCGACCGGTGGATCCGGTATGCGTCGGCGGTGACCACTAGATCCGCTGCCACCGGCCTCCTTCCCCGACGCGGATCCGACGGGCACGACTCCCCACCCTCTTCGCCGTGGATCCGGTAGTGCGGATCTTAGTCCACCTCATGCCTCGGTGGCGCTGGCGGCGCTACCTCACCCGCCCACCACCACCTCCTCCGTTCTTTGAGCAAGTGCCGGTCGATGGGCGGCGTGAATGCGGTGCACCTCGCCGGCATGGCCCCCCTCATTGCTCCGACCTTGGATCCGGCATCTCCTACCTCGGGTCCGGCCACAGTGGGTCGCCACTCCTCCCTTTGAGTTGTCCACTTCTGCGGTACACGGGCGCAGGACGCATCCCTCCGGTTGGTGGTGGACGATGTGACCATTGGCAAACGAAGCAACGCCATGGTCCTGGGCATGGACGACGGCCGGTGGGCAGGCTTCTTCCCTGTCGGATCAGGCCGGAGGTGGTGCTCCAAGGCGAGCTCGTCCTTGACAAGGAACACCATCGCCCGGAAGCTCAGAGTAGCATGGCGGCAAGCCTTCACATGGTTGCACCTCCACCTACAATAGACTCCACATCCATGTGCGCGTATGCAGCTCACTAGCACTTTGCCTTCAGCCTCTCAGAGCCTCTCATGGCGTGCACATCCGCTTGCTTCTATTCGGTGTTGTGGTTCACCATGCGACAGAATCGCACCTGTGTCGCCGATCGGTTTAGTCCACCTCGCCATGCGGTGAGGTCCATCATCGACCAAAGAGCTCATAGCACCTGGGAGGGATTGTGTGGTTTAGTCCACTCGCTTATGTTACAGATTTTGTTGTGCCGTGGTCCGTGGAATGGCGGCTCACAAAGCTCTTATTTGCGTTTTGAGGTTTTTGGTGTGCGGTTTCATTACAAAGACGATTATGGGTCGCTGCAAAAGATCAGAAAGGTGCATTTCAGTCCGTGGCAGCATGCAGTTTTCATGTGTCATTTACCTACGTGTCGCCGTTCATTGCTTTATTCTAGGACGCTCAGAAAAGAAGTGATGCAAGACGCCAATGAGCTGCATGCCCGCACTGCAGAACCACATGCTGCGCAGCTGGATCGCACGCACTGACTATGCCCTCTTCATCGTTTGTACACCCAGAGACGAGAGACTGAGGCAGCTCATGCTCCTCCTGCCCCGCGCATGCAGTTCATTTTTTCATGGAAAAGTTGGGCGACGCAATGCACTCCATCCTTGTTTTGCATTTTTTCAAGAATTATTTTTGAAGTTCACTCAGTTTGTGTAAAAAATAACATGTTTCATCACCCCTATGTATGAAGTGCACTTTGTTTCATGCGTTTTAAAAAAAACAATTAATTACATCAACACATGTAGTGCGTTTGGTACTCGGATGTCGTTCACTTTTGAGAATGATGCTATTCACTTGCGCACAGCATGGAAGTGCAGAAAAAATAAGCGAAATAAAAAAATAGTAACGCGGTTCACTTTGATGTATGTGCCGGTTCATTTGCACTCATCTCTGCGGTCCACTCTCGTTTATAAAAAAATGTTTAAAAAAGAAAACAAAAACTCGTTCGAGAAAATTTATGTCCAACAAAAAGAAATCATGAAGTTCGCTTGACTTTCTGATGTAGTGCGGTTTTCCGTTCGAAGCAGTGCGTTCTTTCATAAAAAATGACGACAACAACTCACAAAAGCTCATCTGAGAAAATTTACGCCCGACAAGAAAATCATGAAGTTCGCTTAACTCTTTGATGTGGTGCGCTTTTCCGTCTAAAAACAGTGCGGTTTTCTTCCTCGTCTTCAAAAATTTACGTCCCAAAAAAGGGAAACCATGCAGTTCTCTTGCCCGTCTAATGCACTGCGGCTTTTCGTCCGATGCAGTGCGGTTTTCAGTCGGATGAAGTACACACGTCGATTTGGGTGTCGCGAAAAACAGAGTGTCCGCATTTCGATAAATTTAAAACTTCTCTTAAACCGTAACGAATTAGAGAGAGTGTTCTACATGAAAAAGTTGCGCCTCGTCGATACATTTCCAACGGCGTATCGTTTGAATCATTCTGACCAGCGGTTTGTAAAATTTCGTGAAAAACAGCAGCTGCCACTCGTCATCCGCCGCACGATTTTCAAAAATTAACTTAAAACCGTAAGGAATCTCAAAAATATTTCAACATATGAAAGTTGCGCCTTGTTCGTAGCTTTCCAACGGCGTGTCACACGCCTCGTTTTGACAAACGGTTCAAAAACTGGAGCGAAAACAATACCAAAATTTTTAAAAAACTTGAAAAACAGAGTTCTGCGATTTAGTAAATTTGAAACTGCTCTTAACCGTAATGAATTAGAGAAAGATTCATATATGAAAATGATGCGCCTCAACGATATTTATCCAACGGCGTATCATTTGCTTCATTCGACAAGCGGTTTAGAAAAAACGCTAAAAACGCCGCTGCCACTCGTCATCCGCCAAGACTATTTTCAAAACTGCTCTTAAACCGTGTGGAATCTCGAAAAGTGTTCAACATGTCAAAGTTGTGCCTAATACATAGCTTTTCAATGGTATATTACACGCCTTATTCCGATAGACGGTTAAAAAATTAGAGCGAAAACAGTACCGAAAAAATAACGCGTGCAGTTTTTTCCGACGAGAAGTTCAGTAGTCTCTATTGAAGTGCTCGTCGTCAAAATGATGCAAAGGCGCTTCTTTGAGCGTGCGATGCAGTCAAGTGGTGCAGAATAGTTATTACGCTAATATTAGCGAATAGACCGCATATATATATATATATATATATATATATATATATATATATATATATATATATATATATATATATATATATACACACACACGCTGGAGGCTCGGCGTTCCTTTGCTAGGGTTTGCTATATTCACAGTCCCTCACCCTCTTCACCAGATCTAAACAAGACTGCATTGTGGCCTCTGTCTCTCTCACCCCCTTCACAACTGGTGAAGGAGGCATCCAGATCCCGTCGCACCGGGAAGGGGAGGAGGTGCAGCATTCACTCTATCGCCTTCGGTGCGGGAGGCAATCCACTGCCGGCTGCGCTTTTCTCTTTCACCCAGAGCCTGTGCGGGAGGGCCACCGACCCGTTCTTCCTCACTGTCGTACGTAGTGTGGGCAGATCCGACCTCCCGCCGCACGCCTTGCCACATCCCGACGACCCTAAGGTATAAGTTTCTTTGAAACCGTCATTGGTCTAGCTGCATGCAGAGCTTTTTCGATTCTGTAGTCAAATCTAGGTCTTGGTTCAAAGAGGAAAGAAGGGTGGGGTGGGGTGGAGCATGAATCTACACTACAAAAAAAGACACATCCGTGACATTTTGGGCCGAATAATTTTTTTTTCTGTCATACATATGACACTTCTATGACGATAATTGTGACAAAACCTGGTATCATCATAGATGTGGTGGGCTCCTACTTCTATGACAAAAAACCATGACATAAAATGGGCTTTTCGTCACAGGCGGGCGGAGACGCAGCTACATGACATTCTTTGGGCCGTCCATGACGGAAAAAACCGTGGTAGAAGCGAGGGGGAGGAAACTTTCGGGGAGTTGCCGATTACGGTGGGAGGTCGGGGGCGGAGCGATGCGCGTTTCTCTCGTACGTACGCGCGTGTGTGCGAGGCGTTGGCTCTAACTGAAGCCGAGCAAGGCGGTGGGCTCTAACTGAACCCGAGCGACAGCTGCAGGCTACGCGTTACTGAACCCGAGCGATCGATCGATGGCTGTTAACTGAACCCGATGGAGCGATTCCTTCGCTACTGCTGCTAGTGAGCATTGCGCGAGGGGGGGGGGGGGTGGATGAACAGTGAGCGGTGGCGTTTCCTCTGAATGAACAGGAACCCATGGTGTGGAGGGCTGGATGAACAGTAGACGGTGGAGGGGTGGTCGTGGAGGGGTGGTTGAACAGGACCCCATGGTGTGGAGGGCTAGATGAATAGTAGATGGTGGAGGGGTGCCCGTGGAGAGGGGTGGTTGAACAGTAGCCGGTGGAGTAGCGCGCGGTGGAGGCTGGATGAACAGGAGCCCGTGGAGGCTGGAGGAGGTCGACGGTAGCCCGTGGAGGCTGGAGGAGGTCGACGGTAGCCCGTGGAGGCAGGAGGAGGTCGATGGTGGAGATGAACAAGATCCCGTGGAGTCCTGCTTCTGCACGCCACACCCTCCCCGTTTCGACCGTAGCGCTCCAACACAAGTCCGTTTCGTCTGTTTTGCGGTACGCCACACCCCTCCCGATCAACATGACCTCAAGCCGACCGTAGGAGGTCTGCTTCCTCCGCTTTTGGCACGCCACACCCCTCCCGATCAACGGGACCCCGTTTCGACCGTAGGAGGTCCGCTTTCTTCCGCTTTTGCGGTACGCCGAGCCCCTCCCCGATCAACAGGGACCCGCTTTTGAACGCGTGTCCGGTCGAACACAAGGCCGCTTCTCCACAGCGGTACGCCAGGCCTCGTTTCCATCGCCTGTTCCGTCCAAGCCCTCCCGATGAACACGAGCACGCATTCCGTTCCGACCCAGCCGGTTGGCTCCCCATGAACACGACGACGACGCTGTTTCTCCGTTCCGACCTAGCCATGTACGTATGCGCGAGTAGGCGTTCGAGACCCTGCCCATATATGCGTGACGTGGCGTATTTTATTTCTTGCACCCTCGCGGTATGCGTGCGTGTACATGCTATGTGCGCGCCTCTACTACGACTGCGCGGCGCCTCTACATCTATGACACGCGGCGCCTACATCGACCAAAGATGTACGCATATCGCTCACGACCAAATTGACAACGCTACGTACGCTTCGACCAGGTGGGTCCCGACTGTCAGGCACTTCCTTGCGTGCGAAGATGTAGCTGGTGGGTCCCAGCAGTCAGGGGGGCGAATCGTTTTTTTTTGCCCGGACGCACTTCCTTGCATGCGAAATATGGTGGCCTGTCCGGTGGGTCCCCACTGTCAGGTGGAGGAATAATTATTTTGCGCGTAATAAGGAGGCACTTCCTTGCTGCGGCCGTGGACCCAGCTGTCAGCCTCTCCACGTATAGTCCACGTCCGATGGAAGCTGTTCCTTGACCACGTTGACCACGCCGCGCCGAGAGCACCAGGGCGGTGGACGACGGCGAGGCCTAGGAAGGGGACGACGCGGAGCCGGGGAAGACGCAGCAGTGGATGCCCACGCGTACATGAGTACGAGGGTTCACTGGTTCGCTGCAGTTTGAGGCTGCCGTCACCGCAGAATAACAGGGGGTGTGGGTGAGTAGAGGGATGGCCTGGCCAGCGATGGGAGTAGTAGGGGGCTGTGAGGCCTCCGCCGCATCGCAGCCGGCCACGGGAGGCAGGAGCACGAGGCACGACCGGCGCTGGTTTGGGCGGCTGCAGCAAGAAGACCAGAGGTTGAAGAACCACTACGGCCATTGGATGGACATCGTACGGTCACTGGAGCTAGAATCGTGCATATTGACTAAGTTGACAAAGCCCTCCGTCCCCATCAACTTAGTAGGCCCACAAGTCAGCCTGCCACTATACTGGGTCCCAGCTAATAGGGGGAGTATTAGTTTTTTTGTGCGTAATAAGGAGGCACTTCCTTGCGTGCGAAGATATAGCTTGTGGGTCCGAGCTGTCAGCGGCGGTAACGTTTTTTTCGCGAAATATTGAGGCCCTTTCGGTGGGTCCCCTATGTCAGGTGGAGGAATCATTATTTTGCGCGTAATAAGGAGGCATTTCCTTGCGTGCGGCCGTGGACCCAGTATGTCGGCCTCTCCACGACTGATCCCACTTCAGATGCATGTCGGTCGTTGACCACGTTGACCAGCCGCCGCCGAGAGCACTGTGGCGGTGGACGACGGCGAGGCCTAGGAAGGAACGACACGGAGGCGGTGGAAGACTCGCAGTTGTTTCCCACGCCGAGGGGAGTACGACCCGAACGAGGGTTTATCGGGTTCGTCCCGCCGTCACGGAGAATAACAAGCAGTGTGGGTGAGTAGAGGGATGGCTAGGCCAGCGATGGGAGTACAGATGGGGCGGTGAGGCTGTGTGTGGCGGCCTGACGCTGTGAGGAGGAGGGAGTGCAGTCCTGCCGACGCTTGTTTGAGCGCTCGAGCAGAAGAGCAGAGATTGAAGAAGACGACGGCCGTTGGATGGCCATCCAACGATCCTTGTGCATCAACCTTTTTTAGGAAAGCCTCAAATCTGTGGAAAACAACATACAACCCATTTGCCATTGTTTCTAATAATTTACAGCCCATTTGCTAATTCTTAAGGTTTTGTTTGGAGCCCATATTCTTTTTGTTAGCATTACAGCCCATATTGTGGCCACGGTTAAAAAATTATACGAAATATCGCATATTTGTCTGAACTGTTTTTAATCCTGAAATTTTGACTCACATTCAAACTGATTTTAAAACTAAATGTATATCAATATAAAATCCAACTAATTCTCCATGCATAAAAATTAATGTAATTTAAAATCTCGAAATGAGAAAAAGATATTTGAAACTAATTGCCGGTTTGATGTGTTTTAAAAATGTACAGCCCATTTCTCATTCTTGATAGGCTATTTTCTCGGCCAGCGAATGAAGCTCTCCTCGTCTTGAAAGATTTGCAGCCCAACAGGCCCCGACAAAGTGACTTACTTGGCAAATCACAAAAACGGGCTGTGGCCTTGGACCCACCGACAGCCTTTCCATCGTGACAAGACTCTTCCAATGGAAGTCGGTCATTGACCACATTGACCGCGCTGCGTCGAGAGCACCAAGGCGGTGGACGACGGCGAGGCCTAGGAAGGGGACGACGCGGAGCCAGGGAACGCGGCAGTGGATGCCCACGCGTAGAGGAGTATGAGGGTTCACCGTTCGGTCATGCGGCGTGAGGTTGCCGCCGCAAAAATAACAGGTGTGTGGGTGAGTAGAGGGATACCTCGGCCAGCGGTGGGAGTAGTAGGGGCGGTGAGGCCTCACGGCATCACAGCCGCCACGAGAGGCGTGAGCAGCTACACAACCAACATTGCTTTGGGCGGCCGGAGCAAGAAGACCAGAGGTTGAAGAACACTATGGCCGTTGGATGGACATCGACGGTCACCGGAGCTAGAATCGTTCATATTGACTAAGTTGACAAAGCCCTCCGCCCTCGTCAACTTAGTAGGCCCATTAAGTCAGCCACCCACTATGGTGGGTCCCAGCCAGGGGGGTATTCATTTTTGGTGCGTAATAAGGAGGCACTTCCTTGCATGCGAAGATATAGCTGGTGGGTCCGACCTGCCGTGGGGGCGTTTTTAGCGAAATATAGAAGCCCTTCCCACGCATACAAGGCACGACAAAGGCGTAATAAGGATGAACTTTCCTTGCGTGCGACCATGGACCTCGTGGGTCCCAACCGTCAGGCTCTCCACGTACAGTCCTCTTCCAACGACTCTCGTATGTTGACCACGCCGCGCCGAGCGCACCGAGGCGGTGGACAACGGCAAGGCCCCATACTGGAATGACCCGGAGATGGGAAGACGAGGCAGTGGAATCGCAGACGGAGAGGAGTGGGAAACTTGACTGGTTCGGGTGAGGGGTGGGCCTACGCTCGGCAGAGAATAACAGGAGGTGCGTAGTGGAGGGATGGCTTGGCCGTCGGCGGGGTAGCATTTCACTGAGGAGCGCAAAACAACGCCGCTGGACGCCGAAGGCTGGAGCAGGCGGTTCCGACAGTGCTGGGGGAAGAAGACGAGAGATTGAAGAAGAATGCCAGCCGTTGGATGTAAATCCAACGCCTTCTTAGGCTTCGACCTACTGGCCCACATGTCAGCCAGTCCATTTGTTTTCTTAGTCCATTTGGTGGGCGGGTGAAAAAATGATGTAGCATCTATGCAGCCCATTTAAATCCCATTTGCATTTTTCTCAAAATCTGCGGACTTGCTGGGCTAGGTGAAAATATCATGGCTAGACGGAGAAATATTATAAAAACATAAACACATGATTGCACGTCAGTAAAATCTTTGCAAGCTTATGTACGCAATCACTAGGAGTTAATTGGCAAGTTATATATAAACAATTATTATTATTATTTTGTAAGAAATTTCAACTTACGAAATAAAATATCATTTTAATTTGATGAGTTAATAGTACATGGGGTATTATTAGTTTTTAGGCTAGATGTGGGACAGTTGAGTTGGTTCTAGGGGTAAGTACTGGGAGAAAACTCAGTTTACATCGAAAAAGAAAGTGGGAGAAAATTCAGAGACCTGCTGGGTCCACCTGAGGAGAGGAATATGTTCGGAGGAAGGAGATTCAAAGCACGGCAGCCGAGTGAACTAGTTTTTTTTACGGACAAGTGAACTAGTTTACATACATTAGCAAATAGCCGCTAAAAAAAGCAATCAGGTTAATGGGTTCTTAAAAGAAATATTTCGGACAAAACAGATAATTACGACACATAGGCTAATGCATGAAACACTCAGATGATCAAGGTGCTTATAAACAGATAAAGTACAACATCTAGACCTTCCCGCACGCTTGATCATGACGCCGCGGCTGTTCGTGGTACTCGCCGGTTACGGAAGCAGATACACGCCCTCACGTCCAAGATCTTCCTGTACATGTCGTAGCATGCGTATGCATCCTTGGCCGCGTAGGTTATGTAGGCTAGATTCAGAGGTACCTCCCACGTGTTCAGGTCGTCTTCTTTCATGTTGGCGTATCAGGAGTCGATGATGGTCTCAGCGAGGTCAACCACGGAGTCCTTCTCCTGCCCGTTGCTGATGATCTTGTATTGCTTCTAGATGTCAACAAGCTTGTTGCACCAGATGGCCGAATCGTCGCGTTCTTCCTTCTCTCCACCGTAACGAAGGTGCAGTCGGCGCTTCTGATGAAACGGGCAAATGCTCCAGAACCTGGTGCAGCCATAGGACTGAGGCGAGGCAGAGGTTCACCGAGTCCGTATCGTTGGTGTACATCACATTCAACTTGGTGCAGCCATAGGACTGAACAGCGAACTAACTCCTTGCTGAAGTCCATATCCAGTAGGCTCACCCCTCGGATCGCCATTGGAGTCTCTTCGAGCATGGTTAATAGTATAGCCAGCTGCTGGCTATAAGCTAGTGCCATGTCATCTACAACCCATCTTATAGTCAACATGTACAATAGTAGATCAAAAGAGTGTACTATTTTTTATTATGTGGTTCACCTTTCATTCTCACAAAGTGCCTAGGAGCACGTGCTAGAGCTGGCTCTTCACGAAGAGCCCGCTTACCTTCTCTCTCCTCTTCTATTTCCTCCAACTAAGCAGAAATATACTAGTTTATGCCTTATAGCCCGCTGAGTCAGCTCTATTGTACTTGCTCTTCGAGTGAACGAGTGTGTAGGCGGCGGCAGCAGTTCGTTTCTCAGCTCTTGGGGAACTGGATTCAACAAGAAGTCGAGTGTGTACAGCGACAATAGTTACTACCCTCCTCCCTCGTTCGCTGCACGCCGCGTAAGATGCACCCTTGGCATTCAAACACCTCCATTAAGAAACCTACTCCGACCACACGCCGGTTCACGAGCTGGTCTCAGATTGGTACTGTAATAACAGGACTTAGTGGTCACTTTACTTAAATTTAATTAGCTTTAATAGAAATTTATACTTAAAACAAGAAATGCATTGGCTCGTTCTATTAGTGCCACGGGATCAACATGCACAACAATTAGAATTATTATTCTCGGGGCCTATTACACGATCAGCACATTTGTCGCACTTTCACAAAGATAATACTACCAAGTTTGAATTGTTTGTTATGGTTGCTGTCCTTTGCATCATCATGCCGTGTTTCCCACCTTGCAAGATTCGTAACCAACAGATAAGATCCAAATAATAAGTACAACAAAGATGCCTACACATCTCATTGATTCCCAGCTTGCAAGATTCAGAACCAACAAATAAGATCCAAATAATAAGTACAACAAAGATGCCTACACGTCTCATTGATTTCTAGCTTGCAAGATTCAGAACCAACAAATAAGATTCAAATAATAAGTACAACAAAGATGCCTACACATCTCACTGATTCCCAGCTTGCAAGATTCAGAACCAACTCATTAGAGCCTTTTGATAAAGTGAATATCGGGATTAAATCCATCTTGGCTAGCCATGTCATACAATCAAAGAACTTGGCGAATGCTCTTGACCGTCACAACATCTATAGTAGAGTATTCCTGTTTGCACAACATGTTTGCATAGCACAAACAAGGAGACAGGAGAGCATGATTTCGCTTTAGTTGAACCATTTTGTGCAGGTCCACCAAAATTGAGAGATGTTGCTCTTGACCGTCACAAGGAGATAGGAGAGCATGGTTTCACTTTAGTTTAACCATTTTGTGCAGTTCCACCAAAATTGAGAGATGTTGCCCATGTGACATTTTAGTTGAACTGCACAAGACACTCATTCCAAAAAAAAGTGTTTTGTGCAGTTCACCAAAAGGTCACAATAGCAACAAGGTGAAATGGATATCCCTATCTGCACAAAATGATAGAAAGTAAATAGTTGTTGGTCAATAAGAATATACAAAACATATACAGAATGAAAAGAAGCATCTTAATTATGTTCATGGCAATCACGCAAGGACAAGAGAAATTTTAACGTCAGCAATGCTTCATGTTACCAGAAGCATTACGATCAACAATGAGATTCCTCAGATATGGGATTACTTTAATGGTGGCATTGCTTGTTTACCAGACACAGTAAATCAACAGCAGCTAAAGAGTTGGTTTAAGGGCATGGGACCGTGGGGACACCAGGACACCTGGGCCATAAAGGAGCAACTTACTTATCATACTGGGAAAACAGCAGAGTGCCATTTGTAAATACGCTTTAATTGCATCTTATCATCGGAGGCATTTGATTAACAATAACACTAGTTAGACATGTCCCTAAGGTAACAGTGTGATCGCTTCATTTTACATGCGCCTTACAAAGAAAAAGGTTGGTTTACCCAAAAAAAAAACAGCAAAAGGTTGGTATAAGGACATGCGACGATTGGGACGATCGGCACAATGTACCTACAAGGAGGCATAAAGTGGTGATGCTGCGCTTTGTTCACGCTTATGTGAGGGCAGCAAACCTAATCTCGGAGACCTTTTACTATGTGAGGGCAGCAAATCTAATCTCGGAGGCCTTTTACTATGTGAGGGCAGCAAATCTAATCCTCGAGACCTTTTACTATGTGAGGGCAACAAATCTAATCCCGAGACCTTTTACTATGTGAGGCAGCAAGAATCTAATCCTCGAGACCTTTTACTATGTGAGGGCAGAAAATCTAATCCTCGAGACCTTTTACTATGTGATGGCAGCAAATCTAATCCTCGACATACTCTGCTGACTTGTCCACCAGCCGCCACTTTCTATCCTTTTTCAACCAATAATAGATCTGTTCCTTATCCAACAGCATCGCTGCTT
Organism: Aegilops bicornis; assembly: GCA_021605145.1. Classification (NCBI taxonomy): domain Eukaryota; kingdom Viridiplantae; phylum Streptophyta; class Magnoliopsida; order Poales; family Poaceae; genus Aegilops; species Aegilops bicornis. The sequence continues at coordinate 124,953,817 of CM038674.1, read as the reverse complement.
TCCCATTATTTCCCTTTTCAACCAAGAGACTGGTTGGGTATCCGGTCTCTACTACTTTTACCATATTATTTCCTCTTTGAATCAAGTCCTAGATTCATGCTACAACTTTCACCCCTTTCTTCGTTGTTTGAACAAAGCCCTAGATTGAATGCATGAAGTAGCTTTACCTCTAATAATACTAACAATTTAGGTGGCTTTGGAAGAGCTGATGGGAGTAGAAAAGATGCACATGCGCACACGCGTGGGAGCTGGGGCAGAGAGCAAGGCCGCTTTCAAGAACTTATACCGAGGGTCGCCGGGATGTCGGTGGCGGCAGGTCGGATCTGCGGACAATACGGCAGGGAGGAAGAAGGGTCAGAGGACCTCCCGAGCCGGCGCTGTGTCAGAGAGAACGGCACGGGCAGAGGATCGGGCCCCTCCGGCAGCTGTGGGTTTCCTCCCTCGGCAGCGATGACCTCATGAACGATGCACCTTTTAGTCCTCTACACACACCGGTCGAAGGGATCCGGCCGGATCTGTGACCAGCGGTGAGCAGAGAGAAAATGTTGCTACCGTTGTCTTGTTTATATCTGGAGAGGATGAGAGAATGAAGAGAGCAACCCAAGTAAAGCAAGCGCCTGTGCCCTCAAGGCCCATATATAGTGGAGTGATTATCTTTTTCTCTCCACAACAAGCGCTTTCAATTTGTGTACGTGGCATTAAAGAAAAGAAACTCTCTATTTAAGGTGACTACTCTCGACTCCTACTTACTACTACTACTACTACTATTATAAGATTACCTCCGTCCCGGGTTTATAGGTCCCTTTTATAGTTTGTGCCATATTTTGACTAAAGATTTAACTAACAAAATGTTAATGCATGTCAAGAAAAATTATCTCATTGGATTCAGATTTGAACATAGTTTTGAAAATTATAATGTTTGGTGACATGCGTGAACATTTTCTTAGTTTAATCTATGGTCAAAATTTGGCATGAAATACAATGGGGACCAATAAACCCGGACAGAGGTAGTATTGTTCACTTGTGCTCCCCGCCCCTCCATTCACTAAACAACCCCACGGGTGAATAAACATACAGTAAGTAGAACAAACAAGCTTGAACTATTTTCGCGTAGTTAAAAGTTGAGGGCGGGGCTTTTCCCGGGCAGTCGCGCGGAAGTTTTTGGGTAGGCGGTTTGATAGAGAGGCGAGGAGGGTGAGCGAGTGGGGCTGTGCGATTTGACGGCGCGTTACTGCTGGAAAGACTTGTGATATGACCACTCACTATAGTCATGAATTACTGGCCTCCGACCGGGTTGATGCCCCCCTTCCATTCCGCGCTCTAATCTGGTGCATGACACGTCAACCCGGATGCTGGCTCTCCCACATGTCGGAGTAGTAAGAAGAAGCAAAGAATGATGCAGTGTATACTAGTATTATATTATTTTCCGTTTCCTAAATATAAGTCTTTGGAGAGATTTCACTATGGACCACATACGGAGAAAAATGAGTGAATCTACACATAAAATGCATCTATATACATCCGTATGTGGTCCAAAGTGAAATATGTACAAAGACTTATATTTAGGAACGAAGGGAGTACTACTCAGGTCGGAGGAGTGCGAACCACGGCAGCCCAGTGAACCAGCTGCATGTAACCACGGTAGCCCAAAGTGAACCAAAGCAGTAGAAAACAATAATGTGGTGATATTGCCATAAAAAACAATGTGCTACGATCCACACTGTAGCATGTATAGTAACACTCCTCTTTGTTTGGATCCCTGAGTTAGAGCTAGTTTGGGTTGAAATAGCCTCAAATTATCGAAACAAGAGGGGTTAGTTTGAGCTAGTTTGCTCTAACCCACCTAAAAAACTAGCCCCGTGGAGAGGTTCTAATTGGGTTAGTTATCCCGGGCCCACTAAAAGAGAACTAAAAAATCTCACCTGCCCGCACTGCATCGCCTCCCTAAAAATCTCACCTGCCCGCACCAGATCGCCTCCCTCTCGCACGACTCCTCTCTGCTCCCCATAGGGCCGCCTCACCAAGCGCCCACTCGCCTCTCTCCTCCCGCCCTCTCCTTTCGGCCTCCGCCACCCTACTCCGCCGCCTCTCCCTCCGACCTTCAAGGTCGCCCGCTCCCCTTCACCAGTCGTTTTTCTCCTGTCACAAGGGCGGGCGGCAAGATCTACTGTGGAGGTCGCGAGAGGGGTGAGTTTGTTCTGCCTTCTCTCTCTCACGACCATATCATTGATCTTGCTTGCTCTAGCGCTTAATTCTGATTTGGAAAAGTAGATCCCGATCAAACTTGCTATAGATTTGTGGTGCACGCATGGAATTGTTTGATGCTGCTTGAGGAGGCAATAAATCTTTCTAGAGGCCCAAAGATTCATGTCACCTTTCTAGGTATTTCAATTTCAGGCTTGCATTATTTGTAGAGGCCCAAAGATTCAGTTCACCTTTCTTGGTATTTCAATTTCAGTGATTGCATTGTTTCTAGAGGCCCAAAGATTCAGTTCACCTTTCTAGGTATTTGAGTTTCGTGCTTGCATTATTTCTAGAGGCCCAAAGATTCAGTTCACCTTTCTAGGTATTTCATTTTCGTGCTTGCATTATTTCTAGAGGCCCAAAAATTCAGTTCAACTTTCTAGGTATTTCAGTTTCAGTGCTTGCATTATTTCTAGAGGCCCAAAGATTCAGTTCACCTTTCTAGGTATTTAAGTTTCGGGCTTGCATTATTTCTAGAGGCCCAAAGATTCAGTTCACCTTTCTAGGTATTTCAGTTTCAGGCTTGCATTATTTCTAGAGGCCCAAAGATTTAGTTCACCTTTCTAGTTATTTTAGTTACAGGCTTGCATTATTTATAGAGGCCCAAAGATTAAGTTCCCATTCGGCGGCAAGCAGCCCTGCTACCCATGCCGGTGTCGACCTCAACTCGCAAGGGCCGGCGTCGGAGGGGTTCCCGGGGCTTGGGCTCTACAGAGCCTTCCTCCAGAGCGATGATGGCGAGCTCCTCCCTCGGTGCGTGAGGGGCTCCGGGCTCCCTCCCTATCGTGAACAACTTCCATGATGAGTTAGCTCATTCTTTGTTTCATGAAGTGTTTTTTTATTTTGTGAAGCTTGATGACGACTTGTATGTTTAAGTGGGATATCTCATTTGTATGGACAAAGTAAAAATTATCATGTTTTGCATGCTTGATTGTATAGATGGTTCGTTTATGTCAATTGTGAGCGGGAGGAGGCCACAGAAGAGCCGGCCACACCAAGAGGGTGCTTGGATCCAAGGGACTTATTTTAGTCCGACTAAAAATAGGGTCCAAAGTAGTCAAACGATTGAGATAGAGCATTTATTGTCAATTTAACCCTGCCATCCATACACCTCTTTGGTTTAGAGTTAGTTCAGTGGTTAGAATCTAACTCTAACCTCTAACCGAGTTAGAGTTCTCCTCGTCTCGGTTCATCGCCATCATACTTTCTCCATTCCTGTGTTTTCAGATCCTGCGAATCAAAGAGGCCCTTTTTTTCGAAAAATCAAAGAGGCCCTTAGACTGGTTTAGGTCCGTCATTTTTTATAAACGTGTTATGTCCAAAATTTAATGAACGTGCTCCGGTTTCCATGAAAATAATCCGATTCCATGTAGTAATTCATTGATTTATTTATTCTTCTGCGGGGGGTTTGCATGTAATTCGTGAGGTCTAAAATGTAAAGTACCCCGGCATATGCTCCGAGTCATGCATGCACTATGACCCAGATGCTCTATGTCCCACATGTCGGTGAATGGGAGCACGTGGAAATAGCCTAGGAGTACATATAGGAAGATAAATGCGTGAAAAATATGTACTGTGAAGCGTAGCCGCGGTTCGAAAAGTAGACCTAAAGTGATGACAGCTATAGGTCGCACGCACCCAACTAGTGGTACTAGACATAGGATTAATTTTTCCCTAAAAAAAAGAGGCACGAGTGCTCTGTACTCCTATTCTATAAACACGAGTACCATCTGACAACAGCGCCCGTGCTACAGCTAGCCCTCCTCCCTCGTTTCTCTTTGCTAACTCTAAACTCAGCCGACGCCCGGTGGGTGGCGTGGGTTTGCTCAACTGCGGCCCCACCTCACAGTGAAAACATTACGACTGGAATAAAAAATGCCATATACTCCCTCCGTTCATAAATATAATCCTTTTTAGATACTTCTTCAAATGGAATACAACATACAGATGTATGAAGACATAGTTTAGAGTGTAGATTCACTCATTTTGCTCCGTATGTAGTAGTCACTTGCTGGAATCTTTAGAAAGACTTATATTTGGGAACGGAGGGAGTACTATACTAATAAAACAATAAGGCCACGAGGCGATGCATTGCTGGTTACAGGAGGCAAGAAGAAGGGATGCATCCATCGACGACGTCCACCTCCTCGACTTCAGGCGCCGCCCAATTTAACGGCGCCTAAGTAGCAGCAAGCTTTCGTGACCAGGTCGACGTGCTTTTTGAACAATGGCGCCCAAAGATTCCAGCCACGGAAGAAGGCCAACGCCTTTTCTGTCCTCGCTTGCCTTGTAGTGGCCTATGTAGACGATTTCCTCGTAGACGTGGATGTGCAGGTCGACGGTTTCTTGCATGGCGAGGCGCTGCGCGGCGAGCACGGCCTCGAGGTGCACATTCTTTGTCGCGACCTCCGGCACCTGCAGGGCCACCAGGGCTTGAAAGAGTTCGTCACCATGTAGGCCGATGAGGGTGGCAGGCAATGAGGAGTCTGGGCGCGTGGGCTGGAGCAGTACGGCAAGGTCATTCGCGCGCTTCTTGACGGCGGTGAACTTGCGGATGGAGTTGACCATCATGTCGTCCATGCGAGAGGCGAAGCCGGGCGTCGGGCGAAGCTATGATGCTCGCGGTCGCCAAAGACCGCTGGAAACATCACATGTGTTGGGCCGCAGTCGGGCGCTTGGATGATTTGGCACAGCCGATCGCTGCCGCAAGGCCCATCGCCTCCATAGGTGCTTGTGGCTTCGTCACTTGGTCTTGGATTGGAGTGAGCAAAGGTGTTGCGCAGAGACTTGGGAGTAGATGGATTGGAGTGGTGGGGCGCCTTTATTATATGAGAGTCCAAACTCTTTTGCATTCACATCGTGGTCGGCTCTAGTCTGCTTTCTCCAATTAATTCCTCTCGCATGTAATTGAGGATGCATCATTGACTGCTCAACGCCTCGGGAACCGCTACCCTCTTCCTCCTTGGCATACAAGCACCTATGGACCTGGCCGACGACGAGGTGCCTATGGTGACTTCAGAATTTCAAGATGATAGTGCCGTATGCGTGTGCTTGGCGTTCATAGGGGTGAGTGTATGCACGTGTATATGAGCGCTATGCGTCAGACTGTAAAAAACAACGTAAATGCGTGTCAAAAAGAGACTAGTCAAGATACTCAATATTGTGCACCTCGGAGAGGAAAACGATAGAACTAGTACCTATTTATTTACGGTGCAGATTCACTCATTTTGCTCCATATGTACTCCGTCTCGGTGTAGTCTAGTCACTTGTTGAAATCTCTAGAAGGGCAAATATTCCTTTCGGTTTAAGGTGGCTATACTAGCAAGTAGTTGTACATACTAGTACAATAGTGGGCTCACATAGCAATTTTGTCTCATGCAAGAGCTCGGCTATATGCGTGCTCAATGTTCGCGAATCGCAACGCTCGGTTTGCGCTTGGCTCTTCGCTTCTTCGAGAAGACGAACAATGATGTTACTACTATCGCTTCTACAATGTCGAATCCATCGCTGCATGTCCGCCCACCGTGAGCGGACGGATAGCTTGTTGTGGAAGTACTACTACTAAGCAAAAGCTCGTCCTCGCTTATAGCAATCACACAGATGGGCGAGGGAGAAGGCGGTAGTAAAATCAAGCTTCTCCTCATTCTACGAGTTGACGCGACACATCATAGCACCGGCCCCACATGCTTGCCTCTAAACTTGGCTGAAAGACCATGATGTACAATATATTTGCTGCAACCTCTAACATTTACCCACCACAAATTAAAATATATGTGGCCGTATGCATCGTTCTGATGCAGAGGCCGGGGAGTCCCCCCTTTTCGAAAAAAACAAATTAAAATATATATTCCTGTCTTGACCAGATGAGCGTGCAAACTACAATCACCAGGGTGACAGGTAGGGCCAGAAGACTATTTTAATTTAAAAAAAAACTTCGAGACGGCCACATAGCATGGAGCCGAATTCCAACAATTTTAAGCTTACAGTGCACGGTACACGCTATCTAGACTACTCTACACATGAAATTGCCACACAAGCGTCCGGCTGCGCTTGGCTCTTCGCCTTCGGAAGTCGAACAATGATGGTGTACTACTGACCGGAGGAGTACTACAAAGACGCTTCGCCATCCGACACCGATTGAACTGCTGCATGTCCACTGCAGGCGGGAGGGAGAGCGTAGCTTAAAGCTTCTCCTAGTCTTGCCAGCCATCATGCTCATGGGCGAGGGAGGGATGCTCCTGTCTTTGCGTGTATGACAGGTGGGCCCGACAGGTGTGTGGCCAACCTGTCATACAGCCAAAGGCAGGTGCAGTTAAGTCCGCGAGGGAGAGGATAATCAAACTTCTCGTTGATGTACGAGTTGACGCGACACATCAAAGCACCGCACTCGATATATTTCAATAATTTGCGTTTACCGATGCATTAATTACAACGCATGCATGCATGCCGTGACTCTTCTTTTGATAGTACTTGCATGTGTTGATTTAATGCACCTTGAAGGATGGTTGTGCACGAGGAGGGCGAGATCATGCAGACCGAATAGGAACATGACCCAACGATGGAGCTCTCTAAGGTCTCCATGGACCTCACCGTGCTCCACTGTCCCTTGTGCCTCTGCCCCTTGACGCCTCCAGTGTTTGAGGTTCGAATACACCTCGTCCATTCGGCTGATTGAGCAAGGTGCAGGTTTCTTGATTGATGTGATGTTGGATTGATTTCTGCAAGGTAAGGGAGGGCACCTGTCTGCAGACCGCCGCGTCAAGCGCCGGGAACCAGCGGTAGTGCCGTGGCGCGAAGCGTGGCGGTGGCTTCGACGCGGCGAACACGACGGTGGACTCCGGCCCTTTCGCCGGTGAGGGTGGAGTGCCCACATGAAGGCTGTGGGCTCTACGCCGATTACCACAAGCTCGCCGATCACCGTGAGCGTGTGTCCGCCGCTACCGCAAATGCTGTGCCCGCCTCAAGGGTTATGAAGGTTCGGCCGACGGCGCTCTACCACCACATCAACACCGCGCATCCCATGCCCGTGCACAAGATCCAGTACGGCAAGGTGCTCCAGCTGCAAGTGCCACTGTAGGAGCCACGACTCTTGTTGTTCGCGGAGGAGGACCACCGCGCGTTTTTCATGGTCGGCGGCGTGCTCGACATCGGCGCGCCTATCGCCGTGTCGGTCGTCTGCATCAGAGCGGGGGTGTCCCCACTGCCGCACTACTTGGCCAAGCTGTGGGCGAACGGCCCACCGGGGGAGCCCAAAGGCACGACCGACGCCGTCAAGGTGGAAATGGAGGTGACAAGCAGCAAGGATCCCGGCGACGTCGACGTGCAGGAGCTAACCTTCTTGACAGGGCCCGCCTAAGCCGCTGGCCGGGCTAAGCTTGTGTCCCTCCACATTCAGATTGACAAGCTCACGTCCCAAATGTTTTGATAGTGCCTTCTGTTTATCTTAGTAATATGCTAATATAGGGATTACCTTTGTCTAGTTTAGCTTAAGAAATGGTGGGTTTTGGTATGCCAGCAATTACTTCGACATCAGATCAAGAATTTCCAACAATGTAACAGATATTTTGTGTCTGTTGGATACAAAGTTCCTTTGGGTAAGAGTACTACTTGTCATCAAAATGGATAAAAGGAGATGTATGTAGACATATTTTAGTTCTAGACACGCCCCTTTTTATCCAGTTTGATGACAAGCACTCCCTCCGTTCCACAATACATGCCTTCCATTTGTCAAAATATAGATGTATCTAGACATGTTTTAGTATATAGGTACATCCATGATAGAGCCAATCGGATGGTTGAGAACACTACAATTCATAGCTACAGATGCGTGTGTGACTCCTAGATGCAGAGGCCGGGGGTCATCATCCTCCTTTTTGAGAAAAAACAGACGCGTGTGTGAGAGGACGAAAAGTGCGTGCACCTCTTCTCTTCCCGTATAACGACTACTAAACTCAGAGTACAAGTTTTTGAGCTTATGCCTCGTCACATTCCAAATTACTCCACGCTATATTGAATTGCAAACCTGTTCACACCGATCACAACCTAAATGGTTTCCCACTTAGGAGCGTATTAGTACCACGCTAGTATATTGAATTCCAAACCTGTTCACACCGATCATAACCTAAACGGTTTCCCACTTAGGAGCCGTGACATTACTCGGTTATAAATACTAGTATGCCAAGATGACTGCACATTCCTCCTCAACTCCTCATCCACAAAAACAAACAAGTCATTCAAAGCATCCTTCCTTGTGTTCCGCCATGGCCAGCGTGAGTTACGGGTCAAGAGATTGCTACTGTGGAGAGGCGAGCATGGAAGCGGAAGCACGAGAGATGTCCCGCCTGCCGCGAGAGCAGCCGACATGTCCTCGCGGCACGGAAGTAGCAGCACAGAGGTCCCGGCCGCATCGCTGAAGCGCATGGAGGTCCCGCCATTGCCGCCGATGCAAAGACTGGTCCGCCACGCCGCAGAAGCAGAGATGTCCCTCCACGCCACGAATGCAAGAAGATGTTCCACAGGCCAAGGGCGTTCGGGAAAATTTCTCGGCAGGCGACGATCACATAAAGCGCATGCATGCGATCGTCCATAGCCGATGGATCAGATCTCCGGCTTGGCGAGGTTGCAGGACGACGTGAAAGCCTCGCTTGAACAAAGCTCGGCGCCATCCGCAACTAAGGGAGGGCAATGAGAGGCTCCGGCCGAGCGCGACCTGCCGAGGGAGAAGATCATCCAAAGTGCGTATCAGCAGGAGGAGACCAAGGTGCCTTGTTGAAGAGGACCGCGCCATCGCCAAGAAACTTATGGACGAGAATGACATGCTCCGCAACGAGCGCCAAAGGCTGGTGGAGGAATCCGTGGATGTTCTCAAGCAGCGCCTTGAGGACACGAAATAGGTCATCATCGCCGCCGCTGGAGACTAGTTCCCGCGGCCTGCAGCAACGCATCAAGAAAGTAGAGATCAGCGAGCCAGATCCTTGTCTTCCTTCTTCTTTTGCCCTTGTGTATTTCGGGCGTAGCCGCATGCGGCTTTTTTAATTATCTTTCTAATTATGCAAGACAATTAATCGTCCTTATCTTTGTGTGCAAGATCAATGTTGCGAGGCTGGAATGAAGAAAACTCTTGCTGTGGCGACCCTGCCGTTGCTGTTCTTCTAGTTGCTACTAGGCTTCCTTCAGTTTCCTGGTTTCTTTTGATGTAATAATCGGTTTAGGATGTCGATTGTGTCGCCGGTTGTGAAATGTTGGGTTCTAGCGCGGATGTTTGGCCTTTGTTGGCCTCTTAGGATGTTGCGATTTCAACTGGTACTTTTAGTCCTTCGTGTTAGGCTGGAGTTGTGCTGAACTTCTTGTGAATTGTGGTGGTTTTCAAGAATGAAAATCGGAAGGGCAAGCCCTTCTTTGATAAAAAAATCGTCCTTATATATTCATTAGTCTTGCTATAAGTCACAGTAGATGCTATATAGGTCCATTGGATCTTACATCAAGATCGGTGCTGTCGGATTTTCTTTTCTCTCTCTTAAATCTCAGTCGAGTGAGACATAGCCACGCCATTAAACAGAGGCTCGGGCGCCATTAATGTAGACCTTAGGAGAGAGGTGGACGGCAGATGGAGGTCAAAGGGCTCTCCTCCCGATAAGCATGCGCAGGGGTCTGATCGCACGCCTCGTGACTCAAATAGCTACCTCGCATGGCGCCTCCTAGCTAATAAAAATGGGACGCGTGGTTGCACGTAAATGGTACTAGTAAGTAGAACGCCCACGGTTTCAATAATACTTGTGTTTCCGATTGTAACGTGATAGCACTTGTTCCAAAATGACTTTGTTGATTGTTAATGTGTGCGCCTTCGCAAATCGGACTGCAAATTTACCACAGCATGTTGGTGCCATGTCATGGCACCAAGCCAAGTTTCATTATTTTCATGCGTGTTTTGGATTTACAGGAATTAAAAACTAAGTTTCTCAATGTTTCCAACCCAGCCACGACGCCTGTAATTTTGAATTTCATTCCCATTTCTTGCATGGAACCTAAAAATTTACCCGAGGACACACATGTGATTTTTCAACCAACTTTGGTCCACTGGAACATGTGCTTGTATTTCAAATTTGAATTATGCACACAAAGGTGACACGTTCCCTCCTAGAACCACGAGCCTTCTTGAGAGAAGCTCCGATTTGCAAGAAGCTTATACCAAAATTTGTTCCTATTCGCCAATTTTTTACCACGGCATGTTACTACCATGACATGACACCATGCCAAGTTTCATGATTTTAAAACCAAGTTTCTCAATGTTCTTGACCGAGCCACGATGCCCAGATGTTTGAATCTTATTCTCATTTTTTGCATGGGAGTAGAAATTCACCCGAGGACACAAATGTGATTTTCAACCAACTTTGGTGCACAGGAGCACGTCCTTGTAGTTAAAATTTGAATTATGCACATTAAATGACCAAAAACTCAATCAATGTGTGCATAAGGCCAAACGAAGCCGGAATAATTCAAAAATTTAACATGGCACTCATGTAGTTCTATTTTGCCTTTGTAAATAAACTCAAGGGGGACAACGTATATCGTTTCGCACTCAAAGGTGACACGTTCCCTCTTAGAACCACGAGCCTTCTTGAGAGAAGCTTCGGTTTGCAAGAAGCTTATACCAAAATCTGTTCCTATTCGCCATTTTTTACCACAACATGGTAGTACCATGACATGACATCCATACCATGTTTCATGATTTTCAGACGTGTTTTGGATTTACAAGAATTTTAAAACCAAGTTTCTCAATGTTCTCGGCCGAGCCACGATGCCCAGATGTTTTAATTTTATTCTCATTTCTTGCATGGGACCTAGAAATTCACCCGAGGACACAAATGTGATTTTTCAACCAACTTTGGTGCACGAGAGCATGTGCTTGTAGTTCAAATTTGACTTATGCACATTAAATGACCGTAAACTCAATTAATGTATAAAAATGACAAATGAACCCGGAATAATTCCAAAATTTAACATGGCACTAATGTAGTTCTATGTTGCCTTTGTTAAGAAACTCAAGGCCGTGGCACGTTCCTCTTAGAACCACGAGCTTCCAAATCGGCCCAATTTTTACCACAACATGTTACCGCCATGACATGACACTATGCCAAGTTTCATTACATGAATTTAAAGTCTAAGTTTCTCGATGTTCTCGCAGAGTCATGACGCCTATATGTTTGAATTTCATTCTCATTTCTTCCATGGGACCTAGAAATTCAACCAAGGACACACATGTGATTATTCAACCCACTTTGGTGCACCGGAGCATGTGCATGCAATTCATATTTAGATTATGCACATTAAAATTCCAGAAACTCAATTAATGTATAAAAGGCCAAATGAACCCGAAATAATTCCAAAATTTAACAGGGCACTCATATAGTTCGATGTTGCCTCTGTAAATAAAATCAGGGGGAGGCAGCAGATATCGCTTCAAGACACAAAGGTGACACGTTCCTCTCGGAACCACGAGGCTTGTTGAGAGAATCTCCGGTTTTGCAAGAGGCTTATACCAAAACTTGTCCCAATTCAGCCAAAAATTATAATGTATGAAAACAGGGTTTACATTATCCCGAACATCTCGCTACCTAGACCAATAATGTACTATGATTTGAATTCAACATAAAATGGATACAGATATTTGAATTGGAGAGCGTATGGTACATGTAGTTCATAGTGAAATATGATTACTGCTATATGCATGCCTTTTTGTTATCAAGATAATATTTAAATTATTGTATAACTTGACAACAATGTATTCAAATAAGGAAAATTGATTCAAATTTAGTCCATATGGTAGACGACAATATATATGTTCACATGGTGGAGTAAAATGTTCATATATGATGGAAGATCAAAATGTATGACTACATCAATTATAAACCGCAAGGTCACCTAATGATATATTCGAATTCAACATAACGTGGATTCTTTTTTTTTGAAATTCGAGATCATGGCATCTGTAATCATATAAAAAGGGACATTACTCTTTCTTTGGTGGGAATTGATTTGTTTTTTGTTTTTGTTGAGGGAAGTGCGAATTGATTTGGTACTGTGCAGGGTAATCATGTTCTCCCAATTTTTTTACATTTTTCTTGTAGTTTTTTCAATGGCATCTATAGCAATATAGTAAAAGGGGACATGACTCTCTTGTGTCTTATATGATTTTTTTACATGTTAAGTTTGTTCTGCCGAACAAGGAATCCGCACCTTGTTATCCCGAAATTTTCAAGCTCGAGTATCTTTTGTCTCACCTGCTTTGAAACTCCCGCTTCTTCAACCCACGCCACGCCTTGTTATCCCAAAATTTGGACGTGCGCGATAACTCCCTCCTCATCCGAAATCGCTACCGTAGGCCAGACATGTGAAATCCCCCTTCTACCCCTCAGCCGGAAATGAAGCTCCATGTTGCGGTGTCAAAACCGGTGGGGGCTACTGCACTGCTCCTGCTTTCGTTTGTGCTGCTGCTCTGCTCTTGCTCTCGCTTGCGCTGCTGCTGCTGCTGCACGACCTCCGGCAGCTACAGGAGCTGCTGCTTTAGCACTCGCTCGCGGTGCTACTACATGACTTGCTCTCTGCTAGTGCGTTCCCTGCTCGAGAGTCTGTTGATTTAGATCACTGCTTCTCTGCTACTAGTTCTCGAACGCCCTAAACATCTATTGCAATGCTCTGTTACTAGTTAAATCAGTTTCGACAGTAAAATTCAGTTTCGACTGTGAAGTTCATTTTCTTCAGTTAAGTTCAGAGTGAGCAGTACTTACATCATCTGTCGGAGCTGCCGTGGCGCGGGCCGATGCGCTTTACATCTAGCACTTTTTGGTGATGTATTTTACATCATCTATTGCAGATGATATTAGGGTCCCACTTCAGATTAAAGTTGTCTGTCTTGTCATGCTTCAGCCTCGCCGCCAGACACCTTAGTGGAGCTGCTCCAACGACGGACCGGCCCATCACAATGGAGCAAGACTTCGGCGCCTGCTTCCAGAGGCCTCAGATCTTCTTCCCCGCCTCTGACAGTCAAGCATCATCACCATCCTCCACGTCCAACCCAATGATGCTGAGGTCCACAAGGCTATGTCAAAGAGGTTGTACACTCGTCGCATCACTTTGTTTCTCCATTCCTCTGTTCTTCCAATTCATGTGAGCCAAACACCTGTGTTGACTGAAATCCTATGTTTCCAAATGCTCTGCTTTGCACGTGCATTCCTATCCTATTCCTGTGTTTTTCCTGTCCCTCGCTCATAGAATCCTCCAATTCTAAGAGCCCTTACAGATTTACTTCATTTTCAGATTGGCCAAAGAAAACTCTATGTGTTATGTCCCGCTCCCGCCATGCCATCATCCACCCCACCGAGGTGCACCATCGATGAAGCGCTCATCAGAAAGGTAGATCCCCCCTGCAGACTTTCTTTCGCCGCCTCAGATCAACTTTCCCGTTGCCGGCAGCCACGTCAACTGCATTACCAACATCGACTGAGCAGATGAACCTGAGGACTAGACAGTTCCGGAAGAGAGGTCGCAGACTTTCGTGTTTGCTTACGTTATACATCGGTTATTATTACCTGCTACTTTATCGTTCAATCTTGAGTTTTGAATTGCCCATGGGTCTCATATCGAGCCAAAGAACTAATAGTACCGCCTACTATCCGTTTCATCCGGGTCTTCTATGTGGTTCATGTTGGGTGGGCAACAAACAATAGACGGTCCATTGTCTATCTTTTTAAATCAAGCTATAATCTACCCGCTATCATTAGTTTTGGATCCATCCACTGCTTGCTACCATCAGTCTTGATTTTGCATGCACTCCTTAGGCCTTACAAAATCTAACTATTTTTTATTATTATGCATGTCGATATTGTAACCAATCGCATCGAACATGTAGAGAAAAAGAGAAGACCGCTATGCGGCGAATATAATGTCATGCAGACGCTGCTCCATGGTGGGCTAAGTGCCCCCCTCTCCTGCATTTCCAGATTGTATTCCAGGAGGAAGATAACTGCTCAGATGGAGATTCGTAAGGAGCCGACCATGCCTGCTTACCACCCGAGGTGTTTGCTCTAACCTCGCATGCCGATGTTGGTCATATCATGCACATGGCGCCTTGCATTGCTTACATTATACATCTTATATGTCATCAGCTTAGTTTAGATTTGCTTTGTGTGAATGCCACCTGCTTTGGTTTCTATATCATACTCCCACCATTCCTAAATATTTGTCTTTTTAGAGATTTCAACAAGTGACTACATACGGAACAAAATGAGTGAATCTACACTCTAAAATATGTCTATATACATCCATATGTGGTAGTCCATCTGAAATCTCTAAAAAGACAAATATTTAGGAACGGAGGGAGTATATGGGAATTATGCAATGCCATCTTCTTTAGCCAGCATCATATACGTGAATCATGCAATGCCATCCTGCTTAGCCACCATCGATATGTGAATTGTATCGCGCCATATTTTTTTCCATACTGTGTTCCATTTGTCGCTAATGTTTATACATTCATCTACTCTTCCTGCATCAGCCATTTGAGTCGGTCATGGGAAAATCTGGAGTGAAAACAAGGTCTTCGAAAGCGCTACATACTGTGGATGCAGATTTCTTGTCGGTTACAGATAGCTCCTCGAGGAGGATTCAGAGAGAGATGACCAACAGATTCCCCCGCCCGAGGTGCATGCTCTAACTTGGCTGGATTATATTGCTTAGATTAGACATGCTTCGTGTGAATGCCTCCTGCTTGCTTTCTATATCAGATATGTGAATTATGCAATGCCATGTTTTTCAGCCATTATCATATATGTGAATTATGCACCGCCATGGAGCCATGCATCATATATGTGAATTATCTCATGCCATCTTTTTTTTCATTACGTATTCCATTTGTCGACAATCTGTGTATATTGAACTACTCTTCATGTGTATCAGCCATTTGAGCCGGTTATGGAAAAATCTGGAGTGAAAACAAGGTCTTCAGAGCAGGTAATGGTACCTGTTGAAGCATATATCTCGATGGTTATAGGGAGCTCCTCAGAGGAGGATTCAGAGACAGATGACCAATCCTATATCCCACCCGAGGTGTATGCTCTAAGTTGCAATGCTTATATTTCTCATATGATGCATATGGTGTCTTGCATTGCTTAGTTTAGACATCATATGCACAATATTGAATTCTATCTCGCTTAGTTTAGAGATCATACATGCGAGTGCCACCGCTTAGTATATGAATCAATTATGTCAAATATATCATGCCATCCTGTATACTTAGACAACATGTATGTGAATTATTTCATCCCAACCTATTTTAGAAAGACATCATATAATTTTGTCATGTCATCCTCGCTTAGGTACTCATCATATGTTGAATTATGCCATTATATCCTCGTTAAGTTATCCATCATATATCTCAAACTGTGTCATGCTATCCTGCTTAGTTTGGCATCATATATGTGAAATTGTGTCATGCTGTCCTGCTTTGGTTAGACAACATATATGTGAATTACCACATCCGCTCATCATACAATGTTTGTAATGCTCAATTTCTTTTCTTGTTTATCACCCATTTGAATTGGAGGGGCGATGGCGTGATCTAAGGGAGCAAAACCCATTCTTCACAAAAGACAAGCTACCCGTCGATGCAGATAGAACCATGGTTGTACTGGCCCACAAACTAGCCCCACCACACATAATCGAGACTCTTCCAGATTGCACACTTACAATTGCTAAGGCGAGAACCAGCTACAACCCATCTAACCGCAACCCCAAAGCAGATAGTAACCCACTTATAGTTGACAAAGCACCATGTCCACCACAGAGTACCCCACACGCAGCAGTTTGTAAAGCTACTGCAGTGCCCAAAGCACTAAGACCACCACGCCTAACCCAAACTCCGCGTTTAAAGCGTAAGAGCAACTGCTCGTGTCGATTCCGTAGCTATGGTCCATACTCCTTTGTCGTTGCATCACCAGATTTACTCATACCAACTACTTTCAATTTGAAGGATCCAATTGAAACTCCAATGGCTAATGGTATGTTTTAAACCTATTTCTTTAACTCGGATTGCTGTTCTAACTTCTTGCTCTATGTTGATTTCAGCTTTAAGTTGTATAAACAGTTATGTTCTCATGTGATGCACATTACAAGTGTCGCCAATGTTGTGTAGTTTCCCACACTTATATTCTTTCTATGTGCCGTGTCTTAAAAATATATGAGTTGAACTGTGTCTCTGCCTTTGATTAGGGAACATAAACTAGAATGATATGGACAATACAAAGGACCATAGTACATAGATATATGCTTGTTTCATGTCATTATCCTGTCCACCTTACTATCGAACCGGTTTACCAAAATGAGTTTGGTATACTACAAGCTAAACTCGTGATGTGTCTGCTTGTTTCTCTTGTAGTATGCAAATAGAATATTGGAGAAGAGCACCCCACTATGCAATGGTAGAGAAAGTAATGCAGATAAGGTTCAAGATAGTGAGACAACCCTGTTGGTCTCCAAGAAAGGTGATAAAAACGATCTTGTAGACAATGAGAAAACCCCACAGTCCTGCGTTGATGTAGTGTTCGAGTTACTGGCCAATACCACTGGCACAAGCTCTTCGAACTCGCTGCCTGAATCACTTTGGCTTCTTCGGGCCTCAGCTACAAGTCGAAAGGCATCGATCATCTGTGCGGCAAGAAGTCAAGGACCGAGGAAGTCCTCGCAGAATTCAGATGCGTACTTTCTTGTGCAACAAAGCATCGGAGGATTTAAGCGCCAAACAATGAAAGTTAATAAGCTTGCTAAGCATCTTGCCGCACTATGGGTACCTGTGATATTGTTTCTTGAACTCTTCTCAAGTGGTTTCAGCTTTTGGACTTGTTTTGCTTTGTATGCTTATATGTCTTGTGTTCCCTATATTTGCACTAGTGGTGAACTTTGATGCCCAAAGTGGATGTAATATGTGTAATAGCCGTGATAGCCTAGCATAAGTTGCTTGCTTATTTATTTCCTTGTTGTCTTGTTTATTTGTTTGTTTGTAGTCAGTGCAGTTCTTTTTCCGCGGTTTGCTAGTGGCTGCAATAACCTATTTTTTAAAACTAGGCCACAATAACGGGCTAGAGTTGGAATCGTCCGTTCATGGGCCGACCATAACGGGCCATCGTTAATAGGCTGTATTTGATGACGCTATGAAAACGGCCCAATGTATTAACGGACCACAGAAGGGCCGACTGTAACCACGGGCTGAATTTGGCCCACAAGCAAGTAAATTACAGTAACGGGCCGTAAGTAAACGAATGCTCGAAATGAGCCCAAGAATAAATGGGCTCTAAGAAGGCCGAAAGATAACATAATGGAAATGGCCCAACCGAATAACGGGCCATTAATGGGTATAAAGTGATACACTATTCATTACGGGCCGATTTCACCACGGGCCGTTAATGGGTCTAAAGTGATACACTATTCATTGCGGGCCGCTTTCACCACGGTCGTTAATAGGCCAAGAGTTACATAGGGCCTCATATGGGCCGAAGACGCCATGGGCCATACATGGGCGAGAAGTGAAAGCAATTGGAATCATATTGGATGGGCCAGATGACGCCATCGGGCCTAATTCGGTAGGGCGAACGGGCCTTGGGTTAGCGGGCTGTAAATGGGCTATATGCGAACATGCCGTTAACAGGCTTTCCATGGGCCGGCCCGTCACCTTTTGACCAAGTCAAACGGGCCAGCCTTTTCACAGGAATGGGCCTCTATTGGGCCGGGCCACGTGTCGACGTATCATAGGCGCCTTCTGTCCAATGAGTGGATGGCATCTATCCCAACAATGAGCCGACACGTGTTTCCTCTAGCCAATGACGATTTTACACATGGAAAATCCCCATTGGTCGGGGCTGTTAACGGGTTATCGGATCCAAAACCCGACCCGATAGCTTAACGGCGTTCCGTTACGGTGGATGCCACGTGTCGGTCACCCTTGATGAAAGCACTTGCGGACGCGCGATTTATCGTCATGGAAGTGGACACTTCCGTGATGATAATTTTGGTAATGTCATGGAACACTTCTACGACAAAGACAGTATGACCATCTTGATTCTGTCATAAATTTGTCATGGATGTACATGCATGACAAAAAACGCGACCTACTGTGACAAACACGTATCATCACGGAAGTGTATTTTTTTTGTAGTGCTAGGATGTGGTTCAGTGAGGAAAGGAGGGAGGGAAAGTAGTATAGACTAGCTATCCAGCCACTTTGCTGGTCGAAAAGGGAAAAAGGGGGTAACCCAGTACACACATCTGTAAGGAACCGGAATCTTTGTTGAAAAGGGAAAGAAATTGGGGGGTCGGGTAGTTTGTGCAGGACTAGATTTGCTGCCCTCACATAGAAAAAAGTTTCAAAGAGAACAAATATGGGACCAACACAGATATGCTGCTTGGCTACATACTCCGCATCACCCATTTATACGTGTGGACGCACATGGTGCTGGCATGTCCCATGTCCCATCCACATGATCGTGCAGTGTGTTTTGAGATGTTGTGCTACTTGTATTGGTACTGTTTTAAATAAATGTTGAATTGAAGCTATTGTATTGCTCTCTTTTCCCATTAAGTAGTGAACAAAAATGGTACCAACCAAGACATGATGCTTGTTGCTTTGTTACAACAAACTCGCATCACCCCTTTATAAGTAGATGGAAGCACATGGTGTTGTTGCCCACTCGCCTCGAACTGTTTATGCTTTTTCTTAATCTAATGCTGATGGTAAAATTAAGCAATGCCACTCTCAGAATTAACTACTAAACTATTTTAAGAGAATTTCTCTGTTAATATGAATCAATGCAACCGTTTTAGAAATGCTATTGTCCTATACTTTGTTTTCCATCAATATAAGGTAGATGCTTCTTTTTGTGGCCGCATGTTTCATCCTCCTTTATTGGCAGTAATTGTTTCCTTTTTTGCCTCTGTTAAATCAGGCATATCTATTCAACTTGTTGCTATAGCAAACCTAAATGTCACACCGGCGACTTTACTTGATTTCAGTACAACTGCACAAAATGAGATTGGATTTCCTATTCGTGTTGGCAGATTCGTACATGATCTTGTGTGCGTCATGACAGGTTGGTACTTGTCTTCATCCACATGATCGTGCAGTGTGTTTTGAGATGCTGTGCTACTTGTATTGGTACTGTTTTAAATAAATGTTGAATTGAAGCTATTGTATTGCTGTCTTTTCCCATTAAGTAGTGAACAAAAATGGGACCAACCTAGACATTATGCTTGTTGCTTTGTTACAACAAACTTTGCATCACCCCTTTATAAGTAGATGGAAGCACATGTTGTTGTTGCCCACTCTCCCTGAACTGTTTATGCTTTTGTTAATCTAATGTCACTGGTAAAATTAAGCAATGCCACTCTCGTAATTAACTCATCAATCTTATTTCAAAACTGCAACACTTGTTAGGGATTGGCAGGATTACCATTTTTGTGGCCGCATGTTTCATCCTCCTTTATTGGCCAGTAATTGATTCCTTTTTTGCCTCTGTTAAAATAGGGATACCTATTCAACTTGTTGCTATTGCGACATTTTGCTTCGCTTAATTTTGGTGGAACTGCACAAAATGAGACCGGATTTCCATATATATGTTGAGATCTCTTTTAGATCTTCCTCAGGTGTTGTTTCAAATCTTGGTCTTGAAAGGTCAGTACCTACTTTCCTCAAAATTAACTACTGAATCTTAGTTCAAAACTGCAACACTTGTTAGGGATCGACGGGAGTATCATTTCTGTTAGGGATCGGCCGGAGTACATGTTTAAGAAATGTATTGTTCAAATAATGTCTCTGTTATTATATATCAGTTACAGTGTTTTTCAAATGGTACTATCCTGCTTTGTAGTTTTTTCTACATGTTTAACCAAGGTATTGTTAAGATAATGTCTATGTTAAAATGAATCAGTCGCATTGTTTTAGGAATGATACTTTTCTGCTTTGTCATTCTTTATACATGTTGAAACAAGGCATTGTTAAGATAATGTCTCAGTTAATATGAATGAATCACACTGATTGAGAATTGCTACTCTCCTGCTTTGTTTCCCATTAAGATAAGGTAGATCAGTAGATGTTTTTCTTCTGGGAGTACAAGTCATCAACCATTATTTCTCAGTAATTGTTTCCCTTATACCTATTGTTGCATACAGGGAAATCAAAATTAAAGCTCGGTTTTATTACGAATTTGATTTTAGTTAAGCTGCACAAAAGGAGCCAATGTGTCTAAGGCAAACTGCTGCATTAGTGGGTCCAGTTGGTCTTACCACTTTGCGAGAAAAGAAGCGAGTCACTGCTTATGCTACATTACACAAGGAATGATCGAGAAGCTTTACAGAGTATTAGTAGACGCTGGTGACATAACTAGTCTACAAAGAGCATAGGAAACTCTACAACACGTGGAGCGCACTGGGCAAAAAGTGCCCAAACAACTACAGGAAGCCAGGACAGGACTCCAAATCTATCAATGTCATTCTAAGCAACAAAGATGGGGCATCTGGGTATGGTAATCTGTTTACCGTACTTTCAGTTTGTTAGTCCACCGATTGGTGGGTTGACAGCCAATATTCATGTGTGAGCTGCTGTGTCTTTGTTTTCTTGCATCATATAAATACGGTATCCACAGGGATGCTCAGCTTGATTTTAGTGGAACCGCACAAAATGTCCAGATGGTTTGTGTCCTCCATAATACTTCATCATGCACAATACATCGAATGGTTCTCTAGTCATTCGTCGTCACCTTAAGCCACCGGACTATATGTTCGAATGGTGCTGCCAAATCGGCCATTAAGAAGGGTAAGAAGAAAGACAAAAGAGAGATGGCTGCTTTACTTGTGGTTCGGAGGAACCTTTGGGCAAACAAGTGCCCAAACAAGTACCAAGAAGCCGTGACAGACCCCAAGTCTGTCAATGTCACTCTAAGCAACAATGATGGGGCATCTGAGTATGGTAACCTGTTTACCGTACTTTCAGTTTGTTAGTCCACCGATTGGTGGGTTGACACTGGGGCCAATATTCATGTGTGTGCTGATGTGTCTTTGTTTTCTGGGAGCATATAAATACGAAATCCACAGGGATGCTCAAATTTTGATTTTAGTGGAACTGCACAAAATGTTCAGATGGTTCGTGTCCTCCATAATACTTCATCATGCACAATACATCGAATGGTTCTCTAATCATTCATTGTCACCTTGAGCCACCGGACTATCAGATGACAAACCCTGCCCGTTCCACAATCATAGGCATTACATATTTTGAATGGGAAAGGCTTGTCAAAGTTGACATTAGTTTAATATATTGGAATTGGAAAACCTTGTCAATTTTTGCTCATTGATGTTAGCCAGAAGACATTCATTTGATATTTTTGAGTGGGACGCCCTTTGATGTGAGCAACGTCGATCGTTTTTTCCTATTCCTGTCTTGATTCGTAAGTAAATATTTACTCATTTGAGATGCATAGTCACATGAATGTTGACTTATGTAAGATATTTTAAGAGTTTGTTCTGAATATTGTCTATGTAATGCCATGCCTTGTGTTTGATTGCAAAGTTGAGCTTGGGATGTTGTGGCATGCGGCATCACGAGCTATTCACCGTGCCTCCTGAGAATAATGCTTCGTATTGTTTTGCATGTCGATCTAATGCCAGTGATTTGCTTGTTAAGAAGATCATCCTCTTCTGTTGTTTCCGTGCTTAAGAAGTTCATCGTCTTATGTTTCATTCATAGCCTATACGACAAGTCGGGTAGGTTAGACATGAAACCATATGATCTTCCGACCAACTCATCATCTTAAGCCGTGATTGGATCGCCGTTTTCCAACCAAAACCGCTTGTAAAACTGACGCTTGTAAATAAAAGCAGATGGTCTCGGGCGAAGCGCTTGGTTGGTCGATTTCGACTAGTAAAATATACACTGGTCTCTCAAATTACACGCCAGAACCGCCGGTTTTACTTATAGACCTCGGCCCTCGGTTTCATTACGCATGTATTTTACGCGTTGTATCCGATGACGAGTAAATTACACTTGTATCTTAATATAGGTGTGAAATAAACCAGAGCTCCCAAGCGCGGCCTTACCGTTTCATGTCGTCTCAGTCTCTCAAAGGTGCTCATAGGTGTCCGATGATCCTGGCTTCCTGAATGAGCAGCATGCGCTGTATCAGACCATCCATAGGGCCCGCGAGGCCCTCTCCGTCGTCTTTCGAGTTGTTGCGCTCGCCGTGGCGCCGATCATTGTTAACATGGTCAATGAACATGAGGATTTAGGAGATGAACTTATTTTGACTGGATGACAGTAGGGACCCACTAGGGCCATAGCCGTATGTACGCAAGTGCCTCCTTATTATGTACAACTATTTTTTTTTGCTTTGTCCTGGTTTCCTGACATCATCCCACACCATTGTCAACCTATGTAGTCAATATAAACGAGAGAATTGCACAAGGTGCAGCCGACAGCTGGGACCAAGCAGCTCGAGTAGTATTTGTGTTTTTGAGGCGTGAGCACTGCAGAGTTTTTCTTGGCGATGTTTTCGTTGTTGTTCAGAGGAGAGCAGGGTATTAACTGGGCGGGCTGTGGCCCATCTAGCCCAGGAAAGATATCCAGCCCAGATATTAATTCAAGATGAAAATGGCTAGCCCAGCTATACGTTTTTTTGAGGAATACCAGAGCAAGGTCAACTTGTTATTCTCCGCCCCGCTGGGCTGCAAATCTTTCCTGGGAGGGATGCATTAGGCTTAACAGGAAAATTGGCTTTAAAAATAATAAATGGGATGTAATTATAAAAACTGGGCAGTAACTATAAAAAATGCACCAAACACGAAATTAGTTTATAAAATATTATTTATGGATTTGGAAAATCTTAATTTTTAATTGTTGCGCGGCGCAATGTTTCGTTGGATTTTTACATAATACAAATTTATATTTAATCTGACTAGAAATTTTGGGATAAAAATAATTCGGATCCCATCAAAATGTGGGAATTTTTTATTGAATTCCGTCTTGAACGGTTGATTGAAATTATTAATCGTTGTCCTAGCTAGAAAATGGGTTGTACTTTTAACAAACTGTAAATGGGTTGTAGTAAATTCCATTAGAATTCAAAAATGGGCTGTACATTCTTACAAATCACAAATGGGCTATAAGTTCTCTGCCACACACTTGTGGGCCTACTAAGTTGAGGCGTCCCCTAAAAAAAGAAGTTGACGCGTATGCAAACACACGGTTCTAGCAGCAGTGGCCGTTGGATGTCTATCCAACGGATGTCTTTCTTCTTCTTCTTCAATCTCGGATATTCTAGCTTCGGTCGCCCAAAAAATGATTCCTCCCCCTGACATCTGGGGCGCACCGTTTCGGAGGCTGACTTGTGGGCCTACTAAGTTGACGCGTACCAAGGGCTTTGTAAACTTAGTCAATATAAACGATTCTAGCTGCAGTGACCGTACGATGTCCATCCAACGGCTGTAGTGCTTCTTCAACCTCTGGTCTTCTTGCTCCAGCCGCCCAAACCAGCGCCGGTTGTGCCTCGTGCTCCTGCCTCCCGTGGCCGGCTGCGATGCCGCGGAGGCCTCACCGCCCCCTACTACTCCCACCGCTAGCCAGGCTGTCCCTCTACTCACCCACACCCCTGTTATTTTGCGGCAACGGCAGCCTCACACCGCAGCCGAACCAGTGAACCCTCGTACTCCTCTCCACGTGGGCATCCACTGCCACGTCTTCCCCAGCTCTACGTCGTCCCCTTCCTAGGCCTCGCCATCGTCCACCGCCTTGGTGCTCTCGGCGCGGCGTGGTCAATGTGGTCAATGACCGACTTCCATCGGAAGAGTACTGTACGTGGAGAGGCTGACAACTAGGTCCAGCGCAGTCGCAAGGAAGTGCCTCCTTATTACGTGCAAAATAATTATTCCTGCACCTGACAGCGGGGACCCACCGGACGGGCCACCATATTTCGCGAAAAACATTTCCCCCTGACTCGTGGGACCCACCAGCTATATCTTCGCATGCAAGGAAGTGCGTCCGAGCAAAAAAAAACGATTCGCCCCCTGACTGCTGGGACCCACCAGCTATATCCTCGCATGCAAGGAAGTGCCTGACAGTCGGGACCCACCTGGTCGAAGCATACGTAGCATTGTCATTCTGGTCGCGAACGTGTAGTTACATACTGGTCGATGTAGAGGCGCGCACGTAGCATGTACACGTGCGCACATCGGCCAGGGTGCAAGAAAGTAAATACGGCCACATACATACATATGGGCGGGGTCTCGAACGCCCACTCGCGCGTATGTACGGCCAGGGCTCGTGTACATGGCTGGTTCGGAACAAAGAAACTGCGTCATCGTCGTATTCATGGGGAGGCAACGGAATGCGTCGTGTTCATCGGGAGGCAATGGAATGAGTGGGAGCCAACCGGCTTGGACGGAACAACCGATGGAAACGAGGCCTGGCGTACCGCATAACGGAGAAATGGCCTTGTGTTCGACCAGCCATGTTCGAAACGGGACCCTGTTCATCGGGAGGGGTCTGGCGTAATGCAAAATGGAGGAAACGGACTTGTGTTGGACCTCCTACGGTCGAAACAGGTCCTGTTGATCAGGAGGGGTGTGGCGTACCGCAAAACAGAGGAAACAGACTTATGTTGGAGCGCTATGGTTGACACGGGGATCCTGTTCATTAGGAGGGTGTGGCATACCGCAAAATGGGACTCCACGGGATACTGTTCATCTCCACCGTCGCCCCCCTCCAGCCTCCACGGGCTACTGTTCATCCACCGTCGACCTCCTCCAGCCTCCACCTGCGACTGTTCATCCACGGGCTCCTGTTCATCCACGGGCTCCTGTTCATCCAGTCTCCAACGTGCGCTACTCCACCGGCTACTGTTCAACCAGCCCTCTCCACGGGCTCCTGTTAAACCACCCCTCCACGGGCTACTGTTCATCCAGCCCTCCACCATCTACTGTTCATCCACCCTCCACGGGGTCATCCTATTCATCCAGCCCTCCACGGGGTCCTGTTCATCCAGCCCCAACCAGCTCGATCGATCGGGGTCCTGTTCATCCAGAGGCAACACCACGGGGTCCTGTTCAT
Source organism: Aegilops bicornis (assembly GCA_021605145.1). Lineage (NCBI taxonomy): Eukaryota > Viridiplantae > Streptophyta > Magnoliopsida > Poales > Poaceae > Aegilops > Aegilops bicornis. The sequence goes on along the minus strand of CM038674.1, from coordinate 124,928,433 downwards.
CCACCCCATCGGGAACTGTTGATCCAAACCCCCCCAGCAACGCTCACTGTTCATCCAGAGGCAGCATCGATCAGCTCCAGTTAGTTGCAGTAGAGAAGGAATCGCTCGATTAGGTTCAGTTAACAGCCATCGATCGATCGCTCGGGTTCGATAGCGTAACTGCAGTGCAATCGTCGCCGGGTTGATGAGGGCGAACGCCTCGCTCGGGTTCAGTTAGAGCCCAACGCCTCGCACCCACGCGCGTGCGTGTATGAGAGAAACGCGCAAACCTCCGTGCATCGGTCGGCCCCGACCACCCACCGTAATCGGGAACACCCCGATAGTTTCCTAGCCCTTGCTTCTACCACGGTTTTTTCCGTCATGGACAGCCCAAAGAATGTCATGCAGCTGCGTCTCCGGCCTGCCTAGGACGAAAAGCCCATTTTCTGTCATGATTTTTTGTCATAGAAGTAGGAGCCCACCACATCTATTATGATACCGGGTTTTGTCACAATTATCGTCATAGAAGTGTCATTAGTATGACTGATTTTTTTTTGTTCGGCCCAAAATGTCACGGATGTGTCTTTTTTTGTAGTGACTACAATTAGAGACCCTTCGAGAAACTGTGTGGAATGCCATAATCGCAAATGGTGCTGTATGAAAACCGCGAGAAATGTATAAAATGTTTGCGATGACGGATGCATCAAACACGGTTCAGGTTTTAGTTGCGTGTGCGATGAAGGGCATACGGTTCAGTTCAATTAACTATTTGCGATGAGGAGGAACAGAAGAAATGGGCAGCTAGATGAAGGCGTGTGCGATACACAGCATACAGTTCACTTAGATGAACTGTTTGTGATTAGGCAACACAAAAAATGGGCAGCCAGATGAAGGTGTGTGCGATATACAACATACGGTTCACTCGGATGAACTGTTTGTGATTAGGCAACAAAAAAGAAACGGTCAGCCAGATCAAGGTATGTGGGATATACGGCATGCGGTTCACTCGGATGAACTGTTTGCGTTGACACAAGAGTACAAAAACGGTTCAGCTTAACAAGACGTGTGTGTTGTGCGATGGGATTGCATGCGGTTCACTCGGCCCTTGTCGTCAATGTGTGACCTCTGTGGCAACCGTTCGCTCCCCAGGTGCCTCTTCGTGTACCGTGGCAACTGTCCACTGACTCTTCGCCTTTCCCTCTCGATTTGGAACTGCTGTTGCATGCTAGCTCTTCCTCCCTCCTCCATTTGCCTTCACCCTTCCTTCTGCCATTGTTTGATCGTCTTCTCCATGGAGGGAACAAGCCGGAAACGACCTCGTTATTCTTGCCCTGATCTGAATGATGACGTGGTGGAGGAACTCATTGATCGGTGTGACGTCATCACCTTGGCTAGCATGGCAGGTTCATTCAAGACCATTCTCGACTCAACTAATAACATTATTACAAGGAACCCAAGGGTTCAGGAGCGGTTTGATCTCCCCTATCTTCTTCGCCGTGACCCTGCTGACTAGCGCGGGGACGAGGGAAGCCTCACCTTGTGTAAGTTGATGCCGCTTGATAATGATACGTATGATGTTAAGATGCCATCGCTTGAGGGCTAGGCTTGGGCAGGTGCAAATGGAGATTGGGTTGTTTATATTGGGTACAACTGCAAGTGGGAACTTGTGAATGTGTACACTGGTCACCGGGTTCCACTTCGAAAAATCTCAGATGACTGCCCAGAGGTTGAGTACACTGGTATTCTACATGAGTTCAAATACGATCATGCTGACTGTCGTCTATGGAAGATAGAAATTTGTCGAGTTCCCAACCGCTCTTGGGGTTATAGGAATGCTTATGTTGTCACTATCTTCGACAAGCTTGTTGCCGTCCTTCATGGTTCGACTCGATGGATATTGCTCAAAAATCAGTTTCTATACACGGATGAGTACTGTGATGCAATTCAATACGAGGGTCTTGTGTTTGCTACCACCACTTGTGGCACTGTTTTTGCATGGAATCCTCATGATTTTGGTACGTTTGTCTTCCATCATAATTATAATTGTTTCATCCACATGCACGCGGGTTAGCTAGTTTCCATTTACTAATTAACCTTCTTGTGTTTCCAAGGTCCTGTGAACATTCCACCACCTATACTTGAAAATTTTATTCACGAGCATGAGGACGAGCAGGACCCATACACTCAGTGGCGCCTGGCAACTTATTCTGATGGATCACCTCTTCTTGTCTATATACGAGGCCCTGCTGATGTTATTAAGGAAGCAGATGTTGTCTCTTATGGTCGCACTCTCCGGACCTATTCCAACATCCGTTTCAGGGTATTCGGGATGGATACTGGTGTACTAGCGCCAACACCTTCTCCCTGGTTCAGTATTGAAAGTCTTGGAGGAAACTCGCTCTTCCTTGGACAAAACTATCCAATGATGGTGGAAGGCGATCCAGCTACTGTTGACACAACGTTACTACCATTTATGAGAAGCAACTGTATCTATACCTCCGACATTACTATGCTTCCCTATCGTCCCAATATGGGTATTGAAACAGGCCGCTTCAGCCTGGATGATCAGTCATGCGTTGGTCTTGAGATTGACAGTAGCTGGCCCTTTCGAGAGAATCACTTCTGGTTCAAAGCAAGCGTTTTGAATGCCGACGAGTGCTTGAGCTGAAGTTCATTTCATTGCTTTGTTATTTGTTGTGTGAGAAAAACTTTAATAGAATGTTTTGTTGGAAATGATCTATAATCCAACATGTATCCTCGTTGTCGTTGTGGGTTGATGACTTGTTGTATGTAATCAATGGTACATTTGCATATGCGTCCATGAACTCATGCCTGCTAGTGGTGTCCACATGAACAGTGCTAGTGATTTAGTTGCAAAAATTAGATAGTGCTAGTGATTTGTAGCTGCATATTTTGACAAATCGCAGTGTTACAAGGTTGACAAATGGCAATGTTACTAGATAAAAAAATGTCAATCTTTCCAGTTTGAGAAATGGCAACATACCCAAAATGATAGATATGAAAATCTTACCCAATTGTTTGTACGTGGTTGCACACGGGTCATGCAAAACAACCGTTTGCGTTGAAGGGATGCAGAAATCCTGCTCGACACATTTTCCCTTGGCTTCCTGAGGAAGCTGTCGGTTTGCATACAGGTGTTCTAACTAGAACATTTGCGATGAGTGTTTTATATTTAAAAACCGTTGATGTTTTTTTCAGAACAAAATCATTTGATAAGTCTGTACATTAAGAGAGAAAAATGCAAGTTCGTTCAAACCATATCTTTCATTCAGTCACACTGCGAATTTATATCCATATGATCGAGAATTTGAGATACAGTATTAAACCCCAAAAAAACTATTTCCGGCGGCGGCGGAGGCGGCGTGCCGCACCGTCGTTGTCGTTGTCGTCCTCCGGGACGCTGTTGTTGAAGTCTTCAAGGGAGCACAAAATGTTCTTCACTTGTAAATCAAACATCATGTCGTCGCGCGATTGACGGCCGGGGTGCGGGAGGACGGCAACTGGCACCGCTGAGAGGTAGCGGTCGACGGCAGCATCTCATGCTGCTGAGGGGGGGGCACGGGCACGGGCACGGGTGCGGCGGGTGCAGCCAAACGCACGGGGACCGGCGCCGCGGTGGGTGGAGGGGCGCGCACGGGCGTGGCGGATGTAGCCAAACGCACGGGGGTCGGCGGCATGGTGGGTGGAGGGGCGCGCACGGGAATGAGTGCTGGTGCTGGCATGTACACGAGCTCGCGTGGGTCCGCTGAGACCTCGCTGACGCCCGCGGCTTCCAGCTCTGCGATAGTGCTCGGCGAACAACCCGTCAATGCTAGCTCGGCGAACAGCCCGTCAATGCTACGGGGATGGTCGCTGGCGCGGGCGCGTGGATGGGAGCTGGGACGGTAGCGGGGGCAGCAACCGCCGCAGCTAACTCGTTCTAGGCCATGTCCATGATGCCCCATTCCTCCTTATTTTATATCTCCTCCGGCTCGGAGTCGACTTCACCAAACTTGAAGACTAGTGGCAGATGATCATTCTGCGCCATGGCGGTGGAGGTCTCATGGGGGAATGGGAGGCGAACAGTAAGGCCGCCCGTATTAAACAGCGGCTCGGGCGCCATTAATGGAGAGGAAGGCAGGCGGCCATGGAAGTCAAAGGGCTCGCTTCCCAGTGAGCCTGCGCAGCGTACAGCTCGCACGCTTCCCGGTGAGCCTGCGCATTGGAGGACAGCTTGCACGCCTCTCGGTCAGCCTGCGCACCGGACTGCGCTCGCACGCCTCCCGCTCAGTCAAGGTCAAGCAGCTGTCCGCACGGCACCTCCTACATCCATTAAAACCAAGACACATGGCGTCACGTGAATGGTTAACAGAACGCACACGTTTTGAATTATACAAACGTTTGAGATATTAAGTGGGAGCTATTTTTTTCAAAATCCCTTTGTTGGTTGTCATTATTCAAGTGCGCCTGCTCGCAAAATGGACATGAAAAATACCACATCATGTCGGGCGCCATTCCATGATTGCATGCCAAGTTTCATGAATTTCACACGAGTTTTGGATTTACTTGAATTTAAAAACCAGGCATCTTAATGTTTTGTCGGTAATCAATGGTGCCCTGGTGTTTGAAATTCATTCCCATTTATTGCATGGGACCTAAGCATGCACCCAAGGACACATATTTGATTTTTCAACCAATTTATATGCACTAGAGCATGTGCATGTAGCTCAAATTTGAATTATGCACATAAATGCACTGAGAACTCAGTTAATGCATAAAAATGTCCAAACGAACCCCGAAAAATCTCAAAAATTGACACAACACTCTTGTTGTTCTATGTTGACACGAGAAATTTTTTGAAAGCAATAAGAGGCAATGGATATCGTTTCGTCCCCAAAGGTGGGAAGTTCCCTACTGAAACCATCATGCTTGTTGTGAGAAGCTCTGGTTTGTGAGAAGCATATACCCGAACCTGCCCCAAATGGGACAAATTTTTTAACACGGCATGTTGATTCCGCTCCACGATAGCATGCCAAGTTTCATGAATTTCAGACGAGTTTTGGATTTACTAGAATTTAAAAACCAGGCATCTCAATTTTTGTTCATTCTCATCTCTTGCATGGGGCCTAGAAATTCACCCAAGGACACATATTAGAATTTTCAACCAACCTTAGTGCAATGGAGCATGTGCTTGTAGTTCAAATTTGAATCATGCACATAAAATGCCTAGAAAACCCAGTTAATGCACAAAATGTCCGAAGAACCCCGAAAAATCACAAAAATTGACACAACACTCCTGTTGTTCTATGTTGACATTAGAAAATATTTGAAAGCAATAAGAGGCAATGGATATTGTTTCGTCCCCAAAGGTGGGATGTTCCCTATCGAAACCATCATGCTTGTTGTGAGAAGCTCTGGTTTGTGAGAAGCTTATACCCAAACCTGCCCCAAACGGGACAAATTTTTTACCATGGCATGTTGATGCCACTCCATGATAGCATGCCAAGTTTCATAAATTTCAGACGAGTTTTGGACTTACTAGAATTTAAAAACCAGGCATCTCAATGTTTTGCCGGCAATCAACTGTGCTCTGGTGTTTGAATTTCATTCCCATCTCTTGCATGGGACCAAGAAATTCACCCAAGGACACACATGTGATTTTTCAACCAACTTTAGTGCATTGGAGCATGTGCTTGTAGTTCAAATTTGAATTATGCACATAAAATGCCTAGAAGACCCAGTTAATGTATAAAAAGGCCAAACGAACCCCAAAAAATTCCAAGATTGAACACAACACTCCTGTTGTTCTATGTTGACACTAGAAATTTTTTGACAGCAATAAGAGGCAACGGATATTGTCCCGTCACCAAAGGTGGTACGTTCCCTATCAAAACCATCATGCTTGTTTTGAGAAGCTTTGGTTTGTGAGAAGCTTATACCCGAACCTGCCCCAAATGGGACAAAATTTTCACCACGACATGTTGATGCCGCTCCATGATAGCATGCCAAGTTTCATGAATTTCATATGGGTTTTGGATTTACTAGAATTTAAATACCAGGCATCTCAACGTTTTGCCGGCAATCAACAGTTCCATGGTGTTTGAATTTCATTCCCATCTATTGCATGGGACCTAGAAATTCACCCAAGGACACACACGTGATTTTTCAACCAACTTTGGTGCATTGGAGCATGTGCTTGTAGTTCAAATTTGAATTATGCACATAAAATGCCTAGAAACCCCACTTAATGTATAAAAAAGGCCAAACGAACCCCGAAAAATTCCAAGATTGAACACAACACTCCTGTTGTTCTATGTTGACACTAGAAATTTTTTGAAAGCAATAAGAGGCAACGGATATCGTCTCGTCCTCAAAGGTGGTACGTTCCCTATCGAAACCATCATGCTTGTTGTGAGAAGCTCTGATTTGTGAGAAGCTTATACCCAAACCTGCCCCAAATGGGGCAAAATTTTCACCACGACATGTTGATGCCGCTCCATGATAGCATGCCATGTTTCATGAATTTCAGACGAGTTTTGGATTTGTTGGGGAACGCAGTAATTTCAAAAATTTTCCTACGATCACGCAAGACCATGGTGATGGCATAGCAACGAGAGGGGAGAGTGTCCGTCCACGTACCCTCGTAGACCGAAAGCGGAAGCGTTATAACAACGCGGTTGATGTAGTCGTGACGTCTTCACGATCCGACCGATCCAAGCACCGAACGACGGCACCTCCGAGTTACGCACACGCTCAGCTTCGATGACGCATCCCGGACTCGATCCAAAGCAAAGTGTCGGGATGAGTTCCGTCAAGACGACGGCGTGGTAGCGATGTTGATGCTCCACCGACGCAGGGCTTCGCCTAAGCTCCGCGACGATATGACTTCTCCGGCGCAGGCTTCGCCTAAGCTCTCTGACGATATGACCGAAGTGGAATATGGTGGAAGGGGGCACCGCACGGCTAAGGAAAGATCCGTAGATCAACTTGTGTGTCTGGGGTGCCCCTTGCCCCGTATATAAAGGAGCAAGGAGGAGGTGGCCGGCCAAGGGAGGAGGCGCACTAAGATGTGGAGTCCTACTAGGATTCCAAGTCCTAGTAGGAGTCCACCAAGAGGGGAGGAAGGAGAAGGAAGTGGAGGAGAAGGAAAGGTGGCGGCCCCTTTTCCCTAGTCCAATTCGGACCAGAGGGGAGGGGGCGCAGCAGCCCTGGGCCCTTTCTCCTCTTTCCACTAAAGCCCATCAAGGCCCATTGCTTCTCCCGTAACTACCGGTACTCGAAAAATACTCGAATCATTCGGAACCTTTCCGAACTCCGAATATAGTCGTCCAATATATCGATCTTTACGTCTCGACCATTTCGAGACTCCTCGTCATGTCCCCGATCTCATCCGGGACTCCGAACTCCTTCGGTACATCAAAACTCATAAACTCATAATATAAGCATCATCGAAACCTTAAGCGTGCGGACCCTACGGGTTCGAGAACTATGTAGACATGACCTAGAACCATTCTCGGTCAATAACCAATAGCGGAACCTGGATGCCCATATTGGTTCCTACATATTCTACGAAGATCTTTATCGGTCAAACCGCATAACGACATACGTTGTTCCCTTTGTCATCGGTATGTTACTTACCCGAGATTCGATCGTCGGTATCCAATACCTAGTTCAATCTCGTTACGGTAAGTCTCTTTACTCGTTCCGTAATACATCATCTCACAACTAACTCATTAGTTGTAATGCTTGCAAGGCTTAAGTGATGTGTATTACCGAGAAGGCCTAGAGATACCTCTCCGACAATCGGAGTGACAAAACCTAATCTCGAAATACGCCAACCCAACAAGTACCTTTGGAGACACCTGTAGTACTCCTTTATAATCACCCGATTCACGTTGTGACGTTTGGTAGTACCAAAGTGTTCCTCCGGTAAACGGAGTTGCATAATCTCATAGTTACAGGAACATGTATGGGTCATGAAGAAAGCATTAACATACTAAACGATCAAGTGTTAAGCTAACGGAATGGGTCATGTCAATCAGATCATTCAACTAATGATGTGACCTTGTTAATCAAATAACAACTCCTTGTTCATGGTTAGGAAACATAACCATCTTTGATTAACAAGCTAGTCAAGTAGAGGCATACTAGTGACATCTTGTTTGTCTATATATTTACACATGTATTATGTTTCCGGTTAATACAATTCTAGCATGAATAATAAACATTTATCATGATATAAGGAAATAAATAATAACTTTATTATTGCCTCTAGGGCATATTTCCTTCAGTCTCCCACTTGCACTAGAGTCAATAATCTAGTTCACATCATCATGTGATTCAACACTAATATTCACATCGTATGTGATTAACACACATAGTTCACATCGTCATGTGACCAACACCCAAAGGGTTTACTAGAGTCAATAATCTAGTTCACATCGCTATGTGATTAACACCCAAAGAGTACCAAGGTATGATCATGTTTTGCTCGTGAGAGAAGCTTAGTCAGCCAGATTACATCACATTGAGCCGTATGTATTTTGCAAATATTCTATGTCTACAATGCTCGCACGGAGCTACTCTAGCTAATTGCTCCCACTTTCAATATGTATCCAGATTGAGATTTAGAGTCATCTGGATCAGTGTAAAAGCTTGCACCGATGTAACTCTTTACTGACGGGCTCTTTTATCACCTCCATAATCGAGAAATATTTCCTTAGTCCTCACTAAGGATGTTCTTGACCAATGTTCGGTGATCTACTCCTAGATCACTATTGTACTCCTTGCCAAATTCAGAGCAAGGTATACAATAGGTCTGGTACATAGCATAGCATACTTTATAGAACCTATGACTGATGCATAGGGAATGACTTTCATTCTCTTTCTATCTTCTGCCGTGGTCGGGTTTTGAGTCTTACTCAATCTCACACCTTGTAACACAGGCAAGAACTCTTTCTTTGACTGCTCCATTTTGAACTACTTCAAAATCTTGTCAAGGTATGTATTCATTGAAAAACATATCAAGCGTCTTGATCTATCTCAATAGATCTTGATGCTCAATATGTAAGCAGCTTCACCGAGGTCCTTCTTTGAAAAACTCCTTTCAAATACTCCTTTATGCTTTGCAGAATAATTCTACATTATTTCCGATCAACAATATGTCATTCACATATACTTATCAGAAAAGCTGTAGTGCTCCCACTCACTTTCTTGTAAATACAGGCTTCTCCAAAAGTCTGTATAAAACCATATGCTTTGATCAATCTTATCAAAGCGTATATTCCAACTCCGAGATGCTTGCACCAGTCCATAGATGGATCGATGGAGCTTGCACATTTTGTTAGCTCCTTTAGGATTGACAAAACCTTCTGGTTGCATCATATACAACTCTTCTTTAATAAATCCATTAAAGAATGTTGTTTTGACATCCATTTGCCAGATTTCATAAAATGTGGCAATTGCTAACATGATTCGGACAGACTTAAGCATCGCTACGGGTGAGAAAGTCTCATCGTAGTCAACCCCTTGAACTTGTCGAAAACCTTTTGCAACAAGTCGAGCTTTGTAGATAGTAACACTACTATCAGTGTCCGTCTTCCTCTTGAAGATCCATTTATTTAACATGGCTTGCTGATCATAGAGCAAGTCAATCAAAGTCTATACTTTGTTTCTCATACATGGATCCTATCTCAGATTTCATGGCCTCAAGCCATTTCGCGGAATCTGGGCTCATCATCGCTTCCTCATAGTCCGTAGGTTCATCATGGTCTAGTAACATGACTTCCGAACACGATAACCATACCACTCTGGTGCGGATTTTGCTCTGGAAGACCTCACGAGGTTTGGTAGCAACTTGATCTGAAGTTTCATGATCATCATCATTAACTTCCTCACTTATTGGTGTAGGAATCACTGGAACTGATTTACGTGATGAACTACTTTCCAATAAGGGAGAAGGTACAATTACCTCATCAAGTTCTACTTTCCTCCCACTCACTTCTTTCGAGAGAAACTTTCTTCTCTAGAAAGGATCCATCTTAGCAACGAAAAACTTGCCTTTGGATCTGTGATAGAAGGTGTACCCAATAGTTACCTTTGGGTATTCTATGAAGACGCACTTCTCCGATTTGGGTTCGAGCTTATCAGGTGAAAATTTTTTTCACATAAGTATCAAAACTCCAAACTTTTAAGAAACGCATACTTAGGTTTACCGTTAAACCATAGTTCATATGGTGTCGTCTCAACGGATTTAGATGGTGCCCCATTAAACGTGAATGCAGCTGTCTCTAATGCATAACCCCAAAACGATATTGGTAAATCGGTGAGAGACATCATTGATCGTACCATATCAAAATAAAGTACTGATTCTGACGTTCGGACACACCATAACGTTGTGGTGTTCCGGTGGCGTGAGCTGTGAAACTATTCCACTTTGTTTTAATTGAAGACCAAACTCGTAACTCAAATATTCATCTCCACGATCAGATCGCAGAAACTTTATTTTCTTGTTACGATGATTTTCCACTTCACTCTGAAATTCTTTGAACTTTTCAATTATTTCAGACTTATGTTTCATCAAGTAAATATACCCATATCTGCTCAAATCATTTTGTGAAGGTCAGAAAATAACGATACTTGCCACGAGCATCGACACTCATTGAATCGCATACATCGGTATGTATTATTTCCAATAAGTCAGTAGCTTGTTCCATTGTTCCGGAGAACGGAGTTTTAGTCATCTTGCCCAAAAGGCACGGTTCGCAAGCATCAAATGATTCATAATCAAGTGATTCCAAAAACCCATCAGCATGGAGTTTCTTCATGCGCTTTACACCAATATGACCTAAACGGCAGTGCCACAAATAAGTTGCACTATCATTATTAACTTTGCATCTTTTGGTTTCAATATTATGAATATGTGTATCACTATGATCGAGATCCAATGAACCATTTTCATTGGGTGTGTAACCATATAAGGTTTTATTCATGTAAACAGAACAACAATTTATTCTCTTACCTAAATGAATAATCAGTATTGCAATAAACATGATCAAATCATATTTATGCTCAACACCAAATAACACTTATTTAGGTTCCACACTAATCCGAAAGTATAGGGAGTGTGCGATGATGATCATATCAATCTTGGAACTACTTCCAACACTCATCGTCACTTCCCTTCAACTAGTTTACGCAACTCCCGTTTCAAGTTACTACTTTTAGCAACTGAACCATGTATCAAAATACCGAGGGTTTGCTACGAACACTAGTAAAATACACATCAATAATCTGCATATCAAATATACCATTGTTCACTTTGCCATCCTTCTTATCCGCCAAATACTTGGGGTAGTTCCGCTTCTAGTGACCAGTTCCATTGCAGCAAAAGCACTTAGTCTCAGGCTTAGGTCCAGACTTGGGCTTCTTCACTGGAGCAGCAACTTGCTTGCCGTTCTTCTTGAAGTTCCCCTTCTTCCCTTTGCCCTTTTCCTTGAGATTAGTGGTCTTGTCAATCATCAACACTTGATGCTCTTTCTTGATTTCTACCTTCGTTGATTTCAACATCACGAAGAGCTCGGGAATCGTTTTCGTCATCCCTTGCATACTATAGTTCATCACGAAGTTCTAGTAACTTAGTGTTGGTGACTAGAGAATTCTATCAATCACTATCTTATCCGGAAGATTAACTCCCACTTGATTCAAGCGATTGAAGTACTCGAGACAATCTGAGAACATGCTCACTAGTTGAGCGATTCTCTTCCATCTTTTAGCTATAGAACTTGTTGGAGATTTCATATCTCTCAACTCGGGTATTTGCTTGAAATATTAACTTCAATTCCTGGAACATCTCATATGGTCCATGACGTTCATATCGTCTTTGAAGTCCCGATTCTAAGCTGTTAAGTATGGTGCACTAAACTATCAAGTAGTCATCATATTGAGCTAGCCAAACGTTCATAACGTCTACATTTGCTCCTGCAATAGGTCTGTCACCTAGCGGTGCATTAAGGACATAATTCTTACGTGCAGCAATGAGGATAAACCTCAGATCACGGATCCAATCCGCATCATTGCTACTAACATTTTTCAATACAATTTTCTCTAGGAACACATATAAAAACATAGGGAAGCAACAACGCGAGCTATTGATCTACAACATAGAGATGCTAATACTACCAGGACTAAGTTCATGATAAATTAAAGTTCAATTAATCATATTACTTAAGAACTCCCACTTAGATAGACATCTCTCTAATCCTCTAAGTGATCACGTGATCCAAATCAACTAAACCATGTCCGATCATCACGTGAGATGGAGTAGTTTCAATGGTGAACATCACTATGTTGATCATATCTACTATATGATTCACGCCGACCTTTCGGTCTCCGTGTTCCGAGGTCATATCTTATATGCATAGCTCGTCAAGTATAACCTGAGTATTCCGCGTGTGCAACTGTTTTGCACCCGTTGTATTTGAACGTAGAGCCTATCACACCCGATCATCACGTGGTGTCTCAAAGACGAAGAACTTTCATAACGGTGCATACTCGGGGAGAACACTTCTTGATAATTTTAGTGAGAGATCATCTTATAATGCTACCGTCAATCAAAGCAAGATAAGATGCATAAAGGATAAACATCACATGCAATCAATATAAGTGATATGATATGGCCATCATCATCTTGTGCTTGTGATCTCCATCGCCAAGCACCGTCATGATCACCATCGTCACCGCGCCGACACCTTGATCTCCATCGTAGCATCATTGTCGTCTCGCCAATCTTATGCTTCCACGACTATCACTACCGCTTAGTAATAAAGTAAAGCATTACATCGCGATTGCATTGCATACAATAAAGCGACAACCATATGGCTCCTGCCGATTGCCGATAACTTCGGTTACAAAACATGATCATCTCATACAATAAAATATAGCATCACGTCTTGACCATATCACATCACAACATGCCCTGCAAAAACAAGTTAGACGTCCTCTACTTTGTTGTTGCAAGTTTTACGTGGCTGCTACGGGCTGAGCAAGAACCGTTCTTACCTACGCATCAAAACCACAACGATAGTTTGTCAAATAGACTCCGTTTAACCTTCTCAAGGACCGGGCGTAGCCACACTCGGTTCAACTAAAGTTGGAGAGACAGTCTTCCGCAAGCCATCTATGTGCAAAGCACGTCGAGGGAACGGTCTCGGCGTAAAGCGTCTGGCGTAAGGTTGGTCCGGATCGTCTCGTCCAACAATACCGCTGAACCAAAGTATGACATGCTGGTAGGCAGTATGACTTGTATCGTCCACAACTCACTTGTGTTCTACTCGTGCATATGACATCTACGCATAAAAACCAGGCTCTGATACCACTGTTGGGGAACGCAGTAATTTCAAAAATTTTCCTACGATCACGCAAGACCATGGTGATGGCATAGCAACGAGAGGGGAGAGTGTCCGTCCACGTACCCTCGTAGACCGAAAGCGGAAGCGTTATAACAACGCTGTTGATGTAGTCGCACGTCTTCACGATCCGACCGATCCAAGCACCGAACGACGGCACCTCCGAGTTCTGCACACGTTCAGCTCGATGACGATCCCGGACTCCGATCCAGCAAAGTGTCGGGGATGAGTTCCGTCAAGACGACGGCGTGGTGGCGATGTTGATGCTCCACCGACGCAGGGCTTCGCCTAAGCTCATGACGATATGACTTCTCCGGCGCAGGCTTCGCCTAAGCTCTCTGACGATATGACCGAAGTGGAATATGGTGGAAGGGGCACCAGACACGGCTAAGGAAAGATCCGTAGATCAACTTGTGTGTCTGGGGTGCCCCTTGCCCCGTATATAAAGGAGCAAGGAGGAGGTGGCCGGCCAAGGGAGGAGGCGCACCAAGATGTGGAGTCCTACTAGGATTCCAAGTCCTAGTAGGAGTCCACCAAGAGGGAAGGAAGGGAGAAGGAAGTGGAGGAGAAGGAAAGGTGGCCGGCCCCCTTTTCCCTAGTCCAATTCGGACTAGAGGGAGGGGGCGCAGCAGCCCTGGGCCCTTTCTCCTCTTTCCACTAAAGCCCATCAAGGCCCATTGCTTCTCCCGTAACTACCGGTACTCGAAAAATACTCGAATCATTCGGAACCTTTCCGAACTCCGAATATAGTCGTCCAATATATCGATCTTTACGTCTCGACCATTTCGAGACTCCTCGTCATGTCCCCGATCTCATCCGGGACTCCGAACTCCTTCGGTACATCAAAACTCATAAACTCATAATATAAGCATCATCGAAACCTTAAGCGTGCGGACCCTACGGGTTCGAGAACTATGTAGACATGACCTAGAACCATTCTCGGTCAATAACCAATAGCGGAACCTGGATGCCCATATTGGTTCCTACATATTCTCTGAAGATCTTTATCGGTCAAACCGCATAACGACATACGTTGTTCCCTTTGTCATCGGTATGTTACTTACCCGAGATTCGATCGTCGGTATCCAATACCTAGTTCAATCTCGTTACGGTAAGTCTCTTTACTCGTTCCGTAATACATCATCTCACAACTAACTCATTAGTTGTAATGCTTGCAAGGCTTAAGTGATGTGTATTACCGAGAAGGCCTAGAGATACCTCTCCGACAATCGGAGTGACAAAACCTAATCTCAAATACGCCAACCCAACAAGTACCTTTGGAGACACCTGTAGTACTCCTTTATAATCACCCGATTACGTTGTGACGTTTGGTAGTACCCAAAGTGTTCCTCCGTAAACGGAGTTGCATAATCTCATAGTTACAGGAACATGTATGGGTCATGAAGAAAGCATTAACATACTAAACGATCAAGTGTTAAGCTAACGGAATGGGTCATGTCAATCAGATCATTCAACTAATGATGTGACCTTGTTAATCAAATAACAACTCCTTGTTCATGGTTAGTAAACATAACCATCTTTGATTAACAAGCTAGTCAAGTAGAGGCATACTAGTGACATCTTTGTTTGTCTATATATTTACACATGTATTATGTTTCCGGTTAATACAATTCTAGCATGAATAATAAACATTTATCATGATATAAGGAAATAAATAATAACTTTATTATTGCCTCTAGGGCATATTTCCTTCAGGATTTACTAGAATTTAAAAACCAGGCATCTCAACATTTTGCCGGCAATCAACAGTTCCCATGTGTTTGAAATTCATTCCCATCTCTTGCATGGGACCTAGAAATTCACCCACGGACACACATGTGATTTTTCAACCAAATTTGGTGCATTGGAGCATGTGCTTGTAGTTCAAATTTGAATTATGCACATAAAATGCCTAGAAAACCCAGTTAATGTATTAAAAAGGCCAAAGGAACCCCGAAAAATTCCAAGATTGAACACAACACTCCTGTTGTTCGAAATTTTTTGAAAGCAATAAGAGGCAACAGATATCGTCTCGTCCCCAAAGGTGGTACGTTCCCTATCGAAACCATCAAGCTTGTTGTGAGATGCTCAGGTTTGTGAGAAGCTTATACCGAAACCTGCCCCAAATGGGATAAAAATTTCACCATGGCATGTGGATGCCGCTCCATGATGGCAAGCCAAGTTTCATGAATTTGATACGTGTTTTGGATTTACTAGAATTTAAAAACCAGGTATCTCAACGTTTTGCCGGCAATCAACAGTGCCCTGGTGTTTGAAATTCATTCCCATCTCTTGCATGGGACCTAGAAATTCACCCAAGGACACACATGTGATTTTTCAACCAACTTTAGTGCATTGGAGCATGTGCTTGTAGTTCAAATTTGAATTATGCACATAAAATGCCTAGAAAACCAAGTTAATGTATAAAAAAGGCCAAACGAACCCCGAAAAATTAATTCCCATTTCTTCCATGGGACCTAAGCATGCACTGAAGGACACATATTTGATTTTTCAACCCATTTTTATGCACCGGAGCATGTGCATGTAGTTTAATTTTGAATTGTGCACCTGAAATGGCTAGAAAACCAGTTTAATGTATGAAATGTCCAAACAAACCCTGAATAATTTCAATTCTTTTACGACACACATACAGTTGCATGTTCACTGTAGATACAAGGTCTAGCAATTCAAACACCGTCCATTGCGGCCGTGACCCCATTTTGTAATTCAAATCAAGTAGATACCACACAGTTTATTCTCACCAATCGTGTGAGATGTAGTACAAAATATCTTGGAGCACCGTTGGTGTATAGTACGCCTATGGCTTATGCGAGAATGTGCGTCGGCTACAGTCCACAACCGGCGTGTCAAGCACACTAGCTCGCTCCCCCAAAACTCCCGGCTCTGCATCCCTCTCTGCTTCAGTCTCTTGATTCAAATTTTTAGTAGCCCCGGCATTTTACTCCCGCCTCTGCATTCCCTCGCAATCTCAAAAATATCTGCTCGCCCTTGATCCAAATTTTAGTGGGATAATTAGATTTATGCCCGTAGTTGTGTCCCACTCGTCTGTTTTACCCCTAATTCCCAAAAGTCACTGGTTCTGTCCAAGTCACTTTGCTCCTATTATGCTTTTGCCCTTTGACCGTTTGACCATCAGTTTGAAAACTTCATAACTAATTCATACTAAATCAGAAAAATGCAAATAAGATACCAAAATGTTCAGAAAAACATCACCTATATGTCAGTGTCATTTGCATTAATGAAAAAAGTGTTGGAAAGTGCCCATCCGAGTTTTAGCTCTTACGCTACCACCATGAATAGTAAAATCTAAAAAAGTTCAAAAAGTTAAAAAAATTTGGGTGCAAAGAATGACAAATGTTCTAAGTGCCTGCCAAGTTTCATCAAGGAATAACATTCGTGGGTGCCGTGGCAAAGAACAATTAGCACTCCAAAATAGATTATTTTTTTCCATGACTTCCATGAATGTTCTTCCCTAATGAAACTTGGCAAGCACTTAGAACATTTGTTGTTCTTCGCCACCATATTTTTTTTGAATTTTTTAGAGTTCACTATTCATGGTGGTATCAAAAGAGCTAAAACTCGGATGTGCACTTTCCAACACTTTTTTCATGAATGCAAATGACACTGACATATAGGTGATGTTTTTCTGAACATTTTGGTATCTTATTTGCGTTTTTCTGATTCAGTATGAATTAGTTATGAAGTTTTCAAACTGATGGTCAAACGGTCAAAGGGAAAAAGCATAAGAGGAGCAAAGTGACTTGGACAGAACCAATGACTTTTGGGAATTAGGGGTAAAACAGACGAGTGGGACACAACTAGGGGCATAAATCTAATTATCCCAATTTCAGTAGCCCCGCCTTGTTACTCCCACCTAGTGAAATTTTCAGTTGCCGCAGTATTTCCTCAAACACAACCTCCGCTCACACGGACACACACAACCCTCGAAACCATTGGTAGGCTGCCGGGTCCAGGGGAGGACGGGGAATTCCTCAAACCAGTGTAGGGGCGCGGCGGGGGGCCGATCGGGGGACTGGCGACGGCGGATCGGGCCCGCGGAGGACGACGGGGACACCTCGGCGGCCACCTTGCCGGCATCGGGCGAAAAGGCCGCGATAAACCTCTTTTTAGCCATTGGCTACTTGAGCTCCCCGGCACACAGGCAGAGGTTGAGGATGGAGGCGCCGGCGATGGCGGCGAAGTTCTTTAGCCGACGTTTTTCCTTGCCGTCTATATCCGAGCGGTTCCCTTTGGCATATTTCACTTGCTTTGCTACTACGGTGCCACCTACAGACGCTTTACGCCCAATCATTCCGGATAACGCTTGCATCCTCTGTCTTACCGCGGCTGCTGGCACAGAGTTAGCCGATGCTTATTCCTCAGATACCGTCATTGTTTCTTCTCCGAGAAAAGAAGATGACGACCCGTAGGCCTTCCACCTCCACGTGGCATTGCTCCATCAGGCTTTCGGCTCTTCCTTACCGGGAAGGCGCACTTCTCTTCTTCTTCTGGCCTTCACCTCCTGCCCGGCCCGGAAATCGAACCCAGCCAAAAAATTGACTATATAAAGAGCTAGTGTCAATAAAAAGGCTAATGACAGGGAAGAGTCAATCTCAAATATTAGGTACCACAAGGCCTCTTTTACTAAACGAATCCGCCTTAAAACGCGTTCCATAAAAAACTAAGTAGGACCTCAGGTCGAATGAATACGAAAGGGGGATCAATCAAATCAATAAGCCCGACGAAGTCCTACCTCGGGGTCCGTCAACAGTGGTGGGGGGACGTGGGTCACCGAGATTACAAATCGAGAGACCCACACTCGCCGGTGGCTCGGTAGCTTCCACACGGCCGAGCTCGCGGCCATGGAGTACGACCGCTGGCAGGTCCGCTACCACGGCGCGGCGGCTAGGCTCAATTTCCCCTTCGGCACACGTACGGTCCACCTCGTTCCACCGGAGCCAGGGGTGGTGAGCTCGGCTATGGCGCAGAAGGACCGCGAGGCGTGGGAGCGTCTCGAGGTCGAGGCCGCTGACGAGGCCTACATGCAAGAGCTCCGCCGGCAGCACCCGGAGCTCGTGGAGGCGTGCTACCTCTTGAGCACTGCGTTGGTTTTCCCTTGAAGAAGAAAGGGTGATGCAGCAAAGTAGCGTAAGTATTTCCCTCAGTTTTTTAGAACCAAGGTATCAATCCAGTAGGAGGCGACGCTCAAGTCCCTTGCACCTACACAAACAAATAAGAACCTTCCAACCAACGCGACAAAGAGGTTGTCAATCCCTTCACGACCACTTGCAAAAGTGAGATATGATAGAGATGATAAGATAATATTTTTGGTATTTTTATGATAAAGATTAAAAGTAAAGATTGCAAAATAGAAAAAGATAGAAATAGCTTGTTGACGAAAGATTGATATGATGGAAAATAGACCCGGGGGCCATAGGTTTCACTAGTGGCTTCTCTCAAGATAGCATAAGTATTACGGTGGGTGAACAAATTACTGTCGAGCAATTGATAGAATTGAGCATAGTTATGAGAATATCTAGGTATGATCATGTATATAGGCATCACGTCCGTGACAAGTAGACCGACTCCTGCCTGCATCTACTATTATTACTCCACACATCAACCGCTATCCAACATGCATCTAGAGTATTAAGTTCATAAGAACAGAGTAACGCTTTAAGCAAGATGACATGATATAGAGGGATAAACTCATGCAATATGATATAAACCCCATCTTTTTATCCTCGATGGCAACAATACAATACGTGTCATTTCCCCTCATCACTTTGGGATCGAGCACCGCAAGATTGAACCCAAAGATAAGCACTTCTCCCATTGCAAGAAAGATCAATCTAGTAGGCCAAACCAAACTGATAATTCGAAAAGACTTGCAAAGATAACCAATCATACATTAAAAAATTCAGAGAAGATTCAAATATTGTTCATAGATAATCTTGATCATACACCCACAATTAATCGGATGTCGACAAAGACACCGCAAAAGAAGATTACATCGAATAGATCTCCAAGAGAATCGAGGAGAACTTTGTATTGAGATCCAAGTAGAGAGAAGAATCCATCTAGCTAATAACTATGGACCCGAACGTCTAAGGTAAACTACTCACACATCATCGGAGAGGCTATGGTGTTGCTGTAGAAGCCCTCTGTGATCAGTGCCCCCTTCGGCAGGACGCCGGAAAAGGCCCCAAGATGGGATCTCACGGGTACAGAAGGTTGCGGTGGTGGAATTAGGTTTTTGTGGTGCTCTTCGATGGTTTGGGGGTACGTAGGTATATATAGGAGGAAGAAGTAGGTCGGTGGAGCCACGAGGGGCCCACGAGGGTGGAGGGCGCGCCCCCCTGCCCCGTGGCCACCTTGTTGGTTGCTTGACGTCCACTCCAAGCCCTCTGGATCACGTTTGTTCCGAACGCTCCTGAAGGTTTCATTCCGTTTGGACTCCGTTTGATATTCTTTTTCTGCGAAACACTGAAATAGGCAAAAAACAACAATTTGGGCTGGGCCTCCGGTTAATAGGTTAGTCCCAAAAATAATATATAAGTGTATAAATAAGCCCATTAAACATCCAAAACAGAATATATAATAGCATGGAACAATAAAAAAATTATAGATACGTTGGAGATGTATCAAGGCAGAGCGGGTGATCTTTGCTGGCACGGAGGGCGGCAAGGTTATCACGCTCTCATCCAATGACGAAGTTGAAGGAGGCGAGGACGACGGTGCAGAGGGCGGTGAGGTTATCGCGCTCTTCTCATATGACGAGGTCAAAGCCGGCGGCGACGGTGGCACGGAGGGCGTCGAGGTGGGACCCCAGGACGAGGAGATCGACATCGACGAGTGGTGGAGTGCCTTCCCCAACGACCCCAACGACGGTACTGGCACGGACCCGGATCGCGGCACACCGTACATGACGAGGAAGGATTGGCTCGACCTCTACTTCGACCGAAAGTAGTTTAGCTTAGTTTAAATTTATGTTTTATGTTCGGTTATGCAAAACTATCTATGTTTATGTTTGAATGCATGCTATTTTCGGTTGAACATGCTGTGAACTTGATCAAATTGAAGTTCACAACCTTAATTTAGGGGATCGACTAGAAAAGGCCAAAAATGCTGAAGTATATATATATATATATATATATATATATATATATATATATATATATATATATATATATATATGTATAGTAACACTATTCTCGATCCTGTGATCGAATAGTTATTTGAATCACGATCAGCCTATATAGGGCACGACGGGCATGTTCTCGAACTCCCGAACCGCACAAAGGACGAAAAGAAAGAAAAAGAAAATCTCCACCCACCCTCGACCCGATCCCTCCCGATCCCATCTGGCCCGCATCACGCTGCCACCGCCGCCTCCCTCCTCGGCCGGGCCACCGCCGCCTCCTCCTGGCCAGGCGCAGCACCGCCTCCCTCCCAGCCCAAGACAGCCACCGCCGCCGACCGCCCGGCTCACCCCAGATCCTCCTGGCCGGCGCGGCCACCGCCGCCTCCCTCCGCCCACGCAGCTACCGCCGCCTCCCTTCCCAGCCCGCGCAGCCACCTCCACTGACCATCGGCTCGCCCCGCCTCCTTCCTCGATCCACCGCGGCGGCGGCCTCCCTGCCCCTGGACAGCGCCTCCCTCCTCGATCCACCGCGGTGGCGGACTCCCTGCCCCTGGACAGCGCCTCCCTCCTCGATCCACCACGGCGGCGGCCTCCCAGCCCCTGGACAGCGCCTCCCTCCCATGGATCCACGGCGAAGGCGACCTCATTCCCCCTGGAACCGCAACGGAGGCCTCCCTCCTCTGCTTCCAACGCGGCCACTCTACTACATGGCATAATACCGTCCAGGGCCGTCCACCTCCTCTCCATCTTGAAGTTCAATTTGATTTTGCCCAACATGTAGTAGCATGTGCTGCACTGTTGCAACTTGATCTTTCTCCAAAACAAGTGTAGCCGCTACGTGATTTACTGAAGAAAAGAAGCGAAAGCAGAAAGTTCAGAGAAAAAGGTAGGAAAAGGTAGGAAAATCACATCTCCAGAGGTTATAGCTTGGGCCTCCCCACGACTCCATCGACACAGGTCTCGCATGCTCCTCCGTCCTCCGGTTGAGGACATCTCGTGCTCGATGCCAAGCTCTGGCGCCGTGGAGGCATGCAGCCTTGTCCCCTTCGCTCCCTTGCCACCACATTATCCTTGCTGTACGGTGATAAACAATTCATGTGTGTCGTTGTGCCAGCTCTGTGTTAGGATGTGTGTTGTACTATTGTGTCAATTGTATGGCAGGCTTTTGACAGTTCAGCTACAGGAATAACGACAGGTCGGCTTTCGTATACAGTGCAGTAATAGAATATACGGCTAGTGTGCACCGTGATAAAGGTTCCGCTAAATAAGCCTCGATCCGGACGATGCACTAGTAGCTCATACATTGTGTTTGCTTTGTTCGGTGATGTGCTGTAGACTGTTGGTTCGCTAGCTTTACCCATCGCTGCTACATCACTACATCACGTGAAAGCTACGAAAAAGAAATTGATAAACGAGAGGTGATGCGCTGGTTAGAAAATGCAATGGGAGAGTATGAGAGCAAATTATTTCCATTTCAAGGAAAAATAAAAAGTATGAAGTTCAATTTTTATTTAAAAATGTCGGATGCTTCAACTTATTTTAAAACCATATTTTTTCCCTAAAGAATGAAACTAAGAAGTTCAAATTAAAATAACAAAGAAGTTTGAAGTTTATAAAAACCTCGGGTTTTTTTCTCATTACTAAGAACTTAAATGAAGAAGTTCAAATTAAAATAAAAGGAAAAACCAAAACAATTTAGAAGAATTTCCTTTAAAAAAACTAGAAGTTCAAACTAAAATAATGAAGTGTTTCAATATTTATTAAAAAATCTAGGATTTTACCGTTAAAAAAAACTCAAGACGAAATGAATTTCCCCGTTACTAAGGGTCATCAATAAAAAAGAAGAAACTGAAGGTTACTAAACGGAACAAACAAGAAGTTAAAATTACATAAACAGAGTACTTCAAAATTTATAAAAATGAAATGTATTTTCCCCGTTTGTGAGAAGACCAACAGAAATTCAAATTAAACCAACGAAGCAAATCAATGTTTACTAAAAGCTCAAATTTTTAAAATGGCAAAAAATGACGACCGACCTTCAATTGCGTGTAATTCGATGTATACACAAAAATGCGACAGAAGTTCATAGTAAAAACAACGAGAAGTTCAAGTACTATAAGGAATGCATTTCAGGTGAGAATAAAAAGTATAGAAAAATAAAAGCTTAAAAAGGTTGTTGAAAGAAGTTCAAGTGCTCTGTCCGGAGAAGTTCAAAAATTCTTGCGAGAGAGGTTCACCTTGTATTTCCATGTTCGACTTTTTCCGTATAAAAATCGAAAACAATTCTTTACTCAAAAAATATAAAAAGGTGAAGTTCATATTGGAATAATAGAGAAGTTCGGAGTTTATTGAAATCTAGGATTTACCTGTTCAAAAAATAAAAAACACAACGCCATTTTTTGTACTTTTAAAAACAACTCACAAACGAAAAAAATGGTTGCTAGAAGTTCAAGTGCTCGGTGAGGAAAAGTTCAAAAAATTCTTGTGAGAGAGGTTCACCGTTTATTTAGATGTCCAAAATATGTAAAAATATGTTGTTGTTTGGGTTTTAAAATAATTCTCTCAAACCAGAGAGAAGTTCAAAGTGATAATAACCAGAAGTTCACGTACTACATGGTGTGTATTTCATACAAGAAATAAACAAAATAAAGTGAAAAAGAGTGAAGTTCAAACAGACATGCCCCAGAAGTTCAACTACTTCACGAAGTGCAAAAAACAGCACGTCAAAAACAAAGTGAAGTTCAAACAGACATGCCCCAGAAGTTCTACTACTTCACGCAGTGCATTTCCGTTCGCGATGAACGCAGAAATCATGATCTCGCCATTTTCCAATTTACCTCAAAGCAGCAGGAATATTATTTGTGTAAATTCAAGTCCTCGGTCGGAGAAAGTTAAAAAAATATTGTGAGAGAGGTTTGTACAAAAGAATATCATTTCAGAATAATCGATTTAAATGGATGGGAAAATTACAAACGAGAATACGTCACAGAAGTTCAACGTGAAAACAGCAGGAAGTTCACCTACTACACTGAATGAATTTGAGATGAAAAACTTTTAAAATTGTCGCGAGTATGAATAAATGATCAACACGGGAAATTTGCGTGTTTACAATAGCTTTCCATCGGTATATCACTTGCTCAATTCTAGTGAGTGGATGGAGAGCTACGAGCAGTGGATGAAGAGCTACAAGCAAAAAAATCACGTGAAAAACAGAGTGAAGTTCAGGTACACGCACCGAGAAGTTCAGGTTCTTCACGCGGTGCATTTTTGAAGAATCTGTTTCGCGGTAGAGGCAGAATGAATGATCCCGCTGTTTTCGGAATTACTTGCAAATGGCTAGGAATCAGATAAAACATCAACATCAGAAAGTTTCGCATTTTCCGTAGCTTTTCAACGGTATATTATTTGCCCAATTCCGATAAATTTTCTAGAAATTACGATGAAAATACGTTTTTCGCCATTTTCGAAACTGACTTAAAACCGTAAAGAATTTAGAGAAACAATACACACCAAAAATTTTCGCATTTGTT
Organism: Aegilops bicornis; assembly: GCA_021605145.1. Lineage (NCBI taxonomy): Eukaryota > Viridiplantae > Streptophyta > Magnoliopsida > Poales > Poaceae > Aegilops > Aegilops bicornis. The sequence goes on along the minus strand of CM038674.1, from coordinate 124,904,353 downwards.
CAAGCTTTCCAACGCCATATCATTTGCTGCATTCGGACGCACGGTTAAAAAATTAGCTCGAAAATACGAACTCGGTAGGACTTGGACCATTTTCTAAATTACTCTTAAAACATTCAAAATTAGAAAAAAACTTTCAAGATGAAAAAGTAGCGCATTTTCATAATCTTTCCAACGCCATATCATATGCCTCCATTGGATTAGCCGTTTACAAATGACATCAAAAAAATGAACTCAGCTGTTCGGTTTACGAAATTTTACGTTTTTTCAAATTACTCTTTAACCATAGGGAATTAGAAAAAACTTTCAACATTTGGAAGGAGCGGTTTTGCAGCAGCTTTCCAACGCCATATTGTATTCCTCATTCCGATAAACGGTTTAGAAATGCGATCGAAATTACGATTAACGTTTTTTGTGTGAAGAAAAAACGGTTTTCAAAACTGTTCTTAAACCGCTTACATTTTGCGAAAAATTTAACTTGGGTCATGATACTCGTGTCCATAGCTTTCCAACGGTATATAGCAAGCCCCATTTGGGCAATGTTGCGGGAAGTTCAACCTAGCACAGGGGGAAGTTCAGGTCGAACAACTCAGGCAGTAAAATCGCAAAAAACGCGAGTTCTTCACGACCCGAGTGCAAAATCTGCCTATGGGCGAGATTCCTATTTAAAACGAGTATTTAGTTGCTAATAATCATTTGAAGATTACACTTACATCACATGGAACACGACTAACTAGAAAAACTCGCGGTAGAAGGCACGGTTGCGAAGATAGCCCGAAGGTCGGGTTCGTCTGAGAGAGAGAAGTTCTAGCGTTACTCGAGGCGATTCAGGTTGTGATCAGAATATTATTCTGACCCCGTGATCAGAATAGTGTTTATGTGTGTGTCTATATATATATATATATATATATATATATATATATATATATATATATATATATATATATATCCACTCGTGGTTTTAGTCCTTTAACTTTTAAGGATCGCCTAGAGATGTCCTTATGACTTGTTTATTTCAGTTCTTCACAATGTGATTCTCTATATGTGCAACTATTTGTTGTGCAGTTCAATTTCATAAATAACAGTTTCAACAATATCACTATGAATTACGATATTTGGTTGCTATTAAGGATATTGCAGTTAACATGCCTTTTCGTTTTTCAATTGTTGTTTAGCAACATGCATTGTAATGAATGACTAAATATGCAATCCCAGGCTACATAGCAACAAGGAAGAGTGTTACGTTAATGTTCTGATGATGTCTAGATATACATGTAATAAAATCTTATATAATGGGATGGATGGAATGTTGTACTACATCATATTTCAATTGTTGTTTAGCTTCTAATATTAACTTGGTGCTTGTAGGTACATATATCATTGCCAAAGATCCACACTCCGACCCTTTCTGCGCATGGGGCAATAGGATATTCATGAACCAGCATCAAGTGAGGAAACTGATAAAGATTGTTACTAAAATGGGTCAAAATATGTCAATCGAACTATTTTTTTACACTTTATGCAAGACAACAGTGAACTTCAGGATGGTAAGTAAGAACCCCGTAGCCTTCTTTTTACTGCCCGTAATGATTTGTGTTAGATGACAATATCTAAATCTTTTTTCTTTTGCAGTGGATCCTGAAGCAGTTTACTCAAGATTACCTCTCAAACTACATGATTGGCGGCCGACCATCACAAGGGGTTGGACTAGAGTCCTGCATGCCTTCTGCATCCAGGAGAGCACAATAGGGCCATTCCGCTTCACCTTGTTCAACAACTGGAATGCCTGTCACCTCTTTATTTACCATCTGTAATAGTACAAGTATAGAACCCTGGTACATCATTCTTTATTTGGTGCTTCTATAATTCTTGAACATATGTACCTGTGAATTGAATAATGCATTGGTTGTTTGAACCTGATGGATATGAATAAAGCTATAACCTACTTTCAAGTTTAAATTAGGTACAATTTTAAATAGAAGCAATTAAATTAGGGAGAAATTACATTGTGCAGGTCATTACGGCACACACGGTTGGTAAAACACAAACGTTTGCGATATACAACATAATCCGAGACGGTTCATAGAGAGGAAACATGTGCAAGCATGCACATAGTTGCCGTTCGCAAAGCGTGTGTGATGTCAGACACTATCACATACGGTGCGGGAAAACTAAATGTGTGTGATTGTCTACCTATCGTACATGGTTTATAATCATGAACTGTTTGTGATGTGCTAGGCATCGTAAACCTCCCGTGTCTGGAATCTGCCTAGAATCTGCCTGGAAAGCTCCCGTGCCTAGAATCTGCCTAGTTTTAGGCAGAACCACAAAACTCCGACTGCGATGGCAATGCGAGCACAAACAAGTAGCAAGGATGAAGCGTTTGGGATATTTGAGATATCGGAAACGGTTATATAGGGACAACTATATGCATCAAGGCTCCCTATCCCCGACGGTTTCTAGGTCGTGTGGGAAGGACCCCCCCTATCGCCCGCACTCACTTGGCGACGGTTCCAAATGTCGTGTGGGGTAAAAGACCGTTTGTTTAGGACCGACGCGCACCAATGCATAGTAATGATTCAAACACCCATGGAGTCTTGGTGCTGATCATGTTTTGCTCGTGGAAGCGGCTTAGTCAACAGGTCTGCAACATTCGGATCCGAATGTATTTTGCAAATCTCTATGTCTCCCTCCTTGACTTGATTGCGGATGGAATTCAAGCGTCTCTTGATGTGTTTGGTTCTCTTGTGAAATCTGGATTCCTTCGCCAAGGCAATTGCTCCAGTATTGTCACAAAAGATTTTCATTGGACCCGATGCACTAGGTATTACACCAAGATCGGATATGAACTCCTTCATCTAGACTCCTTCATTTGCTGCTTCCGAAGAAGCTATGTACATCGCTTCACACGTAGATCCTGCCATGATGCTACTAGGGACACTCAGTTTTGTCTATGTATTCACACATGTACTAAGTTTTCGGTTAATACAATTCTAGCATGAATAATAAACATTTATCGTGATATAAAGAAATATAAATAACAACTTTATTATTTCCTCTAGGGCATATTTCCTTCAGTCTCCCACTTGCATTAGAGTCAATAATCTAGATTAAATGATTCTAACACCCATGGAGTCTTGGTGTTGATCATGTTTTGCTCGTGGAAGAGGCTTAGTCAAGGGTATGCAACATTCAGATCAGTATGTATTTTGCAAATCTCTATGTCTCCCTCATTGACTTGATTGCGGATGGAATTGAAGTGTCTCTTGATGTGTTTGGTTCTCTTGTGAAATCTGGATTCCTTCGCCAAGGCTATTTCTCTAGTATTGTCACAAAATATTTTCATTGGACCCGATGCACTAGGTATTACACCTAGATCGGATATGAACTCCTTCATCCAGACGCCTTCATTTGCTGCTTCCGAAGCAGCTATGTACTCCACTTCACACGTAGATACCGCCACGATGCTCTATTTGGAACTGCACCAACTGACAACTCCACCATTCAATATAAATATGTATCCGGTTTGTGACTTAGAGTCCTCCGGATCAGTGTCAAAGCTTGCATCGACGTAACCACTTACGACGAGCTCTTTGTCACCTCCATAAATGAGAAACATATCCTTAGTCCTTTTCAGGTATTTCATGATGTTCTTGACCGCTGTCCAGTGATCCATTCCTGGATTACTTTGGTACCTCCCTGCTAAAATAATAGCAAGGCACACATCAGGTCTGGTACACAACATTGCATACATGATATAACATATGGCTGAGGCATAGGGAATGACTTTCATTTTCTCCCTATCTTCTACAGTGGTCGGGCATTGAGTCTGACTCAACTTCACACCTTGTAACACAGGCAAGAACCCTTTCTTTGACTGATCCATTTTGAACTTCTTCAAAACTTTATCAAGGTATGTGCTTTGTGAAAGTCCAATTAAGCGTATTGATCTATCTCTATAGATCTTGATGCCCAATATATAAGCAGCTTCACCGAGGTCTTTCACTGAAAAATTCTTATTCAAGTATCCTTTTATGCTATCAAGAAATTCTGTATTATTTCCAATCAACAATATGTCATCCGCATATAATATTAGAAATGCTATAGAGCTCCCACTCACTTTCTTATAAATACAGGCTTCTCCAAAAGTCTGTACAAAACCATATGCTTTGATCACACTATCATAGCGTATATTCCAACTCTGAGAGCTTGCACCAGTCCATAAATGGATCCCTAGAGCTTACACACTTTGTTAGCACCTTTAGGATCGACAAAACCTTCTGGTTGCATCATATACAACTCTTCTTTAATAAATTCATTAAGGAATGCAGTTTTGACATCCATTTGCCAAATTTCATAATCATAAAATGCGGCAATTGCTAACATGATTCTGATAGACTTAAGAATCGCTACGGGTGAGAAGGTCTCATCGTAGTCAACTCCTTGAACTTGTCGAAAACCTTTCGCAACAAGTCAACCTTTGTAGACAGTAACATTACCGTCAGCGTTAGTCTTCTTCTTGAAGATTTATTTATTCTCTATGGCTTGCCAATCATGGGGCAAGTCAACCAAAGTCCACACTTTGTTCTCATACATGGATCCCATCTCATATTTCATGGCCTCAAGCCATTTTGCGGAATCTGGGCTCATCATCGCTTCCTCATAGTTCGCAGGTTCATCATGGTCTAGTAACATGACTTCCAGAACAGGATTACCGTACCACTCTGGTGCGGAACGTACTCTAGTTGACCTATGAGGTTCGGTAGTAACTTGATCTGAAGTTTCATGATCATCATCATTAGCTTCCTCAATAATTGGTGTAGGCATCACTGGAGCTGATTTCTGTGATGAAGCATTTTCCAATTCCAGAGAAGGAACAACTACCTCATCAAGTTCTACTTTCCTCCCACTCACTTCTTTCGAGAGAAACTCCTTCTCTAGAAAGGATCCATTCTTAGCAAAAAATATCTTGCCTTCGGATCCATGATAGAAGGTGTACCCAACAGTTTCTTTTGGGTATCCTATGAAGACGCACTTCTCTGATTTGGGTTCGAGCTTATCAGGTTGAAGCTTTTTCACATAAACATCGCATCCCCAAACTTTAAGAAACGACAGCTTAGGTTTCTTGCCAAACCATAGTTCATATGGAGTCATCTCAACGGATTTAGATGGTGCCCTATTTAACATGAATGCAGCCGTCTCTAAAGCATAAACCCAAAACGATAGTGGTAAATCGATAAGAGACGTCATAGATTGCACCATATCTAATTAAGTACAGTTATGACGTTCGGACACACCATTACACTGTGGTGTTCCAGGTGGCGTGAGTTGCAAACTATTCCACAGTTTCAAATGAAGACGAAAATCGTAACTCAAATATTTGCCTCCGCGATCAGATCGTAGAAACTTTATTTTCTTGTTACGATGATTTTCCACTTCACTCTGAAATTCTTTGAACTTTTCAAATGTTTCAGACTTACGTTTCATCAAGTAGATATACCCATATCTGCTTAAATCATCTGTGGAGGTCAAAAAATAATGATACCCGCCGCGAGCCTCAACACTCATCAGACCGCATACATTAGTATGCATTATTTCCAATAAGTCAGTTCCTCGCTCCATTGTTCCGAAGAACGGAGTCTTAGTCATCTTGCCCATGAGGCATGGATCGTAAGCATCAAGTGATTCATAATCAAGTGATTCCAAAAGCCCATCAGCATGGAGTTTCTTCATGCGCTTTACACCAATATGACCTAAATGGCAGTGCCACAAATAAGTTGCACTATCATTATTAACTTTGTATCTTTTGGCTTCAATATTATGAATATGTGTATCACTACGATCGAGATTCGACAAAAATAGACCACTCATCAAGGGTGCATGAGCATAAAAGATATTACTCATATAAATAGAACAAACACTATTCTCTGAATTAAATGAATAACCGTCTCGCATCAAACAAGATCCAGATATAATGTCCATGCTCAACGCTGGCACCAAATAACAAATATTCAGGTCTAAAACTAATCCCGAAGGTTGATGTAGAGGTAGCGTGCCGACGGCAATCACATCGACCTTGGAACCATTTCCGACATGCATCGTCACCTCGTCCTTAGCCAATCTTCATTTAATCTACAGCCCCTGTTTCAAGTTGCAAATATGAGCAATAGAACCAGTATCAAATACCTAGGCGCTACTACGAGCATTAGTAAGGTACACATGAGTAAGATGTATATGAAATATACCTTTCACTTTGCCATCCTTCTTATCCGCCAAATACTTGGGGCAGTTCTGCTTCGAGTGACCAGTCCCTTTGCAGTAGAAGCACTCAGTTTCAGACTTAGGTCCATACTTGGGCTTCTTCCCGGGAGCAGCAACTTGCTTGCTATTCTTCTTGAAGTTCCCCTTCTTCCCTTTGCCCTTTTTCTTGAAACTAGTGGTCTTGTTAGCCATCAACACTTGATGCTCCTTCTTGATTTCTACATCCGCAGCCTTAAGCATTGTTGTCTGTGTCAAAACCGGCGGATCTCGGGTAGGGGGTCTTGAACTGTGCATCTAGGATCGATGGTAACAGGAGACGGGGGACACGATGTTTATCGAGGTACGGGCCCTCTCTATGGAGGTAATACCCTACTTCCTGCTTGATTGATCTTGATGAATATGAGTATTACAAGAGTTGATCTACCACGAGATCGTAATCGCTAAACCCTAGAAGTCTAGCCTATGAGTATATGGTAATGAATCTGTCCTATCCGAACTATGCTCTCCGGTTTATATAGACACCGGAGAGATCTAGGGTTACATGAGGTCGGTTACATAAGAGGGAATCTTCATAATCAGCCGCCTAGCTTGCCTTCCACGCCAAGTAGAGTCCAATCCGGACACGGGTATAGTCTTCGGTCTTCGTGTCTTCATAGCCCATCAGTCCGACCCAACAGATAACAGGCCGGATGCTAGAGGACCCCTTAGTCTAGGACTCCCTCAGTAGCCCCCGAACCAGGCTTCAATGACAAGGTGTTCGGTGCTCGGATTGTCTTCAGCATTGCAAGGCGGGTTCCCTTCTCCAAGTAATATATTCGGCTATTGACTTAATGTTGTTATCCTCGGCTTCTGCGCGCTAATAACTTCGTCTTCCACGTGTCGAGCGAATGCAGGAAGTCAGGGTATTTTTGCAAATAACACCCCGCCCACACAAGGCAGAATGCCTATTTAATGGAACCGGATCTTAGCTCCAGGCGATACCGTGCCGAGAAAATCTCCAGAATTTGCCAGGAGAAGCCATTCCAACATGGCCAGCATTCCCAGTTCTTCCTCTCGCTCAAGCCCAAAGAGAAGCGAGTGGGAGAAGTGTTCTGTGACTAATAGTCAGCTAGCCACTACTAGGAAAAGGGCTATAGCTAATGTGGACATTAATGGCGCACCATGTATGTGGTGCGCCACTGCTATATAGCAGTGGCGCACCAGATACAGGTGCACCATTAGTGTCCTCATTACTAATGGCGCACCAGACACACGGTGCGCCATTACTAACAATTTTTTTTATTTTTCCAAAACTATTAATGGCGCACCACAAACTCTGTGCGCCACTACTAACAATTTTTTTACTTTTTTTTCAAAACTAGTAATGGCGGGAAAGAAGCAAAAGGCGCCAGAGCCGGGAAAGAAGCGAAAGGCGCCAGAGCCGCTGCTGAAGGTATGGAAATCGATGTACATTTTACGGGACTTGCCGTCTTTGGAAGATCCACCGTGTGCCTCACAGCCTTGATGTCATGCATATCACGAAGAACGTGTGCGAGAGTCTGCTTGGTACCCTGCTCAACATGCCAGAGAGGAGCAAAGATGGGCCGAAAGCAAGGGCAGACTTGAAATCAATGGGTATCGGGGAGGAGCTTGACGCTAATGATGATGATGATAAGGCGAAGCAGGACACGGAAAGTCGTCGCAAAGGCAAAAAGGCCAAGAAGACCGGAAATGACTACCCTCCCGCGTGCTTCACTCTATGTCAGGAGGAGATATAGCAGTTTTTCACCTGCCTCATAGGAGTAAAACTTCCTTACGGTTACGCGGGGAAGATAAGCAGATACCTAGACTCAGCGAAGCAGAAGTTCAGCGGGATGAAGTATCACGACTTTCACGTGCTGATGATGCAGATACTTCCAGTTGCAATCCGTGGGATCATGGACGTGCACGTCCGTGAAATGCTATTTGGCCTATGCAACTTTTTCGACGTCATCTCTCGGAAGTCGGTTGGTGTGAGGCAACTCAGAAGGCTACAGGAAGAGATCATGGTGATACTATGCGAGCTTGAGATGTACTTCCCGCCCGCATTCTTCATCGTTATGGTGCATCTGCTAGTCCATATCATGGAGGATATCATCCAACTCGGGCCGACATTCCTGCACAGCATGATGCCGTTCGAAAGGATGAATGGTGTCATCAAAGGATACGTTCGCAACATGTCCCGTCCAGAGGGAAGCATAGCCATGGGCTTTCTGACCGAAGAGTGCATCTCCTACTGCATGAATTACCTAGGCATCGAGAACCTCGTTGGTCTGCCCGTCAACAGGCACCTCGGCAGGCTCGCTGGATGGGGTCTCCGCGATGGTCGCCACAAAATGCATGTCGACTTCGAGCAAACATAGTCGCGCTACAACACATAGACGTGGTCGATCCTTGGGTGGTAGAGCACAAGACCTTTATTGAGAAGACGTACAATGACCGAGGCCAACAGAGGATGGATGGAGACATAATCAAAGAACACAACTCATGTTTCACGTGTTGGTTCAAGGAGAAGCTTCTGTCGTACCCTTTACATGAGGATTCTTCCGCGGAAGAAAACTCATATTCGCCTTGTCACAGGGCGCCAAGCACAACCTGATGACCTATGAGGCATACGGTATCAACGCCAAAGATGTCGGGGAAGCTGATCTGGCCCACGAACACCTATGGGACCGGCGGACCGAGCCCCTTTCGGTTCAGCGGGGGGCGGAGGTCGCACGAAGAGCAGATCGAGGCGAAGCACACGAGCAGTTTACCCAGCTTCGGAGCTCTCCGGAGAGATAACACTCCTACTGCTGCATGTCTGAGTGTATTGAGTTCTTGCTCAGGAGCGCTGAGTGCTACAGTACACACAAGCTGCTAACGAGACCGAGCGTGAGTGTTCTCTGGCTAAAGGTGTCTCCGACAGGTGGCAACGTAGACAAGGGTAAAAATGGAAAATGAGTGGTTGGTACAGCTACTTGTACATTGTATCATACCTAATCCTAACGGCAGGGGACAAAGGCATTAAATGCCCGTCTACGTCGCCCTAACAGTGCAGAAAGGGACCGTCAGGAGCGCCACCGCTTGCCACGATGGCAATCTTGTCAGCGCCGCTTGCCACCGGCGCTCCGGCGCATACGGACCTCTTGCCACGCAGCGCTGGAAAGGTCCCAGGGTGACACGTTAGTGGATGTGCTGGAGCGCAGTACAGTGGTGATGCTGCATGGCAAGCGCCTTTGCGCGGTTGTTGTCTTGTCACGTCCGGAAGCTTGTCGCTCACCGGGCCTTCCCGGCAAGCTGTTCTTGCCGGGGCCTAGTCTCCTAGGTGCCTTGGGTGGCCTTCCCGGCAACCTCCTCTTGTAGGGGCCTAGTCTCCTTGGCTTGAATACTTTGTTCTTGAATGGCTCCAAAGGAACCACGGAGGACCTTGGCGGTCACCCGGTAAGCCTTGCCGCGGAGGGCTGCAACTGCCCGTGCACAAGTTCGGGATACTAGGGTACCCCTACTCTAGTACACCGACAAACGGCTACACATTCTACACCGAGGACAAGGACATGAAGAGCGATGGTTATCAGAACTCCGGGGTAACGATGGAATCCTACACCGGTAACGACAAGGACAGATACTACGGAAGGATCAAGGAGATCTGGGAGCTGAGCTACGCTGGAGAGAAGGTCCCGATGTTTCGTGTCAGATGGGCCAAGAGCTTCCTAAAAGAAGACATGTATTTCACCACCATGGTTATACCCGAAGCCAAATCCAAGACCACGGGCGCAATCGTCACCGCGAAAAATGAGCCATGGGTACTGGCTTCCCAAGTGGACCAATGCTTCTTCATTACTGACCCGTCAAAGCCCAGTCGTGTTGTCGTGAGGAGAGGCAAAAGGAAGATCATCGGAATGGATGGAGTCGCCAATGAGAAAGACTTCGACAAGTCTGGCGACCGAAGATGGAACATGGCGACTGACGATGAAGTGCCATACACCACAAGAAGAAGCAGGACCACCCTACCTAAAGGACATCCGTTCAAGAGAAGAACTCCATTTGCGAAAAAGAAGGGCAAGAAGATTGTGAAAAGATAGCTAGATAAGATCGATTGTATTTAAATCGTAGTCTTCATTTCTCGATTGTATTTCGACATATTGAAATGATATTTCTTCTGTTCTAGTCCTCATGAAAATTTATTTATGTTCATTATGGTATTGAATTTCTAACTCACAAAAAGTATTGAATTTTTTAATATTTTTTGAACTCATGAATATTTTTAAATTTCATGGGCAAGTTTTGAATTCATGAATATTTTTTCAAATTTGATGATATTTTTTCATATTCATAAATGTTTTACCAATTCACAAATGAATGCAATTAAAAATCCAAAGAAAAACAAATTTGATGATATTTTCAAATAACAAATTTGATGATATTTTCAAATAACAAATTTTATGATATTTTTTCATATTCATAAATATTTTCAGATAACAAATTTGATGATATTTTTTAAAAAATTATTACTGTTTTTATAAAAAATATTACTGTTTCATATTCATATTCATTTTCTAAAAAATTATTAGATGCAACAAAAAATAATAATAATAAGTTACTAATGGCGCACCAGAGGTGGGTGCGCCATTGCTATCACTGTTTTTATAAAAAATTATTACTGTTTCATATTCATATTCATTTTCTAAAAAAATATTAGATGCAACAAGAAATAATAAAAAAAGTTACTAATGGCGCACCAGATGAGGGTGCGCCATTGCTATCACTGTTTTTATAAAAAATATTACTATTTCATATTCATTTCATTTTCTAATAAATTATTAGATGCAACAAAAAATAATAATAAAAAAGTTACTAATGGCGCACCGGAGGTGGGTGCGCCATTGCTATCACCGATTTTATGGCGCCCCCCTAGATGGTGCGCCATTACTAATCTTCCTCCCTCTAGCTATGTATGTGTGTTCTGTCCATCGCTCGCCAGATCCCCCTTCCCTCCCTCGCCAGATCCCCGCGCCCTCTCCACCGCCGCCGAAGACCCCCCGCACCAGCTCCGACAACCGCCGCGCCCGCTCCGACGAGGTGCACTGCCAACTGCTTCTTCCTCCTGGACCACCAGCTGGGGCCGGGAAGCTCTCCTCCGCCGGATCGCCTCGCTCCACCACCGTCGGCATCGCCGCTGCCGCCGCCTCGACCTGCAACACCGGCGCCCCCCGACCTCTCCAAGCACGCCCAGACCTCACTGTGAGCCGCCGTTCGTATCCCCTCTCTCCCCACGCTTGATTTTCTGCCGTAGCACCGTCCTGGACGAGGCCAAAGCCAGCGTCCACCATTTTTTAGTGGCTAGGGGAACCGGTGCGCCAGCAGGCGGCCACACCCGTGCGGCTGCTAATTTAGCCGACGTCGGCTGAATTTCTAGGGCTGTAGCTGTCGATTTAGTGGGGGCGGGCGGGGCAAGCAATAGCGAGCAGAGCAGCTGCAGGCAAAGCTTAGCAGAGGAGTCATGTATCCTGATGACAGAGATACATATCACCATGTTGTACAATTTGGTGGAAATTATAAAATTGTTTTGCTACGAAAGTATTATATCTACAGTTTAGTATGGGTAACTTCCTTCCTTGTGACATGAACAGATTAAGCCCTATTTTGATCCTTGCTTGTTCTTGCACAGTAGATGAAATTGACCAGATAGCTCTTACATTAGCATCAATTACATGCCCATTTGTGTGTTCAAAGATTTTTTGGTGAATCTTTTGCTACCTATAATCATATTTCATTTATGACCTCATTCATGTTCAGGTTGAGACTATTCCCTGCAACTTCAAGTCTTTTTTTGCAAGCTTGAGCCTTTTTATTAATCTCCAAATCTAAGTGTATGTATGGACCTTAGACCGGTGAAGCGTATGCATGCATATGCAACTAGGTTTCTGGTCGTGCTTAAATCCTGGTGATTTTTTTGATTAATGCATTTAGCGTGCTGTCATCTGTTGCTTTTTATGTGCAATCTTAGTTGGGTCAGTTCCATGCTCCAATTAAAGGATGGTACTCTCTCTCTGTTTGTGATCCGTACACTAGGGTTTAGAGGGGTTTTCTGACCACGTATCATGGATATGCCCGGTGGCATGTGCTGAATATCCTACACTTTTATCACTTGTCGGATGGCTTACTTATAACTTGTTTGTGTGCAACAGTCGATTCAGCGGTTCCGGCTCCTCGGGACCATTGTCGGTTCGCCCAAGTAAGTAAACTCTGTTTCATGTTTTTTCTGTTTTAATCCTTGTGCTCTGAGGACGACCTGCTATATATATGACTGATGCCTAAGAGATCTTTTTTTACCGATTCCCTCACTCGAATGACCTTATCTCATTATAACAAGAAGAATGACTTGATTATTTGGCTCGTTAATAAAACATTGTTGTGACCTCTATTTCCTTGGATCAACTAAAGATCCTTCTTTTTGCCTGCATTGTTGTATGCTCCTATGAAGATCCAAATGTATCATCATAATGTAGGTGCTGTGTTGTGTGATTCTTCATGCTGAGAAATTCAGCCTTTTCAGTTATTGCACTTCTGCAGGTTTGGTGGGAGTAGTTATGTGTCATGCATGTCTTTGCTAGGATCAGACAGTTATAGTGAAAGGCTTCTGTATAAAGAAAAGAACATGTGATCATGGTGAATGAATTATGTACACTAGTTAGAGCATTAGTGTGGTTTGCTGGTGAGAAGGGAATCAAGGGATGCACATTGTGGGGGTAATGCTTACTAACACTTTGACAAAAAAATTCAGAATGTGCTGGACTATATGTTCATTGGTACTACTTGTGATGCTGCTGGTGTACTACTTGGGAATTTTGTCAACTTGTGATGCTGCTGTACCCCGAGAGGCCCTTGAGTTTGCTGGAATGTCGATTAACTTCCGTTCTGGCAAATTCAGGTACTCCATATGTCCTATTTTCAGCAAAGGTCATGTTGAAATTTTCCGTGAATTTTAGCATGACTTTGCTAAAAGTAGGACATATGGGGTACTAGCGACTAATGCATGGGCCGGGGTATCTTAGTACTTAATTAAGTAGGACCAATTGCCCCTTTATTCTTGCTGCATTAAATACATATGCTAAATTCATGTGTGGACAGACGAAACCATGAGTCGTTTATAGTTCAGGAAAAGAATGTTATCATTATTGTTTGGGGGGTTGAAATAATCTGTTTGTTGCACTTTGTACACTTTCTAGTTGAAAACTGTTAAATGGAGATACTAGATTAGCTTTTTGAGGTATCCCATTAAATATTATTCATTACTGCCTGCTCTTAAATTTTTTTGCACAACTAATATGCAACTGCCATAGGTGGCAATAGAGCCAAGTGATTAGGCCCAACATAGAATTCTCCTTCCCTTTTCTTGATAGGGTATATTATTAGAAGATACCCATATATATCAGTCAACCTAGGGTGCCTCGGCATCGATAAACCCTAAATGATGAAAACTTAACTTAGCATTTAGGGTGCCTCAGCGTCGACAAACCCTAAATGATAAAACCTTGGCTTTTAGGGTGCCTCGGTGTCGATAAAAACCTAAATGATGAATGCTTAGGCTTTTAGGGTGCCTCGGCGTCGACAAACCCTAAATGATAAAAGCCTAGCTTTTAGGATGCCTCGGTGTCAACAAACCCTAAATGATGAGACCATGATAATTTCTCACAAACCAACCCTTAAATAACACTGAGCCATTATGCCGTCACCCTTGACAATAACCAACTTTTTGACCAAACTTTTTTTCCTATATAGAGCGAAACATGGCCCACAATGATGAGGCCGGCGGTTCGGGAAAGGCATTCTGGGAGCTGTCCCAGGAGATGGAGGAAGAACCTCACCGCTATGAGGACGCCGCGGAAGACACCGATCCTGACTACACAACCCCTAGTGGCGCCGGGGATGACACCACTGATGCTGCCGCCGAGGATGCCACCACTGATGATGGCAGCGCACGCACAGATGGCAGCCAACCGAAGAGGCAACGGAAGGACCGGCGCCCGAACGCGCTCGGCACCGTCAAGGAGGAATTTACTGAAGTGTCCTCCAAGGGGCATCCAACGGCGCCCAAAGAAATAGTCAAGGGGTACGCGGGACAGCTCGGGTGCATTCTCCGGAGCACCGTCTCGATCAACACCGAGAACCTAAGGCATCGTGACCGAGGGAACTTGCGCAACCTCCTCTTCACGAAGCTGCACAAACAATACAAGTTCCCCGGTGACTTCGCAAACACACGCCCCTCAGGGAATAAAGTGAACAGTGCCGCCCTCACGAAGATGAGCACGACCCTGGCTACTTGGAGAGGCGCGATGAAGAGAATGATTGAAAAAGGTGATAGTTATGAGAAGATCAAGGAGAAAAATCCTTCGATCAGCGAAGCTGACTACCTAGAGTTCAAGATCAAGTGCGAGAGCGGCGCAACCGTGGAATCAAGTCAGTGGGGGAAAGAGATGCGGGACTTGAACTTAGGGGTCCACAAACTCGGTCCCGGCGGTTACGGAGTGGCAGAACCTATATGGGACAAGGAGGACGCGGAGCGTGCCGAGCAAGGCCTACCGCCCCTCTTCGAGAAATACCGTGACAAGCAGACCAGGAACTATGTCAGGGCCCGGTACAAGATTGACCCGGTAACTAAGGAGCTTACCACGGATCCGAAGACCAAGGCGCTTGAGCATGTTCTGGTAAGGAATACACCCCCGCGTAATTAGCTCCATATGGTTGCATTCTAATTAATGAAGCCAAATTTCTAAATGGTTCACATTCCTTCCGCAGGACCCTGAAAGCGATGGCGGGGTCGTCTCAGAGCTCCCCTTTCGACACCCCTTTAAATAGGGCGTTGAACGTAATGAAAAACAAGGATAAGCTCAGTAAGCCGTCATCAGTTGGTCGTGTGGCCGGCAAAGGCTTGTCCACGAAATGGTCAAAATACTATACCGCTAGGCGAAAGGAGAGAAAGACCAGCTCGGAAAGCGAGGAGCGCGAGGTTCAACAACTCAAGGCACAAGTGGCGCGGATTCCGGAGATGGTCGAGGAGCAAGTGCGAGACCAACTGGGAGCGGCGATCACCGTCATTATACCTACCTTGGTTTCTGGGCTGCAGGCGTGGATGGCGGGCGGCCAACAGGGGCCGCCCCCGATTCCCAGCTTCACGGGCAGCAACTCGCGCAACGCGCCGGCGGCGCCATTGGTGTCTCCGGCGGAGGCGGCATTGGTGTCTCCCGCGGCGGCGCCGGCATTGCAGCTTAATGCACCCGGGTGTGGGAAGAATACGCCGGCCGGCACCTCGGCGACAAAGCGGCCCCTCCGTCACTTGCAGGCCCGCCATTGGCGGTGCCTCGACATTAGCCGAGCTCGACGCCATCACGGTAACTAATTAAGCCTCTCGGCCGATGACTTCATCTCATTGCCTTTGACTGGGCATCCCTGACGCCCTACATGTTTTCGCAGGGCGTCGCCGATGTTCCATGCACTCTCCAGCACTTTGTGGACGGCGAGTCGATCGATGTCACCAAGGCCAAAATCATTCAACCGGGAAACCGCCTGTTCCACGGTAATCCGATGCCACCAAACGTGTATAGGGTTCAACTGGTTCGGGTGCTGCGGGGCTGCAACGACTTGTTACCTCCGTTTCGACCCCCTGGGGCCGACGAAGATGATGTGATGACCCTCAGCGCCTGCTTAAGCTGGACCCTGCTTTGGCAGAAGAGCAAGATTCGTTTGGGGGCGGGGGACACCAGTCCACAGACAACACCGCAAGTCGTGCTGGCGCCAAGCCATGGCAAGACCGCCGCAACGCTATCAGACATGCCGGACATGCATATGGCACAGGATCCGTACATGCATATGGCACAGGATCCGGACAATGACGACGATGACGGTACATTTACCAACGTCGATAAGTACTTCAACGAACATGGGTACAGTGACGAATTCTTGGGGCCTCCTTCTCAAGAACCCAACCCCGCAAAAGACGATCTACCTGGTATCATGGAGAAACCCAATTGCAACAGGCGTCGTCAGGCGTTCAGTTCTCAGGAGACGCCTCTAGCTGCCGCCTTCACCGAGCCTCAGATAGCCGAGGTGCGAAATATTATCAGCCCCAACGCACTCAAGAAAGCGGTCTCTGAGCAGAACTCGATCCCATTACATCAGAAGAAGAAGGGACGGAAAAGAAAGACTAACAAGAGTGCGAGCTAGTCGGCACCGAGTACGATCCGTGCTCAGGACGGGCCACCTTCACCTAAGGATATCTCGAGGAGGGTGCATGTGGCGGGTAGGCCGATGCTACCGACTAATCTGCTCAATGCTGCAACCGGTGCTACGCGGAGTCTGCATGACAGTGTTCTTTCTTTGGAGAAGCAGCGTCTCCGAGAGAATGATGTGGCATACCCGGTTTTCGTGGCCTAGGTGCCAGAGGGCAAGGGCTTTGTGGATAGCGCCATCGAGGGTTGATCGTCCTGCGGTTTGATGACATCTTCGCTATGTTTAACCTTCATCCGCTGCACTACACCTTCGTTCGGCTATTTTCGCTGAGTATGGAGATGCGGATAATTAGAGAGAAGACCCCGAACATCGTGATAGTCGACCCCTTCTACATGCGCGCCAAGATCTTGGGCAGCGCTGGGGACCGGCAAGTCGCGAGTTCATACCTCAAAGGGGTCATTCTGGCAAACCCAGATAAGGATAACTTCCTCGTGCCTTACTTTCCCGAGTAATTCATCCCCTCACCGCCCCGTAACATATGATTTCTTAGATTTCGATCATTCTTTTTTTCTAACATTCTGTGTTTTGTGCAGTGACACACATTGCACACTCATCCTCTTAAGCCTGAAATATTCCATGGCCATGTATTTCGACTCGGACCGTCAGTCGAAGAAAGACTACACAAATATCAAGAAAGTTCTTGATGATGTTCTCCCAGCCACGCCAGATCTGGAGGCACCTTCAAGACGCCAATTCGTAGGGTACGGCAAGCACGTGTTCACCCTGTCTGACGTTCCCTGCGTCGAGGCCGCCTGGCGATTAGAAGGATGCCTACTACGCCCTCCATCACATGCGGGCGATCGTACGGGAGCATAATCACCTTCTGCTACCAAATAATCTCAAAGATTGGGACGCACGCTTGTCGGCAATCCAGGACGCGGACATCAGACAATTCTTTCACATCCAGTCGGACTTTGCGGAAATCATCCATCAAGATGTCCTTCGTACCTCGGGCAGTACCTCAGATATCAACCGTCCAACAGTGAGATAGAAACAACGCTACAAATGCGCCCGTGATTTCATGACCATCACGACAGACGGCGGCTTCATCCACTCTCCGGTCCCTGAGTCGAGTCGAAAGTAGTGATGCTATGTAGTTCTGAAATATCGATTAGCTCATGTTGTAATAAAACTTTAATTAACTTGTATGTCTCTTTGGTTTGGACAGTCGTTCAACTTATATGTAATTGATGCTATTTATTAGTAGGACCATGAATCGTGCTATTAATGTCTTGCTTTTCTCTTCTGATCCTTTTGTTGCATACTTATATATTGCTTATGTATTGTCTGTGAATTGCTACTAACGTTTTGTTTGGCTAGTGCATAGAGATGTCGTCGTATGTCGTGTACAAGGGTAAGGTTCCCGGAGTCTATGATGACTGGGAGGAGTGTCTGAGACAGGTTCACTGTTTCAGTGTAACAGTTACAAAAGGTTACACCACTAGGGCAGAGGCAGAAGCTAGATACACGCGCTATTTAGCGGGAGAGAGGAGGGAGCGGTGGAGGAACCGGATGAAGACCAGTTTCATCGCAATGATGCTAATCATGATGACCGCAACTCTCTTCTAGGTGATGGTAGTTTAGATGATCGATATCGACTTGTAATGTGAAGACAAACTCGCTACTCGCGGTCTCGAGACCTGTAATGTTCTAACTTTGTTCGGTCTTTTGAATTCGGAGACTAATATGATGAATTGTATTCGGAGACTAATCTTCTATTGTATTCGATAAATCTGTTGTTTATATGTTGTGATATATATATTCTATGCAGTAATATATTTTGTAACTTGTGCAAATACCAGAAAACAAAAAAAATTCTTAATATTCATACTAGTGGTGCACCCCACTGCACTTTAGTGGCGCACTGCAATAAACACACTAGTGGCACATTACCCAGAAGTGCGCCATTAGTAACCCAGAGCACAAGGTAAATATGGCCCCCTGGGAGGCATAGTAATGGCGCACCGTTTGACATACTAATGGCGCACTCCCTGGTGCGCCACTATTGTCTGGTATACTAATGGTGCACCAGGGGTGCGCCATTAGTATTAGTTACTAGTGGCGTGATGATAGTGGCGCACCTGTAGTGCACCATTAATGGCAAAAACAGGTGCGCAACTTATTAGACTTTTCCTAGTAGTGAGCAAAGCTGCAAACGCAGGGATTTCTTCCTCCTGCGGATCTGGTCCCTGTCCGAGCAGGGTCGGTCTGTTTCAATGATGTGACTCAGTCGGAGGACTTCCCAACCCATCCGGGAGGGAGCGAGTGTGCTTCGTCCCCTATCTGCTGAGGGGCGTCAGATTTCCCGTCCATCCGTTCCTCCGAGGGCTTTTGGAATATTACGACCTCCAGCTACACAACTTCACTCTCGCCTCAATCCTGCACGTCACCAGTTATGTTGCTTTATGCGAGCTATTCCTGGGTGTTGAAGCCCATTTTCAAACTGTGGAGAAAGTTGTTCTGCCTTGTCCCGCGTAACCATGAGGGGTCAATATTTGAAGTGGGCGGGAACGAAGTGTGGCGCATCGCCGATACCGGATACCCGTCCGGCACAACAAGGAGGGCATCTGAAGAATGGCTTTCCGAGTGGTTCTACCTCGAGGGCGTTGTGCTTTCTGGGTCTCCCTGAATTTGCAAGCGTTCCGCTAAAGAAACGCCATAGTTGGCGCCCCCGGAGCCTTGAGGAGGATGACAGTGCGGAGGTTCGTCAGCTCTTGGGTGAGATAAAGACGTTCACCCAGTCCGGGTTAACAATAGTTGAGGTAATGGCGACCTCCATAATGCGAGGGGTTCAGCCGCTTCAATACATAGGGCTCCCAATGTGGCACTACAACAGAGAGGACGACGCCTCCCGCTGTGGTCGAAAAGGTCCGGGCACCCCCGCCGCTCTGGCCAAAATACTGGCCGAGCTATTCAAAGAGGAGGAAGAGGAGTTTCTTCAAATCAATCGCAGAGAGCGATATTCTATGTATAATCCTCCCAGCTGGGTAAGTCCCAATCCTTCTGCTTTACTCGTTTTGCTTCCTGGATTACCTTTGGCAAGCTTCCAATCCGTTTATAATCAACATTGGCGAAGAATCACCGAGGGGTTTTACAGCCCCGTCCCACAGCCTGAGGACCACAATCGGGGGCTGGATCCCGGGTATGAAGAAGATCTGAATATATTCGTGGTACTCGCGGAAGGGGTGTTTTACCAGGCGAGCTACGATGGCACGGAAGTGGCCATTATCGCTGATTACCCTGGTCTTGTTCCAGCTTCCCACATAAGTCGTTGAGAAAAAACCTCTCTTGAAAGAGCTTCCTCGCACTGCTTTACTCATCACACTGTCTTGTGCTCCATAGGGGAGGCGTTCGGCATGTCACACTACTCTAGGGGCGACTCCAAAGAGAGCGGCTCCGGCGCCTAGCTTGGCCTCTAGAAGGAAGGTCGGTGAAGTCACGACCGGTCCCTTATCAAAGAGGTAAGGATTTAAAGGGATACTTCAATAGTCACATCCAACTGTAACTTGTATGCTTGTTTGACACCAGGAAAAAGGTTCACCGGACTAACTCCGAGGGTCTGGCCAGCCATACTCCCCACGCCCGGGATTTAGACCCCATTGGAAAGGCGGGAGCCAACATAGGAACAGTGCCGGACTGTCCTTCGGCCGAGGGTTCAGAGAATATGTCCGTCACCAACTCGGAAGTAGAGAGCGCCATGAATCATCGATGCTGCAGGGCTGTTTTATGAGACCCTGAGTTTTTTGAAGAGGCATTCAATGCCTTCAGCTCGGCCGATGCGTATATCCAAACTGCTCGAAACGGGCTTAGTAGAGCCACGAAGCAGTATTTAACAGATGTGCGGGTAAGTTTTCTTTGTCCGAATTAGATAACCATATGCCAGTAGCCCTAGGACTGAAAGCAGTTGGTACAACTGTCTTAAGGACCATTGTATTGCCAGGTTCTTACAGAGAAGAACGACCTGCTAGCCCAAGAGCTGGAACAGCGTCGGGTGCAGTTAAATGCTGCTACCACCGAACTGGAAAATTTGAAGAAGTTGTCTACTGGTAACGTTCCCCTCTAGTGAGGAATAGTGAATGTATACCAACCGTGCTTAATACTGCCATTGATCGCATAATAGGGTCACCTGATCAAGTGAAGGAGTTGAAGATCACCCAAGAGGGAGAAAAAGAGGCGAAGAGGCAACACACCGCAGACGAGCGTGTGCTGACCCGCGTCAGGGACGATAAAAACAAGCTGCAGGACTCCAACACTAAGTTGGGTGAAGAATTGAAGGATGTACGGGCCCAGATATCCGACACCGTAAAGGAGAACAAGAAAATGCGGGGCGGCATGTTCAATATGTTTCTGAATGTGTTTATTGTTAGTGGTTGGGAGAGAAATGAAACTGATATAGCTATGCTTGCAGGTATATTGATGGGCCGTCCTGAAGAGTAGGTGTCCGGATCATCGAGTGGTCTGCTGCTCAAGCTGTCAAAGGTGCACGAACAGGCGAGGCTGGTGATGCTGAGTGTTGCCAAGGCTCTATGGCCCTCCGCCTTTCCTCCAGGAAGTATGGAGGAGCTTGTAGAGCGATTCAAAGGAGCGCGATGGCGTATCCGATTATGGAAGATATCAGCCTGCCGAGAGGGTGCGCGAGAGGCTTGGGCCATGGTGAAGACTTGGTATACCAAGCTTGATCCTAATCACATGGCGCGTGTCGGACCGGTAGGGCCAATGGGGAAGAAATTCCTGTTAGTTTAGTATATGACCAGGTAGAGGTGGCCGCCAAATATTCCCAACAGGATTGTAAGTTATATCGCCTGTTGGACGGTATGGAGGAGGAAGTGTTTGAGTCCAAGTGACTATGTACTTTCCTCACCGTGTGGAATTCTAGCTGAATTGTATATCATTTGTCATGGCAGACCTTTTTGCTTCAACCTCCGGACTCAAAGTGCGGAGTGTTTCCGGATACCCTCACGGCCGAATAGGCCGGGGCATGCCTGGAAAACTCGGCGTAGGGGTCATAATTTCTTGAACAGACAAGTTGTATTCTGCTAGTTATGTTATATTACATTTGATTCGTAAGAAACATCTTCCAGAGAGAATAGTTCTGTTAAGGGTTCCTTTTCCTTGGTGTGCATGCTTTAGTAGACATGTCCGAATTGTGATGTGAAAATCACAGTATGTATAACGTCTGGGGGTTCACAATAGAGTGAGTGCAAAAGAGACTTTTCATCCACCGACCGAATATTCCCTTAAGAACGCTAGCTTTCGTCTTCACCCAGTCTGAGGTACACATCCGTATGACCTGGCAGTAACAATCACAGAGGTGCTCCCTTTACCACCTAGTCGAACAATCGGGAACGTAGGGGTAAGCACAGGAGCCAGGAAACTCTGGTTGGCCAAAACTTAAGTCATATCGAGGCATATAATGGCGAAGAAAAGACATGCGGAAAAACGCGCATGTGTGATGAGCTTGATGCGCGGAGAATAATATTAACAAGCTTCTGTTAGAGAAGTCCCCAGGTATAATGGGCATACATATGTAAAGATGTATACGTCAGCAGTGTTTAGTCAAGCCGAATGAGTGCTTTAAAGCAAAAAAAATGTGTAAAAGGGAGAAAGATTAATGGAAACTATAGGGGAGAAGGAGACTAACAAAGAGTTCGGCGCTAGGCATAGAAACTTCAGAGTCTGGCCGCGTTCCAGGGATTCGGCTCGAGGCGATTGTCTGAGGCGTCATGAAGACGGTATGCTCCTCCGGTGAGAACTTCGTCAATTATGAAGGGACCCTCCCATTTGGGCTTTAGCTTGTGCTTTTTCTTCTCCGTTAAGCGTAGAACGAGTTCGCCAACATTGTAGGTCTTGGCCCGTACCTCTCTGCTTTGATATCTTCGAGCCTGCTGTTGATAAAATGCTGAACGGGCTTTGGCGACGTCGCGCTCTTCCTCCAGGGCATCTAGGCTATCCTGCCGATCCGACTCGGCCTCTTTCTCCTCGTACATATGCACTCGAGGTGAGTCATGTATAATATCGCAGGGCAACACGGCCTCTGCGCCGTACACCATGAAAAAAGGTGTGTATCCGGTAATACGGTTGGGCATGGTCCGCAGCCCCCAGAGTACGGAGTCGAGCTCCTCGACCCAATGTTTGTCTGATTCTTTTAAAGAACGCACTAGTCTGGGTTTGATGCCGCTCATAATAAGACCATTGGCTCGCTCGACTTGACCGTTTGTTTGCGGGTGGTAGACAGAGGCGTAATCGAGCTTAATGCCCAGATTAGCACACCAGGTTTTCAAATCATCGGCTATGAAATTCGAACCGTTATCAGTGATGATGCTGTGCGGTACACCGTAACGGTGTACCACATCGGATATAAATGCAATCACCTGTCCGGATTCGGCCATTTTAACCGGTCTAGCCTCTATCCACTTGGTGAATTTGTCCACCATGACCAACATATATTTTTTCTTATGGCTTCCCCTTTTAAGGGGTCCGACCATGTCCAAGCCCCAGACTGCAAAGGGCCATGTAATGGGGATTGTTTGTAGAGCAGTTGGGGGCATATGGCTTTGGTTGGCGAAGAGTTGGCATCCGACACAGTGTTGGACGAGGTCCTGTGCGTCTGCCCGGGCCGTGGGCCAGTAAAATCCTGTACGGAAGGCCTTGCTGACAAGTGCCTGGGCTGCGGCGTGATGTCCGCCGAGACCGGCGTGAATTTCTGCCAAAAGTTGCCGCCCCTCCTCCTCGGAGATACACCTTTGAAGGACTCTGGTGGTGTTTTTCTTATAGAGCTCTCCTTCGTGAACTTTATAGGCTTTCGAACGCCGGACTATGCGGCGAGCCTCGTTCTGATCTTCTGGGAGCTGATTCCTATTAAGATAGGCCAAGAATGGTTCAGTCCATGGGGCAATTACTGCCATGATTGTGTCGGCCGATGGTGTTACTTCGGTAGTCGAGCCTCCGATGATATCGGTGTGTTTGTTATCTGTGTTTGTGTTTGGAACAGGACTATCATTGTTATCTCCCCTTGCCATACCATGGATGGCTTAAAGAGCCTTTCGAGGAAGATTTTAGGTGGGACGGGGTCGCGCTTAGCACCGATGCGAGCAAGGACGTCTGCCGCCTGGTTACTTTCGCGGGCAATGTGATGAAATTCGAGCCCCTCGAACCGAGCCGATATCTTCAAAATGGCATTGCGGTAAGCTGCCATCTTTGGATCTTTGGCATCAAAGTCTCCATTGATTTGGGATATTGCGAGGTTTGAATCCCCGTGCACCTCCAGGCGTTGTATGCCCATTGACACGGCCATCTGGAGGCCATGTAGCAAGGCCTCGTATTCGGCTGCATTGTTGGAGTCCGTGTACAATATTTGGAGTACGTACTGGACGATGTCTCCTGTGGGGGACGTTAATACGACACCCGCTCCTAGGCCTGCCAACATCTTGGAGCCGTCAAAATGCATCACCTAGTTGGAATAAACGCCGTACTCTTTAGGAAGTTCGGCTTCTGTCCATTCGGCGACAAAGTCGGCCACTACCTGGGATTTGATGGCTCTACGTGGTTTGTACGTGATGTCCAATGGCAGGAGCTCAATGGCCCATTTGGCAATCCGGCCCGTTGCATCCCGGTTGTTAATTATATCATTGAGGGGCACTTCGGAGGCCACCGTAATAGAGCACTCCTAGAAGTAGTGCCGCAATTTTCGGGATGCCATGAGGACTGCATATGCTATTTTTTGATAATGAGGGTACCGGGATTTGCATGGTGTGAGGACGGTGGATACGTAGTATACCAGCTTCTGGAGCGGGAATTTGTGTCCGTCCTGTTCTCGTTCGACGACAAGCACGGCGCTCACCACCTGGTGTGTTGCTGATATGTATAAGTGCATTGGCTCGCTGGCGTTTGGCACGGCCAGGATTGGGTTGCTCGCCAGAAGGGCTTTTATTTCTTCTAGTCCGGCCGTCGCTGCGTCTGTCCACTCGAAGTTGTCGGTGCGCCGTACAAGGCGATAGAGCGGCAGCGGCTTTTCTCCCATTCTGGAGATGAAGCGGCTTAAAGCTGCCACGCACCCAGCAAGTTTTTGGACCTACGCGCTTGAGTTCGGTTGGCGTGGCCAGTTGTGACAAAGCTCGGATTTTGGCTGGATTTTCTTCAATTCCTCTGTTGGAGACGATTAAGCCCAATAGTTTACCGATGGGGACGCCGAAGACGCACTTTTCCGGGTTAAGATTTATGTCGTATGTGCGGAGGTGGTCGAATGTGAGACGCAAGTCGTCTATTAGTGCTTCGACGTGTCTGGTTTTGATGACGACGTCGTCCATGTAAGCCTCCATGTTTTTTCAATCTGTTTCTCGAGGCATGTTTGAATCGTGCGCTTGTAGGTGGCATCGGCATTCCTGAGCCCGAAAGGCATGGTGTTGAAGCAAAACGGCCCGTATGGTGTAATGAATGCTGTTGCGACTTGATCGTACTCCTTCATTTTGACTTGATGGTATCCGGAATATGCATCAAGGAAGCATAGCGAGTCGTGACCTGCGGTGGTGTCAATGATTTGATCGATGCGGGGAAGAAGGAAGGGATCCATAGGGTAGGCCTTGTTAAGGTCTTTGAAATCGACGCATAGGCGCCATGATTTATCCTTCTTTGGTACCATTAGCAAGTTTGCCAGCCAGTCCGGATCTTTAATGTCTTTGATGAATCCGGTCTCGATCAGTTTGGCCAGCTCCTCCCCCATAGCTTGTCGTTTGGGTTCGGAAAAGCGCCGCAGAGCTTGCTTGATCGGCTTATATCCCTTTAGTATGTTGAGGCTATGTTCGGCCAACTCGCGTGGGGTTCCTGGCATATCGGAAGGATGGCAGGCGAATATATCCCAGTTTTCGCGCGGGAAGTCTGTTAGCGCGGCGTCGACTGCAGGGCTGAGCTGTGCTCCGATAGACGATGTCTTCTTCGGGTCTGTTGGATGGACCTAAAATTGACTATTTCTTCTGCTGCTTGAAGGAAGTGGATTTGGGTCGTTTGTCAAGGATCACATCGTCCTTATTCACGGTGGAGCGTAGTGCGCTTAGTTCTTCGGCCGCAAGGGCCGCAGACAATGCCTCGAGGGCCAAGGATGCGGTTTTTTTCTCGGCACAGAGGGCTATGTCCGGATCGCTGACGAGGGTGATTATTCCATTAGGTCCAGGCATTTTTAGCTTCATATACCCATAATGAGGTATGGCTTGAAAGCACGTGAAGGCCTCTCGCCCTAACAGGGCGTGGTACCCACTGTTGAAAGGGGCTACCTGGAAAGTTATTTCTTCGGACTGGTAATTTTCCGGTGTGCCTAACACCACATCGAGTGTAATTTTTCCTGCACACTGAGCTTCCCAGCTGGGAATGATACCTCGAAAGGTTGTGCTGCTTTTCTCGATGCGGCTCCTATCTATTTCCATCTTGTGGACCGTGTCCTCGTAAATGAGGTTTAGTGCGCTGCCGCCGTCCATGAGGACTTTTTTTAGTCTAAAGCCATCCACGATGGGACTGAGGACTAGGGTAGCTGGCGCTCGGACTGTTCTGTATTTAGGTTCGTCACTGGCGTTGAAGGATATAGCCGTGTCGTTCCAGGGGTCAATTGCAACGACCTGGCAAACTTCGGCGAGATCGCGCAGGGCCCTTTTACGCTTGTTGTTTGAAGCGAAGGTCTTGAAGACTGCCAATACTCTATTGTCATTGTTTGCTGGAGGGTATTGTTCTGGGGTGCCCTTGGTAAGGATGTCCTTGCCGCTCTTGGCTACCTGCCGGAGTATCCAACATGCTCTAAGGCTGTGGGTCGCCCTGGTATCCGGCGTCGTGTGTATTTTGCATGGGCCATTGAGCCATCCCTCCAGAACGGTGTCGTGCACCGCAATAGGTTTATGTTTTTTGACTGTTCCTCTGGGCGTACCGCGGGGGTGCGCCCTTTTCGCCTCTGAGGGGAGCCGGGAGGATTCCCAGCCAACTGCCTGGGTTTTCCAGGCGCTTCCCATCACGCTGTACTTTTGTACAATGGTTGCTAGGTCAGCGGACTTTAGTATGCGGCGGCGATTGATCGCGTTAAGGATACCTTCGTCCACGCAGTTGTTGCAGAATGCTGCTATCGCGTCTTCGTCGCGACAGCCTTTTACCTTGTTTTTTACAAGGAGGAATCTGCCGTAGAAGTGGTGGACCGTTTCCTAAGGCTATTGTTTGATGCCTCTGAGAGCATCTGTGTCCGC
Source organism: Aegilops bicornis (assembly GCA_021605145.1). Lineage (NCBI taxonomy): Eukaryota > Viridiplantae > Streptophyta > Magnoliopsida > Poales > Poaceae > Aegilops > Aegilops bicornis. The sequence continues at coordinate 124,877,588 of CM038674.1, read as the reverse complement.
ACTACTAGGAGAAGGGCTATAGATGATATGGCCACTAATGGCGCACCTGACATGTGGTGCGCCACTACTATATAGCAGTGGCGCACCATGTGTTGGTGCGCCACTAGTAATAATTTTTTTTTCCAAAAATACTAATGGCGCACCAGGCCAGAGTGCGCCATTACTAGTTTTAACTAGTAATGGCGCACCATCCACAGAGTGCGCCACTAGTAACATTTTTTTTCCAAAAATACTAATGGCGCACCAGGGCAGAGTGCGCCATTACTAGTTTTAACTAGTAATGGCGCACCAGCCACAAAGTGCTCCACTACTATATTTTTTAATTATTTTTTTGCAAAACTACTAATGGCGCACCACCAGCTGGTGCGCCATTTGTAACCAGGGTTACTAATGGCGCATTTGTAGGTGGTGCACCATTAGTAACCTGGGACCAGCTAGATATTTTGGACAGCCACACCTACACACTCACTTTCCCCACTTCATTCTCTCCACCTCCTCCTCCAAGCTTGTCTCGGCTGCCTTCTCCTCCTCACCTCATTTGCACCATAGATTCATCCAAATTAAGTTGTTAAATTACCTTTTTTTGATAGGTAAGTAAGGGGAAAGCTATCTTTATGTTGTAGATCTACTTTTTTTCTCCCTCCAACAACGTGCACATGCACTTTTTATGGCATTGCTAGATCTATGTATGTTTGTGGTGTTGCATATATGTTTGTGTTTGCAGGTACCAGTATTTGAAATGCGATAGTTGCCAATATTTTGCCGGAATGTTGATTCATTTACGTTTCGGCGAGAATTTTGGCACTATGCATTCTTTTAGTCCTATTTTAGGGAAAGTCATTCCCATTTTTTCTTGGTTCTAAAATATCATTTTGCTCTACCCGCAGCGACCATGGTCCGCATACGATGACCGAAGGCATCGTGAATAGGTTTTGAGCTCCGTGAAGGCCGAGATGCTTCAAAAGAACGAGGCGAAGATAAGATGTCCGTGTCGAAGATGCAAAGCGAAGAGCCTTATTGCGGACCCGGATTCCGGGCAGGTGCGGGACCACCTGCTCTTGCGTGGTTTCATGGATGGCTATCGGTGGCAAGGTGATGAAGACGACTATGAAGTCGTCCATGGGGGCTGGGCAAGAAATGAGGAAGGGCCGCAAGACAACCGCGGCGAGGGCGGGCGAGAAGACGAAGAATCTCCAGGACAGGACCACGAAGTAGATGCAGTACACAGTCATCATGTAGAGGATGCCGGACATGATGATGAGGAAGATGCCGGAGCAGATGAAGGGCATGATCATGAAGATGAAGACGCCGGAGCAGACGACGATGGACCATCGATGGGCTGGGTGCAGGACCCTCATATTCAAGAGCTGCTTCTCAAGCAGACGGATAACGCAAGAGCTGCCGCCCGAGAGAAAGCCAAGCTGGATCAACTGGAGATAGACGTGGTTACTCCATTGTATGAAGGATGGAGGCCCTAGGATACACGCCTGAAAGTAACGCTCATGGCTCTGGAGATGAAGGTAAAACACAAAATGACCGACGCATGCTTCGACGAGAACATGTCGTTCTGGCACGAACGTCTTCCCAAGGGGAACAAGTGCCCGACCAGTTTCGAGGAGGCGAAGAAAATCGTGTGTCCTCTGGATTTACCGCACGTGAAATACCATGTGTGCATGAACAATTGCATCATTTATCGAGACGAGCACGCAGAGTCTACCATATGTCCGGTGTGCGGCGTCACTCGATACAAGTAGAGGAAGAAAGCTCCTCGAAAAGTGGTGTGGTACTTTCCGATCACTCCTCATGTGCAGTGGTATTTCGCGGACCCTAAGGTAGCACAGCTCCTACGTTGGCATGCGGATAGGGAGGAGAAGAAGCGAGAAGATGACGGAAATGATCTGTTGATAAATAAAAAAGACAAGATGCCGAGTCACCCTAAGGATGGGAGCCAGTGGCAAGCGTTGAACTTCGAACACCCAGAATTTTGAAAGAATCCAAGGAACATCATGCCGGGCACGAGCACCGATGGAGTCAATCCGTTTGGCAGCCAGAGAAGCACACATAGCACCTGGCCTGTGTTTGTGTGCATGTACAACCTTCCCCCTAGTTGTGCATGAAGAGGAAGTACATTCACATGAGTATGCTAATTGAAGGGCCAAAACAACCAGGGAACGGCATCAATCTGTATCTGGGGCTGCTGAAAGAGGAGCTAGACACACTGTGGAAAACATCAGCCAATACGTGGGACGCCGCAGAGAAAGAATATTTCCCTATGAGAGCCGCACTGCTCACGACGGTGCACGACTATCTCGGTTACGGATATCTCGTGGGGCAAGTGGTCCACGGATTTTCTGGATGCGTCAGGTGCATGGATGACGCAACGTATTGCCAGCTAGATAGAGATCCCGAGTCTTCGAAAACCGTGTTCATGGGACATCAAAGGTGGCTTCGCGACGATGACCCATGGAGAAAATGCAAGGATCTGTTCGGTGGTGAAACGGAACCCCGAAGACGCCCGCGTACGAGGAGCGGCGAGGAAATAGGCGAGCTGTTGAAAAATTGGAAAGATTGCCCACTGCTGGGAAAGAAGCAAAAGGCGCCAGAGCCGGGAAAGAAGCGAAAGGCGCCAGAGCCGCTGCTGAAGATATGGAAAACGAGGTCTGTTTTCTGGGACTTTCCGTACTAGAAGATAAACCGTGTCATGCATATCACGAAGAACGTGTGCGAGAGTCTGCTTGGTACCCTGCTCAACATGCCAGAGAGGAGCAAAGATGGGCCGAAAGCAAGGGCAGACTTGTAATCAATGGGCATCAGGGAGGAGCTTCACGCTAATGATGATGATGATGATGATGAGGCGAAGCAGGACACGGAAATTCGTCGCAAAGGCAAAAAGGCCAAGAATACCGGAAATGACTACCCTCCCACGTGCTTCACTCTAAGCCAGGAGAAGATCGATCAGTTTTTCACCTGCCTCGCAGGAGTAAAACTTCCTTACGGTTATGCGGGGAAGATAAGCAGATACCTAGACCTAGCGAAGCAGAAGTTCAGCGGGATGAAGTCTCACGACTGTCAAGTGCTGATGACGTAGATACTTCCAGTTGCAATCCGTGGGATCATGGACGCGCACGTCCGTGAAATGCTATTTGGCCTATGCAACTTTTTCAGCGTCATCTCTCGGAAGTCGGTTGGTGTGAGGTAACTCAGAAGGCTACAGGAAGAGATCGTGGTGATACTATGCGAGATTGAGATGTACTTCCCACCCGCATTCTTCGATGTTATGGTGCATCTGCTGGTCCATATCATGGAGGATATCATCCAACTCGGGCCGACGTTATTGCTCAGCATGATGCCATTCGAAAGGATGAATGGTGTCATCAAAGGATACGTTCGCAACATGTCACGTCCAGAGGGAAGCATAGCCTAGGGCTTTACGAATCAAGAGTGCATCTCCCATCGCACGAATTATCTAGGCATCGAGAACCCCGTTGGTCTGCCCGTCAACAGGAACCTCGGCAGGCTTGCTGGATGGGGTCACCGTGAGGGTCGCCGTGAAATGCATGTCGACTTTGAGGGTCGACTTGCCGACTTTGAAAGAGCAAACCTAGTCGCGCTACAACACATAGACGTGGTCGATCCTTGGGTGGTAGAGCACAAAACCTTTATTCAGAAGACGTACAATGACCGAGGCCAACAGAGGACGGACGGAGATATAATCAAAGAGCACAACTCAAGTTTCACGCGTTGGTTCAAGCAGAAGCTTCTGTCGTACCCTTTACATGAGGATTCTTCCGCGGAAGTACAACTAATATTCGCCTTGTCGCAGGGCGCCCAGCACAACCTGATGACGTATGAGGCGTATGATATCAACGGCTACACATTCTACACCGAGGACAAGGACATGAAGAGCGAAGGCTATCAGTACTCTGGGTAACGATGGAATCCTACACCGGTAACGACAAGGACAGATACTACGGAAGGATCGAGGAGATCTGGGAGCTGAGCTACGCTGGAGAGAAGGTCCCGATGTTCCGTGTCAGATGGGCCAAGAGCGTCATAAAAGAAGACCGGTATTTCACCACAATGGTTATACCTGAAGCCAAATCCAAGATCATGGTAAAGCGTCACCCTTGAAAAATGAGCCATGGGTACTGGCTTCCCAAGAGGACCAATGCTTCTTCATTACCGACCCGTCAAAGCCCAGTCGTGTTGTCGTGAGGAGAGGCAAAAGGAAGATCATCAGAATGGATGGAGTCGCCAATGAGCAAGACTTCGACAAGTACGGTGACCCAAAGATGGAACATGACGACGACGATGAAGTACCAGCATACACCACAAGAAGAAGCAGGACCACCCTACCTAAAGGACGTCCGTTCAAGAGAAGAACTCCATTGCGAAAAAGAAGGGCAAGATGATTGTGAACAGATAGGTAGCTAAGATCGTTTGTATTTAATTGTAGCCTTCATTTCTCAATTGTATTTCATAGGCACTTTTTGAACTCATGTATATTTTTAAATTTCATGGGCACTTTTTGAATTCATGAATATTTTTCAAATTTGATGATATTTTTTCATATTCAATATGAAAAAATATTTAATATTCATGAGGACACTCGATCTCGACCCCCCTCCATCTCGATCTCGATCCCCCTCCATCTCGATCGCTATCCCCCTCCATCTCGATCTCGATCCCCCCTGCACCCTCCCCCGGCCCGCTCCACCGTCGCCGCCGACCCCCCGCACCCTCCCCCGCTCCACCGCCGCCGAAGACCCCACACACCCTCCCCGGCCCGCTCCACCGCCGCCGAAGAGCCAAATTCGTTTGGGGGCGGGGGACACCACCCCATAGACAACACCGCCAGTCGTGCCGGCTCCAAGCCATGGCAAGACCGCCGCAACGCTACCTGACATGCCAGACATCCCTATGGCACAGGATCCGAACATGCATATGGCACAGGATCCGGACGACGATGACAACGACGACGGTACATTTACCAACATCGATAAGTACTTTGCCGAACATGGGTACAATGACAAATTCATGGGGCCTCCTTCTCAAGAACCCAACCCTGCAAAAGACGATCGCAATCTTGCTGGTACCGCGGAGAAACCCAATTGCAACAGGCGTCGTCTGGCATTCAGTTCTCAGGAGACGCCTCCAGCTGCCGACTTCACCGAGCCTCAGATAGCCGAGGTGCGAAATATTATCAGCCCCAACACACTCAAGAAGGCGGTCTATGAGCAGAACTCGGTCCCATTACAGCAGAAGAAGAAGGGATGGAAAATAAAGAGTAACAAGGATGCGAGCCAGCCGGCACCGAGTACGATCCGTGCTCAGGACGGGCCACCTTCACCTAAGGATATCTCGAGGAGGGTGCATGTGGCGGGTAGGCCGATGCTACCAACAAATCTGCTCAATGCTGCAACCGGTGCTATGCGGAGTCTGCATGACAGTGTTCTTTCTTTGGAGAAGGGACGTCTCAGAGAGAATGATGTGGCATACCCGGTTTTCGTGGCCAAGGTGCCAGAGGGCAAAGGCTTTGTGGATAACGCCATCGGGGTTACGATCGTCCTGCGGTTTGATGACATCTTCGCTATGTTTAACCTTCATCCGCTGCACTACACCTTTGTTCGGCTATTTTCGCCGAGTATTGAGATGCGAATCATTAGAGACAAGACCCCAGACATCGTGATAGTTGACCCCTTCTACATGTGTGCCAAGATCTTGGGCAGCGCTGGGGACCGGCAAGTCGCGAGTTCTTACTCGAAGGCGTCATTCTGGCAAACCCAGATAAGGATAACTTCCTCGTGCCTTACTTTCCCGAGTAAGTCATCCCCTCACCGCCCTGTAACATATGATTTCTTAGATTTCGATCATTCTTTTTTTTCTAACATTCCGTGTTTTGTGCAGTGAGGCACATTGCACACTCATCCTCTTAAGCCCGAAATATTCCATGGCCACGTATTTCGACCCGGACCGTCAGTCGAAGAAAGACTACACAAATATAAAGAAAGTTCTTGATGATGTTATCCCCGGCTACGCCAAATCTGGAGGCACCTTCACCAGGCCAGTTTGTAGGTACGACAAGCACGTGTTCGCCCACAATATGACGTTCTCCTGCGTCAAGCAGCCGCCTGGCGGTCAGAAGGATGCCTACTACGCCCTCCATCACATGCGGGCGATCGTACGTGACCATAATCACCTTCTGCTACCAAATTATCTCAAAGATTGGACCGCGAGCTTGTCGGCAATCCAGGACGCGAACATCAGACAAGAATTCTTTCACATCCAGTCGTAGTTTGCGGAAATCATCCATCAAGATGTCCTTCGTATCTCGGGGCAGTTCTACCTCAGATATCAACCATCCAACAGTGAGATAGACACAACGCTACAAACGCAGGCTGACAACGCCCGCGATTTGATGACCATCATGAGGGACGGCGGGTTCGTCCACGCTCCGGTCCCTTGAGTCGAGTCAAAAGTAGTGATGCTATGTGTAGTTCTGAAACATTGATTGGCTCATGTTGTAATTAAACTTAAATGAACTTGTATGTCTCTTTGGTTTGGACAGTCGTTCAACTTAGATGTAACCGATGCTATTAATGTGTTTTTTTTCTCTTCCGATCCTTTTGTTGCATACTTATATATTGCTTATGTATTGTCTCTGAATTGTTACTAACGTTTTGTTTGGCTAGTGCATAGAGATGCCGTCGTATGTCGTGTACAAGGGGGTTCCCGGAGTCTACGACGACTGGGAGGAGTGTCGGAGACAGGTTCACCGTTTCAGTGGTAACAGTTACAAAGGGTACACCACTAGGGCGGAGGCGGAAGTTAGATACGCCTGCTATCTAGCGGGAGAGAGGAGGGAGCGTTGGAGGAACCGGATGAAGACCAGTTTCATCGCGATTATGCTCATCGTGATGACCGCAGCTCTCTTCTATGTGATGGTAGTTTAGATGATCGATATCGACTTGTAATGTGAAGACAAACTCGCTACTCGCGTTTTCGAGACTTGTAATGTTCTAACTTTGTTCGGTATTTTAAATTCGGAGACTAATATGAAGAATTGTATTCGGAGATTAATCTTCTATTGTATTCGATAAATCTGCTGTTGTTGTGTGGTGCTGTCTATATTCTGTCCAATAATATATTTTGTAACCTGTGAAAATATCAGAAAAGAAAAAAAAATAATCCCTAATATTCATACTAGTGGCGCACCACTCAGCACACTAATGGCGCACTGCAAAAAGGACTCTAATGGCGCATCATCCACCAGTGCGCCATTAGTATGCCAAAGCACATGGGTAAATATGGCCCCCTGGGAGGCATACTAATGGCGCACCGTGGGCTATACTAATGGCGCACTGCATGGTGCGCCATTAGTATACCAGATACTAATGGCGCACCAGTGGTGCGCCATTAGTAAAAATTTCTAATGGCGTGGTGCTAGTGGCGCACCTGTAGTGCGCCATTAGTAGGCAAAACATGTGCGCCACTAGTAGGCCTTTTCCTAGTAGTGCCGGGTGGGTGGGTGGAATTGAATCAGAACCCTGACCTGGTTTTGGATCCGGAGGTTGGAGGTCTACTGGGCCGGATAGTTCAGGCTCTGGGATATCGACTAATTTTTTAGGCTCGTCATCCGACTTTATGTTCGGAGGAAGAGACATGACCTTCTGCCGGAAAATATACGGCTCTTCTAGATCGGTGATCCGAACATAGTTCGTCTTCAATATAGTGGAAGAATTGCTCCGCTCGTCGACTACCGCTATCTGATGGGTGATCGGTGGAGTTTTAATTTCTCTCTAGTCAGGTTTATGCCTGACCCGATCATAGTCTGTAGCGATCCCCAAGGCGGCCATGCGATCCAGGAGTTCGTTCAACGACGACAACTCCACTGGATCCATGCGAGTGGAGTATTCAGGATCAATGCGGAGGTGATTTTTGATGACTTGAGAGGTCATCGTCGGCTTAAAGGCCGAGCCGACGGTCATGACGAAGCCGCCGAGATGGAGGGTATGACTTGGGGCCAGGGCTCCTCCGGAGATGATATTATCCTTGACAACAAGGCGAGCCATCAACCCTCTTGGCGACGGCATAGAGGAACTCTCAATGAAAGCACCAATGTTGGTGTCAAAACCGGCGGATCTCGGGTAGGGGGTCCCGAACTATGCGTCTAGGATCGATGGTAATAGGAGACGGGGGACACGATGTTTACCCACGTTCGGGCCCTCTCTATGGAGGTAATACCCTACTTCCTGCTTGATTGATCTTGATGAATATGAGTATTACAAGAGATCGTAATGGCTAAACCCTAGAAGTCTAGCCTATGAGTATATGGTAATGAATCTGTCCTATCCGGACTATGATCTCCGGTTTATATAGACACCGGAGAGACCTAGGGTTACATGAGGTCGGTTACATAAGAGGGAATCTTCATAATCAACTGCCTAGCTTGCCTTCCACTCCATGTAGAGTCCAATCCGGACACGTGTATAGTCTTTGGTCTTCGTGTCTTCATAGCCCATCAGTCTGGCCCAACAGATAACATGCCGGACGCCCGAGGACCCCTTAGTCCAGGACTCCCTCGATTGCGAAGAGCTCGGGAATTGTCTTTTCCATCCCTTGCATATTATAGTTTATCACGAAGCATTTATAGCTTGGTGGCAGTGATTGAATAACTCTGTCAATAACACTATCATCCGGAAGATTAACTCCCAACTGAGTCAAGTGGTTATGGTACCCAGACATTCTGAGTATGTGTTCACTGACAGAAATGTTCTCCTCCATCTTGCAGCTATAGAACTTGTTGGAGACTTAATATCTCACAACTCGGGCATTTGCTAGAAATATTAACTTCAACTCCGGGAACATCTCATATGCTCCATGACATTCAAAACGTCTTTGAAGTCCCGATTCTAAGCCGTAAAGCATGGCACAATGAACTATCGAGTAGTCATCAGATTTAGCTTGCCAGACGTTCATAACGTCCGGAGTTGCTCCTGCAGTAGGCCTTGCACCTAGCAGTGCTTCCAGGACGTAATTCTTCTGTGCAGCAATGAGGATAATCCTTAAGTTACGGATCCAGTCCGTGTAGTTGCTACCATCATCTTCCAATTTAGCTTTCTCTAGGATCGCATTAAAATCCAAAGGAACAGTAGCACGGGCCATTGATTTACAACAACATAGACATGCAAAATACTATCAGGTACTAAGTTCATGATAAATTAAAGTTCAATTAATCATATTACTTAAGAAATCCCACTTAGATAGACATCCCTCTAGTCATCTAAATGATCACGTGATCCATATCAACTAAACCATGTCCGATCATCATATGAGATGGAATAGTTTTCAATGGTGAACATCTCTGTGTTGATCATATCTACTATATGATTCACGTTCGACCTTTCGGTCTCAGTGTTCCGAGGCCATATTTGCATATGCTAGGATCGTCAAGTTTAACCCAAGTATTCTGCATGTGCAAAAATGTCATACACCCGTTGTATGTGAACTTAGAGCTTATCACACCCGATCATCATGTGGTGTCTCGGCACGACGAACTGTAGCAATGGTGCATACTCAGGGAGACCACTTATACCTTGAAATTTAGTGAGGGATCATCTTATAAACCTACCGTCGTACTAAGCAAAATAAGATGCATAAAAAGATAAACATCACATGCAATCAGAATATGTGACATGATATGGCCATCATCATCTTGTGCCTTTGATCTCCATCTCCAAAGCACCATCATGATCTCCATCGTAGCGTCGTTGTCGCCTCGCCAACTATTGCTTCTACGACTATCGCTACTGCGTAGTGATAAAGTAAAGCAATTACATGGCGATTGCATTTCATACAATAAAGCGACAACCATAAGGCTCATGCCAGTTTTTTTTGACCTGAAGGCTCCTGCCAGTTGCCGATAACTTTTACAAAACATGATTATCTCATCTAATAAATTATATCACATCATGTCTTGACCATATCACATCACAACATGCCCTGCAGAAACAAGTTAGACGTCCTCTACTTTGTTGTGGCAAGTTTTACGTGGCTGTTACGGGACTCTAGCAAGAACTGTTATTACCTACGCATCAAAACCACAACGATTTTTTTGTCAAGTGCGCTGTTTTAACCTTCAACAAGGACCGTCCGTAGTCAAACTCGATTCAACTAAAGTTGGAGAAATAGACACCCGCCAGCCACTTGTGTGCAAAGCACGTCGGTAGAACCGGTTGACGGTGTCCTGGACTAGGGGGTACTCACCACGTCATCTCCCAATCTATTAAATTGGGCCGAGGACCCCCATTGCCGTATACTCATGGGCCAGTCCGGACAGCTGCCGCATACAAGGAAGATTCCACAAGACTAGGCGATCAAGACAAGGACTCCTCTCCACCGGCATATTCGGCTAGGACTCTTGTTATCCTAGGCCTCTGGTTCATTACATAAACCAGGGCCAGGCTAGTCGATATAGATATACAACAACCATACCATAGGCTGACTTGTAGGGTTTAGCCTCTACGATCTCGTGGTAGATCAACTCTTGTAATACTCATATCATCAAGATCAATCAAGTAGGAAGTAGGGTATTACCTCCATAGAGAGGGCCCGAACCTGGGTAAACATCGTGTCCCCTGTCTCTATTACCATCATCCTTAGACGCTGTTCGGGACCCCCTACCCGAGATCCGCCGGTTTTGACACCGACATTGGTGCTTTCATTGAGAGTTCCGCTGTGTGTTCGGCAAAAGGTCGATGGCTCGCCTGCAGATCAACTGCGACTTCGGCATCTTCATCACCAGCTCGACTGGTCACCTTGGTTCGACCAAGGACTAAGCCCTACCTTCGATCGTCATGTTCGGATGAGGGCCTTCATCAACATCAACTCTGATCTCTATCAAGATCACGGAGGAATCATCCAGGGAGCCTGGGGGCTCAATGCCAACATTGCCCTCGGGCGGCCGTGCTGTTTTTCTGGACAGCGAACTTGTGTCCGCCGCCACTGCCTCCTCAATTGTCGTTTTAACAATTGCTTCAGTGGAATTGTGCGTAATTGAGTCTACAACAACCCTGGAAAATTTCGTCGAGTTCCGACGGAAGAATCTCTGGCAATCCGTGATATACCGGAGCCCTGTTAAATCTGGACGAGAATCTTGACGAGTTTAGGGCGTGGTGTCCAGATTCTAGCTCGGACGTCCTTTGGAAGATCCAACCGTTGATCGGCTGCGGAATTCATATATCAACCACCCCTCAAAATTTCATCTTGATCCGGCCGTCCAAACTCCGGGAACCTTCCGATTAGTGCATCACTTTTCGGATCTGTTTTCTGCGCGAAAACGAATCCGACCCGAGTTCGTCTTTTTTATGAACGGGATTTCGGACATCCTTTTGAAGGAAGTTTTGTATGGGGTATTGTGTTTTGTTCCCGAACACATCCCACTAACTTTAAAATCTTTTGAACATGATCTTCAACATCATGCTGGTGTCAAACCAGTCCGGCAATATAACTCCACGGCCGCCGAACTGCTCTAAATACGTCGTCACTTTGTTGAGCCGAGTGCAACTTCTTCGGATCATCATCTCGGCAAGCCAAACAAGAGTTCGGCATCGGAAAGGATAAATCATCACCAACATCGCCGCCCCATGGATTACACGGAGCAGGCGCACCAGCATCGCCGCACGGTCACTTCATCAAGCCGGCATTGACCACGTCACGACCTGCATCGGCAGGATCGCATCGCTGTTCTTCGAGCCGGTGTCCATCACGCCGACCTACTTCGACTCATCGGCTGACATCGAGGCTTCGACATCTCGGCTGGACCGGGGGCTTCGCCATCTCTTCATCAACCTATACTCCAGAGACTTCGGCGTCACTAGCCGACAAGCTCCGTCATGTTAGCTGGACCGAGGGCTTTGCCTTGGCGAGCCAACCTTTGCCAGCATTGTCATGCCATCGCTTTATCACCCATCAGGCAATGGGTGTGCGGATCGAGTCACAATTTTGGGAATCACCTTTCTTCGGATTGCTACAATAAATAAACCAAGTGCTATTAATCCTAGTATTTTTTGCTTGTTTGGGTTCATTTTTCCCAAGGAATTATTACTCTGGTTTGTCCATCATATGTACGCACGTCTATCAAATGGTGGCCGCATTAACGACGGCCGCATGGTGGTTCGGGCAGTTCCCATACATAGTCCGTGACGGCGCATCGTGAACTTCGGACCGACACTGAATTCAGGCTTTGCCACGCCTTTATCAGACGCCGACGCCTCGTGCATCGACATTGACTTGGCGCCAGCCATATTTCTTTATTACTCACTTTGCATAAATTATTTATTATGCAACATTTTATTATTATTACTATTATCCTCGGTCTGCACTATTTTTTGTGCACAGGAAAATGATCCAACCGGACTATATCCTTTGGCGTCACCTCGGCTGGACGGGGGGCTTCGTCAACACTGCATTACCCCATGCCGGGGACTTCAGCATCACCCTGCCGGCCTGCATTGACCGTGCTATGTCACTACTTCGGAGTGTCGAGCTCTTTGCTCTGCCACCTCGGGACCGGCTTGGGGGATGGAACCTTCTCCCGCATCAAGCTCGGACCGCGTCATCAATACCGAACACATTAACCAGCTAAGTTTCCTTCATGCTCAAAGTTTTAAATTTTTAATTTATGTTCGGTTCGCCCAAGCATTATACATTTTTTTGGAAAAAAGTTGCTTGTAAAAATTTCCTTGTCCAAACTTTGTTTGTGACGCACAAATTCAAATACCCCGTTTACTTGGGGGCTCCCTTGCTCGAGTTTTCCTCTTGCATATGATTATACTTGTACGGCTTCGTTTCTTGTTCGTGTATTACGCCACAATATGCACCATATTGACCTAAGTGATTTGCAAGATAGGTTGCCTTGCTCCTGTGTTTACCCCTACGTTCCCGATTGTTCGGCTAGGGAGTAAAGGGAGCACCTCTGTGATTGTCATGATCGGGTTACCCGAGCCGGACCTCAGACTGGGTGAAGCCGAAAGCTAGCGCTCTTACTGTTTTCAATTATGGCCGGCGCACAACGGAACTCATGAGTACAAAAAATCTATTGCACAAGTCTCATATTAACAATGAGCACCGAAGAAAGGTACCGGTGGGGGTACTATTTTCTTCGAAGATGCTTCTTACACTCCATTAGTAATATAGCATAAGTTCCTCGAGCGCTTTATGCATTACTGACCTTATGACCTGATTGCCTGGTTATCGGAAACACCGTCAATATTCTCGACAGGTGGAGTACATAACAATTTTCGGTCCTTGACCGAAGAGGGAGAAGCCGACGGTCGGTTAAGACACATTTAAAGTTCGAGTGAACATAGATATGATATAAGTACTTCGGTACATACAATCATTCTTTTACCCAAGTCACTTGGGGGCTCTTAAATTTATGTGAGCTGTTTTATAATAAGTGTTCTTCTTCTTAGTCGTTGCGAAGTCTTTATTCTATCACCCCTTTTTTCGACGCGAGTGTGCGGTTAATAGCCGGGGCGCCTAATTTCTCTCTCAAAGCCGCTAAAGTTTGCTAAACTGGCCTAACGAGAAGTACTCCGCCTTCGGGATAGGAGGTTGAAGCCATAGGCTGACCCACTTGAAGTCTCGAGATAGGATGTGTCATGTTAAAGCATGACAGAAACACCTTTTTTTTTCTAAGACCAATTTTCGATTTTGCACCGAACACTTGATCTAGTTCGGACATTAAACTTTTGAATAAGTTTTTTGGTTTTTCGAGCCTATGGCACTTTTAAACTATTTGTGCGTTTCCAGCATTAGTCTCGCAGTGCAACGCCGGACACCTTTAGGGATTCGGCAAAAACATTCTCGGATATTTCCATATATGCATCGGTTTTGAATTGTGTCTTCGATCAATAGTTGGGTTGCCCGGCTCCTGTGCTTGGCTCCTACGTTCCGCTTTGTTCGGCTAGGTGTGCCAAGGGAGAACCACTGCGATTGTGCTTCCAGCTCGCATGGTCAAGCACCTCAGTGGAGAAAGCTGAAAACTGACTGTCACAATAGGCGTAAACTGGTCAGTGATCCGATGACTATGTTAAAAGACGGGCCGTTCATAACATTGGCCGAAGTGTTTAGGCTTGACCTCGGCTGTCGCCGAACACTAACCGGGGGCTCATAGCTAGCTTCCCCAGTATAAAGCTCCTATGACTAAGCGAAAGTTATAAAGCCAAGATATCTGATTGCCTCGTTTCTGCTAACACAACCGCCTTCGGGCACCGAGACGTCGGCTAAGGGTTGTTTGTTTAGTACGGAAACACCCTGCATAGTATCTACCAAGGGGTAGAAGCCGACGATGGGCACTTTCAACTGATAAATGGTCACAATGGAGTCAAAATAATGATGTAAAGTACTTGGATACATAGAATCATTACACATAATCTGTGATTTTACTCTGGATGTCGATCCTTAATTCGGCCACCCGTGCCCACATTAAGGCTCGGGGGCTACTAGGCTTCATGCTCATTATTTATAAATATTAAAAGGGGCACAACGATCCCCTGATCTGGTGTTGCCACCCGACCAATGTCTCGGGGGCTACCGCATTGCTTATTCAATGCAGAGAATTCAAAGTGCTCAGTGTTCGGCTTGAACGAACTATGCGCATACATGTCTTCGGACAATAATAGGTACCATATGGACCTATCCGGCATCAAGCTAGTATATTGCAGTGACTTCTCACGACCCTCTCTTAGGGGCCCGTTCGCCGATCACTATTATCTCTAATATATTACACTGCGTTTTTATTCCTATGTATGCTGCCGAGCTAGGGACTAATCCTCAGGCCGATTTCGCGCATCGACCTGAGTCTCAGGGGCTACTGGGAACAGTGGTTTTTATGCTTGCCTTCAGGTGCATCTCGGGTTTTAGACTGATACACACCTTGAGGGCTACTGGATATACATCGGCAGAGAATAAACTGCACCAGTTAAAAATATTCATAAAAATTAGTCCCATGGCCAAGGTGGTGCACCACCTCGGAAGCAGTCCGGCATAGAGCTCGGGCGCCAGTGGCTGGCTCCATAGAGGGCATTTCCGGTGATAAGCTTAGCTAAACTCTTTCAACTTTTTGAACCAAAGTGATCTATGACACCTCGGATATAATTCAGCGTTGGAGACCGGATATAGTCCGGCATTGGAGCTCGGATATAGTCTGACGTTGAAGCTTGGACACAGCCCGGTGTTAGAGCTCGGAAGCGGTCTAGCATTGGTGCTCGGCTGCTAAACATACCTCGAATACAGTCCGACGTTGGAGCTCGGACGCAAGAGGACGTTGCCGCTCAGGAAAAACTTCAAACCCGAGGCGTGGCATAAAAATAACAAGGCATTGATAAAGGCCAGAAACTTAAAGGGGCTCCTTGGATACCCAACGTGTAAACTCTTCGGATGCACTTCGGCGATCCTCAAGATCGAAGATGAGAAGATTTTGTTGAACCAGTTTTCAAGACCGACGACCAAAGTTGAAGAACAGTTCGAAAGAATCGAGGAGCGTCCCTAACTTGAAGACCAGTTCAGGGGGCTATTGATGGTGTCCTAGACTAGGGGGTACTCACCACGTCATCTCCCGATCTATTAGATTGGGCCGAGGACCCCCATTGCCGTATACTCATGGGCCAGTCCGGACAGCTGCCGCATACAAGGAAGATTCCACAAGACTTGGCGATCAAGACAAGGACTCCTCCCCACCGGCGTATTCAGCTAGGACTCTTGTTATCCTAGGCCTCTGGTGCATTATATAAACCAGGGCCAGGCTAGTCGATATAGATATACAACAATCATACCATAGGCTGGCTTCAAGGGTTTAGCCTCTACGATCTCGTGGTAGATCAACTCATGTAATACTCATATCATCAAGACCAATCAAGCAGGAAGTAGGGTATTACCTCCATAGAGAGGGCCCGAACCTGGGTAAACATCGTGTCCCCTGTCTCCTGTTACCATCATCCTTAGACGCACAGTTCGGGACCCCCTACCCGAGATCCGCCGGTTTTGACACCGACACCGGTCTCAGGAACGTGGTCATGTAATGTTGGTCTGGGCTGCTTCATCCAACAATACCGCTGAATCAAAGTAATACATTGGTGGTAAGAATTATGAATATTATCACCCACAACTCTTTGTGTTCTACTCGTGCACATCATCTACGCATAGACCTAGCTCGGATGCCACTGATGGGGAACGGAGCATGCAATTTCAAAAAATTTCCTATGATCACGCAAGATCTATCTAGGAGATGCATATTAATGAGAGGGGAGAGTGTGTCCACGTACCATCGTAGACCGAAAGAGGAAGCGTTAGAATAACGCGGTTGATGTAGTCAATCATCTTCATGATCCAACCGATCTAGTACCGAACGTACGGCACCTCCGAGTTCTGCACATGTTCAACTCGATGATGTCCCTCGAACTCTTGATCCAGTAGAGGGTCGAGGGTGAGTTCCGTCAGCACGACGGCATGATGACGGTGATGGTGATGTGATCTGCGCAGGGCTTTGCCTAAGCACTACGATGCTCTGCCCGAAGGAGTAAACTGTGGAGGGGGGCACCGCACACGGCTAAGAGAATAACTGATGTGCTATGGGGTGCCCCCTGCCCCCGTATATAAAGGAGGGGAGGAGGAGGCGGCCGGCTAAGAGGAGCGCGCCATGGGGGGGAAGTCCTACTAGGACTCCACTCCTAGTAGGATTCGCCCCCCCCTTTTCCTTTCTTCATCGGAGGGGAAAAGGAAGGAGTGGGAGAGGGAGGGGGAAAGAGGGAAAGGGGGCGCCGCCCCCTCCCCTAGTCCTAGTCGGACTCCCATGGGGGGGGGGCGTGGCCACCCCTTGTGGGTTGTGCCCTCTCTCTCCTATGGCCCATGAGGCCAATGACTTCCCCCGGGGGGTTCCGTAACCCCTTGGTACTCCGGTAAAATATCAGAACCACTCGAAACCATTCCGGTGTCCGAATACCGCCTTCCAATATATCAATCTTTACCTCTCGACCATTCCAAGACTCCTTGTGATGTCCGTGATCTCACCTGAGACTCCAAACAATCTTTGGTCACCAAAACACGTAACTCATAATACAAATCGTCATCGAACGTTAAGTGTGCGGACCCTACGGGTTCGAGAACTATGTAGAAATGACCGAGACTTATCTCCGATCAATAACCAACAACGGAAGCTGGATGCTCATATTGGTTCCTACATATTCTACGAAGATCTTTATCGGTCAAACTGCAATAACAACATACGTTATTCCTTTGTTATCGGTATGTTACTTGCCGGAGATTCGGTCGTCGGTATCCTCATACCTAGATCAATATCGTTACCGGCAAGTCTCTTTACTCGTTCCATAATGCATCATCCCATAACTAACTCATTAGTCACATTGCTTGCAAGGCTTATAGTGATGTGCATTACCGAGAGGGCCCAGAGATACCTCTCCGATACTCAGAGTGACAAATCCTAATCTTGATCTATGCCAACCCAACAAACACCGTCGGAGACACCTCAGAGAAACATCTTTATAATCACCCGATTACGTTGTGACGTTTAATAGCACACAAGGTGTTCCTCGATTCGGGAGTTGCATAATCTCATAGTCAGAGGAATATGTATAAGTCATGAAGAAAGCAATAGCAATAAAACTTAACGATCATTATACTAAGCTAACGGATGGGTCTTGTCCATCACATCATTCTCTAATGATGTGATCCCATTCATCAACAGACAACACATGTCCATGGTCAGGAAACTTAACCATCTTTGATTAATGAGCTAGTCAAGTAGAGGCATACTAGGGACACAATGTTTTGTCTATGTATTCACACATGTACTAAGTTTCTGGTTAATACAATTCTAGCATGAATAATAAACATTTATCATGATATAAATAAATATAAATAACAACTTCATTATTGCCTCTAGGGCATATTTCCTTCACACACCCCATGTTCGATGAATATCTATGTCCAAAATCTAAGTCAATTGAGAAGAACACCTCAAAATTACTTTTTATTCATGCCACCTGCGGTGGAGGATGACTCGATCCAGCGAACGTTTTCTTTAAGTGAACATTTTCTCTAGCGAGATAGACCTATCTTAGAGTTTGGCATAGGTTCCCTTATTTTTCCGGCCGGTCCTGCCAAGGATGCCCCGGCGAAGTGGCTCTCTGTCCCTTCGCCACTGGGGATTCGTGCCCTCTCTGGCCGCCCACGGTGAGTCTTCTAATTTTTCCTTTTTACTATTATATATTAAATAAGGACGCGACTCGCCAACACCCATTGGCTTGTTTAGTGGATCAAGACACCCAAAAAGGTAAGGGAGACAGCCGCCAGCTATCGCATCTAAAAAGGCAAAGGGAGTTTCCTTCCGACATGGCCCCAACAGAGGAGGAACCACTGTCCTCACCCCAACCCACACACGTGGTAAAGGCCGGGTCCCACGCTAGACTGCTACTTCTTGAGCTTGCGTTGGTATTTCCCTTGAAGAGGAAAGGGTGATGCAGCAAAGTAGAGATAAGTATTTCCCTCGGTTAAGAACCAAGGTATCAATCTAGCAGGAGGAACAACCAAGTCTTCAATAGATGCACCCGCACAAACTAACAAATACTTGCAGACAACATGAAAAAGGGGTTCTCAATCCCTTCACGGTCACTTGAAAGAGTGAGATCTAATAGATATAGATATAAAAGATAAATAAAAGGCAAATGAAAGTAAAGGTAAATAAACCGGAGAAAGGTATTTTTGGGTTTTTGGTTTTATAGATCTGAAAATATATGATGGAAAATAGACCCGGGGGCCATAGGTTTCACTAGAGGCTTATCTCTTGAAAGAAAACATACGGTGGGTGAACAAATAACCGTTGAGAAATTGATAGAAAAGCACATAGTTATGATGCTATCTAAGGCATTGATCATGAATATAGGCATCACGACTGTGAAAAGTAGACTGAAACGATTCTACATCTACTACTATTACTCCACACATCGACTGACTGCTGCCTGCATCTAGAGTATTAAGTTCAAGAGAACATGGTAATGTGTTAAGCAAGATGACATGATGCAGAGGGATAAACTCAAGCAGTATGATATAAACCCCATCTTTTTATCCTTAATGGCAACAATACAATACGTGCCTCGCTACCCCTGCTGTCACTTGGTGAGGACACCGCAAGATTGAACCCCTCACAAAGCACATCTCCCATTGCAAGATAGATCAATCTAGTTGGCCAAACCAAATCAATATATAGATCAGAGAGAAATACAAAGCTATCTTAATCATGCATAAAAAGTTCAGAGAAGACACAAATAATATCCATAGATAATCTCATAAACCCACAATTCATCGAATCTCAACAAACACACCGCAAAAGAAGATTACATCGGATAGAACTCAAAGAACATCAAGGAGAACGTTGTATTGAAGATCAAAGAGAGAGAAGATGCCATATAGCTACTAGCTATGGACCCGTAGGTCTGTAGTAAACAACTCACACATGATCGAAAGGGCAGCAAGGTTGGTGTAGAGGCCCTCCGTGATCGAATCCCCCTCCGGCAGATTGCTAGAAAAGGCACCAAGATGGGATCTCACGAGAACAGAAGCTTGCGGCGGCGGAAAAGTATTTTTGTGGACCCTTCTGATGTAGGGGGGATATTTGGGTATTTATGGAGAAAGAATTAGGGTTAGGAGGTCTACAAGGGGCCCACAGGCCTGGGGTCGCGCCCTGAGGGCTTGTGGCCTCCTCGTAGGTCTTCTGGCCTCCTCTCCAAGTCTCCTGGGTTTCTTCTGGTCCAAGAAAAATCATCGTAAAGTTTTATTCCGTTTGGACTCCGTTTGGTAATCCTTTTCTGTAAAATAAAAAAACAACATGCATGCATTGGACACTAGGTTAATAGGTTAGTCCCAAAAATAATACTCCCTCCGTTCCGAATTACTTGTCGCACATATGGATGTATCTAGATGTATTTTAGTTCTAGATCCATCCATTTGAGTGACGAGTAATTTGGGACGGAGGGAGTATAAAATAGTACCAAAATGCATATAAAACATCCAAGATGGATAATATAATAGCATGGAACAATAACAAATTATAGATACGTTGGAGACGTATCAAGCGTCCCCATGCACAATTCCTGCTCGTCCTCGAGTAGGTAAATGATAAAAACAGAATTTTTGATGTGGAATGCTACCTAACATGTTTATCAATGTAATTTTTCTTTTATGTGGCATTTATATTCAGATCCGTAAGATTCAAAACAAAAGTTTAATATTTGATACATCTATTTTGCATCATGTTTTCTTACTGTTATTTATAGTGTTTTTATCCATAATAATGCTTTCGGGAGTAACTCTAATGCCCTTTCTCTCATAATATGCAAGGTATACACAAAGCGGGAGAATTCCGGCAGCTGGAAATCTGGACCTAGAAAAGCTACGTAAGGCCACCTACTCTGCACAACTCCAAACAAGCTGAAACTTCACGAGGATTTTTTATGGAATATTTAAGAAATATTGGAGCAAATAACTACCAGAGGGGGCCCACCAGGTGGGCATAACCCACCTGAGCGCGCCAGGGAGCCCAGGTGCGCCCTGGTGGGTTGTGCTCACCCAGGCCCACCTCCGGTGCCCATCTTCTGGTATATAGGTCATTTTGACCTAAAAATAAATAAGGAGAGGACCTTCGGGACGGAGTCATCACCAACAACTCGCCCATCTCGGGGAGGGAAATCTCCGTCAACATCTTCAACAACACCATCTCATCTCAAACCCTAGTTCATCTCTTGTGTTCAATCTTGTTACCGAAAGTATAGATTGGTGCTTGTGGGTGACTAGTAGTGTTGATTACATCTTGTAGTTGATTACTATATGGTTTATTTGGTGGAAGATTATATGTTCAGATCCATTATGCTATTTAATACTCCTCTGATCATGAGCATGATTATTATATGTGAGTAGTTACTTTTATTCTTGAGGTCACGGGAGAAATCATGTTGCAAGTAGTTGATACGTCTCCAAGGTTTCTACTTTTCCAAACACTTTTGCCCTTGTTTTCGACTCTAACTTACATGAATTGAATGGAACTAACCCGGACTGACGTTGTTTTCAGCAGAATTGCCATGGTGTTATTTTTGTGCAGAAATGAAAGTTCTCGGAATGACTTGAAACTTCATGGAGAATATTTTTGGAATTAATAAAAAATACTAGCGAAAGAATCAACACCAGGGGGCCCACACCCTGTCCACGAGGGTGGAGGGCGCACCCCCTGCCTCGTGGGCCCCCTGAGGCTCCACTGGTGTCAACTCCAACTCTATATATTCACGTTCGGGGAGAAACAAACCAAAAAGAAGGATTCATCGCGTTTTACGATATGGAGCCGCCGCCAAGCCCTAATCTCTCTCGGAAGGGCTGATCTGGAGTCCGTTCAGGGCTCCGGAGAGGGGAATCCGTCGCCATCGTCATCATCAACCTTCCTCCATCACCAATTTCATGATGCTCACCGCCGTGCGTGAGTAATTCCATCGTAGGCTTGCTGGACGGTGTTGGGTTGGATGAGATTTATCATGTAACCGAGTTAGTTTTGTTAGGGTTTAATCCCTAGTATCCATTATGTTCTAAGATTGATGTTGCTATGACTTTGCTATGCTTAATGGTTGTCACTAGTGCCCGAGTGCCATGATTTCAGATCTGAACCTATTATGTTTTCATGAATATATGTGAGTTCTTGATCCTATCTTGCAAGTCAATAGTCACCTAATATGTGTTATGATCCGGTAACCCCGAAGTGACAGTAATCAGGACCACTCCCAGTGATGACCATAGTTTGAGGAGTTCATGTATTCACTATGTGTTAATGCTTTGGTCCGGTACTCTATTAAAAGGAGGCCTTAATATCCCTTAGTTTCCAATAGGACCCCGCTGCCACGGGAGGGTAGGACAAACGATGTCATGCAAGTTCTTTTCCATAAGCACGTATGACAATATTCGGAATACATGCCTACATTACATTGATGAACTGGAGCTAGTTCTGTGTCACCCTATGTTATAACTGTTACATGAGGAATCACATCCGACATAATTATCTATCATCGATCCATTGGCTACGAGCTTTTCACATATTAATATTTGCTTAGTTACATTTCCGTTGCCACTGTTACAATTACTACAAAAACTGCTACTGTTACTTTTGCCACCGTTACCGTTACTTCCATACTACTTTGCTACAAACTATTTTTGCTACAGATATTAAGTCTTACAGGTGTGGTTGAATTGACAACTCAACTTCTAATACTTGAGAATATTCTTTGGCTCCCCTTGTGTCGAATCAATAAATTTGGGTTGAATACTCTACCCTCGAAAACTTTTGCGATCCCCTATACTTGTGGGTTATCAAGACTTTTTTTTGGCGCCGTTGCCGGGGAGCATAGCTCTATTCTTTGAGTCACTTGGGATTTATATCTGCTGATCACTATGATGAATTTGAAAGACGAAAAAACCAAGATTTATCCCTCAACTACGAGGGGAGGTAAAAATCTGCCATCTAGCTCTGCACTTGATTCACCTTCTGTTATGAGTAAACTTGACACCTACTCGTGCTATTCATTCTGATATGTCGCATGTTATTGATGATGCCACTTCTCCTATGCATGATACTTATGATGAAACTACTTCTATGCCTGATAATACTGTGCCATTAGGTGAATTTCTTGATGAACAACTTGCTAGGGTTAGAGAGAATGAAATTATTGAAACTGATAATATTGATGAAAGTGATGATGTAGATTCTCCCTGACGGTGTCCTGGACTAGGGGGTACTCACCACGTCATCTCCCAATCTGTTAGATTGGGCCGAGGACCCCCATGGCCGTATACTCATGGGCCAGTCCGGACAGTTGCCGCATACAAGGAAGATTCCACAATACTTGGCGGTCAAGACAAGGACTCCTCCCCCACCGGCGTATTCTGCTAGGACTCTTGTTATCCTAGGCCTCCGGTGCATTATATAAACCGAGGCCAGGCTAGTCGACAGAGATATACAACAATCATACCATAGGCTAGCTTCTAGGGTTTAGCCTCCTTGATCTCGTGGTAGATCTACTCTTGTACTACCCATATCATCAATATTAATCAGCAGGAGTAGGGTATTACCTCCATCGAGAGGGCCCGAACCTGGGTAAAAACATCGTGTCCCTTGTCTCCTGTTACCATCCGCCTAGACGCACAGTTCGGGACCCCCTACCCGAGATCCGCCGGTTTTGACATCGACATTGGTGCTTTCATTGAGAGTTCCGCTGTGTGTTCGGCAAAAGGTCGATGGCTCGCCTGCAGATCAATCAGCTGCGACTTGACATCTTCGTCACCAGCTCATTGGTCACCTTGGTTCGACCATGGACTGCGCCCGACCTCCGATCGTCATGTTCGGATGAGGACCTTGATCAACATCAACTCCGATCTCTATCAAGATCATGGAGGAATCATCCAGGGAGCCCGGGGGCTCAACGTCAACATTGCCCTCGGGCGACCGTGCATCGCTTTTTCCGGACAGCAGACTTGTGTGCGCCGCCACCGCCTCCTCAAGCATCGTTTTAACGATTGCTTCGGTGGAATTGTACGGAATTGAGTCTACAACAACCCTGGAAAATTTCGTCGAGTTCCGATGGAGGAAACTCTGGCAATCTCCGATATACCGGAGCCGCATTGAATGTGGACGAGAATCTGGACGAGTTTAGGGCGTGGTGTCCAGCTTCTAGCTCGGACTTCCTTTGGAAGATCCAACCGTTGATCGGTTGCCGAATTCCTATATCTACCGCCCCTCAAAATTTTAGCTCGATCCGATCGTCCGAACTCCGGGAAACTTCCGATTAGTGCATCACTTTTTGGATCTGTTTTCTGCGCGAGAACGATTCCGACCCGAATTCATCTTCTTTATTAACTGTATATTGGACATCCTTTTTTAAGTAAGTTTTCGTATGTGGTGTTGTGTTTTATGCTCAAACACATACCATTAGTATTAAAAGTATTATTGCAATAAGAACTTCACCTTCGCGCCGGTGTCAAACCAGCCCGACAACATCACTCCACGGCGGCCGACCTGCGTTAGACACGTCGTCGCTTTGTTGAGCCGAGCTCAATTTCTTCGGATCATCATCTCGGCTAGCCGAACAATAGTTCGGCATCACAAAGGATAAATCGTCACCAACATCGCCGCCCCACGGATTACACGGAGCGGGCACACGGTCACTTCATCAAGCCAGCATTTATCACGTCACAAGCTATGACCTACATCGGCATGGCCGAACTGTTGCTTCATCGAGCCGGTGTCCATCACGCCGAACTACTTCAACACCTCGGCTGACACATTTCCTTACCGACCTGCTCCGTCTCCTCGCCTCGACTGGGGGCTTCGTCATCCCTTCATCAACTTACCCCGGAGACTCCGGCGTCACCGGCCAACCAGCTTCATCACATTAGCTGGACCACGGGCTTTGCCTTGGCGAGCCAGCCTTTGCCAGCATCGTCATGCCTTCGCTTCATCACCCATCAGGCAATGGGTGTGCGGATCGAGTCCCAATTTTGGGAGTAACCTTTCTTCGAGCCGCTACAACAAATAAATCAGGTGCTATTAATCCCAGCAATTTTTGCTTGTTCGGGTTTATTTTTCCCAAGGAATCATTACTCTGCTTTGTTCCATGATCTATACGCAGGTCTACCAAATGGTGGCCACATTAACGACGGTCGCATGGTGGTCCGGTCAGTTTCCGTACATAGTCCGGCGAACGCCGCATCCGGAACTCGAACCGACCTATGAATTCAGGCCTTGCCATGCCTTTACCGCATCACGCCGCCGCCCTGCATCGACATTGACTTCGGCGCCAGGCCATATTTCTTTTATTACTCACTTTGCATAAACTATTTGTTATGGAACGATTTTTTTTATTATTATTACTATTATCTCCAGTTTGCACTATTTTTTGTGCACAGGAAAAATGATCCAGCCGGACTATATCCTTTGGCGTCACCTCGGCTGGACGGGGGGCTTCGTCAACACTTCATTACCCCATGCCGGGGACTTTGGCGTCACTCTGCCAGTCTACATTGACCGTGCTATCTCACCACTTCGGCGTGTCGAGCTCTCTGCTCCGCCACCTCGGGACTGGCTTGGGGGATGGAACCTTGTCCCGTATCAAGCTCGGACCACGTCATCAATACCGAACACATTAACCAGCTAAGTCGCTTTCATGCTCAAAGCTTTAATTTCTAACTTGTGTTTGGTTCGACCAAGCATCATACTTTTTTGGAAAAATGTTGCTTGTAAAAAAATTTCCTTGTCCAAACTTTGTTTGTGACGCATAAATTCAAATACCCAATTCATTTGGGGGCTTCCTTCATGAAGCTTTTTCTCTTGCATATAATTATACTTGTACGGCTTCGTTCCTTGTTCGTGTATTATGCCACAATATGCACCATATTGACTTAAGCGATTTGCAAGCTGGGTTGCCTCGCTCCTGTGTTTACCCCTACGTTCCCGATTGTTCGGCTAGGGAGTAAGGGGAGCACCTCTGCGATTGTCACGATCGGGTCACCCGAGCCGGACCTCAGACTGGGTGAAGCCGAAAGCTAGCGCTCTTACTGTTTTCAATAATGGTCGGCACACAACGGAACTCATGAGTACAAAAAATCTATTGCACAAGTCTCATATTAACAATGAGCATCGAAGAAAGGTATCGGTGGGGGTACTATTTTCTTCGAAGATGCTTCTTACACTTTATCAGTAATATAGCATTAGTTCCCTGAGCACGCTTTGTTTGTTACAGCCTTATGACCTGATTGCCTGGTTATTGGAAACACCGTCAATATTCTCAACAGATGGAGTATATAACTCTTTTCGGTCCTTGACCGAAGAGGGAGAAGCCGACGGTCGGTTAAGACGCTTTTAAAGTTCGGTTGAACATAGATATGATATAAGTACTTCGGTACATAGAATCATTCTTTTACCCAAGTCACTTGGGGGCTTTTATGTTTATTTGAGCGTTTTATAATAAGTGTTTTTCTTCTTAGTCGTTGCAGAGTTTTTATTATTATTTATCACTCCTTTTCTCGACACGAGTGTGCGGTCACTAGCCGGGGAGCCTAATTTCTCTCTCAAAACCGCTAGAGTTTAATTTTCTAAACTGGCCTAATGAGAAGTACTCCGCCTTCGGGATGAGAGACTGAAGTCGTAGGCTGACCCGCTTGAAGTCTTGAGATAGGATGTGTCATGTTAAAGCACGTTGAAGCACTTTTTTCTAAAGTCCAATTTTTGGATTGGCACGAACACTAGATCTTGTTCGGACGTCATGTTTTCTTGGCGTTTTCGGTTTTCCAAGCTTTTGGCACTTTTTAACTATTTGTGTGTTTTCAGCACAAGTCTCGCAGTGCAACGCCGGACACCTTTAGAGATTCGGCAAAAACATTCTCGGATATTGCTATATATGCATCAGTTTCGAATTGTGTCTTCGGTCAATAGTTGGGTTGCCCAGCTCCCACACTTGCCTCCTACGTTCCGCTTTGTTCGGCTAGGTGTGCAAAGGGAGAACCACTGCGATTGTGCTTCCAGCTCGCATGGTCAAGCACCTCAGTGGAGAAAGCCGAAAACTGACTGTCACAATAGGTGTAAACTGGTCAGCGATCCGATGACTATATTAAATGACGGGCCATTCAAAAAATTGGCCGAAGTGTTTTCGGCTTGACCTCGACTGTCACCGAACACTACCGGGGGCTAGTAACTGGCCTCCCAAAGTAAATCCTCAATATTTTGCTCTCACATTGGAGCTGAGGTTTCATGATCATGCTTAGCATGACAACCCAAAGAAAGGAACCGATAGCGGGACTATTTTCTTTGGAAGACATTTCTTCTGTTAAACAGTAATATAACATCTCTCTGCGTATCTTTGTTTATAAAACCTTATGGCCAGATTGCCTTGTTTGCTGTAAATCTTTGCCCTCATAAAGGCTTTATAAAGTAGGACAAACACTCCTCGGCTATTGGCCGAGGAGGTGGAAGCCGATGGTCGGTCAACAAAGTTTTGTACAATGCGGATCTGAGCATTAATGACGTATAGTACTTGGATTCATAGAGTCATTACACATAATTTGTGATTTTAATATGGATATCAATCCTTAATTCGGCCACCCGTGCCCGCATTAAGGCTCGGGGGCTACTAGGCTTCGGGCTTATTATTTACAAATATTAAAGGGGCACATCGATCCCTTGATCTGGTGTTGCCACCCGACCAGTGTATCGGGGGCTACTGCATTGCATGTCCAATGCAGAAAATTTTAAGTGTAATACAGTCTCCGAGGAGATTTTGATCCTTAGGTTGGTCGGCCGCACCCAACATGAGTCTTGAGGACTGAGCACGCCGCTTTTTGTGTCCCGAAGTATTACGCGAGTTAGGACTTGATCCTCAGACCGATTTTACAAATCAACCTGAGTCTCAGTGGCTACGGGGATCATCGGTCTTATGTCATCCTTCATGTGCATCTCAGGTTTTAGACCGATACCCACCTTGAGGGCTACTGGCTATGTATCTCGGCGGAGAATAAATTGCACCAATCAAAAATATTGACAAAAATCGGCCCACATTCGGGGTGGTGCACCACCTCGGAAGCTGTCCGACATGAAGCACCGGCGCTAGTGGCTGGCTCCATAGAGGACATTTCCGGCATTAAGCTCGGCTAAACTCCTTCAAACTTCTTTGAACCAAGGTGATTTACGACACCTCGGATAAAGTCCGGCGTTGGCTCTCGGATACAGTCCGGCGTTGGAGCTCGGATACATAGTCCGGTGTTGGAGCTCGGATACATTCCGGCGTTAGAGCTGGGAAGCAGTCCGGCATTGGTGCTCGGCTGCAAAAGATACCTCGAATGCAGTCCGACGTTGGAGCTCGGACGCAAGAGGACGCTGTCGCCCGGGAACAACTTCAAACCCGAGGTGTGGCATAAAAATAACAAGGCATTGATAAAGGCCAGAAACTTAAAGGGGCTCCTCGGATACCCAACGTGTAAACTCATCGAATGCATTTCGGCGATCCTCAAGATCAAAGATGAGAAGATTTGTTGAACCAGTTTTCAAGACCGACGACTGAAGATGAAGAACGGTTTGGAAGAATCGAGGAGCGTCCCTAACTTGAAGACCGGTTCAGGGGGCTACTGACGGTGTCCTGGACTAGGGGGTACTCACCACGTCATCTCCCGATCTGTTAGATTGGGCCGAGGACCCCCATGGCCGTATACTCATGGGCTAGTCCGGACAGTTGCCGCATACAAGGAAGATTCCACAAGACTTGGCGATCAAGACAAGGACTCCTCCCCCACCGGTGTATTCGGCTAGGACTCCTGTTATCCTAGGCCTCCGGTGAATTATATAAACCGAGGCCAGGCTAGTCGATAGGGATATACAACAATCATACCATAGGCTAGCTTCTAGGGTTTAGCCTCCTTGATCTCGTGGTAGATCTACTCTTGTACTACCCATATCATCAATATTAATCAAGCAGGAGTAGGGTATTACCTCCATCGAGAGGGCCCGAACCTGGGTAAAAACATCATGTCCCTTGTCTCCTGTTACCATCCGCCTAGACGCACAGTTCGGGACCCCCTACCCGAGATCCGCCGGTTTTGACACCGACACTCCCCCTAGATATGAATTGCCTGATGTACCTAAGGGTTATGTTATGGATGAAGAAACTGCTACAGACTTTTTTGCAAGATAGATATGATCTTAAGAAACTGTTAGTCAAGCTGAAAGAAAAATCCTTGAATGCTAGAATGAAATGACCCTGCTTTTGCTACTTCACCTATCTGTATTTCTGATAAGGTTTATGATTTCTCTGCCGATCCTGAGTTAATTACATTGATTGAATCTGATCCTTTTTATGGCTATGAATCTGAAACTGTTGTGGCACATCTTACTAAATTGAATGATATAGCCACCCTATTCACTCATGAGGAGAAAATTCATTACTACTATATCCTTAAGTTATTTCCGTTCTCATTAAAGGGTGATGCTAAAACATGGTTTAATTCTCTTACTCCTGGTTGTGTGCGTAGTCCCCAGGATATGATTTATTACTTCTCTGCTAAAGCTGCTTTGAGGGAAATATATAATTTTGTGCAATTTGAAGAAGAGAATCTCCAACAAGCTTGGAGGAGGCTTCTCCGATTACTTAATGCTTTGCCTGATCATCCTCTCAAGAAAAACGAAATACTTGATATCTTTTATAATGGACTAACCGATGCTTCCAGAGACCACCCGGATAGTTGTGTTGGTTGTGTTTTCAGGGAAAGAACTGTTGAGCAAGCTGAATTGCTATTGAATAATATATTGAGTAATGATAATGATTGGACACTTCCTGAACCAACTCCTAAGCCAACTCCAAAGAAAAGGGGTATTCTATTTCTCAGTCCTGAAGATATGCAAGAGGCAAAGAAATCTATGAAAGAAAAGGGTATTAAAGCTGCAGATGTCAAGAATTTACCACCTATTGAAGAAATACATGGTCTTGATAACCAGACATAGTTAGTAAAGGTAAATTCTCTCTATAGATTTGATGAAGGTGATATTCCTCGTTATAAGTCTGCTTGCCAATGCTTAGATGAGTTTGATAATTTTATTGTTAAACAAGAAAACTTCAATGCTTATGTTGTTAGACAATTGAAACGTAATGCTTATATGATTAAACACTTGAGTGATTATATCTCTGGAGTTAAAGGTGAACTTAAACTTATTAGTAAACATGCTTCTATGGTTACCATTCAGGTAGAACAAGTGCTTAAAGCTTAAAATGATTTGCTCAGTGAATTAAATAATAATAAAAATGATAATGATGTTAGAGTTGTGACTAGAGGGGGTAAAATCACTCAGGAACCTTTGTATCCTGAGGGCCATCCTAAGAGAGTTGAGCAAGATTCTCAGAGAACTAATGTTGATGAACCTAGTCCTTCTAAGAAGAAAAAGGAAAATGATAGGACTTTGCATGCTTCTAGTGAACTTGTTGTTGACACACCTGAGAATCCCAATGATATTTCTATTTCTGATGCTGAAACACAATCTGGTAATGAACATGAACCTAGTGATAATGTTAATGATGATGTTCATGTTGATGCTCAACCTAGCAATAACAATGATGTAGAGACTGAACCTGCTGTTGATCTTGAATACCCACAATCAAAGAATCAACGTTATGATAAGAGAGACTTTGTTGCTAGGAAGCACGGTAAAGAAAGAGACCATGGGTTCAGAAACCCATGCCCTTTCCTCCTAAACCATCCAAGAAAAAGGATGATGAGGATTTTGAGCGCTTTGCTGAAATGATTAGACCTATCTTTTATGTATGCGTTTGACTAATATGCTTAAAATGAATCCTTATGCCAAGTATATGAAAGATATTGTTACAAATAAAAGAAAGATACAGGAAGCTGAAATTTCCACCATGCTTGCTAATAATACTTTTAAGGATGGAATACCTAAGAAACTAGGAGATCTAGGAGTACCAACTATACCATGCTCCATTAAAAGAAACTATGTTAAAACTGCTTTATGTGATCTTGGAGCCAGTGTTAGTGTTATGCTTCTCTCTTTATATCATAGACTTGATTTGAATAAGTTGACACCTACTGAAATATCTTTGCAAATGGCCGATAAATCAACTGCTATACCTGTCGGTATTAGTGAGGATGTGCCTGTTGTGGTTGCAAACGTTACTATTTTAACGGACTTTGTTATTCTTGATATTCCCGAGGATGATAGTACGTCTATTATTCTTCGTAGACCCTTTTTGAATACTTCAGGGGCTGTGATTGATTGCAACAAAGGCAATGCCACTTTTCATTTTAATGGTAATGAGCATATGGTACACTTTCCGAGAAAACAACCTCAAGTCCACAATATCAATTCTATTGGAAAAAATTGTAGCGATTATTATTGGAGGTTTTGAATTCCCTCTTCCTACTTTCTGTTATTTAGATTAAATAAAGCAAAAATAGTATTTTTTGCCTGTTTTCTGAATTATCCTTGGAATAAAAGATACCCCGAAAATAAAAGTTCTCCAAATGTCCTGAAAATTATATATGATTTTTTGTCGAATATTTAAGAATATCTGGCACTGAGAACACACGAGGCGGAGCCACCACCTGGCCACGAGGGTCCGGGGCACGCCCCCCTGCCTCATGGACCTCACGTGGCCCCCTCCACTTATTCCAGCACCCACTCACTTCGTCTTCCTTCAGAAAAAAATCCTCCCATAGCTCAAACCCATGTTCTAGCTCATCTTGCTGCCATTTTCGATCTCCTTGCTCAAAGCTCCATTCACAAAACTGTTTGGGGAGATTGTTCTTCGGTATGTGACTCCTTTAATGGTCCAATTAGTTTTTGTTCTAGTGCTTTGTTTATTGCAAATTTTTGCTGCTTAGATGACCCTGTTCTTGAGCTTGCATGTCAAATTTATATGGTCAAAAGTAGTTTTAATGCATGACATAGCCTCTAGGCACTTGTGGGAGTAGTTGCTATCAACCTTGTTGAGTTTGTGTCGGTGTACTAGAGTAGGGGTACCCTAGTATCCCGTACTCGTGCACGGACAGTTGCAGCACCCCGCGGCAAGGCTTGCCTCGTCACCGCCAAGATCCTCCGTGGCTTCCTTGGAGCCATTCAAGAACAAAGTATTTGTTTAAGAAGACAAGGCCCCGACAAGAGGAGCTTGTCGGGAAGGCCACTCCAGGCACGCAGAAGACAAGGCCCCGGCAAGAGGAGCTTGCCGGGAAGGCTCGGAGCGCGACAAGCCTCCGGGCACGACAAGGATTCGGCCGCGGCAAGGAGCTTGCCGCAGCATGCAACTTCTCTCCGTCTCCGCTCCAGCTCACCCAGCGACGTGTCGCCATGGGACCGTTCCATGCGCGCGTGTCGAGCAGCTGGGCAGCCAGCGGAGAGCAGCGATAAGCGGCGCTGACAAGCTTGCCATCGTGGCGAGCGGAGGCGCACCTGACGGCCTCTGTTGCACTGTTTGGGCGACAATGACGGGCATTTATTACTTTTGTCCCTTGCCGTCACAGTTAGGTATTTTGTACTGTACACTGTTCAAGTAGGTGTACCAACTCCTGTTTTTACATTTGTACCCCCGCCTATGTTGCCACCTGTCGGAGACCCCTTGAGCATATAAAAGGAGGCCGGGTGCAGCGTAGAAAGGGTTCCGCAGTTCGGCTGGTTCGGTTCATTCTGACTGGCCATAGACTAGACACACTCACGCTTAGGTTTGGTAGCTCGCATTGCTCCCTAGCAAGAACACAATAGATCAAACAAGCAGCGGTAGGAGTTTTATCTCTCCGGAGAGCTCCGGCTGGGTAAACTGCTCGTGTGCCTCGCCTCGATCCGCTCTTAATGCGATCTCCGCCCCCTCCGAACCACAAGGGGCTGCTCCGCCCGGCCCCATAGGTGTCCGTGGGTGCGATCAGCCTCCCGACATCTTTGGCGCGCCAGGTAGGGGGCGTCGAGGCTGTGTGAACCTGATCCGGCGTTCACACGAGCAGCGTCATCAACATCTTCCTCAACATGCCACCGAAGAAGAAGGCTTCGGCGGCAGCAGAGCCGTCCGCGTTGTACCCACCCTCACCGCAGCAAACGGGTGGTGGGGCAGACGCTGGCGGTGGGACGGGCGCCGACGAAGGTGCTCGCGACATCGCCAAGTCCAAGGACAAGGCACCGCAAACCTCGGCGTCCGCGCATCCCCCGCGCCCATCTCAGGAGACGCGGGACCAACAATGTCATGGCGTTCACAATGCCATACGTTCGTTGGATCGAGACCCTCAAGACCAGCATGCGCGCCAACATGCTTGCACGAGTGAGATCTGATCGCCGGACGGGTGCTGCTCCTTCTAACGTAGTTAGAAGTCCGAGCGTATCCCGCTCCTCGCACCGTTCTCCAATGCCACCCACTACTCCAGCAGAAGCTCTGGCGAGAGCTCAGCTGCTCCTCGACTACCCTCCAACAGCCGACAAGGTCGACGAGTGGAGGGCCACTATCCAGAGCCTCATCGGCTTTGCCAACGGCGACGCTCCGCGGCAACCAACGCCATCATTGCCGCGGCGTGACGACAAGGCACGAGCCGGTGGCGACGAGACTGTCGGAGGTGCAACCACCGTGCACTCTCCGCCAAGAAGGCCAAGATCGCCGACTCACCGGATCCACCTCGACAGCGACTCCACCGCGTCGTCGGATCCGCGAGCTCGCCGTGATCAGCGCCAAGTTCTTCATGAGCGACAACAAGAGGACGCTCGAACTCGCATTGAGCGCTGAAGGGAAGCGCGACGTCAGTCTGACAAGCGCGCTGGGCCTTCTGTCGACATGCGCGCGCCGGAGGAGCCAGGCGACTTGCCGTACGCGGTAGGTTGCCCTGCGTTCACTCGTGAGCTGCGGCAAGTCCAGTGGCCCACGGAAAAACTTCAAACCAGACGTGCGGAGAAGTATGATGGCAGGGCGCACCCGTCGGAGTTCCTCGGCATCTACACCATCGCGGTGCAGGCTGCGGGGACGGACGACAAGATCCTCGCCAACTACTTCCCGCCGTGCTCAAGCCCAACGCCGATCTTGGCTCATGCACTTGCCGGACAGCTCCATATCCTCTTGGCAGATCGTGCCATCGGTTTGTTGGCGCCTTCACGGTGGCCACAAACCTCATGGCCAAGAGAGTGACCTTCACTTGCTCACCCGAAGGAAGGAGAGTCCTGCGCAAGTTCATTCAGAGATTCAGACCGTGTGCACTACAACATCCTGACGTCCACCCTGCGCGGTGATCAGCGCATTTCATCGAGAATGTGCGGAACCGCAGGGATGAGGGAGGAGATGGCGATGTGCAAAGTCAAGGACATCGATGAGTTATGCGCCTTGGCCGACAAGTGTGCACGCTACCGAGGAAGGGAGGAGACTCCACGGAGAGAATGCAAAACAGGATCTCGGTGATGACACCGCCTGCAAAGAAGGGCCAAGGCGAGGCAACAGGAAGAAGAAAGCCAGAGAAGTGCTAGCAGTCGAAAGCAGTCCGGCAATGGAGGCGGCGACAAGAATGCCAAGGCTGGTGTCTCCGGCAAGGAGGTTGCCGCTGACGCCAACCACCAGTCGGTGGCGGCCGCCGACAAGCAGGACAGCTCCGGCAAGCAGTATTGCAAGATCCACCGCACCAAGGGCCACGATCTCCAGAGCTGCAAGAAGGTCGAGCAGCTTGTCGAACAGCAGAGGGCTGAGTACGAGCGGCGCGACAAGGAGAAGGCCCAGGAAGGTGCTGGGGGAGCAAGCAAGAAACGTCCCGGCCGGGGAGGACGCCGCGGCAAAGCCAAGCAGCGGCAAGGAGATCGACCTCCCCGCGGCCATGACAAGGATGAAGATGATGACGACGACGAAGATATGGAGGACGACGATGCTGACGAGCATGAGTTTCAGAAAGCCACAGAGGTTCTCTGCGTTGACGGAGGTGCTTCCCTGCATACCTCCCACCGCCAACTCAAGCAATGGATGCGGGAGGTCAATGAAGCGGAACCATCCGTAGAGTCACGCAAGCCTCTGAAGTGGTCCAAGACGCCTGTCATTTTTGATATTGAGGACCACCCTGACCGCGTGACTGCGGTCGGGTGCTTGCCGATGTTGGTCTCACCAACCATCCGCAACCTCAAGGTCACAAAAATGTTAGTTGACGGCGGGGCCGGCTTGAATCTGATCTCTCCTCCGGTGCTCGAAGCTTCAAATCCTCGACAATGAGCTCGAAGAGACTGGTACTTTTCAAGGGATCAATCCGGGAAGGAGCAAGCGAAGGGGAAGATTACGTTCTTTGGTAACATTTGGCAGCGAGCTGAACTTCGGGGCGGAGAGGGTTACATTCGGCGTTGCCGATTTCCCATTGCCTTACAATGGGATACTTGGCAAAGACTCGCCAAGTTCATGGCAGCCTCTCACTACGCCTACAACCTACTCAAGATGCCAGGGCCCGATAAGCGTCATCTCTGTCCATGGCGACAAGAAGGATGCCCTTATCTGTGCCGACAAGATCTTCCGGGATGCAGCAGCATGACAGTTGCCAGACACTTGCCGCTGAAGCTCCGGGGGAAGAAGACCAAGTCCAAGTCCGGCAAGGGCTCGATGCTCACTACGCAAGCGCACCTTCTTCGGAGTGCTGCGCTACCATCGAGGACGCACCATCGAGCTCCACCGGCAAGTGCAAGAAGATGGTGGCTCCGCCAAGACCAAGAAGGTGCCCACCAAGGAGGACGGCACCGGTGGTACCTTCACCATCGGTGCCTCTCTCGACCCTAAATAGGAAGGCGCTTCGTTGCTTTCCTCAAGGGCGAATGTCGGCGTGTTTGCATGGCAACCGTCGACATCCCGGTGTTCCCGTGAAAGTGATTGAGCACCGCCTGGCCGTTTGTCCTCATCTTGTGACCCGTCAAGTAAAAAGTCGAAGCAAGCGGTGAGCGCCAAGAATTCATAGCGAAGAGATCAAGAAACCGAAGCAGCGGGCCTTGTCGGAGGAGTGCTCCATCCTACGTGGTTGGCCAATCCTCAGTTGTGCGCCAAAAGCAAATGGGAAATGGAGACTTTGTATTGACTTCACGGATGTTAATAAAGCTTGTCCCAAAGATCCATTTCCCTTGCCGCGCATTGACCAGATTGTTGACTCCACGGCTGGCTGTGATTTGCTTTCGTTTCTTGATGCATACTCAGGACACCATCAGATCTTCATGGCTGAAGAAGATGAGGAGAAGACCGCATTCATTACACCACGTGGCACATACTGTTTCATACGGATGCCTTTCGGTTTGAAGAATGCTGGTTCAACATTTGCAAGGGTAGTCCATGACGCTTTTGAGCCGCAAATGCACAGAAATGTAGAAGCCTACATGGATGACATAGTGGTCAAAAGCAAGGACAAAGCAACTCTGGTTCAAGATTTGACGAGACCTTTGCAAATCTGCGCAAAGATCAACCTCAAGCTCAACCCCGAGAAGTGCGTGTTTGGAGTCCCTTCCGGCAAGCTTCTCGGGTTCTTCGTGTGTCTCAAATGAGGATCAAAGCTAATCCCGACAAGATCAAGGCCATTGAGCAGATTAAAGCACCGAAGCGCGTCAAGGATGTACGAAGACTTGCCGGTTGCGTGGCTGCTCTCAGTAGGTTTATTTCTAGGTCTGCTGAACGCGCCCTGCCATTTTTCAAGATTTTGAAAAAGGCAGGTCCAATGAAATGGACTCCCGAAGCGGAGGCTGCGCTGCAGGACTTGAAGAGATACCTGTCCTCCACTCCAACACTTGTCGCACCTAAGCCACAAGAGAAGTTGCTGCTATACATAGCGGCAAACAATCAAGTGGTTAGTGCTGCGTTAGTAGCGGAGAGGGAGGCGGATGACGAGCCAGCAACCACGGCAAGCACATCCAGCGACAAGCAGGGGGCTTCGTCGACAAGCTCTGGTCCCGACAAGGATGAATCCGCGCAGACACATGAACAGATACAGAAAAGGATGGTACAGCGCCCAGTCTACTTTGCCAGTTCCCTCCTGCAGGGGGCTAGATCGAGGTACTCTGGCGTGCAGAAATTGCTTTTCGGCCTCCTCATGGCCTCGAGAAAGCTGCGCCATTACTTCCAAGCACATGAGATCACAGTTGTCACTCGCTTTCCGCTGAAGAGGATATTGCAGAATCCAGAAGCGACAGGCAGGATTGTTGAGTGGGCACTGGAGCTGTCAAGCTTTGGTCTCAAGTTTGAAAGCACATCAACTATCCAAAGCAGAGCGTTGGCAGAATTCATAGCGGAATGGACGCCAACACGGATGAAGAGATTCCGGAGACGAGCATTCCCGTCCAAGGAAGCAGGCAAAGAGTGGCTGATGTACTTTGATGGTGCCTTCTCGGCTGCAAGGCGCCGGTGCCCGGCGTTGCTTTTCGCACCCACCGGAGAGCACCTCAAGTGCGTCGTCGGATGCACTTTCCCAAGGAGCAAGCGACAAACAATCTGCCAGTATGAAGGTTTGCTTGCGGTCTCAGGATCGCAGTGGACCTTGGGATCAAGAAGCTTATTGTCAGGGGTGACTCGCAACTCGTCGTCCGACAAGTGAACAAGGATTACTAGAGTCCGTTGATGGAAGCCTACGTCGATGAAGTGAGGAAGCTAGAAGAGCACTTTGACGGCCTGCAAATGGAACATGTTCCAAGAGCTCAGAATGATATTGCAGATGGCCTGTCAAAGTGCGCCGCACTTAAGTTGCCTGTGGAACTAGGGATTTTCGTGCTCAAGCTGACTCAGCCAACCGTAACACCATCAATAGGACAAAGCAAGAAGAGGAAGTTGGCCTCTGGTGGCTACTTTTCGACAGAGCTTCCCGAAGCCGTCGTTGCAAAGGTCCCCAAGATCAACACCAACAGTGCTGAGGAGCAGTCTGCTCCGACAGACCCCAGGGTTTGTTTCGTTGAAGCAGACGCTCCCGACAAGTCTTGCTCCGGCAAGCTTGTCGGGGACCATCAAGCTCCGGCAGGACCTCAGGTCCTCGCCGTGGAAGCTGATGTTCCCGCAGCAGCAGATGTGCCTTTAGTCCTTGTTGTCGAGCCACAAGCTCCAGCATGGGCGCAGCAGATTGTCCATTTCCTTCAGACAGGAGAACTTCCCGAAGAGCAAGAAGAAAGCGGAAAGAGTAGCCCGGCGGTCAAGTATGTACCCGATGAAGTCGACATCATACTCGCATGAAGAAGGCTCAACGATGTGAAATTGAAGTGTATTCGAGGGAAGATGGGCAGAAGCTGTTGGCGAGAGATACATGGAGGCATATGTGGTCACCACATTGGCGGAAGAGCACTTGCCAAGCAAAGCTTTCCGGCAAGGTTTCTTCGGCCGACAGCCCTCGAGGATGCAACTGCACAAGTAACCAAGTGTGAAGCGTGCAGTTCCATTCCAAACAGATACACCAGCCAGCTCAAGCTCTCGTGACGATCCCTTTATCCTGGCCATTTTCGATGCAGGGGCTCGACATCCTCGGCCCCTTCCCGAAGCTATCGGGGCTTTGAGTACTTGTATGTCGCCATCGACAAGTTCACAAAGTGGCGGAAGTGGAAGCGATGAGGAAGGTGACGGCACACGGTCAGCGATCAAGTTCTTGGTCGATTGTTTGCCGTTTCGAATCCCTAACAGGATCATCACCGACAACATCACACAATTCACGAAGTCGCACCTTCATGCAAAGACGTCCCAAGACCTTGGCGCCAAGGTCTGCTTTGCTTGTTGCTCACCCGAGAAGCAACGGTCAAGCGAGAGAGGGCAATGCTGAAGTGCTCCGCGGGCTCAAGACCAGAACTTTCGACTGTGCTGCACAAGTGCGAAGAAACTGGATCGAGGAGCTGCCGGTGGTTCTTTGGTCGATCAGACGACGCCAAATCGAGCCAACGGCGGACACCCTATGCTCTAGTCTATGGAGCAGAGGCAGTTCTCCCCACGGAACTTCGTATCACGGATCGCCTCGGTGCTCGCTTATGATGAGCTCGAGCAAGAGCAGGCTGTGACAAGATGACGCCTTTGCTCCTTGAGGAGGATCGTCTTCAGCCGTTGTGCGAGCCGCTTCGCTACTGACAAGCTCTGCGTCGCTACCATAGCCGCAGGGTTAGTGCCGTAAGTCTCGAGGAAGGCAACCTTGTTCTTCGCTGCTCAGTCCGCCAAGAATTCAAACAAGTTGGCCTTGAAGTGGGAAGGCCCTTATCGGGTGAAACGAGTCACTAGGCCTGGCGATGTCCGCCTTGAGACCGAAGATGGCATTCCAGTGAGCAACTCTTGGAACATTGGGCATCTTCGTAAGTTTTACCCATAGGGCGCGGTTGTCGGAATCCGTTCCGGCAACCACCTTTTGTACAAGTCTTGCCGCAGTTGCATGTAATCCTTTGTACAAAGACGGGCGCAGACCCCGTGCATCAGTAAAGATCATGTGTTGTGCACAACTTGTCGAGTTCATGCTTTCATAAAATCTATTGCATGTTTTGGCTAACACTTTGTGCAGCAACCACACCCGGTAAGCAGGATCGAGCCACTGGGCTCCATAACGTTATTTCCTCTTCTTTTTCTTTTCTCAAAGAAAGGGAGGCTCCCTCGCGCACAAGTTAACCAGGGGGGAAAGAGGAGATAATACTATGGACCAGGCACCGCTCGAGGAAGTTTCACCTCATCGGGAAGCAAGAGACAGAAAAGCTAAGTTGCCAAAGTTTGAGCAATCAATTTTTAAATTTTTAAGTTATCTTCCTCGAACGATAGTACTTTTGTATGGAGAACGTGCTGTGAGAGGAACCAACTCGCCGGCTGGTCGCGCCCTTACTTTGTTTCGAGTCCGCTCAACAACTTAAGTGAGCTGCGGCTAGTCGCGACAAGGTTGCTTGTCGGAGGCGGCACTGCCAGCAGCACTACTAGAAAAACCCCTACTAATGGCGAACCTAGTATGGCTATTAATGGCGCATCTGTGGTGCGCCATTAGTAATTTTTACTAATGGCGCACCACAGTGCGCCATTAATCTCTGATATACTAATGGCGCACCATGTAGTGCGCCATTAGTATAGCCTACGGTGCGCCATTAGTATCTAGTATACTAATGGCGCACTACATAGAGGTGCGCCATTAGTATCGGTATACTAATGGCGCACTACATAGAAGTGCGCCATTAGTATTCACGGTATACTAATGGCGCACCACATAGAAGTGCGCCATTAGTAACATTTTTTTACAAATTTTTTTTAAAATTTTTCCAATTTTTTTTTTAATTTTTTTCAAATTTTTTTCAATTTTTTCTTAATCTCGGGTCACTATGGCTTAATCTCGGGTCAATATGCTTAATCTCGGGTCAAATCGCACTCCGCGGTCAAACTTCCCGAAAGGTCACCCATCCTCACACTACTCCAGCCCAAGCACGCTTAATTTCGTAGTTCTATCCAACCCCAAAGAATGCTCACTTCACATGCACTTGTTGATATATCTAGCATATCAATCTCAAGTATACCTTCGATGTCTAGGACTTTGTTCATGTTAATGACTATGATGAAATTTTGAAAAATATTTCAAACTTCTCGATCATATTACGTATCATTTTTGAAAAAAAATCAATTTTTTTGAAATTAGTAATTTTTTACATTACTAGTGGCGCACCACATCCACGGTGCGCCACTAGTAAGTTTGAAATTTTTGAATTTTTTGCCGCTAGATCTTGAAAGCCCGTAACTTTTCGAGTAGATGATTTTTCATATAAAAAACTTTTTCATCCGAGTTAGTATGCAAAAGTTATGCCCATTTTTACAAATTCTCGAGATTTTGCAAATGAAGTCAAAATTCATATTTGCAAATTTTCCCAACAACTAGACCACATATCACATGGGAAACTTATTTTCTTTTATTTTTTTGACATTTTCATCATTTTCTTTTATTTTTTTTAAAACTGAAAAGGCGATCCACGAAGTGCATTCGGTGGAAGGTGGCCAGAGTTACTAATGGCGAAGTGGAGTGGTGCGCCATTAGTAGTTGAACTAGTAATGGCGCACCACCTCACGCCATTAGTAACTTGGCAACCTACCGGGGACGGTGGAAGGTGGCCAAGTTACTAATGGCGCACCGTGGGGTGGTGCGCCATTACTAGTTCAACTACTAATGGCGCACCACTCCCACGGTGCGCCATTAGTAGTTTTGAAAAAAAAATGATATTTTTTTTGATTTTTTTTAAAAAAACTTAGTAATGGCGCACCAGTGGAAAGTGCGCCATTACTAGTTAAAACTAGTAATGGCGCACCACTCCAAGGTGCGCCATTAGTAACAAAATGTTATGTATTTATTTTTTAAATTTTTTCAAAACTACTAATGGCGCACGACGGATGTAGTGCGCCATTACGA
Organism: Aegilops bicornis; assembly: GCA_021605145.1. Lineage (NCBI taxonomy): Eukaryota > Viridiplantae > Streptophyta > Magnoliopsida > Poales > Poaceae > Aegilops > Aegilops bicornis. The sequence continues at coordinate 124,836,632 of CM038674.1, read as the reverse complement.
AGTCAATTAGTAAAGGCGCACTATGCACCGGTGCGCCATTAGTAACAATTTTTTTTATGTGTTTTTTCCAAACTACTAATGGCGCACCACACACCAGGTGCGCCATTAGTAATATATTACTAATGGCGCACCGAGACATGGTGCGCCATTAGAATATAGTAATGGCGCACCACATCACAGTGCGCCATTAGTAGCCATTCCATCTATAGCCCTTTTTGTAGTAGTGGCGAGGCTCGGCGTTCAAGACTTTTCGGCCTCGCGGCAAAAGTGCCCGCACCGACAAGTCCCCTAAATGCGTAAGGCGTAAACGCATAAAAGGAAGAAATCAAGTAGAGGAAATAACGTTGCATTGATCGATTCACCTAAGATAGAGTATATTACAGAATAACTTGTCGCTGATCTAACAAAGTTTTCTAAACATGATCAGCAGCGACAAGAGAAAGATAAGGTTGGCGGCCTAGTCCACGCGGTCGCCCTCAATCCGCTTGATCTTGTTCACCTTGTCCACAATGGGTGCGACAAGGGCTTCGAGCTCCTCCACGTTGGCTTCGGGCGGCAGGGATCGGAGGACGCCGTTAAGGTTGAGGCCCGGATTGCGGAAGGCCACCTTCATCAACACCTTCTCGAGGGCTCGCGCGCAGACCTGGCGTGATTCCTCGGCCAGCTGCTTCAGGACCTCCTCTCGGAGTCACCGGAGGCCCGTCGCCACGCCTTTGAAGAATAAGTTGAGCTTGGCGCTGGGTTGGAGATGCTCGTCGGAGGAGTACGCAAGGTCCGCCATCCCCAGCTCCATCAGCTCGTTGTGGATGTCGGCGGCGGTGTCCACAAAACCTTCGGGTCCAAAGGCTCCACGCTCTCCCTCAAGGTGTTCTCGGGCGGAGACAGCATTCGCCAAAGAGCTCCTCCTTGGCCTTGATCGCCTCCAACAAGCCCACCTCCCGCTCTGGCGCCATCCAACGTCTGCGTCAGAGTGGTCAGTTTCAACTCCAGATCCGCCTTGGAATCCTTGGCGGCGTCGAGCTCCTTGGCCCTGTCGGCGAGACGGCTCTGCAGCTCGCCAAGGGTGTAGGCGTCCTTCTCGCGCTCTCGCTTGAGCACGGCAAGCTCTTCACCGCTCTTCTTGAGGGTGGCCTCGGCTATGCCACCTTCGCCTTCAGCTCTTCCTTGGCGGCCTCGGCGGCTGCAGGCGTCGCCGCTTCTGGCGCCCTGCCAGCGACTCTCGCAGCGGCAAGGTCTTCCTCGTGGCTGTCCAGGTTGACCTTCCGCTGCGCCCGGCTCGCTTTCTTCTTGGCGGCGAAGCTTCTCGGCAGCCACCGCGCTCCTCATCATTGCGGCCTTCTCAAGGATGAAGGCCGTGTGCTCTTCCGAGAGCTGCCCAGCGCTTCCGCCACATCGCGGAGGGCTTCTTTGTTGGCGCCCGGAGCTCCTCGGCGCTTCTCCATATCCGCTCCGCCCTCGTGACAAGGGCTTCCGGGTCTCTAACTTGGCCTGCCGGAGCGGTAGAGCGACAAAGAGCTTCTTCAAGCTGCTCCTCCTCAGACTTCGCCGCGCTGCTTGGCGCGGCCCACCAGCGTCCAGCCTAGCGGAGGCGAGTAGCTCGCCGTCGAAGGTTTCTCCTCGACCGGCGCCTCGAGCTCGGTTCCTGTGGGAGCTTGATGAAGACGCCGGCCTTCGTGTAGGCACCAGTGGGGCTCCTCGGAGCCCGACGCCACGGGCGGCAGCGGGGAGTCGGTGTAGAAGCGCTTGCAGCTCCTGCGGCCTCAGGGGCCGTCAGTTAAAGACGATCGGCCGACCCCTCGCGGCCTCTGCGTCGGCAGCCTCGGTGGCCTCCTCGCCAACAGGCTCGTCGGCGGCGACGGCCTCTTCCTCCACGACGACCTCTTCTTCTTCGACGGCGGCCTCGTCGGTGTTGCTGCGTTTCCTCCTCGCCGGGCGGCCTCGACCTCCATCAGTGCGTCGGGGCGAAGAAGAAGAGGGCAGTCAAGCAAATGTTCAAAAAGAGAAACAAAAAAAAGCAAGCCCAAGGGAAAATCTCGTGTAAGGGAGTTACCTGCAACGGGATCCGCAGCTATGACCTCGACCACTGGAGGGTCGCTGGCGCCGTCCCTTGCCGGGGTAGCCTCCCTTGCCGGAGTGGCCTCCCTTGCCGGGGTGGCCACCCTTGTCAGAGGGAGCTCCTTGCCGGGAGTTCTCCCTTGGCAGCGAGGTGGCAGCGGGCAGGATCTCGGAGGCGGCGTCCGAGCCCTCCTGATGAGGCTGCTCTGCTCCTACACAAGCACACAGTCAGATATCAACAATGAAGGAGCACCCCTGCACACCTAATAGTAAGAAGGAAACTGCACACTTACTCTGGGGGCTGTGCTGGGGGCTGCTCTGGGGAAGGGTTGCCGGGTCCGGCAAGGCGGTCTCGGACGCGTCCCCCGTCGCCACGGGAGAATCGTCCTCAATGACGACCGTCGGGATCTTGGCCCTCTTCGCCGCTCTCTGGGCCAGCGTCCTGAAAAGGAAAGAGTCCAGAACGAAGCAAATCAGATTCAAGATGAAGCAATAAAATTGAAGAAATACAAGCACAATCTCGAGAAGCTTACTCTTCGCCTTCCTCCTCGGAGCTGAGCGCAGAGAAGTCAAACTCCGGCCCACCTCCGGTGCGATGAGGCGGGGGAGTGGGCTCTCTTGGCCGCTTGGCGGAGGCGTCGGCGGTGGCCTGAGAAGATTCCGCCCCAGTTGTCGCTGCAGTATGAGGCGCTCCCGCGGCAACCTCGCTTGCCGCGGTGGAGCGCGTCGAGCGGCGCTGCTGCTGTGGGCCGGTCTGTCGCCCCGGCTCGTCTCCAACTCTACGGAGACGCCTCTTCGGCGGAGCCGGGGGCTCCACTGGCGGCAAGTCGCTTGGCGGTGGAGAAGAAGCGCCCTCGGCGGGTCCACTCGACCTGGCCTCGGGCTCGACAAGCTCGTCCTCACCGGCGACCTCTCCTCGCTCGGCAGAGCTTGCCGCCTTCGCCGCGTCCGCCTCCTCCACGGTGAACCCGAAGGCTCCAGCGGAAGCGGCTGCTGCCGCCTCCTCCACCCTGGTGGCGATCCTCGCCATCTCCTGGTCGGTGGTGTCGCGGGTGAGCCTCTTCTGCTCGTCGGAGCGGATCGGCACTTCTTGCAAATCGTCGAAGAATTGCTGCACGATCTCGTCGGGGGGCTCCTGCCATGTCGCACAATGGCATCACGGCGCGGATGCGGTCGAGCGCCGAGTTGTTGCACAGTGGGACGACCCCTCGCGGCAACCTGAACCACTCTGGATGTTCGGGGTCGTTCTTGAAAAGCTCGAGCAGCACTGAGTCCAGCTCCATGGCGGTGAAGTTCCAATTCAGGCCCGGGCGCAGCCTCATGATGTCCGCCGCATTACGGAACTCCCAAGCAGGCCTCCTCCTTTCCCGCAAGGGAGCGATGCGGGCGGCGAATGAAGTATGCGCCTAACCGCTTCCTATCATTAACCCGGCAAGCCCGAGGCGCAGAATTCGGTCAGCTTATCTTCAGCCGCATCCTCCGTGCCAAGTTACTCCAATCTCGCCACAAGACTATCGGGGTTTGGCGACGGCGGTGAAAGGCTGTGGGTTCTCCTCACGACCCAAAGACCAGTTGGCTCTCCACTCCTCCCACTTGTTCCGGAACTTCCCCTCTAGGTAGGCCTCCTTCTTGCCGATCCTAGAGACCTGTGCTATTCCTCCGCAAGTGGCTCTCCTCTCTCGACGCGGGGAACAAAGAAATGGCGGAAGAGTGCCATGTTCGGATGGACTCTGACAAAGTTTTCGCACAAATGTGCGAAAACCGCCATGGTCAAGACGGCGTTGGGGGTGAAATCAAGGAGGCGGAGGCTAAAGGTGTTCATAATGTCGCAAAAGAACTCGGAAAAGGGCGGGCAGAGCCCGCAATAGAAGAAAATGGCGAAGAAAGGGTACCCTGTTGGGGCCAAATCGGAGGCGGAGGCGGGAAGCACCCTCGTGCGCGGATGCGCACGAGTCTCCGTCGACCAGAAAAGGTAGAAGACGTCCGCAGCTCCTGCGCGCCGAGCTGCGGGGGAAGATGGCTCGCTCCTTGCGAAGCGCCATGAGCCGCCAAGGCTCGGCCGACTTGACGCCCTTCTCCTTATCGGCCTTCGGGGCCATGGCGAGGGGGGCGGAGGCGGTCGACGGCGGTGAGTGTGTTTGTGGCGAAAGGGGGGGCGGGGCGCTGCTCTCTTCGCACCGGAGGAGAAGAGGGGAGCGGCGGTGGTTTCTTGACAAGACAGCAATGGCAGGGATGGTCGGCCTGCCTCTGTTTCCTCCGCTTATAAAGGGGAGGAGGGGGCAGACGTTCCGCTTATATTAATAAAGAACCCCCCCACGACCGCTCCCACGATCTCTCGCACGACGCCACGTCCGGTGCGTGCCGTTAGTGGGGATCGTGGTTGGTCCGGGGCGAGTTGCGACGTGGTCGAGGCCGCGCGTGTCCGTGCACAGTTCTGGGCCTAGCCCGACAAGCGCCGGCACTGCGTAATGCCCAGGCCCGGGGCTCCTGTCGGTGTACTAGAGTAGGGTACCCTTGTATCCCGTACCGTGCACGGACGATTGCAGCACCAGCGGCAAGGCTTGCCTCGTCACCGCTAAGATCCTCCGTGGCTTCCTTGGAGCCATTCAAGAACAAAGTATTTGATTAAGAAGACAAGGCCCCGACAAGAGGAGCTTGTCGGGAAGGCCACCTGTGCACGCAGAAGACAAGGCCCCGGCAAGAGGAGCTTGTCGGGAAGGCTCGGAGCGCGACAAGCCTCCGGGTGCGACAAGGATTCGGCCGCGGCAAGGAGCTTGCCGCGGCATGCAACTTCTCTCCGTCTCCGCTCTAGCTTACCCAGCGACGTGTCGCCATGGGACCGTTCCATGCGCGCGTGTCGCGCAGCTGTGCAGCCAGCGGAGAGCAGCGATAAGCGGCGCTGACAAGCTTGCCATCGTGGCGAGCGGAGGCGCACCTGACGGCCTCACAGACTGTTTGGGCGACAATGACGGGCATTTATTGCATTTGTCCCTTGTCGTCAGAGTTAGGTATTTTGTACTATACACTGTTCAAGTAGGTGTACCAACTCCTATTTTTACATTTGTACCCCCGCCTATGTTGCCACCTGTCGGAGACCCCTTGAGCATATAAAAGGAGGCCCGGGTGCAACGTAGAAAGGGTTCCGCAGGTTCGGCTGGTTCGGTTCATCTGACCGCCATAGACTAGACACACTCACGCTAGGTTTGGTAGCTTGCATTGCTCCCTAGCAAGAACACAATAGATCAAACAAGCAGCAGTAGGAGTTTTATCTCTCCGGAGAGCTCCGAAGCTGGGTAAACTGCTCGTGAGCCTCGCCTCGATCCGCTCTTCGTGCGATCCCCGCCCCCCTCCGAACCACAAGGGGCCTGCTCCGCCGGCCCCATAGGTGTCCGTGGGTACGATCAGCCTCCCCGACAGTTTGTTTCACTTTTATTTTGAGTCACTAAAATTTCAGAAATTTTTCAGAGAAAGAAAAATGTTCAGGAAAATGTACCAAGGTGGTTCCTCAAGGAAGCAAGGACCAAGGCCCGCGATATGTGAGCCGGACGATGAACCACCGAGGGAAGCTCAAGTGTGGCCTTGTGAATGGCCGTTAGACAAGTTTTTGGTCCAAGCAAGTACCAAGGAAGAATTTGACGCATATGTGCGTAATGCTGATCTTGAGAACTTCGTGTCAGATAAGTTCTTACAATACCACTACCTAACAGATTCCTTCGTGAGGAGGTTTAAATTTACATCTACGCGCAATTCCCACACTGTTTTATTTGATCTCTATGATAAATCATATACCATGGACCTAGAAGATTTTAATATTGCCTGTAAACTCCCACATTGGGGTAATGTTAGTGAACCTCGCAAATCTGAATATAAAGATTTTCTTGCTAGTATCACTGTGGGGGAATCTAGAGAAATCACACAAGCTACCATAGGGACCATTCGTTTTCCTTCCATACATTACTTTGCTCTCTTCGTAGATAGATGCATTAACGGTAAATATGAGGCTTGTCACATGTGTGTTCCAGATCTTTGTGTCCTCGAGAGTGCGGTATTAGGTGATAAACAATATAACTTGGGGGCCATTGCTGCATGATGGTTGCATCATAACAGTACAAGTGGAGATTTGTTTGGTGGAATTTATGCAACTCATGTAGCTAATTATCTTGATGTACCCATACATAGAAACAATTTGGAGTTACCCCCTGCTTATCTAGATTATAACGCTATTATTCACCATCAGTTTGTTGAGAGGAATGAACAGTCCCTCCAGTAGCGACTAATCTTTGACAGACGTCGCATTGTCCATATTGCTCTCCCTGCTCCTACTTTCTTTGACTTCCAGGCAAAAAGGAGATATGTTATAACCAGGTAAGAGGCGAACGAGTACGAAAGGAGGACGGAGGCAGCTTGCCTCCAAGCTGCAACTTGTCAAGCAGTAGCTGCTGCATCTCAGTACGACCCCAACTACGATTTTGGATATCCGGAAGGCCAGCCGTGGGCATAGACCAACTTAGGCCAGAAGCCTAAGCTTGGGGGAGTACGTATTTCTCACCGATATTACATTCATGTTCACACACTCATTCCAGTTATCGGTGCTCTTACTTTTTCATTGTACTATCCATGCTAGTTTATTTTCTTTTCCAATCTTCTTCTTGTGTGATTGAAAAACCTTACGAAAAAACAAAAAAATTAGTTGTATCTTTTAGCTAGTTTACTTTCCATGCCTGTAGTAGTAGTAATTAAAAAGAAAAACCAAAATTATTTCTCGTTCTTATTTTGCTTGTTGGGGAGCTTTCCCGTGTAAATAGTTTTATTTTATTTCTTTTCTTTGGGGGTCGAGAGGAGAAGACCATGATGAAAATTTTGAAGTGGCTCTTATATGCATTATTGTTGAATTAACCAAGAGCCCATATTACCTTGTCTTCTCCGTTGTATTAAATGCTTGCAGATTACAGCTTAGTCCAATGCACGTGCACTATTATTATTATCCACACCATTTGGTCATGCGAGTTAAAGGCAATAATGACGATATATGATGGAGTGATTGAGATGAGAGAAGTTGGTATGAACTCGACCTATCTTGTTTCTGTAAATATGATTAGTTCATCGTTCTTGATTTAGCCTATTATGAATGAAACATGTTTGCAATGACAATTAGAGATTATAGTTGCTCATGCCATGCTTAATTTGCTAGGAGTTTATAATGGTTTACCTTACGTGCCAACATGCTATTAAAATGGTTGTGATGTGGTATGATAGGGTGGTATCCTCCTTTGAACGATTCGAGTGGCTTGACTTGGCACATGTTCACACATCTAGTTGAAACAAAATCAACATAGCCTCCACTATATTTATGTTCATGGTGAATTATATCCTACTCATGCTTGCACTCGGTGTTTATTAATTTTAATGCATTTTCATGACTGTTGTCGCTCTCTAGTTGGTCGCTTCCCAGTCTCTTTCTAGCCTTCACTTGTACTAAGCGGGAATACTGCTTGTGCATCCACTTCCATAAACCCCAAAGTTATTCCATATGACTCCACCATACCTTCCTATATGCGGTAATTACGTGCCGTTCCAAGTAAATTTGTATGTGCCAAACTCTAAACCTTCAAATAAAATTCTGTTTCGTATGCTCGAATAGCTCATGTATCAACTAGGGCTATCTATATCTTCCATGCTAGGCGGGTTATTTTCACGATGAGTGGACTCCGCTCACCATTCACGAGAAAATGGCCGGTAACCGGGATGCCCAGTCCGATGCTCAAATAAAAATAATTGCAAACAAAACTCCCCCAGGATTGTTGTTAGTTGGAGGCACCCGTTTTTTCGAGCAAGCCATGGATTGATGCTTGTTGGTGGTGGGGGAGTATAAACTTTACCATTCTGCTTGGGAACCACTTATAATGTGTGTAGCATCGAAGATATCAAGATCTCTTGGTTGTTATGTTGACAATGAAAGTATGCCACTCAAAATATTATGTATCTATGTTTCAAAACTTTAGCTCTGGCACCTCTACAAATCCCTGCTTCCCTCTGCGAAGGGCCTGTCTATTTACTTTTACGTTGAGTCTCCCTCTTATTAAAAAGAACCAGCTGGAGAGCACCACTGTCATTTGCATGCATTACTATTAGTTTACATTGAGTATGACTATGACTGGATCTCTTTTACCATGAATTACAATGTATAGTCCGTCCTTGATCTTCAGGGGTGCTCTGCATTTATGTTTTGCGGTCTTAGAAAGGGCTAGCGAGATACCATCTTGTTATATCATATTAGGATTGTTTTTAGAAAGTGTTGTCATCCGAGATTTATTATTATTGCTCGCTAGTTGATTATGCCATTGATATGAGTAAACATGAGACCTAAGTGTTATTGTGAATATGGTTAGTTCATAATCTTTGCTGAAAACTTGAATTCTAGCTTTACATATTTACAACAACAAGAGCAAACAGGGTTTGTAAAATTTTTTCTTTATCACTTTCAGTTTGTCAATTGAATTGCTTGAGGACAAGCAAAGGTTTAAGCTTGGGGGAGTTTATACGTCTCCGACATATCTACTTTTCCAAACAAATTTTCCCTTGTTTTGGACCCTAACTTGCATGATTTGAAAGGAACTAACCCGGATTGACATTGTTTTCAGCAGAATTGCCATGGTGTTATTTTTGTGTAGAAATAAAGGTTCTCGAAATGACCTGAAACTTTACGGAGAATATTTCTGGAATTAATAAAAAATACCGACGAAATAATCAACACTAGGGGGGCCACACCCTCTCCACAAGGGTGGAGGGCGCGCCCCTGCCTCGTGGGCCCCCTGAGGCTCCATCGACGTCAACTCCAACTCTATATATTCACGTTCGGGGAGAAAAAACCGAAAAGAAGGATTCATCGCGTTTTACGATACAGAGCCGCCGCCAAGCCCTAATCTCTCTCGCGAGGGATGATCTGGAGTCTGTTTGAGGCTCCGGAGAGGGGAATCCATCGCCATCATCAACCTTCCTCCATCACCAATTTCATGATGCTCACCGCCGTGCATGAGTAATTCCATCGTAGGCTTGCTGGACGGGGATGGGTTGGATGATATTTATCATGTAATCGAGTTAGTTTTGTTAGGGTTTCATCCCTAGTATCCATTATGTTCTAAGATTGATGTTGCTATGACTTTGCTATGCTTAATGCTTGTCACTAGGGCCCGAGTGCCATGATTTCAGATCTGAACCTATTATGTTTTCATGAATATATGTGAGTTCTTGATCCTCTCTTGCAAGTCAATATTCACCTAATTTGTGTTATGATCCGGTAACCCCGAAGTGACAATAATCAGGAGGTTGACCGTAGTTTGAGGAGTTATTGTATTCACTAAGTGTTAATGCTTTGGTTCCAATAGGACCCCGCTGCTACGGGAGGGTAGGACAAAAGATGTCATGCAAGTTCTTTTCCATAAGCACGTATGCCAATATTCGGAATATATGCCTACATTACATTGATGAACTGAAGCTAGTTCTGTGTCACCCTATGTTATAACTACTACATGAGGAATTGCATCCGACATAATTATCCATCATTGATCCATTGCCTATGAGCTTTTCACATATTGATCTTTGCTTATTTACTTTCCTGTTGCCACTGTTACAATTACTACAAAAACCGCTACTGTTACTTTTGCCACCGTTACCGTTACTTCAATACTAGTTTGCTACTAAATATTTTGCTGCGGATATTAAGTGTGGTTGAATTGACTACTCAACTGCTAATATTTGAGAATATTCTTTGGCTCCCCTTGTGTCGAATCTGTAAATTTGGGTTGAATACTCTACCCTCGAAAAATATTGCGATCCCCTATACTTGTGGGTAATCAGTAGTCATGTGAACTTGATATGTGTTCGATATTTTGATAGTATGTATGTTGTGATTCCCTTAGTGGTGTCATGTGATCGTCGACTACATGACACTTCACCATATTTGGGCCTAAGGGAATGCATTGTGGAGTAGCAATTAGATGATGGGTTGCGAGAGTGACAGAAGCTTAAAACCCAGTTTATGCGCTATGCCGTTAAGGACCGATTGGATCCAAAAGTTTAATGCTATGGTTAGAATTTATTCTTAATACTTTTCTCATAGTTGTGGATTCTTGCGGGAGGGTTAATCATAAGTAGGATGTTTGTTCAAGTAAGAACATCACCTAAGCACCGGTCCACCCACATATCAAATTATCAAAGTAGCGAACACAAATCAAACCAACATGATGAAAGTGACTAGATGAAATTCCCGTGAACCCTCAAGAATGCTTTGCTTATCATAAGAGACGTTTTGGCCTGTCCTTTGCCTCAAAAGTATTGGGCTACATTGCTGCACTTTTGTTACTACTATTGTTACTTGCTCGTTACAAATTATCTTGCTATCAAACTACTCCGCTACTTACAATTTCAGCACTTGCAGACATTACCTTACTAAAAAATACTTGTCACTTCGTTCTGCTCCTTGTTGGGTTCGACACTCTTACTTATCAAAAAGATCTACAATTGATCCCCTATACTTGTGGGTCATCAAGGCTATTTTTTGGCACCATTGTCGGGGAGTGAAGCGCCTTTGGTAAGTGGAATTTGGTAAGGAAACATTTATATAGTGTGCTGAAATTTATTGTCACTTGTTACTATGGAAAACAATCCTTTGAGGGGTTTGTTCGGGGTATCTTCACCTCGTCCGGAACCACAATTAGCTACCCCTCAACCTACTGCACCTACCGAAAATATTGAACATGAAATTCCTTCGGGTATGATAGAACAACTGCTAGCTAATCCTAATGCAGGAGATGGAACCGAACATCCTGATATGCACTTGATATATGTAGAACAAATATGTGGATTGTGCAAGCTTGCAGGTTTACCAGGAGATGAATCCATGAAGAAGGTTTTCCCTTTATATTTGAAGGGAAAATTATTTGCATGGTATAGGGTATGCGATGATATTGGATTCTTGAATTGGAATCGTTTGAAATTGGAGTTCCACCAAAAAATTTATCCTATGCATCTAGTTCATCGTGATCGGAATATTATATATATATATATATATATATAATTTTTAGCCTCGTGAAGGAGAATTATCACTCTAGCTTGGGGGAGGCTTAAGTCAATGTTATATTCATGCCCAATCATGAGCTCTCAAGAGAAATTATTATCCAGAACTTTTATGCTCGGCTTTCTCATAATGATCAAACCATGCTTGATACTTCTTGTGCTGGTTCTTTCTTGAAGAAGACTATTGAATCCCGGGGGGATCTTTCCGAAAGAATTAAATGCAACTCTGAAGATTGGGAACTCGACGAAGGTAAAGAGTCAGGTATTAAACTTAAGTATGATTGTGTTAAATCTTTTATGGATACCGATGCTTTTCAAAAGTTTAGCACCAAATATGGACTTGACTCGAGATAGTAGCCTCCTTTTGTGAATCACTTGCTACTCATGTTGAACTCCCTAAAGAGAAGTGGTTTAAATATCACCCACCTATTAAAGAAGAAACTAAAGAACCGGTACCAATTAAAGAAGAAACTATACTTTATAATGTTGATCCAGTTGTTCCTTCTGCTTATATAGAGAAACCGCCTTTTCCTATTAGGATAAAGGAACATGCTAAAGTTTCAACTGTGGTTAAGAAAAGCTATATTAGAACACCTAAACCTGATGAACAAATTAAAGTAGAACCTAGTATTGCTATGTTTAAAGATCTCTTGGAAGAAGATATTGATGGGCATGTTATTTACTTCTGTGAAGAAGCTGCTAGAATTGCCAAACGTGATAAAAAGGATAAACGTAGACCTGTTGTTGGCATGCATGTCATCTCAGTTAGAATAGGAGATCACTGTTATCATGGTTTATGTGACATAGATGCTAGTGTGAGTGCTATTCCTTACACCTTATATCAAGAAATTATGAATGGCATAGCACCCGTGGAGATAGAAGACATATATGTTACTCTTAAGCTTGCTAATAGAGACACAATATCACCAATTGGGATTGTTAGAGATGTTGAAGTCTTGTGTGGGAAAATAAAATACCGTACTGATTTTCTTGTTCTTGGTTCCCCACAAGATGAATTCCGTCCCATTATCTTTGGTAGACCTTTCTTGAACATCGTTAATGCTAAGATAGATTGTAAGAAACAAACTGTCGGTGTAAGATCTGGTGATGAGTCTCATGAGTTTAACTTTTCCAAGTTTAATAGAAATCTTCATGAAAAATAATTGCCTAGTAAGGATGAATTAATTGGTATTGCTTCTATTGCTGTGCCTCCTACTGGTCCTTTAGAAAAATATTTGCTAGACCATGAAAATGACTTTCATATGCATGAAAGAAATGAAACAGATAAGATTTTCTTTGAACAACGTCCTCTGCTTAAACACAATTTGCCTATGGAAACTCTAGGAGGTCCTCCTCCACCTAAAGGTGATCCTGTGTTTGAATTAAAACAATTGCCAGACACTTTGAAATATGCTTATCTTGATGAAGATATATCCTGTTATTATTAGTGCTAACCTTTCAGAACATGAAGAAGAAAGATTATTGAAAGTTCTAAGGAAGCACCAAGATGCTATTGGATATACTCCTGATGATTTAAAGGGCATTAGTCCCACTCTATGTCAGCACAAAATTAATATGGAACCTGATGCTAAACCAGTTGTTGATCGCCAATGTCGGTTAAATCCAAAGATGAAATAACTGGTAAGAATGGAAATATTAAAACTTCTGGAAGCAGGTATAATCTATCCTATAGCTGATAGTAGATGGGTAAGGGCCAGTTCTTTTAGTCGATTCTCCCAGAATCGCCCCCCTCCCAGCTTCTCCCAGAACCGTCACTTCATATATTTTTTACAATCCTAGATAATTAGACCTTAACTAGATAGGATTGTAAAAAATATATATTGTGGCGATTCTGGGAGAAGCTAGGGAGGGGGGCGATTCTCGAAGAATCGCCCAAAAGAACTGGCCCTAAGTCCTGTTCATTGTGTTCCTAAGAAAGGAGGTATAACTTTTGTTCCTAATGATAAGAATGAACTTATTCCACAAATAATTGTTACATGCTATAGAATTGTAATTGATTTTAGAAAATTAAACAAAGCAACTACAAAAGATCATTACCCTTTTCTTTTTATTGATCAAATGCTTGAAAGATTATCTAAGCACACATGCTTTTGCTTCCTTGATGGATATTCTGGGTTTTTCACACATACCTATTTCTCAGGCTGATCATGAAAAGACCACTTTTACTTGTCCGTTTGGAACTTATGCTTATAGACGTATGCCTTTTGGTTTATGTAATGCACCTGCTACCTTTCAAAGATGTATGACCGCTATATTCTCTGACTTTTGTGAAAAGATTGTTCAGGTTTCCATGTATGACTTCTCTGTTTATGGGATGTCTTTTGATGATTGTTTAAGCAATATTGATCGAGTTTTGCAGATATGTGAACAAACAAATCTTGTCTTAAATTGGGAGAAATGCCACTTTCTGGTTAATGAAGGCTTTGTCTTGGGTCATAAAATTTCTGAAAGAGTTATTGATGGTAGCTGGAACTACGTCGATATTTCCCTGGAGAGGGAGGGATGATGTAGCACGACAATGGTAGGTATTTCCCTCAGTTATGAAACCAAGGTATCGAACCAATAGGAGAACCAAGCAACACAACGTAAGCAGCACCTGCACACAAACAACAACACCTCGCAACTCGACGTGTTAAAGGGGTTTTCAATCCCTTCTGGGGTACGGCGCCTCAAGATAGGCAAATGGATGTGAGATAAATTGTAGTAGATTGATAGATCGAACGCCAAATAAAATAAATAGAAATAAAATGCAGCGAGGTATTTTTGTATTTTTGGTTTAATAGATCTGAATAAAAATGCAAAGGAAAAGTAGATCGCGAGGCAAATATATGAGAAAGAAGACCCGGGGGCCGTAGGTTTCACTAGTGGCTTCTATCGAGAAAGATAGCAAACGGAGGGTAAAAAATTACTGTGGGCAATTGATAGAACTTCAAATAATCATGACGATATCCGGGCAATGATCATTACATAGGCATCACGTCCAAGATTAGTAGACCGACTCCTTCCTGCATCTACTACTATTACTCCACACATCGACCGCTATCCAGCATTCATCTAGTGTATTAAGTTCATGGGAAAACAGAGTAATTCAATAAGAACGATGACATGATGTAGACAAGATCTGTTTATCTATATGGCAGTAGATATAGATCTCGTCTTTTTATCCTTAGTGGCAACGATACATACGTGTCGGTTCCCCTTCTGTCACTAGGATCAAGCACCATAAGATCGAACCCACTACCGGGCACCTCTTCCCATTGCAAGATAAATAGATCAAGTTGGCCAAACAAAACCCAAATATCGGAGAAGAAATACAAGGCTATAAGAGATCATGTATATAAGAGATCATGCATATGAGATCAAAGAAACTCAAATAACTTTCATGGATATAAAAAGATATAACTGATCATAAACTCGAAGTTCATAATATCCCAACAAACACGCCACAAAAGAGTTACATCATATGGATCTCCAAGAGACGATTGTATTGAGAATTCAGCGAGAGAGAGAAAGCCATCTAGATACTAACTATGGACCCGAAGGCCTACAAGGAACTACTCACGCATCATCAGAGAGGCACCAATGGAAGTGGTGAACCCCTCCATGATGGTGTCTATATTGGATCTGGTGGTTCTGGACTCTGCAGCGGCTGGATGAATATTTCGTCGATGCTTCTAGGGTTCTGGTATTTTTGGGGTATTTATAAAGCAAAGAGGCGGTCCGGGGGGCACCCGAGGTGGGCACAACCCACCAGGGCGCGCCTCCTGGCGCGCCCTGGTGGGCTGTGCTTCCTTGGGGCACCCCCAGGTGCAACAAGGGCCCATTGCCTTCCTTATGGCCCATAAAAAATCATCATGGAGTTTCGTGGCATTTGGACTCCGTTTGATATTGATTTCCTGCGATGTAAAAAACATGGAAAAAATAGCAACTGGCACTTGGCACTTTGTCAATAGGTTAGTACCAAAAAATGATATAAACTGGCTATAAAATGATTGTAAAACATCCAAGATTGATAATAAAACAGCATAGAACAATAAAGAATTATAAATACATTGGAGACGTATCAGCATCCCCAAGCTTAACTCCTGCTCGTCCTCAAGTAGGTAAGTCATAAAAACTGAATTTTTGATGTGGAGTGCTATTAATCAAGTCATATCATATTATTTTCTTTATAGCATGGACATTTGGAATTTTATGTGATTGAAAGCAATAGTCTAGTTTTGACAAATAATTTAGATACTCAAGCATATCAACAAGACCATGTCTTTCGAAATATCAATGCTAAAACAAGTTATCCCTAGCCCATCATGCTCACACATTGATCCATTCATGAAACACACTCGAATATTAGCTACACCCAATACTTAAGTATGATCATATTGCATCTTAGTTGGTGCTTTTGTAACAGAAGATGGAGACTCAAAATAAAAATTGCATAAAGTAAAAGAAAGGCCCTTCACAGAGGGAAGTAGGGATTTGTAGAGGTGCCAGAGCTCAAAGCGAAAAATTTGAGATAAAACATTTTGGGAGGTGTATCTATCCCACCAACGAAAGCGACGTAGAGCTACGAACACTTTCCATGCTAGATATGCCATAGGCGATTCCCAAACAAAAAATAAAGTTTATTCCTTTTTCCACCATACTTTCACTTTCCATGGCTAGCCGTATCTACGGGTGCCTTCCATACCAACACTTTCAAAGGAATTTATTATTTGACAACATAAAATAAATTCATTTTTGCATTTCAGGACTGGGAATCCCTAAAACCTTTGCCTTACTCTCATGCAATGACAAGTGAATAAACACTCATCTTGAGAATAACACATCTAGCATGGAAAATATTAGCCACCCGTTACCGTTCCGCGAGTGAAACAAACACACAAAACATAAGTTTATTTTGAAAATTAGAGATGGCACATACAAATTTGCTTAGAATAGCAAAAGAATACCGCATATAGGTAGATATAGTGGACTCATGTGGAAAAACTGGTGTAAAGGATTTTGGATGCACAAGTAGAGGTCATACTTGGTGCAAAATGAAGGCTAGCAAAAAGATTGAGAAGCGACCAACCAAGAAATGAATAATTTCGTGAAGCAAGCATTAAGCATAAGTAACACCGAATAATGCACCACAAGTAGGATATAATTTTCATTGCATGATTATTGACTTTCGTGCATGCATAGGGAATCACAAACCTTAACACCAATATTCTTACTAGAGCACAATTACTCATCAACATAACTCACATATCACATCATCATATCTCAAAACTATTACTAAGATTCAAGTTTATTTTGTCCAATAATCTTCATGACATTCTTTTACTTTATCCTTCTTGGATATATATCACTTTAGGACTAATTTTCATGTGTTACTTTTCATAAGCTCAAACAAATATAAGTGAAGATCATGAGCATACCAAATTTTCTTTCTCAAAAATAATTTAAGTGAAGCAAGAGAGAATTTCTTTAAAATTTTACTAACTCTCAAATAAATCTAAGTGAAGCAAGAGAGAATTTATTCAAAAATACTAAGCACACCGTGCTAAAAAAAATATAAGTGAAGCACTAGAGCAAGACATAGCTCATAAAAGATTTAAGTGAAGCACAGAGAGCAATTCTAACAAGTCATGATAATTTTGGATCTCTCAAATAGGCGTGTCCTGAAAGGATTTATGACTTAAAACACAAAATAGAACAAGCAAAGACTCATATCATACAAGAAGCTCCAAGCAAAACACATATCATGTGACGAATAAAAATATAGCCTCGAGTAAAATACCGATGGTTGTTGGAAGAAAGCGGGGATGCCACTCGGGGCATCCCCAATCTTAGTTGATTGCTCTTTCCTGGATAATAGCTTGGGATGCCGGGGCATCCCCAAGCTTAGGCTCTTATATCCTTCCTTCATCCATCGTAAGATAACTTAAACTTGAAAACTTCAATCACACAAAACTCAACAAAACTTTCGTGAGATCCGTTAGTATAAGAAAGCAAACCACTACTATAAGTGCTGTATTAAACCAATTAATATTTTTTGTATTATATCTACTGTATTCCAACTTTTCTATGGCAAAAAATTATCAAACAAAACCATAGAGCCATCAAAATAAGCACACAACACAAAGAAAACAGAATGTGTCAAAAAAGAACAGTTTGTAATAATCTGACTTTGGCGAATACTTCTGTAACTCCAAAAATTCTACCAAAATTGGACGACCTGGGTAATTTGTATAATAATATTCTGCAAAAAGAATTGGCCTTTATCACGTTCTGGTGATTTTTTACAATTGTTTTCGTGAGCACAAAGTTTCTATCTTTTTCAACAAGATCAAACAACTATCACCCAAGAAGATCCTGTAGGCTTTACTTGGCACAAACACTAATTAAAATATAAAAAACACAATCATACAAGTAGAATAATTGTGTAAACACTCAAGAACAGAAAGCAAAAATAAAAAATAAATTCTATTCATTGGGTTGCCTCCCAACAAGCGCTATAGTTTTACGCCCTTAGCTAGGCATAAGGCAAGGATCTAGGTACTGTCATCCTTGTCCTTTTGAAGGCAAATAGATAACTTTCTATCAATGGTATTTAATATTCTATTTTGTGAAGCACATGACCATTGATAGCAGAAGAAAGACTAAGCATGTTGTGAAAATTCGTATCCAAAGTAGCCTTCATCTCTTTAATTGTTTCATTTTGATAAAAGCATAGAAGGGTAGTTGGCTCAACATGATCTCCCTTGGGATGCCCAAATGAGGTTTTCATCTTTTCATAAGTATCAACGGCATCCCCTTCAAAAAAACCATTTTCAAATATAGAATCCAAAACTAACTTCAAGGAGGAAGGCAAACCAGCATAAAAACTTTTCAAGTACATCTCTATCCGATATTGGGGCACATAGCTAGCTCGGATTC
Organism: Aegilops bicornis; assembly: GCA_021605145.1. NCBI lineage: Eukaryota > Viridiplantae > Streptophyta > Magnoliopsida > Poales > Poaceae > Aegilops > Aegilops bicornis. Next base: position 124,818,560 of record CM038674.1, on the reverse strand, counting down.
TCAACAACCTATCTCAGGCATCCTTCAAATATTCATCAAGTATGTAACGAAAAATTCCAGGATCGTCTTCATCAAAATTGTCAAGATTTTCCTTAACAACCACGGTAAATCCTTCCACAACATCATTGTTTATGAGCTTGGAGAGGACGGAGGGGCTATCCAAAGCATTAAAACTCGGTAATAAACCCCTAGCCTTTTTAGAATCGGCTATGGCAACCGAAAAACGGCAAGCGAAGAGAGGCGAATAAAATGACAATTTTTTGTGAAGTAGGGGAGAGGAAAACGAGAGGCAAATGGCAAATAATGTTATGCGAAAGATAGGGATTGTGATGGGTACTTGGTATGTTGACTTTTTCGTAGACTCCCAGGCAACGGCGCCAGAAATTCTTCTTGCTACCTCTTGAGCACTGCGTTAGATTTCCCCGAAGAGGAGAGGATGATGCATCAAAGTAGCGTAAGTATTTCCCTCAGTTTTTGAGAACCAAGGTATCAATCCAGTAGGAGGCCACGCACAAGTCCCTCGTACCTGCACAAAACGATAGCTACTCACAACCAACACGATTAGAGTTTGTCAATCCCTTCACGGTCACTTACGAGAGTGAGATCTGATAGAGATGATAAATAATATTTTTGGTATTTTTGGTATATAGATGCAAAGTGAAAAGTAAAAGGCAAAGTAAAAAACAAGCAAGTATTAAAGTGATGGAGATTGATATGATGAGAATAGACCCGGGGGCCATAGGTTTCACTAGTGGCTTCTCTCAAGAGCATAAGTATTCTACAGTGGGTGAACAAATTACTGTTGATCAATTGACAGAATTGAGCATAGTTATGAGTATATCTAGGTATGATCATGTATATAGGCATCACGTCCAAAACAAGTAGACCGAAACGATTCTGCATCTACTACTATTACTCCACTCATCGACCGCTATCCAGCATGCATCTAGAGTATTAAGTTAAAAATAGATTAACGTCTTAAGCAAGATGACATGATGTAGAGGAATAAATTCATGCAATATGATAAATACCCCATCTTGTTATCCTCGATGGCAACAATACAATACGTGCCTTGCAACTCTTTCTGTCACTGGGTAAGGACACCTAAAGATTGAACCCAAAGCTATGCACTTCTCCCATTGCAAGAAATACCAATCTAGTTGGCCAAACCAAACGGATAATTCGAAGAGACTTGCAAAGATAACCAATCATACATAAAATAATTTAGAGAAGATTCAAATATTATTCATAGATAAGATGGATCTGTCAGAACCCCGATTCCAAGTCACATCGATCTAGCCGGTAACACCTCATATCACTTTGCGGCCTCACGCACGGTATTCCCACGGGTGTCGCCTTACCATGGCCCGGGACCGTTTGCGCCTTTTGGCTCACGTATATGATAGTGTCGCTAGCATCTATATGATAGAGAACCTGGGCCAACATGGCTAGTCGTGAACCCAAAGCGACACTAACCCATGGGGACAGGCATACATGAATCAACTTCGAGCATGTCGGTCAGCAGCGTGTGAATGCGGGCTGTAGCACTGGGCTAACAGGACTCCGGGAACCCGGGCAGAAAGGCTAGGAAGGACTCGGATGTCACCGCGTGACATTTCCCGAAGAGACGGAACAGAACGAAGTGAAACACATGCTGGCCAGTCAAGCGTCTTGAGCAGTAGTGCTAGGCTAGCAGGACTCCGGTGAACCGGGTTGTAGCAGACTACTATGGCTCAAGGAAGCACTAGACTACATTTCCCCATAAGAGAGGCTGCCAAGGATAAACAACTAGATTGTCGGATCCCAAACATACCAAGCATTTCAAACATACACACAATATGCTCGATATGTGTAAATACAACATGGCATCACAACATAACTCTACGACTCAAGTATTTATTCAATAGGCTCCGAGGAGCGAGATATTAAAAACATGGGTCTCATGACCCAACATGCAGAGCATACAAGTCAAAGCACATGCGGAAGCTTAACATGTCTGAGTACAGACATCTATAAATGAAAAAGGCTGAGAAGCCTGACTATCTACCAGATCCTGCCGAGGCACAAGATCGTAGCTGAGGTAACAAGCTAAACATCGAAGTCCACGTGGAACTACTAGTGAGACTGAAGTCTCTCTGCAAAAACATAAAATAGGCAAATGTGAGTACAATTGTACTCAACAAGACTTACATCAGAACTAACTACATATGCATCATTATCAACAAAGGGGTGGTGGGGTTTAACTGCAGCAAGCCAGCTTTGACTCGGTGGCTATCCTGAACTATGACTGCAGGTAACTCTTTTGAGGTGGCGCACACGAGTCCATATATTCACCATATCAATACACCACTATGGATCCGCTCACGTCTCCCTACGAGAACGCCATCCATAGCACTCACGCTTATCTTGCGCATTTTAGAGTATCCACTTTCACTTGTCTATGAACTGTATAGGCAACCCAGAAGTCCTTTACCGCGGACACGGCTATTTGAATAGATCATATTAACCCTGCAGGGGTGTACTTCGTCACACACGCTCTCGCCACTTACCGAAATGTACACCTCGTGTATCTCGGCAACCTTCAAGCGGAAGCTCGGCGAGGAGTCGGCCACGCTACGACTAACCACGTAAGTCTCTAGTCCGGTTTATTGCCTATTCAGGTTCCATCCGCAAGGAGATCCGGCCGGGTGTCGCCACGGCCCCAAACGATGTGAGCAGGGTTCCCAAGCCCACCTCGACGGGTGGTTCTACGCTTGGTACACCGTGCCATGGTGCCTAGTCTGTCCCAAGCCCACCTGTACCGGGTGCCACTTGGTAGACTACTAACACTACCTACAAACACCAGAAACGGCTTGGAGCGCCCGGACCCTAATGTGTTGTAGTAACTGTTCATGGATCACAAAACAGAACTCAGTTCCTGAGGACGGTTTCAATGAGACAACCCACCATGTACTCCTACATGGCCTCTCACCGCTACCTTTACCAAATCGTGTTCACACACTTAGCTCTCAACAGTAGGACATGTTCACACACCTCCAATTCGTCCCCGATGAATCAGACCTGACTCAACTCTAAGCAGTAGCAGGCATGACAAACAAGCATGAATGAGTAGGAATATCAGGGCTCAAACAACTCCTACTCATGCTAGTGGGTTTCATCTATTTACTATGGCAATGACAGGTCATGGAGACGATAAAGGGGTTCAGCTACTGCAGCATGTAACAGTTGAAACGGTGTTGTCCTGATGCAGTAAAAGAGAGCAGGAACGAGAGAGTGGGATTGTATCGGAATGAACAAGGGGGTTTTTCTTGCCTAGCACTTCTGAAGATAATATAGTTCTTCATCGGTGTCATCGAACTCATCGTCGGAACCACGTCTATCGAGAGGGGACAAACACCGCCAAACAAAGAAGAAACACAATCAATGCAATGCAACAATATGATGCATGATCATGACATGGCAATATGCTGTGATTTGGGCTAATCCAACAGCAAGTCATTTCGATTGAAGTGGAATTCAAAACTACATGAAATCCCAACTCCAAAACTATTATCAAAGTTGTCCTATTCATGTTTCATCCTAAACAGTGAAGTTAATTTGATCAAACATGCATGAAAATGGTATAGATGGATAGATTGGATTTCTCTGATCATTTTTCATATATAATTTATTTCATTCTGAGTTATGGTTGAATTTATATGAATTTTTGAAGTTTTGGATATTTTCTAGAATTTCAGAAAAGAATAAATCCAGAAAAGGTTAATCGCTACAAGATGATGTCGCTAGACGTCAACAGGTCAATGCATCGGTCCAGTCAAACCCCGACGTGGGGGTCCACACGCTGCTGACTAACTAACTAACCTATATTAATTAATGTTAAATTACTCCTAACTAAAATGTCAGTTGGGTTAATTTGACTTAATTAAAAAAACTAATCTAGCATTAGATGGGCCAGGGCCCACTAGTCAGTGACCCGGCGGAAACAGGCGTGGCCGAGGGCTCGGGTTCGCTCTCCCGGCGCCCAAACTAGCGGCGGAGGGCACCATGGGAGTCGGAGTCGCTGCTTCAGCTGCAAGCAACAACGGCTAGGAGGCCGGCGTTAAGCGCAAGTGGCGCGGCGGCTACGGCGTGGGAGAGGAAAAACAGATGGAGTGAGAAGAGTCAGTGGCTCACGGCGGTTGCGACGGCCGTCAAAGTGGGCTCGGGGAGGCGTCGGAGGCGACGTACGAGCGGCGGCGATCTCCGGTGGCCGACGAGGGAAACGGCGATGTTGGCGGCGTCCAGGGGCATCCGGCGTCTTGAGGACCGGTGAGGAGGAAGAGGACATCGGGGCGGAGCTCGTAGACTGCTCGGGGTGTCGTCAGGACGATGGTGGTCGCGACAACGGCGAACGGCGGCGATGGGCGGGTTCGGTGGCGTAGTAGGCAGAGAGCAGAGGAGGGAGAGAGGTCCAGGGGGGGAGGAGAGGGGCCAGGGGCTGCGTGGCGTCGCCTGGTGCATCGAGGAGGAACCAGGCAGGCTGGGAGGGAGGAGGTGGAGGCCTCAAGGCCGGCATCGACACGCCTCGCCAACCGGGCAGAGTTTGAAGACGACCGCCGCCTGGTGGGCTGGGCCTCTGATCTTTGGGCCAGGGCTGCCAGTGAGCGCCAAGTTCTCTCTCTGGTTTCTCTATTTTAATTTCTATTTTCTATTATTCTGTAATCTTTAGGCCTTTTCTAAAGATACCTAGACCCTTTCAAAAATCACTAAACTAAACATGCCCACAGTATAGAATATATCCAACATGGAACATTTCAGTTTAGGAGTATTTGGACATTTAAAATATTTTATAAAATTTAAATGTCCAAATTCAAATACTTATGATTTAATTCAGTGACCTTAGGATGACCTAGAAAATTGTGCACCATTTTGTCGAGGTTTTAGACCAAGGCAAAGATGATGAACATTTTAGAAGGGCATTGTGTTCATTGAAAATGATTTTATGTTGAACCTATTTGATTTGATCTCGGTGCTAGGGTTTGATCAGTCCCCATTTCAAGTTCATTTGAAAAGTTAAACATGATGCACACATGAAGGGCTAACCTACTGCATACCAGGACCAGGGATGTGACAACTCGCCCCCACTAAACAAGAATCTCGTCCCGAGATTCAATCGTAGGGTAAGATGAAGGGGGAACGCAAACTAACACAATCTTCACGATCCAGGTTGCACTTCATAGGGGCGTTGATTCGATCACCATCTTTGTCTCGATGTCTTGCTTTGAGAACTCCAACTAACATGACAATGAGAGGAAAGGGAAAACTCTAGCAGGATCGATCTTCTAGAAGACCGAACAACTCAGGATCAACTCACGGAGTGAGACATTAATACATCTCGCGGGCTGAGACATGAAGCAAACATCCAAAGAGATGGGGTGAAACAGATGAGGAAGGTTCACTAGGTAGACAACAATTTCACACTTAAGAAGGTGGTGAACATTTGTCAACGTAGCGAGGAGTTGAATTGCCATGATACCATAACGAGACATCTTAGAGGAGGTGACTCATAGATTTTTCCCTTAAGTGGCAAAAGAATTACTTCGATCCATAGATCATTGAAACTCTTCATACCAGCCTGAGGCAATTCAAAATTGATCAATTGAAGGGATTCAAAAGAATGTCATACCCAGTTTGGAACAGGAACTACAGTTATAGAACAACTCGGCAAAAAGGAAGGCACATTCCAATTGATACCGAGGATATAACCTAGTGTCTGAGCATGCCCTCAAGAACTTGGGCATTTCCATATTCATCAAGGTTTTACCAATATCCGTGTCAAGGATCCTGGCAACACAACGTACTACCATGATGAATATCGGTGGAGGATGCAGATGCAAAGGAAGATAACACCTTCTCAGACTTCACCTTGGCGGGGCCAAGGAAAACAAAATCTGGATGATCGACCGAGAGACATTTAGCACTCCGCTTCTAATGTTCTCCTTGATGTGCTAGCGTATCCCATTCATTGAAATGGTTTGGTAACTAGACCATCAAGTAAAAGGTCAGACTTCGGGAGCACAATAATCCATAAGGAACAATTATTGGAGTAAATCCTACGAAATCCTTATGGGGAGGTGGCCAACTTTCTCAAACAAGATACTACAATAGTAGGTCTTCCGGTTGGGTGTGTTGGCCACGACATCCACTTTACCGAGTTACAGAGAGACCAATATTATAGTTCTTGGGAAACGTTCCAACCATCATATCTGCCTGAGATTCAGATCTGGTTGGTGTCAGAATATTTTAGACTCACCAAGTCTAGAAAGAAAAATTAAAGTTTGCAACACAAATCAACGAGATGACGTTGCAAGATTCTCGGGAAATGGACTACGGTAGTAAGCTCCAAAACATGAGCTGGTTCTGCTACAAACATGTGAAGACGTTGTCCCAGACAAGCATGCCCACATGGTAGTCTTACAATAAAACACTACCGAGTTCTGGTTGGGAACCATCAACGAGGATATTGAAGTTCTTTCATAAGTCCGGATTAGCTCTTATGAAGGAACTCCTACTCCTTGAACAAATCAGTCAGTGTCTTGGTGTGCTACGGAATACATATGGAGTGGAGGTAATTAATCTACCAAACCACAATATACTTTGCACATGCATAACTGACTTGGGATGATTCTAGAGGAAGCAAAAACAAACTTTCTCGAATTCACGGCGGCTACTTGCATCAAATGCACATGAATTAGAGGAAGTCACTTCTTTCATCCGAACATATGCTTCATGAACGGAACATGAGGGCATTGTTTACAAAGTTTCCAACACTAGCTCAATGTTTAACACGAATCATGGGGGAGACAAGATGCTGCTGATGGACTCAACAGCAACTCATCAGAATTTTCCATATCACTTGACTTCCACCATCATGTGAACACGGTGATAGCATTGGTCAGACCAAAAGATGTAATGGTGTATGCTCGAGGGATCAACCACGAGTAAGACAACATTACGAACATCGTTGGATCTGATTTGACTTGACGATTGCCCATACTCAAGTCTAAGTTTTGACAAGGCAATAGCTCTAACAACTGATCACGAGGACCAATCGATGGAGATATCATCTTTCTTCAACACACAAACACGCACACACACACACACACACACACAAGGATATCCCATAGAACGAACTAAGTTAGGCAAGCATTTGTCTTCCAACTCTCCAAGTTGTTGTTTAGCTTGACCAACTAGCTCAGGGTATCCAACACAGATTCTTGGAGAATGGCTGGTTTAGAGGAAAACCAGCTTTATAACGAGCTCAACTTAACAGTCAGGTAACAACCTGGTAATACTTCCGAGAAGATATTCAGAAAATTACGAACCACCGATATGCTACTAAGCTCGCAGACAATCTTGCTTTTCAGGGCAAGATGATATGATCACAAGGGTGAGGGATTGGCACAATCCTACCTCATTGATCGAGGAGTGCACCGGAAATAAGGACTAGGTAGCACAATCAGTCTTAGAATGATAATTCAATAACTAACACACTAAGAATGAGATTATTGTCCATTTACTACCAAGCAACTCGTTGCTAGGAGTATTGATTTCACACATCACGGTTCACTTGTCGGTATTCCGGCTGCTACAACACGGAACCAAGGAGCAAATGATGATGGCGAGAAGTATCACTTCATCAAGAATTTATAAGAGTTGGTGCAATTATCATGACATTCCTGACATCAAGAGGGCAATACTTCAGGGTAGAACAGAATCAAAAGCTGGATTGGCATTTGATCTGCGGAATACAACTACTTTGACCCAATCCTAGAAATGGATGAGGTACTGGAGCTTGTTTCTCCTAGTCATTCTGGAATAGAATGGCTTGACGGACCACAAGAGTAATAGGCATCGATGAACGAATGCACGCATACTCTTGACTATCAATTGATAGACGAAGGTCAGGTGACAAACTAAAGAGGGACAACTCAAAGGAACACATGGCTTTCTGAGTTGTGGATGCATGGACTAGCATGTCGAACGAGTTCAACATATTTCTTCCGGATAACCCATGCAGAAAGGTTGGACTGGCAGAGTCACAATATAGAATGGAGAACTCATCAAGAGTACTCTGATTGTGGTATTTTGGTTCAAAGAACTTCTGCCTTAATGGTTCATGGTATTTGGAAGAAGGAAATACCACGGACCTCGAGGACTATAGCAAAGTTACTAATATCCTAAAGGAACTAGCAAACACTATCAACATGAGGTAAGTAGGGTGAATCTCGGGTTCAGAAACCCAGGAGTAGAATACCTAGTACTAAGTGGCAGCATGGGATGCTTTCGAGAATGATGGCCAGAATCATCACACTGGGAACACAAAGCATGGCTGGATTACTAAGTGATACTCTAGACACCTAGGGTCATAATAATAGCTCCAACATAAATGTCAAGGCAATAAATTACCTCAATGCACCGGTTAGTGTGCTTATTCTGACCATAAAGGACATCGGGAATGGAAAGAAAGGATTTGCAAATGCATCAGACTAATTAGAAACCTGGGATGACTCGGACAGCATAACGGCTGTAAATGCTCAAAATGATTTGAGACATCCTGCAAAATAGTGGCATGACCACTCAACATCACAATATCAAGGTTCTGAGACTAGCTACGAACATACGGAAGTAGTAAAAACTAAACTGAGATTTGAAACTATCAATCCTATAAGTCTATGGATTAGTAACACGTCATCCTGAAAGATAGATGAGAAGGCCTAGTTCTTAATCCCCATAGAAGGGAAGAGGATGACTCAGATCAGAAGGCCATGAGGTATAAGGAGTAAAAAGAGCCTTATGTTCCCTTCCACAATCAATTCCCTTACGTAACTAAAGCATTTCTAGACACAACTTCGACCGGTTTGGCTTGGTAATCCTACAGGCAGTCAAGCTCTGATACCAAAGCTGTCAGGACCCTGATTCCAAGTCACATCGATCTAGCCAGTAACACCTCATATCACTTTGCGGCCTCATGCACGGTATTCCCACGGGTGTCGCCTTACCATGGCCCAGGACCGTTTGCGCCTTTTGGCTCACGTATATGATAGTGTCGCTAGCATCCATATGACACAGAACCCGGGCCGACATGGCTAGTCGTGAACCCAAAGCGGCACTAACCCATGGGGACAAGCATACATGAATCAACTTCGAGCATGTCGATTGACATGTGAATCCGGGCTGTAACTGGGCTATGAGGACTCCGGGAACCTGGGTCAGTAGGCTAAGGCAGGACTCCGGATGTCACCGCGTGACATTTCCCCGAAGGGACAGACACAGGAACAAAGTGAAACACATGCCGGCCAGTCAAGCGTCCTGAGCAGTAGTGCTGGGCTAGCAGGACTCCGGTGAACCGGGCTGTAGCAGACTACTATGGCTCAAGGAAGCACTAGACTACATTTCCCCATAAGAGAGGCTGCCAAGGATAAACAACTAGGTTGTCGGATCCCACACATACCAAGCATTTCAAACATACACACAATATGCTCGATATGTGCAAATACAACATGGCATCACAACATATCTCTATGACTCAAGTATTTATTCAATAGGCTCCGAGGAGCGAGATATTACAAACATGGGTCTCATGACCCAACATTCAGAGCATACAACTCAAAGCACATGCGGAAGCTTAACATGTCTGAGTACAGACATCTACAAATGAAAAAGGCCGAGAAGCTTGACTATCTACTAGATCCTGCTGAGGCACAAGATCGTAGCTGAGGTAACAAGCTAAACGTCAAAGTCCACGCGGAACTACTAGTGAGACTGAAGTCTCTCTGCAAAAACATAAAATAGGCAAACGTGAGTACAATTGTACTCAGCAAGACTTACATCAGAACTAACTACATATGCATCATTATCAAAAAAGGGGTGGTGGGGTTTAACTGCAGCAAGCCATCTTTGACTCGGTGGCTATCCTGAACTACGCATCGCAAGTAACTCTTTTGAGGTGGCGCACACGAGTCCACATATTCACCATATCAATACACCACTATGGATCCGCTCCCGTCTCCCTACGAGAACGCCATCCATAGCACTCACGCTTATCTTGCGCATTTTAGTGTATCCACTTTCACTTCTCTATGAACTGTACATGCAACCCAGAAGTCCTTTACCGCAGACACGGCTATTCGAATAGATCATATTAACCCTGCAGGGGTGTACTTCTTCACACACGCTCTCACCACTTACCGCCATGTACACCTCGTGTATCTCGGCAACCTTCAAGCGGAAGCCTGGCGAGGGAGTCGGCCACGACCTGACTAACCACACAAGTCTCTAGTCCAGGTTTATCGCCTATTCGGGTTCCATCCGCAGGGAGATCCGGCCGGGATGTCGCTCATGGCCCCAAACGATGTGAGCAGGGTTCCCAAGCCCACCTCGACGGGTGGTTCTATGCTTGGTATACCGTGCCACGGTGCCTAGTCTGTCCCAAGCCCACCTGTACCGGGTGCCACTTGGTAGACTACTAACACTACCTACAAACACAAGAAACTAGTTGCAACTCCTGGACAGAGATCATGTTGATTAATAAGTCGAGAGGGCTTGGAGCACCCGGAGCCCAATGTGTGGTAGTAACTGTTCATGGATCACAAACACAGAACTCAGTTCTTGAGGACGGTTTCAATGAGACAACCCACCATGTACTCCTACATGGCCTCTCACCGCTACCTTTACCAAATCGTGTTCACACACTTAGCTCTCAACAAGAGGGACATGTTCACACACCTCCAATTCATCCTCGATGAATCGCACACGACTCAACTCTAAGCAAGAGTGTGCATGACAAACAAGCATGAATGAGTAGGCACATCAGGGCTCAAACAATTCCTACTCATGCTAGTGGGTTTCATCTATTTACCCCGCAATGACAGTCATGCAGAGGATAAAGGGGTTCAGCTACCGCAGCATGTAACAGTTGAAACGGTGTTGTCCTGATGCAGTAAAAGAGAGCAGGCGCGAGAGAGTGGGATTGTATCGGAATGAACAAGGGGGTTTTGCTTGCCTGGCATTTCTGAAGATAATATAGTTCTTCATCGGTGTCATCGAACTCATCGTCGGAACCACGTCTATGGAGAGGGGACAAACACCGGCAAACAAAGAAGAAACACAATCAATGCAATGCAACAATATGATGCATGATCATGACATGGCAATATGCTGTGATTTGGGCTAATGCAACAACAAGTCATTTTGATTGAAGTGGAATTCAGAACTACATGAAATCCCAACTCCAAAACTATTATCAAAGTTGTCCCATTCATGTTTCATCCTAAACAGTGAAGTTAACTTGATTAAACATGCATGAAAATGTTATAGATGGATAGATTGGATTTTTCTGATCATTTTTCATATATAATTAATTTCATTTTGAGTTATGGTTGAATTTATATGAATTTTTGATGTTTTGGATATTTTTTGGAATTTCAGAAAAGAATAAATCCAGAAAAGGTTAACTGCGTCAGCATGATGTCGTTGTGACGTCAGCAGGTCAACAGACCGGGTCCAGGTCAAACCTGACGTGTGGGGTCCACACGTCAGTGACTAACTAACTAACCTATATTAATTAATGTTAAATTACTCCTAACTAAAATGTCAGTTGGGTTAATTTGACTTAATTAAAAAAACTAATCTAGCATTAGATGGGCCAGGGCCCACTTGTCGCCGTAATGGGAGGTCAAACCTCGGGTCAATGTGGCCTAACCAGCCGGCGGCTCCTCGCCGGCGGCAACAGGCGCGGCGGAGGGCTCGGGTTCGCTCTCCCGGCGCCCAAACTAGCGGCGGAGGGCACCCGCGGGGAGCTGGAGCTCGCCTGCTTCCAGCGCGGCAAGCAACAACGGCTAGGGAGGCCGGCGTTCGGGCGCAAGTGGCGCGGCGGCTACGGCGTGGGAGAGGAAAAACAGATGGAGTGAGAAGAGTCAGTGGCTCACGGCGGTTGCGACGGCCGTCAAAGTGGGCTCGGGGAGGCGTCGGAGGCGATGTACGGGCGGCGGCGATCTTCGGTGGCCGACGAGGGAAACGGCGATGTTGGCAGCGTCCAGGGGCTTCCGGCGGCTTGAGGACCGGTGAGGAGGAAGAGGGCATCGGGGCGGAGCTCAGAGATCGCTGGGTGTCGTCGGACGACGTGGTGGTCGCAACGGCGAACGCGGCGATTTATGGGCGGGTTCGGTGGCGTAGTAGGGAGAGAGCAGAGGAGGGAGAGAGGTCCAGGGGGAGAGGAGAGGGGCCAGGGGCTGCATGGCGTCGTCTGGTGCATCGAGGAGGAGCCAGGCAGGCTGGGAGGGAGGAGGTGGAGGCCTCGGGCGCGCTGGCGTCGACACGCCTCTGCCTACTGGCAGAGGTTGTAGACGACCGCTTCGCCCTGGTGGGCTGGGCCTCAGCCTGATCTTTGGGCCATTTGGGCTGCCAGTGAGCGAGGTAAGTTCTCTCTCTGGTTTCTCTATTTTAATTTCTGTTTTCTATTATTCTGTAATCTTTAGTGCTTTTCTAAAGATACCTAGACCCTTTCAAAAATCACTAAACTGAACATGCCCACTCTATAGAATATATCCAACATGGAACATTTCAGTTTAGGAGTATTTGGACATTTAAAATATTTTATAGAATTTAAATGTCCAAATTCAAATACTTATGATTTAATTCATTGACCTTAGGATGACCTATAAAATTGTGCACCATTTTTGTCAGAGGTTTAAGACCAAGGCAAAGATGATGAACATTTTAGAAGGGCATTTCAGGTTCATTTAAGATGATTTTATGTTGAACCTATTTGATTTGATCTGGTGCTAGGGATTGATCAGTCCCCATTTCAAGTTCATTTGAAAAGTTAAACATGATGCACACATGAAATGCTAACCTACTGCATACGAGGACCAAGGATGTGACAGGATCATAAACCCACAATTCATCGGTCTCAACAAACACACCGCAAAAAGAAGATTACATCGAATAGATCTCCACGAGAGCGGGGGAGAACATTGTATTGAGATCCAAAAAGAGAGAAGAAGCCATCTAGCTACTAGCTATGGACTGAAGGTCTGAAGTAAACTACTCACACTTCATCGGAGGGGCTATGGTGATGATGTAGAAGCCCTCCGTGGTGGATGCCCCTTGGTGAGCTCCTAACAGGCCCCAAGATGGGATCTCGTGGATACAGGAAGTTGCGGCGGTGGAATTAGGTTTTTGGCTCCTGTTCTGATTGTTTGGGGGTATGTAGGTATATATAGGAGGAAGGAGTACGTCGGTGGAGCGACAGGGGGCCCACGAGGCAAGGGGCGCGCCCCCACCCTCATGACCGCCTCTTTCGTTCCTTGGAGTAGGGCCCAAGTCCCCTGGATCACGTTCGGTGAGAAAATCACGTTTCCGAAGGTTTCATTCCGTTTGGACTCCGTTTGATATTCCGTTTCTTCGAAACACTGAAATAGGCAAAAAACAAGAATTCTGGGTGGGCCTCCGGTTAATAGGTTAGTCCCATAAATAATATAAAAGTGGAAAATAAAGCCCAATATAGTCCAAAATAGTAGATAAAGTAGCATGGAGCAATCAAAAATTATATATACGTTGGAGACGTATCAGAGCATGCGAGCACCTTCTTTGGGACGAGGGATCTCCTAGCTGCTCCTTTCTTGCTGCACGGGCACCAGACCCGGAGGGTCTCGGCCCGGGGCCACGCGCCTTGGAGCCAGGGCGCCTTCTTGGGGAGGAGGTGGCGGGGGCACCTCCGGCTGCCTGCCTCCCGCGCGGGGTGAAGGGCGAGGCAGCGAGAGGGGCGCTGGGAGCCCTGCAAGGCGGACAAGCTCGGCGACGCGGTCGAGCCACTCCTCATAGACGTCGTCGACGGGGCGGTAGCGCAGGAGCTCGTTTGCCGCGATGAGCGTGGCTCGAGCCTCCATGGGAGCGCGGTGCGCGCGGGACGAAGAACCAGCTGGGGAGAGCGAAGGAGTAGCGGTGCGGCCTTCTCGCCTCACCGATGGATGCAGGGACGAGGTCTGCTGCTCATTCCCCGTCAGGCCGGTGGTCGCGTTGGCGGCAGGCGACGGGGAACGACGGGGGTGTCCGCCGACGGGAGCCGTCTGGGCGACTCGAGCGGCGCAAGCAGCCCGGCGTTCGGCGCGAGCTCGGCGAGCGTCAGCCATGGGCACGATGGAAGATCACACGTGACCAGCGGAAGAAGGATTCCGGCGCACCCCTACCTGGCGCGCCAAATGTCGGATTTCGGGTTCCGGCAAACCCTTGAGGTTCAAACACTGGGGTGCACGCGGAGATCTTTCCCCTACCAGCTCACGTGTGAATGGTTAGCGAGGGATCTAAACTACCAACGATGAACAACACAAGAGATGCGAGGTTTATACTGGTTCGGGCCACCGTTGTGGTGTAATACCCTACTCCAGTGTGTGGTGTGGTGGATTGCCTGAGGGGCTGATGGTGAACAATACATAGGAAGAACAGCCTCGCGAGGGGTTGTTCTTGAGCTGATGCGACAGACTGCTAGGGTGAGTTCGATCCCCTCTCTCTCTCTCTCTCTGCTAGGGTTCTATCCGATTTGGTCTTCTTTCTCTCTCTCTCTCTCTCTCTCTCTGGTAGGTTTTTTCCTCTCCTCCTCTCTGTGGTGGCTAGCTCTATTTATAGAGGGAGGCCCTGGGCCTCTTCCCAAATAATGAGCGGGAAGGGCGCCAACAAATGGCCATTTTGAAGGGGAACATCTAGTACACTTATCCTGACTAAAGTTGGTCTTCGGCTGCCAAAGGCTCTGACGGTGACGCCGTCCTGGACTCCACGATGACCTCCTTCCTGCCGCTCTGCTGATCTTGGTCTTGTTGCACCGAAGTGGTAACCTTTGCCTGGTGCCTTGGCTTGCGCTTGCCTCCTTTGCACCAAAGGGGAAACGAGGACACTGCGCGGGCGGGCGCCCGCCTGGTCTCGATCGTCATGGCTTGCGTCACGGGGCACCCTCGTGAGGTACCCTGCCTTGACCTCTCCGCCTCCTTGTGAGCCTGCCTGACGAGGCTGCTCCTGAGGAAGGTTCCTGTCGTCCCCCCCCTTCCCCCCCCCCTCGAGGCTTGGCCCTTCGCGAGGGTCTTGAGCTTGAGCTGATGAAGCTGGGCCGTGCTGGGCCCCCACTTGAGCCACGCCTCAGGCCGCAGGCACGCAAGTCTGGGGACCCCCGTTCCCAGAACGCCGACATAGATCAAGTTTGCCAAACGAAACCCAAATATCGAAGAAGAAATACGAGGCTATAAGAGATCAAAGAAACTCAAATAACTTTCATAGATCTCCATTAGGGTTTCCGAAGCTCTTAGGATTTCATCATTGTTCTTCACCACACCTCTGTTTAATCCCTACTTTGATCCAAAGATGGCCTTTAAAACATGCAGAATCTGTTTCTATCCCTTCTCTTAATCACTGAATATGCCTCCTAGATGCAGAAATCTTACCAACGTAGTAGCTCTTCCACTGCTATGATACTAGGTTTTGATTTTATTTTCTTTTCCGAACTATGCCAGGTCCGAAATTAACTGCCCCAATTTGTAAAACCTGTTTATCCAACACTTAGCAGAATTTTGCTATTGATAGATCTTAAATATCAGTATTGTCATGGCGGCTTACATCACCAGTTATAAGTAGTTATATGTCATTAGGCCCCGTTTAAGACGCCAATGCAAATATATGCTGCATCATTCATCTCCAGCTTGACAAATCAACTTAAACCGACATTCTTTTCGTCCGTTTAGGCTTCTTCCCTTACAATGCCGAAGACAATTACCTTGTGTAATTGGGTTCCTTCTATTGTCACTAAAAAGACGCTCTTGGACTTTTTCAAAGTCGGCTTTTTACCAGCAAAAAACATCCTGCACTGGCGTGCTCCCACACCAGGTGAAGAAAGACCTCAGCCACAAGATGGTGAGGTCATTGTGTTTACTGATCACATGAACCGAGGCTTCTCACCACCTGGATCCAAATTTTTCCGAGATGTTCTGCACTTCTTTCAGCTTCATCCTCAAGACATCGTACTCAATTCCGTGTCAAACATCTGCAATTTTCAAGTTTTCTTGAAGTATACCTTCAAGAAGAACCCATCATTGAACTCTTCAAGGAATATTTTTATCTGAACCGACAGAATGAATTTACCAATGGACCCAGCTTAGAACTAGGCGGAGTCTCAATTCAACGGAGAAGAGATGCTATCCTACCCTATGCTTGCCTGCCGATTCACCCCAAAGACTGGAAACAAACATGGTTTTAATGTAAAGATACTTCTCCGACTGATGAGAATCCTCTGTCGAGTTATCGCACTGAACGGATCAACTGCAAAAATCATCTTCCCAAACGGCTTACCACAGCTGAGCGTGCAAAAGCTCGCACCCACTATTGCAAAGGTCAAGGCCCTACTGGGAAATGGCTTAACTGGTATTGACTTGGTTCGGTGCTTGGTTTCTTGGAGAATCATACCCTTGAGCCGCCGTTCCGGCTTAATGTGTACTTATACGAATGATGCAAAAGATGCACTGCGTTACAGCTCCGCATGTTTAACTAATAATGCAATCAATGAGATGACAAAGACCCGTCTTAATGAGAGTCTGGAAAGCTGCAGCTAAGTGGGACTGGACCCTTTTTGCACACTTAACCCGCCACTAGCCGTGAGTCTCCAACTCATTCATTTTACCTTATCATTCAAATGTTATATTAACTCAACCTTAATGACTTTAACAGGCTAACTCCGCTTTTCGGAAGAAGGAGTATGACCATGAAGCTGCCAAGAGAGCCAGGGCCAAAGCAAAAGCCGTCAAGAAAGCCTCCAAGAAAAATAAGAAGAAATTAAGTGGTTCTGAGATGTTTGAACTGGATGACAGTTCTGAGTCGGAGGTAGCCCTTGACTCCCTTGGCTCCTTTTTCAATCATCTTATTGACACTAATTATCATTAGGATGACATGGGGGCCAGCCAAGCGGTTGAAGAAGAGGTAACTATTATTTCCTCCGAATCAGCGCCTTTGCCAAGACAGAAAATTCGACGAGTAACCAGGAAAGTAAGCTTTTCACACCCCTTAGCTCATTTGGATTCTCACTTTCTTTTGAAGCAACAACAGCACAAGAACCGGCGACAAACTCGGGCCAGCGAAGGTGGAGAGATATCTTCTGGTTTACCAAATAATCCAGCTCCACGGAAACGTCAAAGAAGGGGCCCTCCAAATTTAAACTCTTTTATCCTCTGGCGGGTCTTATTCATAATTCACTTAATTCTTCCGATTCAAATCATCAGGGGATAACTCATTCCTCCTTCGGCGAATCATCATAAACCCAGCTGCCGGCCTTCAAGACTGCCCCTGGGTAACAATTTTTATTTTCCATCACCTTATATCTTTATGATTGTACTAACCTCCCACAACCCTTTGCAGTGGAAAGGCAAAGCCTAGCAAGAAGGCCAAGGTGACCAAGCCGGCTGAAGACCCCAAAGTCCATGAGCCAGAGCAGCAAATTCCAGCGTATGAAGCCTCAGTACAACAACCAGAAGAGCCTGTCCATGATGTTCCACCAGAAATTCTTGACCTCTCCAGTGATCACACAAACATCAATCCTTTGAACACAGAATCATCAAGCCCACTTAAACCGCCAGAAACACATACTGAGGATGTTATGATCACTGGCACCGGTTTTCAAGAGCCGGGAAAACCTACTGTCTTGGCCAAACACTCCGCCAAAGAGGAGTTTATTGAAAGGCGGAAAGTGAGATTTGACATTGCCAATTATTCTCAACTAAGCGCCAGTGAAGTACTCTCTGGTTATCTCAACCAAGTGCATACCAGCCGCGATCTTGAAATTGACATGGTGAAACAGATGCATCAGAAATATGAGGTATGAACTCCAGCTTGATAAATTATGCATATCTCACCCCAAGTCTCATCGTGTATAATAGAATAGAATATGCTGTAGACTTAGGATAGCCCTGAATATAAAAGCATTTTTATAGAATCGTACAAAAGCCGGCTTTCACCGTCAGAGTTAAACCGGATCCTTAATGATTAACATTGCATCCATAGCCCCCAAGGGCCGGTTTAATCAGCATGAATGAACCGGTACTGTTCATCATTGTTTATAAATCAAAACTTACTTGTGTAGCCCCCATGAGCCGGTTGTGGTCATTTGCAGCACAACCGGGTCATCATAGAGTAGTAATGAAAACGCGAGCAATATGCATTAGCCCCCAAGTGTCAAGTGCTCTTGCTTGCAAAGTGCTTGGGACTTTATTCATATTTCTCGTTATATGAAGAATTTTTTCGGTACGCATTAGCCACCGAGTGCCAAGTTTTATTGTTTGCAAAAGGCTTGGGACTTTTATTCATGTAACCCGAATGTGAATATGATTGCAAATCTGTGCATGTACATGATGCCACCGCTCAACTTCAATCGGAATTGGCTGATGCGAAAACCCGGCTGAAGCATCAAGAATCTGAGACCCGGAAGGTCGACTTAAAATTCAATTTTAGTTTGGCTGAAACAGAAAAACTGAAGACCAGTTTTGAGACTGAAAGAACCGCCTGGGCTGAGGAGAGGACTGCTCTGATAGAGCAGGCTGAAAAAGCTGAAGCTTCTCTTCAAGAGATAACCACTGAGCTTACCGGCTTAAAACACCGCATATCCCAGATGATTTCTGCTATCTTTGGTAAGTAACATTGCTAGCATCATAACCGGGTCTTTATCCTTCATGTCACAAACTGTCTCTTGATCAATCCGCAATTATTACACAGGTCCTAGGAGCAGCAACCTTGGTCAAGAGATGCTTGTGAAGCTCAAGGCCATATATACGCCGTTGAACAACTATATATCGGAACTCAGCAAGACGCCGCCACGATTTCTCCAACTAATCAAGCACCCACTCTGTTGAGTGACATCTTGAGAAAACTTTCTGTTCTGCCTGCTAGGATTGAAGAAATAAAGTTGTCATCTGCAAGAGCTGGTGCCGTGATGGCCTTAAGCCGGGCTAAGGCATGGCAAGCAGAGCTAGACCCGGCCGAGCTAGCGACTGGGTATCCAAGCTTGAAAGAAGATGGCACTCCCTTTGACAAGAAAGACTTCGCTGCCTGCATGAAAGAAATACGTCCCCTGTCCAGTCTGATTGCTGATGAAATGGACCTTTCAAAATATCAGCCGGCTTATGATGCAGAGAATCAGAAGCTGCCCACGCCGGCTTATAAAGTGATGGATCTGATCCCTCCAATCCGTAAGCATACTTTCGCCCCTGAAGTTGACCCGCCCGAACTTATAGATGATGAAGCTAAATTCCAAGCCTTGTGTGGCATTGACTGGTCATCACCAAACTTCTAGACGACGGAGGAGGACGAAGAACCGAGAAAGGATGATCCAGAAGCTTCAAGCCGTCAAGGCCAAGAAGATTGATCCGCTGGGCGGTTCATATATTTGATCTTCTGAAAAAACACTTAAACATTTGGGTTCGCTAATCTAAGATCTGCCACTTATGCTTATAATGCCATTAATTTCAGTCTGTTCCTACATAAAAACAGATCACAAGTGTCCCGGCGGTTTACCGCAGGACGGGTCATAATACCCCATATAAAACCAGTGGTGACTAAAATAGTTCATAACCAGGGCCGGTTTAAACATAACCATATATAACAAAAAATATCATACCTGTGAAATTTGATCACATTGCCGTCTTATCATACCAGTGCAGTAAGGGTGACAACCAAAAAGATTGAGCACATAATGCCCTGTTTAATTGTCATATACTGCCGGCTTACAACGCCCTATGCAACAAGGGGTAATATCCCAAAAATCAGAGCACAACGCTTCCAAGCATTTAATATCATCATATACTGGCGACTTCTAGTCCAAAGCCAGGCCGGGTTATCGGAAACCACATGTATACTTAAATATGAGTCATAAAGATGGAGGCTACATGTCCTAAATTGTTTTAAACCATATGTCAACATGGTACAAAGGTGAACCCAAAAAATGTTCAAATAAAAATAATAAATCAGAAAAAACAAGGCTTTCATAGGCCGCCAAGCCTAAATCTCGAGTGCTTTCATGGGCCGCACAGTTGCTGAGTTAAACCTTTTAAACCATATAAACCAGGCCTCACATGACCAATAGTTATTTTAACTTTGACAAGTTCAGGGTCTTGTATAAGATTGACTGTCAAAAGTACAGCGGGTCATTCCAGGATTACCTGGGCGGAGTGGCAGACTTAAAAAGGCAGGATAACCCGGGTTTTTAGGTGAATACAGCTGGCTTCCAAGCCTGAAAAAGGTTATGTCCTCTTTGGTGAATACACCTATGTTTGAACAAGATAACTTGGAAAGTTTTGGAGAATAAACCTGGCATTCCATGCCAAAAAAAGGCTCTTAACCTTGTGGTCGTGGGTTCGAGCCCCACGGTGGGCGCCAACAGTCGTGGAATCATCACGCCATATGTCCTAATGTGAGGACTTAGTCATGGAGCCATCGCAACTAGGATAGATTAAAGGGGTTAAACGGGACAAAGGACACAGGGAGTTTATACTGGTTCGGGCCCTTGCGGTGAAGGTAAAGGCCTAATCCAGTTTGAGGTGGTACTGCTTATGTTTCGATTACCAGGGAGAGAATACGCTTGACCTAGCTTTCCATCTATTGTTTTTTTCCCTAAGCTGCCACTGGGTCGTCCCGTTATATACACAGGTTGACGCCCCGTGGCTCACGGAGTCCCGGCCGGCTCATCCACAACATGTCCGGCTCGATGACTAACTACGCTCGCCTTATAATACAAGTAATACACATATGGCGGTTTATACCTATGGGCCTTAAGCTGCCTTTGGGCTTCGGGTCCTTAGTAAGCCTGCTTCATGAACCGCCGTCTTGAACATCTTCACGGGCCTTGTCTTAATGAATCGCCATTGGACGACTCACCATCAGAGTAGACGACCGTCTCACCACCAGACACAGATCTATCCTCAGATTCTGCCCCATGGATGAATACCACGAAGGCATGTTTCACGGCGGGTTAAACTCGGGCGGGTCATGCACGCTGAGCCGTCTCGATGATGTCGGCGCAGATGTCCGGTTAAGGGCCCGGTTCGTCGATCTTGCCGATGAAGACATGAATTCCACCTAAGGGGACCCGGTACACATACTCGATTGAGCCGGCCTCAGGGCCCCAGCCTGCATCGTTGATGTAGAGCTTGCCGCAATGACTCTTGGTCATTCGGCCCATAGCGTATCCCATGATCCCTTTGAAGTTGCCCTTCAAGAACTCGAAACTACCGTGCGCCAGCCCCACGGTGGGCGCCAACTGTCGTGGAATCGTCACGGCAGATGTCCTAGTGTGAGGACTTAGTTGTGGAGCCATCGCAACTAGGTTAGATTAAAGGGGTTAAACAGGATAAAGGACACAGGGAGTTTATACTAGTTCGGCCCCTTGCGGTGAAGGTAAAGGCCTAATCCAGTTTGAAGTGGCACTGCTTATGTTTCAATTACCAGGGAGCGAATACGCTTGACCTAGCGTTCGATCTGTTGTTTCTTGCCCTAAGCCGTCGCCGGGTCGTCCCTTTATATACACAGGTTGACGACCTGCGGCTCACGGAGTCCCGGTCAGCTCATACACAACGTGTCCTGCTTGGTGACTAACTACGCTCGCCTTATAATACAAGTCATACACATATGGCGGTTTATACCGATGGGCCTTAAGCTGCCTTTGGGCTTCGGGTCCTTAGCAAGCCTGCTTCATGAACCGCCATCTTCAACATCTTCACGGGCCTTGTCTTAATGATCGCCATAGGTATAACCCGGCCCCTCCTGGGCGGGTCATACCCAATAGTCATATCCCCAACACGGTGGGTGAACAAATTACTGTTGAGCAATTGATAGAAAAGCGCATAGTTATGAAAATATCTAAGGTAATTATCATGAATATAGGCATCATACCCGTGACAAGTAGACCGAAACAATTCTGCATCTACTACTATTACTCCACACATCGACCGACTCTTGCCTGCATCTAGAGTATTAAGTTCAAGAGAATAGAGTAACGCATTAAGCGAGATGACGTGATTTAGAGGGATAAACTAAAGCAATATGATATAAAGCCTATCTTTTTATCCTTAATGGCAACAATACAATACGTGCCTCACTAGCCCTGCTGTCACTTGGTGAGGACACCGCAAGATTGAACCCATCACAAAGCACCTCTCCCATTGCAAGATAGATCAATCTAGTTGGCCAAACCAAATCAATAGATCGAAGAGAAATACAAAGCTAACTTAATCATGCATAAAAGAGCTCAGAGAGGACTCAAATAATATTCATAGATAATTTGATCATAAACCCACAATTCATCAGATCTCAATAAACACACCGAAAAAGAAGATTATATCGGATAGAATTCCAAGAACATCGAGGAAAACATTGTATTGAAGATCAAAGAGAGAGAAGAAGCCATCTAGCTACTAGATATGGACCCGTAGATCTATGGTAAACTACTCACACATCATCGGAAGGGCATCAAGGTTGGTGTAGAGGCCCTCCACGATTGAATCCCCCTCCGGCAGAGTGCCAGAAAAGGCCCCAAGATGGGATCTCAAAAGAATAGAAGCTTGCGACAACGGAAAAGTATTTTTGTGGAAGCTTCTGATGTACATGGAATATTTGGGTATTACATGGAGCAAGAATTAGGTGGCGTTTGGTTCACGGGCGAGGTTGGCCTGGCTGAGGATATCCTTAACCACCTAGTTGAGAATAGCCAGTTTTTGTCGTTTGGTTGCGAAGGATTAGATGAGATGGATAACCGCTTTTTATTGTTTAGTTGCAAGGATAAAAGGTGGATATCGATAGTAGTTATTTTTTTATGTTCTTCTGCAATGCAATATTAATACATTCTCTTCTTTGTACATCAAATACATATATACTTGTTCTTCTTTGCACAATCAAATACGTGTATACATGTTCTTCTTTGTATAATCATACACGTGACTGTCCATACAATCAAATACCATGAACTGGTCACTATTCACCAAATATTCATACATGTATACATGTTATTCTTTGTACAATCATGCACGTGACTGTCCATACAATTAAATCTCCCATGAACTGGTCACTATTTACCAAATATTTTGCTCCTTATCAACGCCTCAATGTTACCAGTAGTGTTCATATGTCCTACCTGTAGAGAAAACGAGAGAGTTGAAAGACTGTCGCATACATACAGAGAACAGATAGGCGAGCTCTCCTCGTTTCGATCGACAGGAGATCTCCTTGTTCTCCACTTCCAGAGGTCTCCCCATCCGCATCACATGTGTCCGCTGGAAGATCTCAAGTGATTCTCGTCCCGGCCGTCGGAGCTCCCCGTTCCTCGCCAGCCACAGTCACAACACACCGAGAGAGGGAGGCGGATGGAGGTAGGGGCCATGGCTGAGAGTGGGAGGGGAGTTACCTGGAAAGGATGGAGCACTCGCGGCTCGCCTCATCTCAAGGAGTCTGGCCATGGCTGACGGCCAAGCAGGGCGCCGGTGTGGGCAGTGGTGCGCCAGCAGCGGAGGCATCCAAGAGCACCGCCATGCCTACTGCCACGGACATGTGACAAAGGGCGCCAATTGAAAAATGTTTCACGCAAGTGCGGGTGGCTGCCCTCATCCGCCATAATCTCACGACTCTCGTCAACCATGTTTTTGAAGGAATACTCGCTAGTATCTGGTTATCCCTATCCTTCCTGGCTGGTAAACCAAACAAGTGATATCCCCTAAAAAATTGGCTATCCCTGTCCCTATGGTAGATAGCATGTAAACCAAACGCCCCATTAGGGTTAGGAGGTCTATGAGGGGCCCACAAGCCTGGGGGCACGCCCTCAGGGCTTGTGGCCACCTCGTAGGTCTTCTAGCCTCCTCTCCAATTCTTATGGGTTTCTTCTGGTCCAAAGAAAAATCATCGTAAAGTTTTATTCCGTTTGGACTCCGTTTGATATTGATTTTCTGTAGAAGACAAAAATAAGGAAAAAACAGCAACTGTCACTGGCACTAGGTTAATAGGTTAGTACCAAAAATGATATGAAATAATACCAAAATGCATATAAAACATCCAACATGGATAATATAATAGCATGGAACAATAAAAAATTATAGATATGTTGGAGACGTATCATTGATCAATAAGAAAATCACATATGTTGGTGTCTTTTATAACACCTGTGTGCAGGATGGCAGTGTAGCACCTTGGCGAGATGCTCAAGCTTGTGGTTGGGGCTAGGAAGCATGAGAGTGCAACAACCAACCAAGCACGCAGGAAATTATCGTCGCATGCCCCATTCATCGTCTCGGTCCTTTTGCACCATGAAGTCAACGTAGGTGCATTTTCCCCTCGATCTTGAAAATACTGTTGAATTCCCTTATAACATAACATCTGGATTCATTTCAAAACATACTTTCTTGCCTCTGTTGGGAAAACCCCATATCCTGCTAACACTTTCTGCATCTACTCGTATCTTGCCTCTATCTGGTATAACTATTTGAGACATTTCTGGATCATAGTGTTTCATGATCCACTGACTGAGATCCCCAGGCATGCTTGTACCTGTGATATCCATCAAGAACCCAAACTCTATGTCTCTGATCACTTTTTTTGGTCTGTAACAAGATCCTTGTTCAACTTGAAAAGCCTCGCAGGTGATGACCTGTTTCTAGGACCCTATAAAACTGAGAAACATAAAGTTAGTTCTGTTGCAAGGGCAAACAAGATGGAAAATGTATTAGCTTATGTGTGCCATGTGTCATTTAAATTCCTTTCTTTGAATGAGAATGGGTGTAGATTATGTATGCATGGAACACATAAGTTGCCTCGCACCTAGCCCCTTCCAAAAATGGTATATGGGAGAGTGTTTTCTAAATAAAGTTCATGGGGCAACTTATGTGTGCATGTACACATGAGTTGCCTGTCACATGACCGCATACGTTGCCTCACGCCTAGCCCCTTCCAAAAATGGTATTTGGAAAAGTGTTTTTCTAAAAAGAAGATCATGGGGCAACTTGTGTGTGCATGTACTGCAGGAGTTGCCTAGCACATGCCACATAATAAAAATAAATAACTAAAATTGTAAAAGGGAGGCAATTTATGTGTAAAAGTAGTACATGAGTTTCCTCCCACAATTGCTTTCATAGAACTCTTCTCTCTAGTTACTAGTAGCATGATATACGGCTAAAAAGAGGAGGCAACTTATTTGCGAAAGTAGCACATTAGTTGCCTCCCACATTTGCTTTCATAGCACTGTTCACTCTAGTTACTAATAGCATGATATATACGACCAAAAAACATAGATAAATGACTGGTGAGAAACAAGCGTTGGACCATGATTTATACGGTGGGGGAAGGATACCTCATTTTTATCACTTTTCATCACTTTTTCTTTGGTTGTTCCTCTTGTGTAACATCTGCTTCATTATCATCTCCTACTGGTCCATCTTTGTTACTTTTAATATCCACAGGGCGCTTCCCTCCATTTGAGAGCATCTTCCGGCGCTTGCGCTTGTAAACAACTATTGTTGAAATACCTTGCTCCTGTGATGTAGGTTCCTGCAATGAAAAACATGCTTGATTGTTGTCACCATTTTCTTTGCAAAAAAAGAACGGGCGTGAACAGAAAAAGAAACACCAATAATGTGATGTATGTAGCAAATATCAGTCGGAAAAACCTCCAGTTCGGCTTTGAAAGTGTGAGGTGGACCCCCATCAAGCTACGACATGCTGATCATGCGGTTGATCATGCTTTTTGCTTGGTTAAGTCATCTTTTACCTAAAAAAGCAATTACATACAACGCAAATGTGAAATGCTAGTGTCTGGCAATTCAATTTACAAGTAGAGTAGTTTTGTAGAGGTAATCAATCAATCAAATTAACTAGTTGTTGCTACAAAGGAGATGGATAAGTACACTGCCAACCAATCCAACATTGTCATGCCACACATCATGGCTACACTATCAAAAATCAACTGTTGAGCCATGCATCTGGCTAACAACTATTGATTTATCAAAAGTTGCCTGGTGAAAAATGGAATAAACTTGCCTACTACAACAAATCATGCCCATAACTTCCCTGATAGAGAGCATCACCTTGCATGGTACCTAATATCACTCCTACCCCAACCAAAAATCATGGCCAAAACTTGCCTGACGGTTAGCATGAACTTGCCTCATCCCAAAAGAACACTCCTAACCCCATCTCACACTCCTAAGAACTAGACCACACAAAAACTCATACCAAAAGTTGCACGATGGTGAGCATAAAGTTTCCTGCTACAAAAAAATGACCAGCAAAACACTCCAGCTTCTGCAGCGAGGACATGCACCCCTCCAACCTAGGTCGACCATGAAATGACGTGAATCCGACGCCAGAACAAAAAATACATCCATGGAGATCTTGAATTGAGACCCCAGTACCTAACCTAAGCATCGCCACTGCCCAAAAAACCTCATAAACTAGCCGATAAAACCCTACCTCGACCATAGCATCACGTGAATTAACTACAAAAATGGAAGGAAATGGAACATGTCGACAAACGAGCACCGTTGAGTGCCCTTGACAACCCGGAATGAACTCGAGAAACTCCACACCGCCAGCAATGGGGAGATTCGAGCGGGGTTTACCTTTGCGCCGATGTACTGCATCCTTCCTTCGCCACCGCCCCAAACAAGGGCCACCTCACTTTGCCTCCTCCGTCGCAACTGCCGCTCTGCACGGTCGCCGAGCTCGCGAACGAGAGACGCTCCCCGCGGCAAATGTGCCACGTGGGAGAGCAACTCGATGCGCCGACCACACGCGACACCAAACCCCTCCCGAGAGCAGTGAGTTGGATTTCGGCGAGGCATATTTGGTTAGCAGTGTCGTTGATTGGGGGCAATTTAGGAGAGAGAGAGGGAGAAGAAACTTCCCACACCGCCGAATGAGGAAGAGTGCCGTTGTGGGACGGGGAAGGTAGAGATAATGACGGGCCCGACCAACATGAGACGTTTCGCCCGACGAGGATCCACGCGTGACGTTTCGCCTTAACTAGGTTCCACCTGATCATGACCGG
The DNA here is from genome assembly GCA_021605145.1 of Aegilops bicornis. Classification (NCBI taxonomy): domain Eukaryota; kingdom Viridiplantae; phylum Streptophyta; class Magnoliopsida; order Poales; family Poaceae; genus Aegilops; species Aegilops bicornis. The sequence goes on along the minus strand of CM038674.1, from coordinate 124,791,472 downwards.
TGCGATCGCGATGGATCGGACGGTTGTCGCAGGGTGTGCTCACG